>CAWUFW010009003.1:0-600000 GCA_963921515.1 Calotriton arnoldi
GCAACTCATCACACAAAACCGAAACACCATTGAAGTCCTGTCCATGTAGCCCCCACTGCCTGTCAACCCCACACCCCACAACTACGCCTATGTAAGACAAACAACACTAGACGCAACAGAGCGGAACAACAGAAATGCACACGAACACCACTGAACCCATCAAACTCACAGACACACCATGCACATACAACATACCATCCATCCCATCCGTCAGCCCCAGTCACATGAAAGGCATGTCATCCGCACAGCTGCCACACATACAGCAGTCACGCTAAGACACATGCCCATGACCAACCATGTGCCAGAAGTCAATTAAGCGCACGACACACTGTGAGCAACAACACACAACATGGGCCACACCCCCCCGAGCACTGCAGTGATGCACATGGCACAGGGCAGCACGCACACCAAGGAGATGGGACAACTGCAATACGTTGGCTGGCACACAACTATCACTCACTCATAACGATGCGTCCAATGCCATGTCCAGTAACCACAACAGACAGCAAATATGCAGGGCATGTCAGGCAGGCACACACCTCAGACCATGCACTGTCATGCTGCCACAACACATGTCACGTTCGGCACCCATGGCTCACAGCATGTACCCCAAAAGCATATCCCCTCCCAAATGCGAATCTGGGGCATGGCCCCCATGTTGCCATATGCGTTCCTAAGCGTTCCATTTGAACCCCAAAAGCATATTCCATCCCAAATGCGAATCTGGGGCATGGCCCCCATGTTGCCATATGCGTTCCTAAGCGTTCCATATGAACCCCAAAAGCAAAGTACAAACCAGACCCAGGATGGGCCAGGAGCCCGCATACACCAGAGTCACAATGAGTAGGGGCAAAGCAACACACCCATCGGCATGGCCAATCCGTCCCATGCCACATGTGCACAGCACACAGTCCCATTGCCTAGCACACACAACTACAGATGCCACAGCCACACACTCGCCTCCGGGAAACCCATGTACGAGATTGCACGAACTGCCAATGTCAGACGACTAATACATACTTCGCCAGGTGCAACACAATAACAAATCTCATTTTCTCCACAGGTGACGAACTGCTGGACGCTGGGGATGGAGACAGCAGCCAGCACAGCCAGCCTACAAGCCCCCAACGAGGACACACGGATCTGGAGGATCTGTCCACCTCTTCGGACACGGACCACCAAGCTGGCCCATCTGGCGTGGCAGGGCCCAGCCGCTCCCCAGGACCCCTCCTACCCACCAACCCATCATCCAGGGATGCTGAACAGTCCCAGTCCCCTGCTGCCACTGTCGTTGCGGCCACACCCACGGTCATTGCGGCCACTACCACTGCCGCAACCGCCACCATCGCCGCACCGACCACCACCGCCTCCACCACCACCACGTCTTCGCTGGCACCAGCCCCAGCGCAGGTGGTGGCCCGGCCGACTGGATCCACCCTGGGAGCCACAGCGAGGACCGTGGTGTGCAATGTGGCTAGTGGGCAGGCCGGTGGCAGCAGGACTGGTAGGAGGAGCAGGGTCAGGGAAACGCCAGCCTCCCTGGGAGCCATGCCCTGCCTCAAATGGCCAGAGTCCTTGGGGCCTATGAAGAGGCCCAAGGACAATGGGCCAGGTCTGCTACTGACACGCGGGAGGTGCTGGGGGTGCTGAGGTCCATGGACGCCCATATGGGCCAATTCGTGTCCCGTATGGACCAACTCGTGGACCTCATGGGCCAGCTGGTGGTGGCGGTGGGGTCACAGGCAAAGCCAGCAACACCACCTCCGCCACCACCTGCTAGGGCGCAGGGTCGGCCAGCAGTGTCCACTTCCCCTGCGTCCACAGCCAGTGAGCACACCTCACCTACCACCAGCAGGTCGCCACCACACACCCCCTCCCAAACGTGGAAGGGGCCGTCCGAAGAGGAAACAGATCTCCCGGGAGGACTTCGCACGCTCCAGTCGCAAGTGAGGCAGCCAGCCAGCCTTCCGCCAGCCTTCCTTGACCAGCCACTGCATTGACTTGCTCTACGATCCCACTCCACACAGCCAGCTGGATGGCATGTGTGTGTTGGACTATGGACATAGAACCAGTGGGTACACCCTGATCATCACGCAGCCATGACCGACAGCTCATTGTCACTGCACGCACCACTTTTGTTATCACCTTACACACAATCACATGTCACAGTTCGTAATAAATGCACCTTATTCACTAACTGCTGTTTGTGCCCTGTGTTTTATTTGTACGGAATACAACGGCCACCTTGGGCGGAAGGGCACCTGATGCGTGGCATGGCAATGGAATCCGGAGGGCCTGTAGGGACCTAGGGGTGGGAGACAGAACAGGAGCACATTCAATGAGTGTGTCACACACCCATCACACAGTACATGTCAACAACTACAAGCAATGTACACACATCGCACAGAGCAATAGGGCACAATGCCACAGTCACCAACAGTGGCATACTACCCTGGCCATGGAGCGTTGACACACTGCACGCAGTGAACATACGGCCACCCTGACACAGCACACACACACCTGCACAGATACAGACACATCATCCGTCGTACATGGACACTCACCGTCAAGTGAAGTAGCGGGCGATGAGCTGCTGGCGCACATTCCCAGCTTCCTCCTCTCCGCTGTCCACCTCACTCGAGCTGTCCTGGTCTGCGGGCTGGGGCCCTGGTTGATCTCCGTCATCCACAATGAGGGGGATCTGCTTCCGAATGGCCAGATTGTGCAGCATGCAGCACGCCACCACTATCTGGCACACCTTCTGTGGGGAGTACGCCAGTGCACCCCTGGTGCGGTCCAGGCACCTGAACCTGGACTTGAGGAGGCCAAAGGTACGCTCGACCACACGTCTGGTCCTCCCATGTGCCTCATTGTATCGATCGTCTGCTGGGGTGCGAGGATTCCTCAATGGACTGAGCAGCCATGCCCCATTCGGATACGCAGAGTCACCTGGGTGTGAGGGACACAGAGAACCGTAGCTATTCCAACTGGACAGGGGACAGCATCGCACAACCAGCACGCTACACCACTCCACATACTCACCGACAATACAGGCACGATCCTGTTGCAGATTGGCCATCAGTCGTGGCAAGATGCTGTTGCGCATTATGTGTGCGTCATGGGCCGAGCCTGGAAACTTTGCACACACGTGGGTGATCACCATGTCCGCAAGGCACACCACTTGCACATTCAGGGAGTGCGTGTGCTTCCTGTTGCGGTACAGGTGCTCAGTGGCCTGTGGTGGAACAAGGCCAACATGAGTGCAGTCAATGGCTCCCACGACGTGTGGGATTCTGCCAAGGGCATAGAATGCACCCTTCACTGCCGCCAATTCACGAGCCCTGGGGAAGCGGATGTACCTGTTCCGGTACAGCATCATGGCTGCCAGTACATCCCTCAGCACCTTGCTGAACATGGGCTGGGACATCCCTCCTCCACTGCCCACTGTGTGCTGGAATGACCCAGTGGCGAAGAAATGCATGGCGGCCATCACCTTAGCCGTGGGGGTGACAGCAGTCGGATACACCCTGCGGGGACGGAGATGGGGCTCTAACATGGCACACAGTCGATGCAGAGTTGGCCTGTCCAGCCGAAACTTCCTGATTACCTCTGTATCGTCCATGTCCGCCAGCAATTGGTATGGGCGGTCAATGTTCGGTCTCCGCCTGGGTTAAATGGCAGAGGACACATGTCAAAGCAACACGGCACATAGCAATTTCGCATACACATCACTGACATGACTGAGCAAGCACATGAGCCACAGCCCAGCTGTCAAGCTGGGACGGCACGGCCACAATACACTTACACAGGTCTCCCAACAATGGCAATGGCAAGTGAGACATACCACTGCCATGTGCATGCACATGGGGATCTAGGCCCCAATGACTTGCGGGGCGTGCTGATGGGGACTGACTGCATATTCGTCAAGCGGCAACGCCACGGCAACATGAGTGTCTGCTGAGCATGGAACTGCTTCCGAGGCTGGATGAGTATGGCACACGACGACGACAATGTGGGCACGGGCTGAGCAGCCAATACAAGTGGGACCTGTGGCACGAGGGGATATGAGACAGTAGTAGGTGTCAGCACTGCACCCTATGTACAGCACTGTACGGATCACAGCTCCCGAAACATTGACTGGTGTCCACATTGACAGCCCCATGCCAAGACGGCTGTGTGCTTGCAGTCACAGGTGAGAGGTTACATTGCACGTGCCAGGTGGCAGACGTACATAGTGGGAGCTGGCATGTGTGTGCATGTGTCTCCTGTTCAGGATCCACCAGATGGGCGCTGACTCTGTACTGACCATTGGACACAGCATGTTCCGTGGAAGGCTTGTGTGTGTGGGATGGTGGCACTGGATGTGCCTCCGTTGGGTGGGGGGCCATGCACAGGGCGGGTACGTCGATGATTGCGCATTGTTGGTCACGGTGGGTGCACCAACTAAGATGTGTTGCCCTGTGTTCAATTCCTATGTCCGCATGATGATGGACTGTGGATGTGGGCAGACTACACATTGGTCGATGTGCTGTCTATATGCATGTGCCTTCACACCAGGCACAGCTGCCCCTGCACATGTGACCCCTGCTGGACTCGCTGCTGGGTCTGTGGAGCTGATGCACCTTCTGCGCGTGGGGCGGACAGCTCTCCTCACTTCCCTCATTGCGCATGTCATGTCTTTGCCGCAGGTGACATGGATCATGGAGGGCCCACATGTACGCGTGGGTAGGCTACACATGATTGTTCACTGGTCGCCACCCCCAGTCAGTGATTCGAATGGGAAGGTTGTCGTGCTGGTGGTATGTTCGATGTGGCGGATGGGCGGGCCTAGGTGCGGGCTTACATTCCGGACATGGGGGTAGTTGGATTGGCGACTAGTTGCAGTACACACGGGACACGTCTCTTCCTTTCCACATCTGGGTCATCCCTTGTACTAACTGACAGTGATACAGTCATCTTCGCCCCAGCCCTCATGTCCTCCCCTCGCCCCCCAATATGCATGCTCACCTGCGAGGCTAGCGCTTGCACAGGCAGCCCCAAGCTCGCACCAGAGAGGGCAAGGAGTGAATGTGTGGGTCCAGTTGCACGAGTGGGCTGTCTCAGGGTATGATGTGTGGCGGGACGCCGTCCACCTGCGTGGTGACCCAAATGGAGACCCGGCCTGCATGGACTATGCATCACAGTCTTCGCCTTCCGGATCCGCCACCTGCGACACCCAGTGGCTGTGGCTGCCCTTGCGGCCAGGCCGCGTCCGTCTGTGGCTGTTGGCCCACACATTCACTCTTTGGCCTCTCTGGGGAGGGCTCGGGGGTGGTGGCGCACGCGCTTGCACTTAGTCGCAATGGCATGTGTCGTGGTTGGTATGATGGGCAATGGATGGGATGGTGCGAGCCACCTCCCGTGACGTCAGTGCTGCTCGTGCTGTGGTGCGTCCCCCTACACTTCCATGTGACTTGTGCCATGCTAGACGTTGAGGTTCTATTGCCTGCGTGATATGACCAGGAGGAGCGCGAGGAGACCTCTCACACACCATGCTCCACTGCCATCCCGTGCCCTGTATCGCCTGTGCGGATTGACTATGTTGGGGTTACACCTGGTCGACTGGGGCTGTGTGTGCCTTGTCAAGGGGCATGGCGGGCGCACAACAGGATCCAGCTTGTCCACAGAGGGTGGGCTGAGGTGCGCCTGGTACCGCCTTGTACGTGTGCCCGGCTGCTGTGCACACACGTGTTCACTCCCCCCCGACACGTGTCCTCTCACAATGCCCAGGGAAGCGGTGGTGTACTGTTCATGACCCCTCCCAACACGGCGTGCTCCAACTTGGCATGTGCGCATCTACCCGTCGCACCCACCCACCTGAGCACTGCGTCCATACGACTTCACACGACACATGTGTGTCTTCCACAGTAGTGCTACTCATTTGCGTTGACATCCAATACCAGTGGACTACATGGTCATGTCACGACTGCCGTGTACTTCACATACTCTCATCCTCTCTCATTCGTACTTGTGAAATGAGTCAGCGGAGACAGTTTTGGTTTCAAACATTATATTGAGTCTTCTGTCCTCTGTGATGCAGTATAGTGGACACTACTGGCAGCGGAATACATGTTGAGGATATACTGAGCATGATTGCAAATGGGATAGGGTGTGGGGTTACATGTGATTGGCTGTTGCATGTGGGATGTGGGCTTCAGAGTTACATCTGCTTGGCCAAGGCTGTGCTAATGTACATTTACGTATAGCTGCGGAGCTGCGGACTTTGACACAGACGGTATACATGTAGCCTACCAGACCGCTTGGCATCATGGGCACAGTCCATCTCAGTTCCATGTGACAGGTTTGCTGCGGTTGTTCCTCATGCACGCGTGCATGTGAGATGACATCAGGGCATGTGCTTGCGTGCATGCAGCGGCGTGCCACTTGTTGTTGCAATGTGGTGGTTACTGGACATGTCACAGTCACTGGGGTCGTGTTGTTGTTGTATGCACTTGTCGTCCATGCAAAGGTCCTGGTATGGGATTCCCGGGGCGGGGTGGGAGGGGTGCAGCACCCACAGACTCCAGGCGACCTATTCATGTCCACTGAGCGGTGTGTGTGTCCATGGGCGCTGGATCCATGTCGTGTCCTGGTTGTTCGTGCAGTTCCGTCCATGTGGGTGCGATACACAGAGCCCATGCCACTGCCTCCCACGATGCATGCGGTGTTCCTGGATGTGATGGGGAACAGTGTGCATGTCCCGGTCATATCCGATGTCATGGCGATGTCGTTGATGGTGTGGTTACAGTTGCCGGTCGTTTGGTATGGCTGTTGTGGTGGTGACTGGCCAGTCCGTGCGGAAGCTGAGCATGGGTGCGGGGTTGGACTTCATAGGTCACTCGGGGAACCTGCGTTGTGGTCCGACGTATTTACAGGTTGTCAGGTATGCGATGCCGTCCAGCAGGGCTTCCATGTCATTGGTGGTGTACATGTTTGCCAGCCAATGAAGCGGATGGTGGCTGTCAAGGTGTTGTTCGTAGGTTGTCCCTTGGAGGACCATGATGGGGCATGCTGGGTGACATTCGATGTAGCTGTTCTCGATGATCCGTCGTGTGGAGGCACAGTGGTTCCAATTCAGTGCGCGTGCGATGTTGGCCACATACGCCATGCCCCCATAGGCAGAGCAGGCCCTGTCGTGTGCGTCCAGAGGGAGGAGTAGTGGTAGCAGGTCCGCCTTCAGACATGCCGGGTTGGAGAGGCATATCTCGACGGGATGCTGATAGGGACACCTCCGACAGTAGAAGACGGGCATGACGCAGCTGAACAATGTGATGCGGTAAGTCAGTCGGTAACTTACGTTCAGCAGGGACAGGAGATCGCATCCCAATGTATGTATCGTGTTGGTTTGGTACAGCTTGAGCTGTTCGGCGTAGTTGGGTAGGTGTGTTGCGGTTGCCATTTCGCAGCGGTTCGTAGAGGTGGCGTGCTCCGGCTGTGTGTGCAGTCTGCAATGTGCACGCTCCGGGGTTGCTGTGAGCTCTGTGTAGTCGTGGGGAGACAGGACTTGTGTTCTGTTGGCTTGTTTGGAGGACACGGGCCCTCTTCCCACATGCTTCTCAGACAGTTCAAGGTCAGTGCTGTGTGACTCCTTCCAATTAACTTGCATGTGGCCGACATGGGGGAGTGTTTTCTTCTTTCTTCCCCGTCCGTTGTGTGCTTCTGTGATATGCGCTATCTGCCCTGTGGTCGGTCTCCTCGGCATGCCTGTGTTGGTCTATTCTTGGACAATGGCTGTATTCACCGGCTTCTGTCGTAGGGCTGTGGTTTCGGTGTTGGAATGGAAGGTCATTCAGTGCTGTCTGCTCTCCTTGTGTGGGCGGCAGGCTGCCTTTCCGCTCTGCGTTGGGCCTTGTGTGTGGATGTAATTCTTGGGCCACCTGTTGTCGGTCCCCGGGCTCTTTGGTGTTCCGTTTCATGTGTCTTGTTCATATGTGCAGGGTGGTATGGGTTTTTCAGTGTGGTACTGGCGTTCCTCTTCCCGAAGGGACCCTGCTTCTCCTAGTTGGTGTTGCCGCCGCTGTGTGCTTCGCCATGTTTGTTACACTGGGGTGTGTCCTGCTGTTGCGTGACTTCACTGACATGTGTGCGTCGGTTGTGTGGCGTTGGGTGTTGTCCGTGAATTGGGCGTTGGGGACATGTCTGTGGCCGGCCTGTCACGTGTCATGTGCGTTCGGGGTGGGGCTGATGTGTGTGCTGCTTGGTTGTGTCCCTGTGTCTGTGTGCGACGCATGCATGGCGCTGCGGTTGGCCTCTGCGTTGTGCGCATGTGTGGCGGCGTCATCGGCGCTTTGGGGCCGTGACGGGGTGGTTGGTTCCTAGTCCCAGGTGGTGTGTACACATGTGTTCTGCGATGTTAGGATTTGGCCTGTGTGTCATATGTGGATGCAATGGTGGATGTGTAGTGTGCACGCGCTGGTGGGGGTTGTCCGCTTTTTCCGCCCTTGCACTGTGTGCGCTGTTTGCGTGCACTTGTTGTGTGTGTGCCTACCTGCGTCTCCGCGGTACGTTGCGTCCTTGGTGGTGCATCAGCAGAAGCATGGGAAGGGCCTGCAGTGCTGGATTCATGCCCGGGTGCCGCTTCTTCGTTGTCCGTGCTCGGCGTCCGTGTTACCGCTTCGGTTTGTCGTACGGTATCTCTTGGCCGTGGGAGCCGTTTGTTTGCGGCATCGTAATTTATGCGCCGGGCGGGACGTGTTTCGTCGGACGGTGTGTGTCAGTTGTGCTGCGCCGCTACGTGTGCGGGCGCACTTTGATGGCGGACGGTGTTGCTGGCTTGCCGGCGGTGTTTGGCCTGCTTTTCGCATCATAATTGGGCGGGCCTGTGGACTGCTGCGTGCCGGCGGTAACTGGTGGTTTTTGCATCCGCCAGCACGGCGGTTGTGCTTCCGCCCGCCATCGTAATGGGCCCCTAAGTGAGGTAAGGGTTTTTTAGGGTTCAGTGGCTAGTACTATTAATGGATGGTAGGGGGTTTTGGGGTTGAGAGGCTGGTAGTGGTAAAATTAGGTAAGGGTTTTTTATGGTTCGGGCAGTTAGTGGTAAAGGCTAGTAAGGGTTTTTTAGGGTTCAAGGGTAAATAGAGGTAAAGGTAGGTGAGGTGTTTTTAGGATTCAGGAGTGCGTAGTGGTAAAGGGAGATAATGGGTTATAGTTATAGTTAGGTCAGAGTTTCCTTCGGCAGGCACTTGTGGGTGGACCCCATGGGCCAAAATTTTAAAAAAACAGTTTTCGCACTGTGGATACCATGGCACTCCAGCAGGAACCAACGCATCCCTCAAGTGAGGTACCATGGTACTCCTGCAGGACCCGCCGCACACTGTTCACCCTCATGGTACTGCGGTATCACACAAGCTTCATCAAAGAAGCTTGCATGGTACCACGGTACCCATGGGGTTGACTTTTGTGTGGTGGGTAGCAGGTGTATTGCAGTACCTAGAAATTAAAAAGAGAGAACATGTGGGCTGGGCATCCACAGGGGGTTGGCTGCCAGCAGTGGGGTTGGATGCAAGTCTTTGCCAAAGGCCAGGATTTGCATCCAATGGTGTACGTAGTCTCCCTCCCCCTTCTATGCACAGCCAAAGGCAGCACAAGGCATGGGGCCTGGGCGAGGGGCCTTGCAGATGCCAGGCCCTGTGCCAGCCCCCCGCTGTACACGGTCGAAGGTATGGTAATAAGATCTCAGCTTATGTTAAAGAAACCTGAAAATTGCGGTTCTGATATAAAACTAACATTTAAAATCCCCCAAAATACTGAAATTCACAAGTTAAAGTTTACTGAGCTAACTATAACTTGTGCCTCCGTTATGCACTGCTTATGATCTAACATATTACCTCACTCATTACATGCTAAATAACATAATTGATTACATAACTAATGACATCATCCAGTCATTTTGATCATGTCTTTTTTTTGTTTGTGGACTAAATAATGCAACACGCTATGGTTGTATGATGGAACAACGAGTGCCTTTACCATGCACTCCTAAATAATGCAGTATTTACAACACACTTTTGTTTGTAAATAATTTTTATTACTTTTCAACAATTTGTACAAGCATGTTATATCAGGAATGACATGCACATTATTACTCATGCGCCCATATAAGCCGCTACCATGGGAAGACAAGTTTTAATGCTGAAAGAAAACAATAACCAATATGTGCATTTATATCGCAATTCTATAACGATCAAACATCTTTAACATTGGCATTTGTATCTATTTAAGGTTGTCCGTTCATGTCCACCGTGTGTACAAACTATGTTTCTAGACATATGCAATCAGGTATATGTGTTCGTGTGTGCGCTTAGCAGCACTATGAGGGAAGAGCTATTCACGGTTCATCCATATTTATATATGTTTGGCAGCATGTCGGCGCTGCATTCTGACACGCCTCTCGTTCTGGAGCTCCTCTGATTACCGACACAGTTTGGAGTAGGTGCTGGAGGCACACAGAGGCGCCCCCCCAGCCGAGACTTTGTTGAAGCATACGGGGAGAGAGCAGCAGATCACTGCTGGACAGGACGCCTTCAGGAGACACTTACCGCCATGGATCTCGCTGCAGCGGTAAGCGGACGACCTTGCAGCTGACAGTGTCAGGGCATTACTTAATGCACGAACTGGTTACTGAACCGAAGTTCGCCGTGAGGGACCGCTTTCATGCCCTGCTGGTGGGTTTTCAGTTTTTTAACAACACAGATTCGGGACTTTGAATGTTATGTGTGAATAGAGTTGAAGCTGTCAGCCCTCTATGATTGGATGGGAGAGCTCCAATAGGATTACAGCTAGCAGGAATTTAAAGTCCCGGAGAAAATGAACTGGTGAACACAAAGCTGGCAATGAAGAAGGCAAACGCCGAAACGCGTCTGCCAGGTGTTTTTCCCTGTATTGTTATATTTAATTCCTCTGAGTGGTGAATAAATCTTACCTGAAGACGACCTGAGCAAGTGTCAGACCCGTTTTCTTTGTCGAGAGGCGGGATTGGTTTGGATGTTTGGCAGCATGTCGGCGCTGCATTCTGACACGGCTCTCGTTCTGGAGCTCCTCTGATTACCGACACAGTTTGGAGTAGGTGCTGGAGGCACACAGAGGGGCCCCCCCCAGCCGAGACTTTGTTGAAGCATACGGGGAGAGAGCAGCAGATCACTGCTGGATAGGACGCCTTCAGGAGACACTTACCGCCATGGATCTCACCGCAGCGGTAAGCGGACGACCTTGCAGCTGACAGTGTCAGGGCATTACTTAATGCACGAACTGGTTACTGAACCGAAGTTCGCTGTGAGGGACCGCTTTCATGCCGTGCTGGTGGGTTTTCAGTTTTTTAACAACACGGATTCAGGACTTTGAATGTTATGTGTGAATAGAGTTGAAGCTGTCAGCCCTCTATGATTGGATGGGAGAGCTCCAATAGGATTACAGCTAGCAGGAATTTAAAGTCCCGGAGAAAATTAACTGGTGAACACAAAGCTGGCAATGAAGAAGGCAAATGCCGAAACGCGTCTGCCAGGTGTTTTTCACTGTATTGTTATATTTAATTCCTCTGAGTGGTGAATAAATCTTACCTGAAGACGACATGAGCAAGTGTCAGACCCGTTTTCTTTGTCGAGAGGCGGGATTGGTTTGGATGTTTGGCAGCATGTCGGCGCTGCATTCTGACACGCCTCTCGTTCTGGAGCTCCTCTGATTACCGACACAGTTTGGAGTAGGTGCTGGAGGCACACAGAGGCGCCCCCCCAGCCGAGACTTTGTTGAAGCATACGGGGAGAGAGCAGCAGATCACTGCTGGACAGGACGCCTTCAGGAGACACTTACCGCCATGGATCTTGCCGCAGCGGTAAGCGGACGAGCTTGCAGCTCACAGTGTCAGGGCATTACTTAATGCACAAACTGGTTACTGAACCGAAGTTCGCCGTGAGGGACCGCTTTCATGCCCTGCTGGTGGGTTTTCAGTTTTTTAACAACACGGATTCGGGACTTTGAATGTTATGTGTGAATAGAGTTGAAGCTGTCAGCCCTCTATGATTGGATGGGAGAGCTCCAATAGGATTACAGCTAGCAGGAATTTAAAGTCCCGGAGAAAATGAACTGGTGAACACAAAGCTGGCAATGAAGAAGGCAAACGCCGAAACGCGTCTGCCAGGTGTTTTTCCCTGTATTGTTATATTTAATTCCTCTGAGTGGTGAATAAATCTTACCTGAAGACGACCTGAGCAAGTGTCAGACCCGTTTTCTTTGTTGAGAGGCGGGATTGGTTTGGATGTTTCGCAGCATGTCGGCGCTGCATTCTGACACGCCTTTCGTTCTGGAGCTCCTCTGATTACCGACACTGTTTGGAGTAGGTGCTGGAGGCACACAGAGGCGCCCCCCCAGCCGAGACTTTGTTGAAGCATATGGGGAGAGAGCAGCAGATCACTGCTGGACAGGACGCCTTCAGGAGACACTTACCGCCATGGATCTCGCCGCAGCGGTAAGCGGACGACCTTGCAGCTGACAGTGTCAGGGCATTACTTAATGCACGAACTGGTTACTGAACCGAAGTTCGCCGTGAGGGACCGCTTTCATGCCCTGCTGGTGGGTTTTCAGTTTTTTAACAACACGGATTCGGGACTTTGAATGTTATGTGTGAATAGAGTTGAAGCTGTCAGTCCTCTATGATTGGATGGGAGAGCTCCAATAGGATTACAGCTAGCAGGAATTTAAAGTCCCGGAGAAAATGAACTGGTGAACACAAAGCTGGCAATGAAGAAGGCAAACGCTGAAACGCGTCTGCCAGGTGTTTTTCCCTGTATTGTTATATTTAATTCCTCTGAGTGGTGAATAAATCTTACCTGAAGACGACCTGAGCAAGTGTCAGACCCGTTTTCTTTGTCGAGAGGCGGGATTGGTTTGGATATATATATATATATATATATTTTCATCCAAGCACACTCTCCGAACCTCCACGCTCCTTGCTGGCGAACAGAGAGAGACGGACCCAGATACATATGGCAGGTAAGATCTTTTATTGACTCCCTCTGTGACGCGTTTCGAGCACCCTGTGCCCTTGTTCACACATGGAAACAAACGTCGGCCATTACAATTTTATATGCTAGGTGTCCACCCCCCTGTGTCACATGATCATAGACATGGAAGTAATACTCTTTGAACAAGCTTGCATATATCTTCCTTCCTAAGTGATCCCACATCGGAAAAAATAATTGTTGGAAAATACTCTGTCTAAACAAATCAACATAATATAATGCTACATAATTGTATTCGAAACATTTCAAATTACAATACAAAACATATGACTTTTTAGCTCTGGATGGACGGCTAATATATGTAGTAACGCCATCTGTGCAAAAAATCGCGATATGTGCAAATGAGCAATTATTGACATATTAGCATAAGTACAACACATAATCTTTGGATTATAAAAAATTATTCATTAAAAATCCTTAATTAAAAATCCTTTATGCATTGACTAAAAAACATAGTCGTCGACATAAAATTGCTTATGTAAGACGTTATATATCCCGCATGATGTTGTCATAAATGCATCAGTCTGCGTTTAACATAGCCATTCTTCAAATACTTTCTGCATGAATGCATGAAATCAAAAAATTGCCACAATGTTACAATCCTAAGTTTGAGTTAATAAATATAGCATCCTCTACAGAGTCATTGTTCATTATAATGCAACTGGTTCCTAAAATTAGATCTAAAGTGCTTCCGTGTCTAGCAGCATATTATCTTATGTAAACATGTGATGTTATATAAAGTGCTAAGTGCTCCTAAAAAATCTTAAAAATTGTGCTTGGATAATGTGATAAAAACCAGTGGACTTAAAACCCTATTAAAAAAGTTAAAAGACACATAATATCATGAGTGATGGCGACAATAAAGCAGTATGATAAGAAACTAAAACTACAGTGTAAGAAAATTATTATCTAAACCTCATAAGACAAAAAATCAAAAAATCTATTTAAATCTAACATCAATATATACACTATATCTTTGGGTTGGAAATACTCCATGACTTCTTTGAATGGCATCATAGACAACAATGGATATTTCTTGTGTGTAATTGCTGTAGAACCATTCATATTCATTGATAATCTTTACAGAAAATTGTACATATCCTCCGTTGTGTTTAATCCATTAGGTGCCTTACTATCTAGATCTAAAATAGTACGTGTTTCTAGCTGACGTAATCGTTTTTCCCTATTGCCACCCCTTCTAAGTGGTGCAATGGCATTGATCACGTAATATGTAAGGCAACTCAACTCATTGTCATGGACAGCCTTAAAATGTCTGGCGACAGGATATGAATTATCATTGTTTACAATTGCTCTCAGGTGCTGCAGAATCCTGACATGCACCTGCAACTTAGTACTCCCAACATAACGCAAGCCACAGGTGCATGTCAGGACATACACAGCATATTCAGTTCTGCAGCTATAGCTTCCCCTGATAGCCATTTTATCATCAGAAAAAGGAACAGTGTAATGAGTGGTATTACTGCCGAACTTGCAGGCACGGCAGGAGGAACATTTATAAAAACCCTGTCTTGGTTTAAGCCAAGTGCCTGCTGTACTCAACTCTGGGCTCATTTTGACTAATTGGCTTCTCATAGATTTTGATTTCCTATATGTGATAGTTGGTAACTCAGGGAGTCTAGTGCCCAACACTCCATCTGTAAGCACAATGGGCCAATTTGTTCTGATAGTAGCCTTAATTTTTCTTTCTTGTTTGCTATACGTGGTGATGAGGCGGGGGTGTTCCTCCTCATTAATCTCACCACTCACCGCCTCCTTAGAAAGTAATAAAGTCTCTCTTGGCCTTTCTTGTGCTTTTGCTAAAGCCTTGGTGAGCACCTTGTCACTATATCCTCTCAATCTCAGCCTACTCATTGTGTCTTTTATGCATCTTTCAAATTCTGATGGTGTACTACAGATGCGTTTTATTCTGAGTATTTCTCCGTAGGGTATACTCTCTATGAGGTGTTTGGGATGTCCACTACTGGCATGCAATGTGCTGTTTCCTGCTGTGGCTTTTCTAAATAAGGTTGTTTCCAGTTTGTTGTTATTCACGGAGATCTGTACATCTAAGAAATCTATCTGAGTGCTACTGATGTTTGAGGTAAAGTTGAGGTTGCTAGAATTGTCATTTAAAGTCATAATAAACTTCTTAGCACTCTCCTCATCTCCCTTCCATATCATAAATACATCATCTATATATCGTAACCAATGTAGCACTTGATGCACATTGTCAATTTTTGTGAGGACCTGTTCCTCCCACCAGCCAACATGCAAACAAGCATAGCTGGGGGAGAAACAGGATCCCATAGCCACGCCTCTGATTTGTTTCAGGGTTTCCTTACCAAATAGGAAAAAATTATTGTTTAAACACCACGAGATCAAATCCAATAACATTTTGTTGTGCCCATAATATTCACATTGTCTACTGTCCAGAAAATATTTAACTGCATTGAGTCCGGTTTCATGATTTATGCTTGTATAAAGCGACTCAATGTCCAATGTGATTAAAATTAGACCCTCTTCCCACACAATGTCATTAATTTTGTTTAAAAAATCCCCTGTGTCCTTAACGTAGCTAGGTAACTTTTTAACAAAATCTTGTAGATAAAAATCTACATATTGTGAAATGTGTTCACCGACACTGTTAATAGCTGAAATAATGGGTCTACCAGGTACTGGAGAGACTTTTTTGTGCACTTTTGGAATCAAATACATGATGGGAATAACTGGGCATTCAACATTTAAAAAATTGAATTCAATAGAAGAAATCAGTCCTTCTCTTTTATATTGGAGAAGCTGTTTTTTCAGGCCCTCTTTCGCTTTGTTGTATTCCCTCATGCCTGACCTCATGTAACAGTTCTCATCGTTTAATTGTCTCATGGCTTCCGCTATGTAGTCCTTTTTGGGCCACAACACAATATTTCCTCCTTTGTCTGACTTATTGGTAATTATTTCTTGGTTATCTCCCAGTTTTTTCATCTGTTTCACATATTGCATATCATTGTAGTGTTTTTTATGTACTTTTCTCTTTGTTTTGTGACACAGTTGTTTGAGATCCTCTATTACACGCTCATGAAAAATGTCAATGGCATCCTTGGGCATCATTGGAATAAAGGTGCTGTTGGGTTTAAATGGACTTTCGCCAGCACCTTTTTGTATGATGTTGATACTCTGTAACTTGGCTTGAGTACTAAGCTCTGTCGTCTCTCTCAGTTGTTCCATTTCATTTGTTGCATTGCTCAATTCATGTAAAGTCAATAACACTGACACATCTGATGCTTGAAGTGATGATGATTCTTGGTCGGTGGTTTCAAATGTTGTTTTGGAACTGCCGCTTCCTGTTTTAATGGTGAAAAACTTCTTTAATTTTAGTTTCCTAATGAAGCAAAATATATCAATTCTAGTGCTGGCATAATTGAACGTACTTTCAGGACAAAAGTTAAGCCCCAATGATAATAGCTGTTTCTCTGCTTGGGAAAGTGTAATATCTGACAGATTGATGATAGTTTGATCGTTTAGCGTTGCTTTTTGTACCATTGCTGCTTTTTCTTTGATTGTACATTTTTATTTTTTGCGCCTTGCTCTTCTCCTTGCATTTCTCTTTTCTCTGTTGTTTGTTGGTTCCGATTCCTCGGACGGAGAGTTTGACGCCGGTCCTCCGCTAAAAAATCGATCTCTTCACCTAAACTCAATACAATTTTGTCACTTTGCCCTCCCATGCTGTTGCATTCAGAGCCTGATGTACTTGTGAGTGATTCTGTGTCAATGTCAGATAATTCCACTACGTTGGTTTGCTGTTGTGCCCGACTGGTGGCTTTACTTGTTCTTCTGTCCTCAAACTTTAATTTCTTCGCGTGCTCAAATTTGCGCGAGAAAGTGTATATTTGTCCCTGCTCGTAGTCTGCTTGGTCACGAGCAAATTTATGTGCTTTTCGTATTTTTATTCTTTCTTCATGTTTCCGTAGTCTTTCAACCATTTCATTGCGGGTTTTTATTATAAATTCCTTATGATCTGATTTGTTAAGCTCCTCATTGATTTTATCAATTTCTTCCATCAGTGTCTGGCGATCTATTGCTGCATACTTTATTAAAATCCTCACCAGATTCATGGAGGCCGCCAAATTACTTTCCCCCCATTCCTTAAGCATACCGGGATTAGGCTCTTCAAAACTTGGGGCTAAAAGAATCCTGAGCCCCCGAGGAACTCTCCCCACTTCCTCATATTTGGTGAGGGATTTATGTTCCCACCATTTAGTAATTTCATTTTTAGATTTCTTTTCTAAGGTTTTTAAAAGTTGCTTTACATCCTGGTCATTGCTGCCTTTACTGCTTTGCGAGCCTTCTGTGCTTGAAATCACTTTTGGCAGGTTGTTAAACAATTCGTCTGCTGCCGCCTCTCGTTCTCTCACTGTGTCGGCAGACATTGCTTCAGAGCGAGTTAAATTAACACAAAGAAACCGGCGTTCTCCGGTCCCATACACTGCCTGTAGATATCGCCGCCCCACCAACACGCCGTGTTGTATTACTCACCACCGGATTACGCCTTGAACGGGTCCTCCGACCCAGTCGCCGTCGTTTTTCCGATTGGTGTCCAAATACCCAGCTGTTGTAGGGGGCTGTCGCCAAATACTCCTCTCCGGAATTCTGTCCTTTTGGTAGTTGCGGGCGGCTGCCTGCTTGCGGGGAGGGGGTCCGTCACCGGAAACAACCAACTTCCGTATTTAACTTCATCCAAGCACACTCTCCGAACCTCCACGCTCCTTGCTGGCGAACAGAGAGAGACGGACCCAGATACATATGGCAGGTAAGATCTTTTATTAACTCCCTCTGTGACGCGTTTCGAGCACGCTGTGCCCTTGTTCACACATGGAAACAAACGTCGGCCATTACAATTTTATATGCTAGGTGTCCACCCCCCTGTGTCACATGATCATAGACATGGAAGTAATACTCTTTGAACAAGCTTGCATATATCTTCCTTCCTAAGTGATCCCACATCGGAAAAAATAATTGTTGGAAAATACTCTGTCTAAACAAATCAACATAATATAATGCTACATAATTGTATTCGAAAAATTTCAAATTACAATACAAAACATATGACTTTTTAGCTCTGGATGGACGGCTAATATATGTAGTAACGCCATCTGTGCAAAAAATCGCGATATGTACAAATGAGCAAATATTGACATATTAGCATAAGTACAACACATAATTTTTGGATTATAAAAAATTATTCATTAAAAATCCTTAATTAAAAATCCTTTATGCATTGACTAAAAAACATAGACGTCGACATAAAATTGCTTATGTAAGACATTATATATCCTGCATGATGTTGTCATAAATGCATCAGTCTGCGTTTAACATAGCCATTCTTCAAATACTTTATATATATTTGAGAAGCAAAGTCCCAGAGTAAGACCTCACCGGGTCGAACAGAAGGGCACAGACTCCAGTTGTAGTGCTCAAGATGTTGGTTTATTGAGCAAGCATGGCAAGATAGACGCGTTTCTACCGCATTATATTATATTATATATATATAAATAAATATCTTTTTTGTTAAATCCAGCCATGGTTTCCCAATTGCAAGCAGTGGGCTATTTTAGTATGTATAACATGTTCATCTGTTTTGGGGCACAGTATTCTATATAAGCGGGGAGGCGGCACGCTTTATGGTGTTGGAGCTGGGTTTACGGTGCTCAATTTTGATTCTATGGTGGTTAGGTAGGCATGCCTTTGTGTGGGGCTGGCCGATGGGGACATGCACAGGGCATTGGTCAATTGGGTCTCATGTTCTGCCTTTAGCGCTCTATGGAGATCCAGGAGCCATGTCTGTGAGCTGGGGCCTGCTGGTGACTTCCAGGCCATGGCAAGCCTGCGCTTTGCCAGGCACAGTGCCAGGTCTAAAAATTTGTTAAGGCCCTTGCGTCGGGCATTACGTTTCGTGATGCCAAGTAAGAAATGGAGGCCCTGAACCACTATCGGGGTGTCCGTTGCATCTGTCAGTGTCCCGGGCACATCATTACAAAATGCTCTGAGCCGGGGACAGGCCCATACCATATGCGGGAATGTAGCCTCCGCAGCTAAGCACCTAGGGCAGACATCACTGGAGGTAGGATATCTACACGCTAATCTGTGCGTTGTTAAATACTTATGATTTAAATAATTAAATTGCGTATATTTCAGCCTGGCGTTTGTGGATATGATTTTAGGGTAACTTATACATTGTGTCCATTGTTTATCTGTGATAGTAGTTGTCAATGCCGAATCACAATAGTCGCGCAGTGGGAACAATAAAAATATTGGGTCGGGACTGAGGGACCGCTTTTTTTTCCCCGTCCATGCATTAACAGAGTTTGCAATGTGGTGGATGTAGGGGGTTCAGAGCATGTATTACCCCATATCTGGTGACATTTCTGCATCAGTGTTGCGTATAGCAGGAATGACCCCAGCGGTATCCGATAGTCGTCAACCAATCTCTCAAAATCGCATAATTTTGAGTCTGTGAAGAGATCTCCCCATGTGTCCAGCCCCACTGCCCACCAGGACTCCAGCTCCGGACGTCCGTGGGAGACGTAAAGGCCTAGAAACACCTCGAGGGGGAGATCTGGGGCGTATGGTGAGGGTTGATGTCCAGGCAATACTTACTTCCTCCAAGCATGTCTGGCTGCTATCATCAAGAGGTTGCCCTGTTTTTTCTGTAATAGTGTTTTAGTGCCCGACAGCCATTCCACCAAAGTTGGTTGCCTTGATGTCATCGCCCAGGTGTCTAATTCAGCTAGGTTACTTGCCACTAGCCACCTCATAGGCCACAGGAGCTGTGCTGCTGCAAAGTAGTGTTCGTAGTTAGGTGCCCCTAAACCCCCTTCAGATACGGGGAGGTATAGTTTCTGGAGTGCCACCGTGGACCTTGAGCCACCCCAGATCAGGGACGCGAGAAGGTATTCTCAATCTATGAAAATTTCCCGCAGTAATCTGTTTGGAAGGGTCCAGAAACAATATATGAGTCGAGGTAGAAGGAGCATTTTCGAGATGGCAACTCGACCCATAAGGGATAGTGGTAGGCTCGACCAGAATGGGAGGGAAGCTCTGGCTTTATTTATTGCTTTTCCTAGATTCCCTTCTATTAGGTCCTTATGAGAATGGTAGATTTGGACTCCCAGACAGTTAAAGGTGTCGAAGGCCCATGTGAGCGAGGTGTGGGGGAGAGCACTCCTTTGATCTGCTGGCAGGGGTTTAATTGGGAATATTACTGATTTGATCCAGTTGAACCATAGACCAGATATTTGGGCATGTTCGTCTAGTAACTTTATTAATTATTGTGGAACCGTGTTCTGTCCGTGCAGATAAATTAATGCATCGTCCGCATAAATAGAGACAATGTGCCACTGCCTATGTGCTTGTATGCCCCAGTCTAGGACCCGGTGGAGGAGCCTGCATGCCAGGGGCTCCATGGCCAGCGCAAAGATAATGGGGGATAGAGGACACCCTTGTCTCGTTCCTTGTTCTATTTCAAAAGAGGGGGAAATGGTACGGCCCGTCTTGATTCTGGCCTGCGGCTTTGTGTATAGTATCTTTACCCAACGTATAAAATTAGGGCCCATGCCAAAGCCAGCCAACACTGTTAATAAGTATTGCCATCCCAAGGTGTCAAATGACTTTTCAATGTCTAAGTCAGCTATTCATGGTAAGTCCTCTGCCGTGCATGCCCATTCTATTAATTTAAAAAGCCTACGTAGATTTAAACCGGTATTTCTCCCAGGAATAAACCCATTGTGATCATCCTGGACCAATATTTGCACCACTTCCAATAATGTGTTTGCTAACAATTTCCCCAGTATCTTGTAATCTGAGTTCAGAAGGGATAGTGGGCGATAGTGGGGAGCCCTCACTCCAGCCTCCAGCATTGCCGCCGTGACCGGGGACTTCAATCCCCAAGTGCCTTTGCGCCAGGAGGCGCCGTCACAGCCCACAGCGCCTGGAGGCGCATAAAATCCCCACCAGGCTCCCGCTGCGGGAGCGCTCACTCCAGCCTCCAGCATCGCCGCCGTGACCGGAGACTTCAATCCCCAAGTGCCCTTGCGCCAGGAGGCACGGTCACAGCCCACAGCGCTCGCAGGTGCATAAAATCACCGGAGGGACGCGCGTGGGCATGACCGGGCAAAGCCCGGGCCAAGGGCGGGCCCGTCTGCGCCCGTCAGCGCCAGGAAGAGGCGGGGCCACCCCCCTTGGCTGCCACAAGACTAAGTTGTTGAACTGTCAGTGACCTTTAAGACTGACTCGAAGTTTGAAATTGTGGGCTCGTGCTCTCCTCTCAAATCTCCTGTATACTAGCGTTACATCTGTTACAATGCTACCAGCCTTTTGCTTGGTGTTTTTGTGGGGTGGTGGGCTTTGCTTTTGTTTCGAATTACCCTTCTGGTTGCATTTAGTGTCCTAGAAAGCTGTTGAGCTTATAACAAGAAATGGGTAAAAGAAAGGCCCAGGGCCAGTCACTGGGTAATAAGAGGCCCTCTAGTGTGGTCTGCCACGAGACAATGGATAGGATAGAGACTATCCTAACAAAATGCCAGGATATAGCCAGCTCTGGCTTATTAAGCCCTTCTTCTTCACGTGGTAGTCCCACTAGCACTGCAAATGTCTTTGGTTCAATGATTGCTACCTCACCTGAACCGCCCCCGACCAACAAAACGGCTAATCAGATTCCATCGATGTTTAAAAAGCATAATAAAACTCGTAGTAAGGCTTTAGATACTGGACCCCCTGGAGCAGAGTCGAGTGTAACAGTTATTCAACCTGATTTAAAGAGAGTGCACAGTATGACACCGACTGTTAATATTGAGTGCCAAAACAGATTTGACGTTCTCGAAATAGAGGAAGCAGGGGTGGGGGTGGGGGGTTTTGACCCTGTAGAGGCATGCAAAATCATTGTTGGCGTAATCCAGTCACTAAAAGACCTTATTGAATCCTTGAGAGATGAGGTATCCTCACTTAAAGTGAAGGTTGCCACTTTGCTGGAGAGGGCCAATAGTGGGTTTCTGGTGGCCCTAGAAACCATGCCACCATCATTGAATAGGGCTGCTAATGGAGTAGAAGCATGTAGCATGGTCAATACCAATAGTACCCGAGACCCTACGCGAATAGGGCACACCTAGTCTTCGCCATACACTCCTAGGGATTGTAACCCACAAGACATTGTAAAGCAAACTCAGAGAAATCCCCCTGGCCCCACACAAGGCAGGGGCATAGACGGAGGAGAAGTTGTATTGGATGAAGGAAACACTTGTATGCATAATTATGGGAGGGCCCCAGACAGGGGGAGTGTATGGGATGGTGTCTATATGAGACCTAGGGTATGGGAAAATTGTGCGGTGATCCATCTTATGGTAGTTCCTAAACTCCCTTTTAGGAGTTTTGAAAACCAGGACTCGCTTAAGAATAAGGTCACTTATTGGTTCAGGTCTACTCGGCATTGCTACTCAATCATTAGGGATGATATAAAATCGGTAAGAAGAATCCCTATGCAGGGGTCATCTTGGAATATGAAAGAGGTTAGCTTTTATGATGCTGTTATTATTGCTGGACTATTGTCAATTGATTCACGCACAATCCCACCAGAAAATTCCCGTATCTCCATCAGATATAGACCCCCTGCTGGAGCCCCCCTCAGACCTCTATTGACATCTACTGCTGAAACCCGTACTAGATTGCTATTCCCAATTTATGGGCTAGTTCCAACAGGGTTGCCCCCATTAAATATGGGCGAATGGAGAGGGTATAGCTGACCTCTGTATGAGGCGCCGACGACACCTGTAAACAGGAGAGGATTCTTAAGTTCCCCGGTGACGTCATTCACTACCCCCCCAAATAACAATTCCTCTACCAGTTGATCTGGTTACTGTCCCAGAGGTGAATAGTGAGATCGTTCCTTTGGAGGGAAGCAGGGTTGCAGTTGCCCCACCTCTGGGGGGTGCAGAAGGCGTAGAAGGGGGTGACTTGGTAAACCACTCTCTAAGGGTCCTTGTATGGAATGTGGCTGGGATCTCCAAGCTATTGGTGGACCCAGAATGGTGTTCCCTTGTAGATCCTTTTGATGTAATCTTTTTCCAAGAAACCTGGAGCCTGCAATGTCCGCATAGAAGTGGTTTTTCTACCTATGCTTTTACTGCTACAAGAAAAGAGGTGGGCAGAACCTCGGGAGGGCTAGCAGTATGGGTGAAAATTGGCCTATGGGCTAAAGTCAAACTCCTACATGTGGATTCCCAAGATATTCTAGCATTAGAGCTCACTTTTTATAGTGGACCAAAAATTAGGATGTTTAATGTTTATAATAGAGTGCTGTGGGCCTAGGAGGAAACTAACACACTGCGCATCCTAGACTTTGTTTTGTCACACTATGCAGATAATATCCCTGTACTAATGGCGGGTGATTTTAATTGTACATTTGAACCGCTTGTTCCGATTCCCCCAGACCTGACCGATGAATGGAACAGAGAGTGGACAATTCCACAGTTAGATCTTCCCCTAGTAAGGTGGGCTAAGAGAGGAGCCCAGATGATGGCCCTTACAATACAGCATGATTTGAGAGCCACGAATGGAAGGACAATTTCTGACCCAAATGTGGATCCTACTTTCAATAGGCTGGGGCATGAAAGCAGGATAGATTACTGCCTGGTATCTCTAAATCACTGGCACACAGTTACAGATATGGCAGTGGTCAAAAGGGTTGATAGCGACCACAATGCCCTAGCTCTTACTTTCATCAAGCAGGGTACTGTTGAGTCTGTTAAAAGGAGCTGCCCAGACTTAGGTACTTTAACAGTCACTAATAATCAGAGGGCAATTAGATGGGACTGGGTGGAGGCACACCCGGAGGCACTAGACGCAGTTAAGAGTAAAGTCCGTCTGTTACTTGAGGAATTAGCTAGTTCTACTACTGAGAATGTCGTTGAGATACTGGGCTCCAGTCATGAGTTTTTATACAAAGAGATGAGGGAATTGTTAAGTCACTCGCGCAATCTCCAAAAGAAGGAAAGCAATAGTATACATCAGAGGTCAGTCCAGCAGGGTGCCTGGTTATAATAAGGATTGTAGGCTCCATAAGGAGGCGCTTATAAGGGCAGTAAAGCAAAACTCATGCATTGAAACAGTGGCCTGTAGAGCAAAGTACAAGCGGGCAATTGAATCTGTGAAGAAGGAGTGGGAGGGCTCTCTGTGGTCGGCTTTACGGAATGCATTGTCAGTCAAAGATTCGAAGAGTTTTTGGAGCAAAGCAGCCTACTGGCTTAAGGGAAACGGGAGAGCCTTAGAATTCACAGTACAACCAGAGGAGTGGGTAGCATATTTTGGCTTCCCTTTATGAGTCAAGGGATGTTATAGCTGAGGAAGCACCCCAGGGACGAGGTGAAGGGCTCAGCAAAGAGGGTGGAGGCCTCTCTTTTTCTATAGAAGAAACGCAAGTAGCAATTTGCTCGTGCATTCAGGCCCGTGCTCCCGGACCAGATAGAATCCCCAGTGATCTTTATAAGGAGGATATAGCACTTTGGGGATCCTATATAAATCTTTTGACTAACTCAATCTTCAGAGGTACCCCCATCCCTTCCTCGTGGAAAAATGCAGAGGTTGTCCCCATTTACAAAAAGGGGGACAGAGCAAGGCCAGCCAGCTATAGGCTCATTAGTCTTATCGACTCTCTGCAGAAGTTCTTTTGTAAGCAAATCTTAGGTCGGATACATGACTGGATCACAGAGTCCAGTGTCCTGAGTGATCTTCAAGCAGGTTTTCGAGCCAAAACAAGCACCTTGGACCAAACCTTCTGCCTGTTGTGTATCTACTGGAAGGAATTGCAAGTCAAGGGAGGAAAGCTCTACGTGGCTTTTGTAGACCTACGGTCTGCTTTTGACCTAGTTCCACATGCAAATCTCTGGAGGGTCTTAAAGGAGCAGGGCATACCAATGAACCTTTTAGATGTTTTAATTAGACTACACTCATCAAACACAGCACAGGTCAGGTGGGGGAGAGCAACCAAAATACAGATCCCTTCCCAGTCCAGTGTGGAGTAAGGCAGGGATGTGTCCTAGCCCCCACACTTTTTATCCTTTTTATTAATGATGTTGTCAATTTTTTAGACAGAGATGGGTGTGATGCCCCAAAAACTGGCAGAAAAAGAGTGCCTGCTCTTCTTTTTGCCGATGATACACTATTAATGTCAAAATCACCGCAGGGACTACAGCAGCTTTAAAATTATTTTATTAAGTTCTGTGATGAGCGAGGGCTGGTGCTAAATGAATCCAAAACCAAATACATGATTTTTAGAAAAGGAGTGGCTAAGCCCAGTAAAAGACCTGTGTTAGCTGGTAACAGTAATCTGAAGCGAGTTGACGCCTTCGACTACTTAGGCATACGCCTGACACCATCAATGAATTGGGTGGCACATATTGAGAAAGTGAAGATGCAACTTATACACCAGACTGTCAACATCACCAAAATACACAGGAAAACATTGTCAAGACAGCTTGCACCCGCTCTGGAAATCTACAATACAAAGGTATTAGGTGAGGCCCTCTATTGAGCCGAATTGTGGGGCATTGGAATGACAAACTGTCTCTCCACAATCGAGAATCGCTTCCTTAGATCCTTGGTAGATTTACCTGTCAGCACCCCGTTGGTGCCCTTATACCTGGATCTTGTGCAAAGGCAGCTAGCACATAAATTAAGCTATAAACTTCTTATGTTTTGGCACAGGTTGTGGACTGTGGATGAACTTTTGCCGTACCGGGAGCCTCTTTTTGAGCTACTAAAGTCTCCGTCGATAATCTCAATTCCCTGGTTTAGAATACTAAAAGAACTACTGGGGAGGCTTGGGATGGAGGGGTTTTGTTCTGACCCAGATAGTCTGGCAACAATATCTAGATCGAGGCTGAAAGAAAGGTTTTGGGAAGTAACATCATTGCAAGTTCTGGCAAAAGCAGAGGGCCGTCTGACTACTGAATTTCTTAATTTTAAATCTGCCCCCTGTTTTGAGGACACACTGGATGAAATTGTCCCCCCTCTGGCCCGTAAACTATTCTTTCAGTTTCGCTATAAGACCATACCTACGAAACCTTTTAGCAAAAACTTGTGTAAGGATGTTTTTATTGATGACCTTTGTCCTGCTTGTAATGCGAGCCCTGAATCTATTGTACATTTGCTATTCTTTTGCCCCAACTACAAATCCCTTAGGAAAAAATGGATAATACCATTGTGTAAATTAGTTGGCCCAGGCCACTACCTAGAAGTGTTAAGAATTTTGTGTACTGATACACGCAGAGTTGTGGCCTTTGGCCTGTCTAGATATTGGCATGCACTGTGGATAAAGCGTACTAAATGCACTCTATGATGCCCCATATTTTTTTTTAATTTACGTGATCTTAAATTTATTATTATGGAGATGGTATTTGAACTGTCTAGAAATTGACATGCATTGTGGATTAAGCGCACGAAAAGCACTTTATGATGTAACTTCTTTTTAACTTATGTGATTTTATACCAATTTTTATAGAAATGATTTTATCTATGTTTATTCATTTGACCCTTTCTATTGTACAATGTATGTGCTGTGTACTTTTATGATCCTTTGAGATCGAAATAAAGTGATGATGATGAGAGTGGGCGATAAGAGCCCATTTGTAGTGGGTCCCTGCCTGGCTTCGGTAATACTACCAGTATCGCCTCACGGAGAGTGGGTGGTAATTCTCCCCGTTCAAACGCCTCACCATATATGGCGCATAGTCGGGGAGTCAGTTGTTCGGAGAAAGTCTTATAAAATTCAGCCGGCCACTCCCGGCGTCTTGCAACCAGCCATCTGTTTAATGGATTCAAGGATCTCCGCTTCAGCTATAGGAGCCTCTAGTAAGTCAAATTGGGCTTGTGTTATCTGTTGAAGGGTTATCTCTGACAGAAACTGTTGGATGACCAAAGGGTCACCGAGGTCAGGGGCTTTATAAAGAGAGCCATAATATTTGTAGAAGGAGTTATTAATCATTTCCTGCGTGTTTGCTAACTGGCCATCTGACGTGTGTATTGCCGTAATTGGGGGCTGCGAGATGTTCGTTTTTAGGAGTCATGCCCAGTGTCTTACCCACCTTGTCTCCTTTGGCATGTTGTCATGCCAAGTATTGTTTATGATCTAAAGTGCAGAGTCTATCCACTGTCTCTCTATATGCTAGGCAGGCCTTGGCAAGTGTAGGTGCCATATATGGGTCTGTGGGGGAAAGGTGTTCGCAGCGTTGCACCTCTGTCTCCTGATCTTGCCGTTCTTTCATGAGTGTCATTCGCGATCCATATACTGTTTGAATAACCTGCCCATGGAGGACAGCTTTAAATGCGTCCCATTCTATACCTGCATATGAAGTGGAGCATGCGTTTAGTTGAAAATATGAAGTGATGGATTGTGCTATTGTTGTGCATAGCCCTACGTCTTTAAGTGCCTCTAGGGGGAGGTGCCAGGTCGGGATATTCGATCTACTTGTCCCCCATGCTAACCGTAATTGTAGTGGGCTATGATCGGAGATCGCGCAGGCTAGGTATTCCGCATGCGTCACTTTTGCTGTGGCAGTCGCGGTGCAATATATTGCGTCAATTCTCGTGTGTAGGTCATGAATCGTCGAATAATGTGAATAGATTAGTCCTGTAGGGTGTTTGCTACGCCAGGCTTCTCTCACCTGCATGTTAGTGGCCCAGTCCTTCATGTGTTGTGCTAAGTTAATAGATTGCGTCCTCGGAAGCGATGGGCGTGAGCGGTCTAGTTGTAAATCTTGGACACAATAATAATCCCCCCAATACGTTGGCGCTGTTGGGTCACTCAGTAATGATGGGGCTATTGTGTGCAGGAACAACGCTTGCCCTAAATTTGGTGCATATAATGAGATCAGTGCCAATGGGGAGTCATCCAGGAGCCCCTCCAGTATTGTGTATCGGCCTTGTGGGTCTATGTTAGTGTGTATTGTCTGCAGGGGGACCCCGTGCCACCCATATCAAGGTGCCCCTGGCATATCCTGAATATGTGGTCCCTATCACCATGCCCCTCCAACACTTGCACAATGATGTGAGGGTTTGCGCTGTGAGATGTGTCTCCTGCAGCAGTGCTATTGAGATCTTATCTCTGCGTAGGTGTTTATAAACCTTGTGTCACTTAATACACCCGGCTAGTCCTCTTAGTTCCAAGTCAGTATGAGATAATTGTTGCTGTTCATTTTTTGTGTTATAGGCTATGTGTTAAAGAGTAGAGAGCTTGCATCTCGCTCGCCTCCCATGTCGACATTGTATCCAACCCCTGAATGCTGTTGCAGTGGTAGCGCACTTAGGTGCATAATATGCAGTGTAACTGAGCGTACAGATTGCAATAGACATTTGCGATACCCAACTCCCCATCCCAGGCCTACTTGCCAACTGGCAAAAGGCCATCTGCACTGAAATGCAATTAAATTTAACTGGAAATAGCGAAGAGAGAAAGAAGAAGAGATATGCATAACAAAGTATTTAGTGAATGAAAATATTAAATGAGCAGAGAGAGAAAAGAAAAAAAAACATTTAGGAATGCTATATCAGCCACTTATCATGCGTGGAGTCGTGGCTGGGTGTGACTTCAACTATGTAGTGACCGCCATAGCATTTCATGTTTGCCAAAACCCCAGTTCACTCTTGAGGCTGTCACCTAAAGTCCAGTTCTTAATATCCTATGATGTTGGTATGACTTCATTGTATTCCGTGGGCCCTGTGGACATTGCAAAGAGAATTACAATTCCTCAGCGGTCTGCAGGATCACGATTGGGCTGTCTCCCAGCAGAGCTGCGTGCTGCGAGTCCATTAGCTGAAGCGTTTGTTCTGATAGCACTTCCGAGTCTGATTCGGATCTTGGGGGAGAGTCAGAGTTCCCATGTTGTTCCGCTTGCTTGATGGCTAGCTCCCTTTCTTTTGCTGCCTGGGCTTTGGTCAGGTGTTGAACTCGTCCCCTACCTCGGGATCTGCGTGTGTTTACTACTTTACGTGAGTGCCGGGGAGCCGTCAATGGTGCCGACGGGTTGTGGGCCAAACCGTTCTGTTCTAGCCAGGTCCAGGCCTCCTCTGGAGTGTGACAAATGACGTTGCTGTCCTTATGCTGAATGCGGAGCGTAGCAGGATATTGTAATGAATATTGTATATCGCGGTTTTGAAGGCACTTTTTGACTTCCAGGTAGGAGGATCTGCGTCGCTGTACCGATAGTGTGAAGTAAGGCTAGATATGCACCGTTGCATTTTCAATTTGCTATGGACAGTGGGCCCTTGTTAATTGGAGGATATGGTCCCTGTCGTGATAATTAAACATCCGTGCAACCAGTGGCCTAGGTGGGCGACCCGGGCGGGGGGGCCACCTGGAACTCTGTTGGCCCATTCAACTGAGAAAGAGTTGGAGTACTTGCCGTTGAGAATGTCTGTGGAGAACCAGTTTTTGAGATACAGTTCCATGCTCTGGCCCTCGAATCGCTCCGGTAGGCTCACTATACATACATTGTTTCTACGAGATCTGCCTTCCTGGTCCTCCGCCCGGTCCTTCAGGTATTCCACCTCTTTTTGAAGTAGTTTGATCTGTTCTGCTGCCGTAGACACTGTGGGTCTTAGGGATGCCAATGCCGATTCTGACTCCTCCACTCTGTCTTTCAGTTTCTTATGATCTTCGCGTATGAATCCCAGTTTGGCGCAGAGTGAATCTATTTTAGGGCCCAATGTGGACTTAATATCCAGGATTGCCTCCATTAACTCGTCAAACCGGTGTGAGTGGTTTGTATGATCTGTAGGTATCTGGGCCGTTGCCTGCGAGGCGCCCACCGCAACAGCTGCTGGTATTGCTGTGTCTGCCGCCGGAGGCTGCGACCTGTCCGTTCTAGTTTTCCCCATTTTGAGGTTGGGTGATGGGTTGCTGTATGGATGGGGAGCAGTGCAGAGAGCAGAAGCGCAGGCGATTGTGGCCCCTTCAGGGACTTAAGTCCGTCTCTCACTTGTTGCTGTGGTGTGTGTAAGCAGATTCACTGCAAATCACCCCCTGCTTGTGGTGTGTGTCCCTTATGTTTCCATTTAGCATTGTTTGATCAAGGGGAGTCATATCTATCCATCATGCATGCCACAACCGCTGTGACACTGCTATTGGGCATTAATATAGCTTATTAAGAGAGCAGAATCCCCAATAGGTCTCCTTAACCATGTCCATGGAGTTAGGGGGTTGTTCGTTTTAACCGCAGCCACTATACCCTCAAAGACCTTGGAAGTAGCAGTGCCCGAGGGCCACGACACACAGGGCTCACTCCAGGCTCATGCATGTTGCGGAAGGCACTACCACTACTGCTACTATGTGGGCATGTATCCTCTCGGTGTTTCAGGATGAATGTAAGGTCACTGAACCTGTTCTGGGCACCGTTATTCCCTTCCAGCCCACAAGATCCGAATTGCTCGCAAGTGCCTCCCGGTTACAGGTGTTGGTGCCCTACAGGCAGGCATCAAGGGACTAGACACCAGGTCTGCTGAGGTCGCGCCACACTGAGCGATGTCGATCGGGCGCCCCTGCCATGCCTGCCACGCAGTAGGCCTCACTGCGTCTGCAAGGGCCGCCTCTGCTTCTTAATGGGCGTAGGGGGGGAGCACAAGCCTTAATTGTAGCTCCGATGGGCGCGATAGCGCAGCAGTCCTTGTCGGGCCTTTTTGGTGGAGACTCAGGGGCCGATTCCGATTCAGGCCGGAAATCACTCCGACCGAGCCGGACCCGGAGAGATTTCCGACCGAATCGGACTCTGGCAGTCCAACCGAACGAGTACGATGCGCACGCATGCAATCGGGCTCGAGTCGGTCAGACTCCCATTGAAGTCAATGGGAGCCGGACGTACAACGCGTACACGGGCTCCCATTGACTCAATGGGTGCGAGGCGAACAAGGGCGCCCCCTACTGTGGGTACGCCTTGATGCGACTCGCGGCGTACATGCACAGGTAGGGGGGACCCATGGGTCCCCCTGTGTGTGACTCGCGCGGCTACGCATACAGGGGGGTCCGACACGGACCCCCAAAGTCCGGCTCCGACTGCTCTTTCGAGCCGGACGGCACGAGTCGGTCGGACTGCTCGAGGCGCGCATCGTACTTGCCCGGCCGGGGAACGTCTCCATTGCGCGGTGCGAGTCGTGTCCGTGCGAGTCGGTCGGAGCGGTTCGGACCCGGGAACGAGTCGGTCGGCGATTTCGCGTGCGCTCGCATCGTACTCGCTCGGCCGGATGCACGTACGAATCGGTCGGGAAAGAGGGCTCCGAATCGGATCCGGTTAAGCCGAATCCGATTCGGTGCCCTACCGGCCGAGATCGGAATCGGCCCCTTAGTGCTGGCTATCCCCAGCCCTCCAGTCCCTTAGACTTGCCTTGTGTTCCCACCAGCGGGCTGCCCTATCGGCAGCTCTCCTCCAAGCATCGGGGTCCTGGAGTCTATTGCGGACGGGAGCACCCACTGCAGGACTCATGTGCATTCCCATACGCTTGTTTGTTGGTTACACAGAGCCGGATCGCAGCCAAAGGGACACCGCGGTTCCAGGCCTACTTTCCGCCGAACACAGCATTCAGGTACCGATGTGCGCTGTCCCAGTACACCAGGGGGCACCGTAGTATCTGGGGGGTGCCGCGCAATAAGCCTCTGCGCCGTTGGGGGCCGCCTCTGCTTGTTGATGGGCGCAGGTGAGGAGGGGGGCACGAGCCGCAGTTGCAGCGCCGATGGGCACGGTGATGCTGTAGTCTGATTCGGGCCTTCTGGTGGAAGCTCAGTGCCGGTTACCCCCGGCCCTCAAGCCCCATAGACTATCCTTTTGCTTGCGCCAGTGGGTCTCTCTAACAGCAACTCTCCTCCGGGAAAGGCATCGGGAGGGGGGGTACTGTAGTCCCTTGCAAGCTTCTGCACCCTCTGCGGAGGTCGTGTGCGATCCAGTACACTGGTGGCGGGTTACAGAGCGTCAGCTCGTGGTTAATGAGACACCGTGGCTGCACTCCATCGGTCGCGGCACTCAAGCTCTGATGCTCACTGTTTTAGTACACCAGAGGGCACCGCAGTATCTGGGGGTGCCGTGTATCAGGTAGGTTCTGTGCATGGTCGGCATACGCAAGTATTATACAGGATTCTTGGCAGGCCGGGTGTGGAGCTGATTACAATGCGTCTGCACTCGTCGCGTCTTGGCCACGCCCCCCCCCCGTATTTACAACGCACTTACTAATACAATGCACGTTTTCACCCCAAAACACACTACCATGCATATACATAGAGTATCATTAAATGTGTCATTAGCACGCACACCATTACCACGTATCACATCGGCACATATACCATTACAATGCATCTTTTCAACCAATGCCGAAAAGCACTTTAATCCACAAAATGTAAAAAAATTTAAAGAAATTCAAAAAATGCCAGCAAAAAATGTATAAACTAATATCTTCCAAAACACATTCTACAAATAAATATAAAATATAAAACATGATACAATATGACTAATATTGAAAAAACCTGTTCCCAAATATGTTTGCAAGTTATTCCTACCTTTATTTTAACCCCTTACTTTCACCTTTCCCAAATAAAAATGGCTCTCATTTTACAACAGGAAGTGAAGTAAATGTTTTCTTTTTACAAACAAAATAAACTACATATATACAATAAAACTCAGTGTAAAACATACATTGCATAACATATCTTTGTTTAAATTTGCACCTACCACACCAAACCTATAAAAAGGGCCACCCACCATTTTACATCCACTACTACGAAATTCTTACCAAAATGAGACTTGAACTCCACAAACTATACCATCTGCCCGTCTTAGGGGCCGATTACAATGCCGTAGGAAACAGCTCCGACCATCGGTCGGAGCCGTTCCTACGGCATCATAATCAGCAGTTTGGATCCATATCTGACCGACCCATGTGGATGGAGTCAGTCGGAAATGAATCCAAACTGGATTACTGAATGGCTACCGACGGGCTCAGAGAGCCCGTCTGCCATTAGGAAAGCCTCCTGTAATCCCAAGGGCGGCTCTTTCCGCCTGAGGGATTACAATGTCGGATTCCAACAGCCTTTCTGTGCCAGCCTTTCTGACACAGAAAGGCTGTTGGAAGTCAACTTTGGGGGCCACCAGCAGGGCCCCCATGGGTGCAAGGCCTCCGGATGGAGGCCGAGGGGGCACCTATGGTGCCCCCCTGTTGACCTCAAGGTGCCTGCCACGGGGTGCAGGGATGAACTGCACCTCTTCTCTTTACAATGAGAGCATGCATTCCGGTCGGAATGCATGCTCCCATTGTAAAGAATATGACTGCGACCGAACAGTGTTCGGTCGCATCCTAATTGCTGGGTTGGGTCCGTCGACAGGATGTTGGTCGGTCCCAGTACCCAATTGATGTCGGGCGGACTCAGGTCCGTCCAACATCATAATCGGCCCCTAACTAAGTGGAACCTTCACAAGAAGATACTTATATTTGCACTGCCTAGCTATACGACACATCTATTTATTTATATTCTCCTAAACTTACAGGTTTCTACAATAAATTTAACAAACGTTGGCCCGAAAAACACATTCTGGGTTCATATATTTAACATTATTTTATATAGAACAATATTGCAGCTTAATAAAATATTGCTTTTCTAACTCCACTGAATACTTAGCTCAGGTCAGTTGCTGGACAGTAACTAAGGGGCAAAATTACTATTTTAACTCCACCAGGAACTTACCTCAGGGCAGTTGCTGAACAGTGAGTAGGGGGAAAAATTACTATTCTAACTTCAGCAGCTACTTACCTCAGAGCAGGTGCTGGACAGTGACTATGGGTACATTATTATTCTAACTACACCAATTGCTTACCTCAGGGAAGGTGCTGGACTAAATGGCAAAATTACTATTCTAAATCCATCATCTACTTAGCTTAGAGCAGCTGCTGGACAGTGACTAAGGGGCACAATTACTATTCTAACTCCACCAGGTACTTACCTCAGGGAAGGTGCTGGACAGTGACTAGGGATAAATTACTATTCAAGCTCCACCAAGTGCTTATCTCAGGGCAGGTGCTGGACAGTGACTAAATGGCAAAATTACTGTTCTCTTTCTAGTGGGTAATTTCCTCATGTAAGATGCTGGACAGTGACTAGGGGAAAAATTACTATTCAATTCCACCAAGTACTTACCTCAGGGCAGGTGCTGGACAGTGACCAAGGGGCAAAATTACTATTTCAACTCCACTGGGTAATTACCTCAGGGCAGGTTCTGGGCACTGACTATGAAATAAATTACTATATTTTTCAATTTTAGAACAGGCAAACAAAGAAAAACTAAAATATAATAAAATAGCAAAAACATAAACTTACACTTTTTTCTATTTTTCTTTTTTAACAGAACCAGTATTAAATGCATCCTCAGCTAATCAAGCAAAGTATGTGAAATCCAGGTGAGGCAACAGACTGCTAAAGTATGCTGGCCGCCTTTATTGTAAATACAGGTTAAGTGAGCCCAGGTGTCATTGGAGGTGCATGGAGTACTTTTCATCCCATTGCACAGGCAGAAACGGTTACTCTGGAAGACACAGTAGTTAGAGCAACTGAGCATAACCACTCTGCCTCAGCAATGGAGATTGAAGTTTGCAAAAACAATAAAAAAACTAAAGTACTTGCATCCACCTCCAATGAGCCCTGTGGCTCAATTTTGAGAGAGGTACCCATGCACATAGCCAGTAGTATGCCCACAAAAAGACTTGTTCTGACATTAACATCCCCTCTGAATTAATAATCGCTGTCTCTGAAGAACCCTTTCTACTGCATGACAATGAAAACCCTCAAAATATTTAGCACAAACCAAAACCTTTTAAGACTTGAAAATAGGGAAATTTGGATGATGGATGGTACTTTTAAATCAACACCACATCCATTTGCCCAAATTTACACTACATACGATAACATATATAACACAACTGTCCCATTAGTGTATAGTTTACTTCCTGATAAGCTATCCTCAACATACACTGAATTATTAACAATTATAAAATCCAAAAACAATTAATAAAAGCCCTAGGAAAGTAATAATTAACTTTGAATTATCAGTGATTAATACAATCACAAAAATATACCCTACTGCCCAAATTCAAGGATGTTTGTTTCCCCTTTCTCAGGCATATTGGAGTAAAATTAAAAAATCATCCTTAGTTGAGGATTGCTTATCAAACAGTAAACTTCATTTTGAAATTGAAAAAACTACCTGCTTTATGCTTTGTACTTCCTGACAGTGTAGACGAGTACTTCACAGCAATTTCTGAATCACAAACTTTTACTCAAATCGAAGAGAAATTGGCACGACCACTAAATTATTCTAAAGATACTTGGATTGGCCATCTAAGCAAGTCAGGTCACAGGAGGAGACCAAGATTTCACATTGATTGGTGGAACTGTTACACGACCTGCTTAGAAGGAGGTGCAAAGACTAACAATGCCATTGAGGGACGGCACAGTTCCTTCAGCAAATAAATTGGCAAACTTCACCCAAACCTCTATAATTTTTGGGAAAGTTTGAAGAAGGAACAAAGCTTCCAAGAAATGAGACTTCCACAATCACTGTCAGTTTGCCTGAACCCACCTACATCCAAAAAGAGTAAAGAAATGTCTGAGAGACTATTGGGCCAATTTCAACAATTTTCGTTGATGGTGGCTTCAGACTACCTGGACAGTATTGCATACATAGGGCCCAATTCTGATGCAGGTTGGAAAAGCTTCCCGACCGAGGGCCTGATTCTGATGCGGTTAGGAAGGCCTCCTAACGGCATTTGCTCCTTCCAAATCGGATCGGGAACGTGTCTTCCTGACCGAGGGCCCAATTCTGATGCGGTTAGGAACAAATGTTCCCATTGAAGTCAATGGGAGTTCAACCAAATCGTATCTGGAAGCATCCGGATGCATCCTACTCCGCCGGTCGGACTTTCCCGATCCGAGTGGGTCGGACACCATTTCCCAACCGATTCGGTCGGGAAGCTTTTCCAACCCGCATCAGAATCGGCCCCACAATATTTTACTAATACTAACTAATATTTCCCTAAATTACTTGCCTGTTTAAACAATTCTATACAATTCAATTGCCATTTTTCAATTTTTGTTACCAAATTATAAACATTTTGAATTCCTACCTGTACCAGTCTACTTTCTTCAACACTTGGTGACTTTTTAAACAATGTGTCACCAAGATTCAACAGTACTCCAATAATCCAACTATGTACATATTAACATCCACAGAAATAAATAATTAAATCCCGAAAAAGCATGGTTTAAAATGCAAAACCATAACCTGCAACTCAATTATTCAAAATATATGGATTGTGAGTCTAAAAAATGCACTGTAAAATTAAAAAATAGTTGTAAAACTTTTTTCAGTTACAATAGCCAGAAAAAAATCCATCAACAAAAAGAAAATTATTTCCCCAAAAAGCCGATGTCAGCAATAAAAAAAAAAACATCCATATTGGAAACTCTGTTAATAAAAACATAACCTTAAAATTGAAAAATCACAAAAATAACGCTGTTGTACTGGATTCAATGCATCCATCTTCATCCTGCAGCCACATGATCTTCATTCTGAGAAAACTACAAACAGTGTAAAAAACATGCAGGCAAAAAAGTAAAAATGTTGCTTTTATTTTGAAAGAACTTTAAAAAAGCTTTACAAAGTTATCATATAACTTTTCTAAACTTACTTTGAAGAAAAACAACCATCCCTACATGAGCATACGAACACAACTTGCATAGGAATGGAAAACAGATAAAAACACATAAAAAACATCAGGTATTTCTATCTAACATCTAACTATCTTCCCCCTGTACCTTACAATAAACGTAGCTACCTATATGCTTAGTAATGTTACCTGACCGCAGCTCTTCCTTGCTTCTGATCTTGACTGCGATGCTTCACCAACTGTAGAAACATACGTACAACCGCAAGCATCAAGCAGAAAAGTAAAAACAGAAAAGGGACAATATTCACCATTGAACTTGATGGTAAGCCATGGGAAAAAATGTATAAAATGTTTACAAAATATGTTACATGTTACAATAAATTTGTTTATATTTTTGTAAGATATGTTATATTTTTACAATTTTTTTAATTTTTTTGTTATTTTTATACTATGTTTAAAGAAATATTATATAAATATTACACCTTTGTATTACGTTGATATCTTTTCATATTTTGTTAAAATGTAATTTTGACAAATAAATGTTTTTAAATTAATTAATATTTTAAAAATTAAATAATATATATTTGAATGTAATTTAAAAAAATGTATTAACTTCAAATTGTTTCACTTAAATAAATTACCTTTAATTATTAATATTCAACTACTATAATTAATACCTGAGTATTAATACAGCTCCCCAACAAATGCCCCTATATACCTTACATCCCATCCCTATGTACTAATTTTACATTTTTTTATAATTTGAATATTATTATTACTTTTGCAAAATCCAAATAGTATATATTAATACTTAAGTATTACAATTAATACCTAAGTATTAATGCACTTCCCCACCAATACCCCTATATCCCTTGCATTCCCTCCCTAAATACTAATGCTGCAACTTTATTAATTTTATTAAATAGTAAAAAAAAAAATTATCATGAATTTTAAAAATTACAATTCATAAATATAATGCTAAAGTATTAAAATTAATACCTGCATATTAAAACACTTCCCCACCCAATACCCCTATATCCCTAACATCCAATCCTAAAACTTTTTATAATTAAAAAATATATATATAAATTAATGCCAGAGTATTAATACACTTCTCTACCCAATACCCTTATATCCCTTACATCCCATCCCTAAAACGTATTCTAATTTAAAAAAGATATATAAATTAATACCTGAGGATTAATACACTTCCCCACCCAATACCCCTATATCCCATACATCCCATCCCTAAAACGTATTATCATTAAAATAAAATATATAAAAAATAATAATAAAATTAATATTTACCAAATACTTATAACATATACTTATTTATATGCTTACCCATATACTTACATATTAATGGGTGGTCAAGATATTTGTGGTAATGACACTAGTGGTAAACACATAAGTATTAATGACACTAGTAGCAAACAAATGTGTGGGAATGACACTAGCTGTCAAACACATAAGTACTAATGACACTAGTAGTATAAAAAAGCGTGCTAATGACACTAGTTGTAAAACACATAAGTAGTAATAACACTAGTGGTAAAAAAAATGCATAGTAATGGCACATCCGTGCTAAATATCTAGATCCCAAAATAGTTGTAAACTCATGCATGATAATGACACTAGTGGTAAAGACTCAGGGACCGATTACGATCTCGTTAGGAAAGCATTCCTACCGAATCGGGTCCGGAATGCTTTCCGAACGACTTGGCCGCGAGCTGCCCGAACGACGGAGTACGATGCAATGCATGTAAACTCCCACTGAGTCGTTCGGAGTTCAATTCGTCCGACCGATTTGTCCAGAAACAAGCCCGATGCGACCGACTCGTTCCCTAACGCTGAAATATAGCATTCTGGGCATGAATCAGATTCGGTTTACCCCGCGAACAGATGACAATGCATCCGACGCAGTTTTTGAAGTGTGTCGGTTTGTGTCACAAATGTCAAGTGGAAAATGACATAAAAAATATCAAAAAAAGCATTGGCAAAGCCAAAATTAAAAAAAAAAAACATTCAAACTATTAGCCACACCCACCAATCCACCTATATAAAGGGCCAAACAGAGGACCATGATCCTTTGCACCAACTGAACTGCTGAGAGGACACAGAATTAGCCACAGATTCACTGCTCTCTGCCGCATACACTCACAATTCACCCACCACACAACTTACACACATTTTTATTTTGCAAAAGTATTCTCTCAAACACACACTCTTTTACTTATTCACACTCACATTTACCCTCACCTTCACACTCACCCTCACCTCCATCTTCACCCTCACCATGCCCCAGAGAAGGCAGCAAAGGTTCACAGAGAAGGAGTTGGAATTGCTTGTAGATGAAATAGTCAGAGTAGAGCCACAGTTATTTGGGAACCTAGTCCAACAGACCCCCCTGTCCCAGAGAAATAGGGTGTGGGACAGGATAGTCAACAAGGTGAACGCTCAAGCACCTTGCCTGCACACAATTGATGATATCAGGAACAGGAGGGTCAAGAAACTGATAGGAAGAGGGTCAAGAAACTGATAACAAGAGAGCACGCCCAAAGTTAGCAGACAGGCGGTGGCCCTCCTGCACTACCCATGCACTTCACTTCCTGGGAGGAGAAGGTGTGTGACATTCTTCTTCCGGAGGGTGTCTATGGAATACTAGGAGCACCACAGTCTGGTGAGTACCTACTCAGCATTCCACTAATGTTACCAATTACACATCCACAGACATCACTGTCAAGGATACAGTGATACAAATGACTCTTATCAAAGGTACAAAAATCTAGAGTAAATGAGCATGTGATGTGTATGCCATATTGACAAACAACATACCTGCAATGAAAATGAAATTTGATTACATTACTGCCATGTACATACCTCTCACAGACTCACAACAAGGCTTTGTGCTCTAAACAACAGCGTCAGCCATCTTGCCAGCACAGTTTTACTCACTCCCAGGAAAGCTGAGTAACAGGTAGGCTGTTGGGGATGGCTGGAAAGGTGGGTGTGGGCACAGGCCTGATGGGAGTTGTAGTCACAGCAAACACTCATCCTCCCACACAGCCCAAACAGCCCCACTGGAACTCAGCTTTCCTGACAGTGAGTAGAAAAGTACCGGCAAGATGGCTGACACTGTTGACTGGTGTTTGGAGCACAAGGCCTTGATGGATGTTGTGGGCAAAGCAAACAGCAGACACCAGTGTCAGACATCCTGACTGTACACTTTACGCATTGTCAGGACAACACTCTTCCTGATGGCCTGGTTGGGCTGCCTGGGAGGAGAAGTGTCTGCACTGACTACATCTACCATCAGGCTCTGTCCTACCCACACCTTCCCACATAGCTCAAGCGGCACACCGGGGACCATGCTGTCCCTGATGGTGAGTGGAAATGTACTGGCAATATGGCTGACACTGGGTATTGGTGTGAGGAGCACAAGGCCTTGATGGGAGTTGTGGGCAAAGCAAACATCAGGCCCCAGTGCCAGCCATCTTGCCAGTACTTTTCCTTTCACGCTCAGGAACTGCATAGTGTGCCGTTTGGGCTGGCTGGGAAGGTGTGTGGAGGACAGGGCATGATGGGAGTTGAAGTCAATGCAAATACTCCTCCCCCAACATAGCCCAACCAGCCCACCTGGAACTGTGCTTTCCTCACAGTGAGTGGAAAAGTACTGGCAAGATGGCTGACACTGGGGACTGGTGTTCTGGACCACTAGGCCCTGCTGGGAGTTGAGGACATATAGGCACCAGTTATCAGTGTCAGACTCTTGCAAGTACATTCCCACTCACTGTCAGGGAAGCTGGGTTACTGATAGGCTTCTTGTGCTGGGTGGGAAGGTGTGTTTGACACAAGGCCTGATGGTAGTTTTAGCCATTGCAAATACTCATCCTCACACTCAGGCCAGAGAATTCCTCTAGCGCTATGCCTACCTCACAGTGAGGGGAAGTGTACTGGCAAGGTGGCTGACACTGCTGCATGGTGTTGAATTTGAAGTCAACTCCCATTAAGGCCCTGTGCACAAAACACCATGCAACAGTGTCAGTCATCTTACTAGTACACTTCCATTCACTGTCAGGTAGCCATAGGCCCAGATGAACTGGTTGTTTTGGGTGTGGGTAGGAGTGTTTGTTGTTGCGGTACACCTGTTCATTGGCCTGTGGGGGAACCAAAGCAACATGGGTTCCATCAATTGCTCCAATGACATGGGGTATATGTCCTAAGACGTAGAATTCGCCCTTGATGTCAGATAAGTCTCCTGGTGTGGGGAACTTGATGTACTGTTCCAAGTGACGGAGCAATGCCTCCAACACATCACACAGGACATGGCTGAACATCGTCTGTGACATGCCACCGGAAGTTGCCCAGTATACTTTTTTACAGGCAAAAAAATGTAAGGCAGCTATAACCTCCACCTTGGGGGTCAGTGCAGTCGGATATTTTCGACCAGGCATCAAATCTGGTGTCAACTGCTCAGCCAACTGTTCAATTATTGCCCTGGTGAAACTGTATTTTCGAATTTGGTCATATTCCTCCATGGTCTGCAGGTCTGGGAAGGGCCTGTAGACTGGTGTTCGTCTGCGATACCTATGTGTAGAGTGTAAACACAATTGTTGTTAGATACAAATATACAGGATAGCATGTATCAATACAAACAGAACATGCAATATGAACACATAATATAGTATATAACATTTATAATACATGTTTAAATGAATACGGTTGATCTTAGATACATATCACAGCATTATGACCCTTGCCAGATCTGTTACCACGGTATGGTCACATAGCAATTTGAGTGCCATAGTGACAAATTCACTAGTGTCCATCACAATTCATGTCAATCAGGTATCACTTACTAAACAAATCAAAACAAAATAAGCTGAGATATAGGTTTGTGAGACCAATTACATGCTTAAAATGTACCCAATAAGGATCAAAAATTGACAGATATGTGGAACACCACATACATACAGCGTCCCACTCTGAAAATTATGCACACTACTGTCCAGGATGGGCACTGTCATGTTGTCAGGTCAGCATCACACATACCATTACATACACAAAACATTAACTATGTTGGATTTGCATATATGATGGCTTCATACACTTGAGTCTGGGACAACAAAGATACAGTGGCAAATCGCACAACAAACACATCATATGTTTGGGTGCATTTTGTCACGGTCTACTCATTCTAATGTAAACGCTTTAACCATGAATCACACACAAATTCTTAATAGTCAGAAATCACACTGATTGCACACTGGGTCACAGACTTGCCTAATGCAATGACTATGTTAAAATATGGACTTGTACATCCCCATGAAGTCATTGGCTCTGTGACCAAGCCTAGAAGGGTAAATGGAAAACTAATGAAAATTGTTGATATTAGCCACAAATTCAGTGTGTCATGTGCCCCTCAAAGTTAGCTCCTCATGGGTGTGTGAGCTATGCATATAAAGGTCCATTTCAGCAAGAAAAATCTGCCTACACACATGTAATGCTCAATACATACAACTATCACAGAAGTGTCTGCCCTGCTGACTGATTATTCAAAGGACGCGGTAGCCGCATCCGAACCGATTCGGACACAGCCATTGGCTGGAAGTTATTATGATGACAGACGCGGGTGAGTATTCAGAGGACGCAGTAGCCGCATCCGAACCGATTTGGTCACAGCCATTGGCTGAAAGGTATTATGGTGACAGACGAAGGTGAGTATTCAAAGGACGCGGTAGCCGCATCTGAACTGATTCGGTCACAGCCATTGGATGTTGTTTGTTGTGGTGACAGATGCTCATTGTGATTCCTACCGTCATAAGTGGAAACCGACTGGCTAACCTCCCACCACCAATGTATCAAAGTCACTCGCGGCCCGATGATGAGTTTTTGAATGTTGCGGTAGGCGTGTCATTTACAAGCAATGTAATGCATTGGACCGATTCGGAAAATGCAACCGACGCAAACCTATCACTTTGGCTGCATGGATTTGAGACCGCCTCTGCTGTATAGATATAAGTCTGTCTGTTCCCTAGAGACTTCACTTGCCTGCACTACCTGCATCATTCCTGCACCTCCCCATCTCTCTGCTGCTGTTGCCACATCCTTTGGGAGCTACTATGGTATGGACACAGCTCATGGCCCTAGCAGGGAGTAGGAGACACTCCTGCCACTGCACAGCCACCTGTATGGCAAACCAGAGGAGCAGGTGAGTGATGATTACAGTGGATTGCCATTGGACATGTGCAATTAGCATGCACTACTACCATTTGGAATCTCATTGGCAAGCATCTAAATTGTGGTTTTATAAGTTTAACAGTGTGTAGGGAACTGTTCTGGGTGGGTACACTGCTGTAGAAGTGTGTGTACTGGGGTAAATATATCATCACTGTTCTCATAGTCATTGTTGAACACAGGACAACTGCACACAATACCATATGCCTACCCCTTAGACATTGTTGCCAATCTGACCATGATCTATGTGTAGAAGTGTCTGACTCAGAAACATGTTGCATGTGAAATAAGGGTCTGTCACCATGTCATCCTTACAGGTTAACCCCCATGAGAAGGCCAAGATGCGGAGGACCATTGCCAAGAAGGTGTGAGATGTGGGGTTGGACACTCAGCGCATCCGTCATTGCCGCAAGAGGTGGCAGGACCTTGGTGGCTGGGCCAAGAAGATCACTGAGGTCCTGCTGGGCCTGTCACAACCAGGCAAGAGAGGCGGGCGCCGAACCCTGACCCCTTGCATGCTCCGCATCATAGCGGAGGCTTTCCCTGACCTGGATGGTCGGTTGAAAGACAAACAGCAGCAAGGAGGGGGTGAGTATGTGCCTTTTCACACATCTTTCTTTTACCATGCATGTTGTAATATCTTAGCCTGCTGGCCCTTATACAGGTCGTAAGTCAGCCAAACCCACTGTTATTTTTCAAAAGATGCATATACAGCAGTATCATTATATGCCTGGTTATTCCCCTTTCCTCAGGGACATGTGAGTAAGTTATGTTCAGGGTAGTGACAGTAGTGCCATGCTCATGTGATCAGCACTAAATCAGAAAACATGGGGATAACCTTCAGCAGTAATGCGATAGGTTGACATTTGTCTGCACATTGACCAATGTATGACCTGTTCACAGTGTGTTTCTTTTAACAAAGCTGTGAAGTAAGTTGTTAATCGTGCACTCAAGTGTGAAAAGTGCATGCTATACATCCCGGCAGCAGGTGACATCAATGTTGATGCTACTACCTTGGTGTCTCCGCAACAAGTGTCAGATGTGTGAACTGACAGTAGAGAACCTAAGTTACAGGAAAAATGTGCACAGTCACTGTTATCTGTGTGACATGACTCATGCAATGACTACGAAATATGAATGTTTGACAAGGAAGACATTTGAACTGTGACATTTGAGCCAATGGTTTCCAATTTGATGAGTAAGGATTGCAGAATGGATACCATGTCTCAATCCAATTCTGTGAATCCTATTCCCATTGTGATGGCTAAACTCCCTTGCAGGAGAGGAGACAGGTATGTCAGGACACAAGACCGTCATGAGCAAAAGACGATACATCCCCTGCTACATAGTGCAGTAGTTGACCTTGTGGTTGTGTAATTTGATGTTGATGCAACAATGTTGCAGATAACATCATGTGTGAGGGAGCAATGGTTAACTGGCAGACTAACAAGTGCCATATATGTTAATTTAGCAAGAAGTAATAGCACTACTCAATGATGGGGCATATTCTCAAGGAGCCATCGCCGAGTTAACGGCACTTTATCGCAGCCAAAGTTGCGATACATTTATCGCCCCATTCACAAGCTGGTGTTAACAGGCCATAACACCAGTTTACCCGCGATAGCAGCCCCAAAAAACATCGCCACAGATGACCCCCGCAACTATCGCTAATGAGATGCAGAGTAGGCGTTCCCTTGCAAAAAGCTACGAAAACACCACTCCGCAACATTCTCAACGACCAGCCAGATCGGCGATAAGACCACAAAATAGGCGATAAGGTGCGTTAGCAGCAGGAAATTAACACCTGCTCTGACCTGGTGCAAAGTCGGACCACAAAATGGAGCCCAGCCCAGAGCCACACCTGAAGGGCAACAGATGCCATGGAGCCACTGATCATGCAGTTCGGAGCCCCAACAGGGCCACAACACCCACCGCCACCACCCCCAGGACCCCCTCTCCCAGGGCCCCCCACCCCCGGCCAAAGACATGCCACATCAACTACACGGAATCATGTACCAAATAATCCGCCTGATGTCGCACAATCACATTTGGTGACATGCATGTGTCGTCACAAAAATGAGCATTACACATTCACCTTCGATGTAACAAACGAAAATTTATTCAAACAAACACAGAACAGAAATGAAGACACATGGCAGCTCCCCTCGGGGCAATCCGTAGGTCACAGCCTGCAAGACAAAAATCATGATGAGAAGGTGTGTCTTGCGCACATCAAAGGACAGAGAGAGAGCGAAGGAGAGAGAGAGAGAGAGAAAGAGAGGGAGCGAGAGAAAGATGGACAGAGAGGGGGAGCGAGAGAAAGACGGACAGAGAGGGGGAGCGAGAGAAAGACAGACAGAGAGGGGGAGTGAGAGAAAGACGGACAGAGAGGGGGAGCGAGAGAAAGACAGACAGAGAGGGGGAGCGAGAGAAAGACGGACAGAGAGGGGGCGCAAGACACAGATAACAGAAGAGATGGACAGGGAGAGAGAGTGCCGACAATGCACACCCAGGCCACACTGCTCACCTGCTGCCACCGGTGTGTCTCCAACCACGTGCCGGTATGTAGTGCAGTTCACCAGGTCACCCATCTGAAACAGATCCATCATCTGAAACAGAGTCCAGATACATGAATGGCAAAGTACATACAATTGCACAAGACATCATCGCCTGTCCGCCCCTGCGCACCCAGGCAGATGTACCCCAGCCCCTCCCGCCGCCCAGCGATGCATGCCCACCCCTGCGCACCCAGGCCTCACTGCTCACCTTCCGCCCTTGGCGTGTAGCGATGAGGGCCCACCACGAGCCACTGCAAGCCACATGCCCGGGGCCCGCGGACTTGGCACCCTGGCCTCCACATCATGCAGCCCCGCTCCGCAGGCCACCAGGTCTCACATATGATTCTGGGTCTTGATTTCGCCATGGCAGAGGACATACCAGTGCACCCGGCATCATTGCAGGCTGCACACCCGCTCAGCCCTTGAGGTACCACTATCTCTGTGATCCGGGATGCGACGCCACATGGCGGTAGGCCTGCGCTGCCGGCTGGGTCTCACCTACACTGCGGTCCAGCAGGGCACACAAATCCTGAGCAGTCCGGACGGCCGGGACAGGGCATCATCGCAGGCTGCACACCCGCTCAGCACTTAAGGTGCCCCTACCTCAGTGCACCCAAAGTCACGGTCCCGTGGCGGTGTGCCTGTGCCGGTCGCAATGTATCCAGTGCCACCAAGTCTGTGTCCCAAAGTCATGGACCCTGTATGATTGGGTATCATGTTGCGGATGCCATCATGTCACCTCCGGTCCTGGGGAATGTGATGTTGCAGGGCCCGAGGCCCTCATGCCTACATTAACGCCACACGGATGCACCCAGATAGAGAGTGGAAATGGCGTCGAGCACGTGCGCCCGGCCCTTTTTATTGGCAGGGTCACATGTCCTGTGACGCGTGTGCTGGATGGGTGTGGTGTGGGTGTAAACCAGCCATGAGGGAGTGGCTGTGGCATGCTGACAACTGGACCTGTGAGCAGCAGATCACTACAGGAAAGACATGGGACATGTAGCGTTGCCGTCCCCCCCTGTGAGCGTAAGCGGAGTGGGCTGGCCTGGCGTATGCCAGTCCAACATAAGGGTTTGTAAATGACCCCGGGGCCCTGGGCGTGGTTCCGTACTGGGCTGTACAAGGAAGTAACTCATGCGTGTGTCCCTGTTGTTGTGTCAGCGCCACCCGGACCGCATTGGGCAATGTGTCACCCTGTGACCCCTGTTCTACGACATGAGCCACATGGGCGTAAGAGGAGTCCAGTGAGCCTACATTCATGCATACTTCCACACTTGAAAGACCGTAGACATGACACATCTGTGTGAATATGAATGTTTAATGCACATTCAGTGGAGTGTTGCATCTGGAGCAGTGCAGAGCCATGCAAACCCCACATGACGATGTTGTCCCGTGGAGGGCCAGCCACGGTCCTCCAGGGAATGACAAGTCCAAAGGAAGAGGAAGAGTTCAGTCCGCAGTCTGATTGCTGTGTCAATGGCGATCAAACAGCATATGGCAGTCCATGTCGATGTCCAAGGTGAGTGTCGCAGAGTGCATCGGGAGACAGTGGAAGGTGATGATGCAGAGGGCAGTACCAAGCTGAAGCCGGACCTATGGATGAGATGCATTCTGCTGCGTCCTTCTTACCATGAGGGCAGAATCATCCGCATCTTCGTTCTCTGCTGTTTCATGTGCCTCACGTGTGGGTGGTGGTGTTCTGTCTCCAGCACTGTGTGGCAGTGACACATCAGTGGCCGGAGGTGGAAGGTCTGCCGCACTGTGTGGCACTGACACTTCAGGGGGCGGAGATGTGGATGGAGTGGTGGCAGCAGCATGCATCTGCGCCAGGCCTTGTGGCAGCAATGCCATGAGGATGGTCCTGAGGTCATTGAGGAACCCAGCTACCTCTCGCTGGTGTGCAGCCGTGGCAGCCGCTCGTTCCGCATTCGCCCGCTCCATGGTCTCCATTAACCTCTGCATGTTTCCCAACTCCCGTGTGACATCGCTAGAGCCACTCTGACTGGACAGTTGTACTATTCTCTGAGTCAGGGCTCCAGCGATGTCAGCCATGGTCCATTGGAGAGCATGGAGCGGACTGTGGGTGTCCGTTAGGGACCGTGAGTGGTCCCTGATGGGACTTAGACACCCACGTATGGCATCTAGTCTGTCTGCCATGCGGTCGAAGCCCACCCACACCTGTTCAGCCAGATTCTCCTGGCACCCCAAACCACGGCGTTGGAAGGCCATGTGTTCTTCGTGGGGGTCCTGGGAGGCAACAGTGGTGGTGGGTGCTGCCTGCTGTGTGGTCTGTGCAGGGGGTGGGGTCTCCTCGTAGCAGCTGGGCTGCCCAGCTCCTGGAAGTGGGCTGTGTAGGCTGTCCACGAGCAGTTGGATGGCATCAGAGTCGAAGCTGTGGTGGTCCTCTTCGTCTCCAGAGAAGAGAGGGTCGGGCGGCTCTGCAGGAGGTGTTGATTCTCCCTCTGCAATGTGAAGGGGAGATGCAGTTTAACAATGTGTCCACATGTATGTTGTCGCATTGTACATGTTTTCATACAGACAGCATGACTGGGTACATTGTGGCTGTTTGGGAGGAGCTGTCTATTTGATGGGGGACAGTGGACATTACGACAACAGACGTGTGTGTGTTTGTACTTGTACATTATCAACTCACATTTCCCTGCAATGCCAAATGTTATTGGCCAGTGTCTGCCCCCAAGCGGCACCAGTTGTGTCCTGTGTTCTGTTGTAGGTGTTTTGCGGATTGTGTCACATCGTTGTCAATGTAGATGTGCTCTGCATGTGATGTGTGTGCTGCATTTTGGGGAAGTCGCCCCTGCAGCTCAGATTTTGCTGCCCCTTATCCCTTTCATGAGGTGTGCCTTTGACTTCTGTGCTTGTACAGTGCTGACATGTTGCATACTTGGGTACATTGGTCTCTTGGTGGGAGTTGGTGGTCTGGGGCATGGTTTGTCCGCAGATGTGCTCAACTTAATTGTGCATGTGTGCCATTGTGCCCATCTCCCCCGTCCCCCCAGGCCCTGGTCGTTACTCACCCTGTTGCTGTTGTGTCGGGTCCTGTTGAGCAGTGTCCAGGCCCCCAACTCCTGCCACCGTCTCCCCACTGATGACTGTGGACACCATTTCCTCCACGTCGTCCAGCTCCTCCTGTGGCGCTGGACTCCCACCTCCAGTCTGCATTACTGCCTTCAGGTTGTTGGCGAGTTTCAGCTTGGTTTTGCGCTTGACATCATTCCAGCGCCTCTTGACCTCATCTATTGTCCTCTTCAGCACTCTGACTGCATTCACCTTGTCCACGATGGACTACCACAGTTGTTGATGGTGTTCTGTCATCTCCGTTATCAGGATCCTGTTTTCCTGCAGACTGAACCGCTTCTTTCTACTCTTCTTGTCCTTGCCCTTCCCTGACCCCGAAGTTCCAGGATGGTCCTCCGGGGGGCTTGTGGGGTTCTGGTTCTCCTCCGTACTTGCTCCGGCAACGTCCATTGTGCTTCGCTGTTGTTTGGCATTTGTTTGTCTGTTTTTTTTCTATTTTTATGGTGATTGTTCCCGCCTGAAACGTGTGAATTGCAGGCCTGTAGCTGGTTTTCCCTGATTTTCGTATCACGATTGGCCTCATCGCAGCTTTTTTTGCGTTCGTGTTTCGCATTTTTGCTGCGTGGCGTTGATTTTAACGCGGTCAGTTGACACGTTATCTGGAGACTATCACATGGTACCGCCGTGTTGTGAATACTTGGTTAACACGGCGTAAATTTCCCGCGATAGACTGCGATGTTGATGGTTGCGTTAAGTTACTTTTGCGATGGTTATCACACGTTCTTGAGAATATGCCCCGATGTTTTTTGGGGATCCATGAAGATTTGTGATGTTGCCTATGTGTCAAGTGCCTATGGATGACTTATGTGATTCTTTTTCATTCTTGTTCACAGCATCATCAGCGGCCAGCGGAGGAGACAGTGCCACGGATGTGGTGGGAGCATACGTCAGTCTGGGTCCAGTGATGATTCGGAGGAGGAGGGACCCAGTGACGGAGAGGGTGAGGGTAGCCTAACTTGGGGCAGCTCTGCAACTACATCAGCAGGCTCTGAAGCAGATTACAGCTCCAGTGAAGACTCCCATGTGGTGGTGGAGGAGACAGTGACTGGATCCTCAACCTCAGAGTCCACTACCACCACCCTCCCAACTGCTCCCAGGCCCAGTGTCTGTAGCCGCTCCCATGGTAGGGGGAACGTCTCCTTCGGGCCAGGCACCTCACCCTCTGCCCATGTCTCCCCTGCTGCCCTCAGTGTGGAGGCCATCAATATACTGAGACAGATCTCTGTGGGGCAGACATCAGTGCTGAATGTCCTCCAGGTGCATATCACTCACCTTACACAAATGGTATCATTCCTGGAGGGCATTCACTCAGACATGTCTGCCCTACACAGATTCAATAATCTGGCCTCCACACTGACGGCAGCAATGTCGCAGAAACTGCAGTCCCTCACCCTTCATACCTCTACCCCATCCACACTCCCAACTACCCTCTCTGACCCAAGCACACGCAAACACAAACATGCACACACCTCAACAGCCACACACAGCACACAAACACACAGACACAAGGCCAAACCCACACACATGCACACTCAGGAGACAGACAGAACACTCACCACCAGGGACATACCAGAAGACGACACACATGAATCCAAAGACACTCCGCAGACCTCAGAACCCTCTGCCTCCACAACCCCTCCCCTTGCCGCTCCTGTTCCCCCCTCTGCCCAGAAACTCTTCCTATGTGACCTTGCCCTCTTCCCTATGACCCATCCAACCCCCTCCCAAGAAGCAGAGGCAACCCACCCCCCCTGCCCTCGACATCTAAACCTATGGCCCCACCCCCCTCGGAAAAAAAAGCCCAAAACCCCCCGCAAATCCAAACGTTCTACCAAGTCCAGAATCCCTCCACCAACCCATACTTCCACAGCATAGACCTCTTCCTCCCGCACCGGAAACCACCTCCCAAACAGTCTGAGTCCATCCCTATCCCTGTACATTCCCTTAAGGGTCTATACCATCCCCAAATTGTTAAAACCAAGCCCTTCCCTCCTCCATCAAGCCCTCCACTACACATGTTCCCCCCTCAGTCTGAGACTACCACTGCAGTGGAACCACCGCCCCTCAATCTGGCCAAACCACTGCAGTGGACCCACATACCCTTCAATCTGACACAACCACTGCAGTGGAACCACTGCCCCCTCAATCTGGCCCAACCACTGCAGTGAACCCACACACCCCTCCTGATCCCATCCCTCCCAAAACCCAAACCAGTCCTCCCTAGTTTTGTCCCTTTGGTGCCTGGCATGCCCCCTAGATGCCCCTCCCAGGGGAGGTGGCCCCTTGCAGTTTCAGTGCAGGCAAGAATCAATGGGCAAGTTGTTTGTGCCCATTGGGCATATGAACATTTATGGACTGGCCATTGGCCTTCTGTTATCCAAAGTTTCTGCCTTGTCATGCAGATTAAAGGCTGTTTGAAGTTTTTTATTGCCGATCTCTGTGTCCCACAAATTTTATTTGCGTTAGCTGTGAATCATGTACAATTAGTAGTGTAAGGATGCAATGATGTCAGTAAGGCATGTATTGCATATGGTCCATGGAGAATGTGCCGTTTGACAGTCTGTATTCAAGATTTTGGTGTCTACATTTGCTGGGTGTCATCGTCCACATCAGTTTTGGCTATGAGGGTGACATGAAGTCACATGCATTTCCTTTTTTAAATCACAATTGCACATGGGTCATCCTTTCATATGTCAACATGTTGCTTGTCTTCCAAATGTAACAGTTTAGGAAGAGCATGCTGCATATGTCTGTGATGTACAGAAAGACACCTGTCTCATCGATACTCCTGGGTACATATCAATTTTGACTACATGGTAGTGACTTTGGACACACCCATGTACATAAAGTAATGATACAATACTTGTATGTGAATTGATGGTGGTGGACCCAAGTCGGTGTCTTCTTTGCATCTGGTAGACTAGTGGCAATGACAACCTTGCCACAGGTGGCATGCCACTGTAGGCAAATTCCCTTCATGGCTGTGTACTCATCTGATAAATTTCCTGAGCCCATGGTGAGTGTAAGGTGAGCAGTATTCTCACAGTCTTCTGAACCTGTTGCCTCCAAGGACTACACTTTCTGCAGATATTCCAGTTCTGCAATGTGTCTGTGCTCTTAATGGTCCAGTGCTTTCTTATTCATATGTGAGTCATGCCATTCTGCTTTTTTTTGGGTATATCATCATGTTGATGATGTTTTTTGTCTGTCCAAGCTTGATTTTCATTTTGACAACCACACATCTGTCAGAGTTGAGCATATGATTTGTGTGTAGATTGTCATTTGTGCATGAGCGACCATGGTGTCCTTTTGAGCTATGCTTGATGCTGTTCCAGATCAGACAGAGCTGAACTAGGAGTGCTGTTATGTCTGTTGGATTGCCCTGTGCTACATGTGGTGAGCCGAGTGAACAGTGAGTGCACATGAGTGTTGTGTGTCCGTCTGATGTGCAGATGCTACAGGAGCCAGTGTCACGTCCATGCTCTTAGTTGCCACACATGTGAGAATGTGGAGTTTTGAAAGTGAGACCTATCAGCAGGTGTGTTTTGCAAGGTTAATGTTGCATGTGATAAGCTAGCTCAAACAAGGGTAGGGTTGAGAGAGTAGTGTTTATAAATCGGAAATGGAGTGGAAACTGCTACGTAAAGGGGGCTGGAGAAATTTGAAGGTTGACAGGGTGTAAGGTATGAGTTGAGTTCATAGGCAGTTCTTGTGTAGGAGACATGGAGTATCCACATTGTCACAATGTGAGTGGTTTTATATGCAGGTGTATGATTTAGAGTATGCGACCTTGTGGGAGTGGTTAAATCCTGTGCAACGTATGGTAGGAGTAGGTAGATGTGATATGGGTATGACAATGTTGGATTCTGGCAGGAGATGTGAGCTGTTGTCTGTGGCACTATTGTGATAGATGTCTGTAACAAGGCAGTTTCAATGTTTGAGGATAGTTGTTGATGTGCATTAGTCAATGGGGGTATGGAGCATCGTAGTCATATGTGGAGGTGACAGGGCCACAGTGAGACAAGGTTAAACTTATCATATTTTACAAACTGGATATGTGTATGTACAGGGTATACACCAGTTATGTAATTTAGGGTCCTGAACAGTGAAATGTGAGGTGTTGTATAGTTGAGGTATGTTGATTTTGCATCTGTGTACGCATGTGTTTTAGAAATGACAATCTGTAAAACTTAAGCAGAGTAGGGTGGGTGTGTGGTGATATGTGAATGACTGAGGATGAATAACACTCGTTACAACGCATGCATTTATATCGCATGCCATTACAACGCAAGTCGTTACAATGACTTGCTGCAGGGGGGGCGCTGGAGTTTGGAATAGTATAATTTACCATTCCAACTTCAGTGTGTGAAACAGTAGAGTACGTGTTGGATTGAAATCCAACAACTCCAACACCTTCTGCTCCCGACAGCAAGTTGTTGTAAAGACTCGCGTTGTAATGGCATGCAATGTAACAATGCGTCATTGTAACGACTTACGTTGTAAAGGCAATACGATGTAATTAATGCCTGTGTTGTAATGGATGTTTTCCCTGAGGACATATCCATTGAGCAATGTAAGTGTCTTGTTGTGAGATGTGGTGATGTGTAACGTGTGCATGTCAAAGTGGGCGGTGATGCTGCACGTTGTGATATGAGTGCAGTCCAAGACATTACTGAGGGTGCAACTTGTGATGAGCGTGGTCCTTTTGAGATGTTACATATGACATCTGCTGAGGAGGTGATGAGTACAGTACATTGTGTGCATGTCATGTATGTGAGAGTTGCTGTGTATATAGTGATGAAGAGTAGTGCTGTCCAAGTAGGTGTGGATGTGAGAAGGGCAGCACCAGTGTGAGATTGTGAGAATCGGGTTTGAACAGTTTGAGTACAAGGCTGTAGCTTGCGGGACAGACAAGTTTCTCCATCTAGATGCACCAAAGGGTGCTTATGATGTGCTTGTGTGTATGATAGTTTTGAAAGTTGAGCATGTACTTTGAGGTGGATGTGAGAGGGGTCATATCTGCACAAGTAGAGTTCATGCAGGCCATGAGGTTATGTTGATATGTACATATGTGTAGATTTTGTGTATGTAAGTAGTCAAAAACAGTTGCCTGAGTAAATATGAAGATGTGGAATGTGTTGTCTGCAGCTTGCTGTCTGCCAATGGATGTTCATGACTTATTGTTTTAATGGCCACTTTGAGTACACTGTCATATGCAAGACCTATTGGCATCACGGGAAACGTTGGCTCCACCTAGCCTTGCCTTGTCTGAGTTGTGTGTTGGCATATGTGGCGTTTCACCCTTTGTAGGTAGTTGTACTCAGTTACTGGTCATTCTTGCCCTTGAAAACTGCCCTGGGATGGATGTGGTGATTGCTAAATTTGCAATGTCATAATTCCGGAACATTGGATGGCAGTCCATTCCTTAGAGGGGTACAGCCCCATCAATGTTTAAGTCATGGATGTGTGTTGTTGTGCCACCTGGATAAGACTACTCCAAAACCCATGCCCACACTTGCCAGTACACTACACACGCATGGGTATTGCTGGCATTCTGACTTTGAATGTCTGAGGTATGGGGACATCAAGGGAGATGGAGTCATTGTGATGATATCTCTGGTTGTGCTGAGGAAAACACATTGCACTGTAAGCAAAAACACATTTTTGACACTGGAACAGTACACCCAGTTCCATAAGTGTTTGCATTCTCTAAATTTTGGTACCTCTGATCTGGTTTTGCAAGGATAACCCTTGTGTGTGTCCATGAGGGCTCCCATTGTTCCCATTAAATACTGCCTTAGGGCCTGATGGTAATATGTGTTTGTTGAAATTCTCCTTGGTGTTTCCATTGATTTTTGTACAGTGTTTCAGTGCCATATGTGGACAAAGCAGACTTCATTCTGCACGTATCTTTCATCCTCACAAGATGTACCCATAACCCCTGGCTGAAGGATGACTATGTCAATTGTGTTGGTGAGCCACAGATAGAACCACCCCCGCATCCTCACCCGTACTGGCAGCTTATCTTACACAATGAGCTGTGCACTAGATACACCAACACTGTTTGTGGATTCTACGTCCTGAGACTTATGTGTACTCCTACTACTGTGCAGGACACAATCTGCATATTCAAAATGGGATTATTAATTTGCAGCATACACCACAGCCTGAGGAGCTGGATTGCAGAATTGCTGCGAATGACATTCTCCAAAGATGACCGTAGACACATACAGATTGGGAATTGTGTGCAGCTGCACCAGTCCACACATGGGGACTGTATCCCACATTGTTGTTGGCCCATGCTTCTTTCAAATCCAAGATGGATTTTGTCTACAAATATTTTCATGACGACTGTGACACAACCACTTCTGTGTTGTTGTAGTGGGAGGCACTGAAATCAGTACTAAGTGGCTGGGTCTGTGGACATGTGTGTTGTCTGGGCCAATATCCTCTGGGCTTTACTGTACACAGACGCATCACAATGTCCTACTGTTGTGAGTATATTGTAGTTCTGTTGCCATGTGATGTTTCCGTGTGTGTTGTGGTGGAGTCATGCATTCACTTTGTCATACATACATATGTGTGGTTATGGCAATTTATGTTCCACCATCAAATGTGTGTTTCACCTAGTATTTAGCGTGCTAACTGTACCTACCTGATGATGACATTCCCTCATTGTACATACAAGACATGCTATGGACCCATGTTCGGATCGGGATCACAATGATGCTCAGGCCCTCTGAAAGTAATTGGCACACAATCTGTGATCATCCCTTTTATTCTGGCCTCTGTGCTTTTACCTGTCAATGTTGTTTTTTTTTTAAAAAGGCACACTGCTGCTGATCAAGGGGTTGGTGTGTAGGTCAGACTGTCCAGATGTGACTTGACCCCCTGCAAGCCCCTACATACAACGCAACCTCCCTGCACCTGCCATGACCTGAAAGTGATGGTCGTGTGCAGGAGATGACACTACCTCTGTCAAGGCATGTAAGGCAGTGCACCAAGGTGAGTATGCCCCAAAGGCTGTCCCCCAGCCTCAATTTACAGCACAGCTGGTGAGCCGAGAAACTCCTGGCACCACATTGCAGTGGCGTGGTGGGGACTGTGTAAGTGAGTCTGTCTCTTGGTGTGGTTTACAAAGGCACCAAAACCGTGGCCCACAGGTGACCCTGGTGCACCAGCCCATCAACCAATGCCCAATTGCCAGCAAGGCCAATCCAAGGGTATGCTGAACACTTTCGGATTGGACTCAACACACATAGGGCTCTATGGGCTTCGGCCCCCCGTCGCGTGTGTCAGCCCAGGCTGAGAGAGCTCCCCCACACACACATCCAGTCCTTGAGCTGCTGTAGGTGGCTTGTCAGTCTTGTTTGTGAATCAGCCCCCCAGTATTTCACAGGTTTTTAAGGGACCATCTAGTAGGTGATGAGGCTTTGTTTGTTTTTTAACAGTTCCTAGAGCACTTGCATCTCCTCTCTGCCCATTCCTCAAAGTTGCCAGTTACTTTTGCTGCAACAGTATGGGAATGCATTTGATGGAAAATGACTTTTGTGTTTGTTTATTTAGACATTCCTGCAGCATGTACTCCACCTGTAGGTATTGAGGCTCTTTGCATGAGCACCAGTTACATTGTTCATGTACACATTGCTGGGGGTATTTGCACCCCAAACCCCAGATTTTCATCTACATTACTGGGGGTATTTGCCCCCAAACCCCAGATTTGCATCTACATTACTGGGGGTATTTGTCCCCCAAACCCATTATTGGCTCAACATTACTGGGGGTATTTGCCCCCCAAACCCCAGATTTGCATCTACATTACTGGAGGTATTTGCCCCCCAAACCCCAGATTTGCATCTACATTACTGGAGGTATTTGCCCCCCAAACCCCAGATTTGCATCTACATTACTGGGGGTTTTGCCCCCAAAACCCAGATTGGCTCAACATTGCTGGGGGTATTTGCCACCCAAACCACAGATTGGCTCAACATTGCTGGGGGTATTTGCCATCCAAACCCCAGATTGGCTCAACATTGCTGGGGTATTTGCCACCCAAACCCCAGATTGGATCAACATTGCTGGGGGTATTTGCCACCCAAACCCCAGATTGGCTCATCATGCTGGTGGTATTTGCCACCCAAACCACAGATTGCCTCAACATTGCTGGGGTTATTTTGTTGTATTCCGCTTTAGGTGTCCGTATATAGGTTTTCCTGAAACATGTCCTTATATAGGCACAATTCGCATTGCCCTTATATAGGCATAAGATCCCAGTCCTTATTTAGGCATTAGCCATGCTATCCAAATACAGGCATGGTCACTTACATCCGTCCACCCTAACGTCACAACGAGTTCTTAGAAACCAGACCCTTAAGCTCTTGGGAGTTCCCCTAGCACAGGATTATTGATTTCTCCAAGAACTCATTTATTATGCATGAACCGCTATACCTTAAGGGTTCATTCCTGACGTCTTCCTCTGCCCGACTTTACGTCAATACTAACATTCCAAGGCACCTACCAGTTATAAATATACCTTCCCTTGCCCAAGCAAGTAGGAGGAGACCTCGACTTTAGAGGAGCCCGTGTCCCGGCCTGACGCACTGACAAGAGACGCTGTCATCCCTGCTTGCAGAGAATCCAGCTCCCAGTGTTCTGACTCCCTTCGCAGGGTGTTAGAGTTCGAGACCCGGAAGGATATTCCCACCTCTCTCATTCTCAAGGTATGGAGCTGACTAGAACCTAGAGGGACTCTTGGCATACTAGACTTGGCATACTAGACTTGGCATACTAGACTATAGCATACCATACTATAGAATACATCACCTACTTCTTACCTTGCACTACACTTAGGTTAGGTACACTGGGGTAGAACTAGTTAGAGAAGCATCTTATGAGTACTCGCATTTTTAGCTTATGTTATTTATGTATATGAATATATGTGTCATAGCTAAAAGATAATGCTAGCGCAGTATTATTTCTTTCTACTGCTTACGCTGTACATTATATATCTCGCATACTGTCTTGTGATCATAACAGCTCATATCTCTTACACGAGAAACAAGACTGTTCAATAAATCCTTTTATTGAAACGCCCGTCTATTCTTTCTGTGTAACTCTGAAGAAACTAAGCATGCACGATTAGCTGAGTGAAACTGTTATCTATTGTTTCCACGATTCTGAGAGTGTTCCGATTCTAAAGGGAAACAAAGTTGTCATGTTTATGCGGTTGCCAGAAACTACTCCCTTCTTGTTTACAAGGAGTTTCTAGTGGCCTCTGAGTTAGCTGGCACAAAGTAATTAAGTTTAATATACTCAATAGGGACATACTGACCTCAGTCTTATGTCGAATCTATAGGGTATATTATTCCAATGTTAGGGAAATAGGAACTACACTACAATTTGCCACCCTAACCCCAGATTGGCTCGACATTGCTGGGGGTATTTGCCCCGCAACCCACAATTTGCCTCTACATTGCTGGGGGTATTTGCCCCCACAATACCCAATTTGCCTATATATTGCTGGGAGTATTAGCCCCCAACCCCAGTTTTAACTCTGCATTGCTGGGAGTGTTAGACCTCCACCTCCCAATTTTGGCTGGACATTGCTGGGAGTATTCGCCCCCCAGGTCCCCCTTTGTGTCTGAATTGCTGGAACTATTGCCCCCACCTCCCCTTGCCTCTACTTTGCTGCAAGTATTCCCCCACCCCAAATGTAACTATAGTTTCATCCCTGCTTTCTCTTATGTTGCCTTTCATGGGGTAGTGGTGTTATTGTGTGGGGGTAGGTGTCTGACTTACCGTCTGCGACGACCGCTTCAGTTGGGGTTGTAGTATTGCTCAAAGATGTAGAGTATGGGGATGACATGCGCAATGGGATACATGGCTGCACCATCTCGTTCGCACGAATCGTGTTGTGGCAGCGAATCAGAGCTGAAATACTCCCTTTCCGGATGCTCTGACGTGTTGGTTCTGGCGACCGATTCGGCTCATAGGAAGCACGCATCGTACTTGGGCATTCGGAATCGGACTGGGAAGATGCCTCTGGACGACTCCATTCTGCGTACCCGGAGGCTTCTCGTTCGGAAAATGAAGACGGAATCGGAGTGACCGAGTCGTTCGGTAAGTAAAGGATTATGGGCATCGTACTGTGTCATTTGGTAGATCCGGATCCCAGTACGAGTTGGTTGGAAGAACCGACTCCGGGTGGCTCTGGGATGGCCTTCCTAACAAGATCGAAATCAGGCCCATAGTAGTAGTAGTAAAAACCTGCATGGAAAGACTAAAGTGTGATTAAGACTACGTTGTAAAGGTACATCGTGGTTAAGACTGTGCTGTTAATGCTGTCTCCCACACGGTACATGTGCGGCCAATTTTCAGTTCACCTTAATGACTTAAAGACTTCACATACCATGCAAGTTTAAGTCAAGAATATGACAATTATGCATTTGCAACTGCTATGTTAAGTCGAAAGGTTGACAGGCATACATTTACAACTTAAAAGACACTTTCTTCAAGACCCTATGAACAACCCACCGTAGTTTGCTGAAAGAAAATACACTACACACATTTTTGAGATGGGCACAATGGCATACAACCGCAGTGCCATAATTACTATGCAATTTTGAGATAAACCACCTTTAAGTGGGACACCCCTACATTCTACATTTTTCAACAATGTGTGATGCCACACAATCTTCAGTGACGTTCTCGAAATAAACAGCCACACCTTATAAGCGTCCTCACATCTTAGATACCTGGGGTGGAAAAGTCTGATCTCGAATTGGAGCTCTTTACCTACAGGGAAATTACATAGATGGGCAGGAAGCCATTCTACTCCATCATTTCACCACAACAGCATCTACCTCCATCCTGCTGCTCCTTTTATCCATCAAAATCCTCAAAATCGCTGAGGGACAAGAAGAGAGGTTGTCTCAGCTTTAAAGATGTAGAGCCTAAAATAATTTGTGAGTAGATGTTCTGGTAGTACCATCAGCTTTATGGGGTTCCAGTTACCCAGTTAATAAATGCAGCCTGTGCCCAGAACTAGCAATACATCATCACTTGTTGGCTGCAAGCATTAAGAAAACCTCTGGTGCTGAGGGGTTTTCGCTTAGCCACATTTGCTGCACCTCTTGTTGATACTACTGCTGCAGAGGTTCCTGACCAACCTCCATGCTCAACTAGAAATATTCGAGCAGCAGAAAACTCTTAAGTAATATGTATCTGATATTAATATTGCACTTAGGACCAGAAAGTGTTGTCCAGGCATGTGTTTAGTATACAGTCTTTATATTATGTCATTGGTGCCTTTTCCATATTTTGTTCTGTCAAATAAAAACTTTGTATGATTATTTCATTTTTTTTGTAGGGTATAAATAATAATAATATTTGATATAAATATAATTTTAAATTGGCACAATGGAGATGTGCATTAGCATTTCAATTATTTGTCTTTATAAACTTCATTATACACAGTGAATATTGTCATATCAACGTAGTTTAACTTTTTCTGTCCTTGTAATTTAAAATTAAAACCTGTGAACTTTATTTTATGGTACAAGCAGGTCTTACACATTGAAGTACAACTTTCTTTGCTCAATTGACATTGGGCCTGATTCACAAAGGTAAATTTACATTTTGTTTAAGTTTACCATTTTTTGGGGTATCTACAACCTACTAGTCTAATTTTACTGATAGTAATTTTACGACTGCAGAGACTGCGCACAAGGTGAGGATACGCCACACATAAAACGATAGGCCCGTCCTGTTTTTTCATGTGCAGAGTTCTCCACCTCGACTGTTGAGTTTCTCATGTCATAAAATATCTATCAGTGTAATTAAACTTGTGAACCCAAAAAAGTACTAAACCTACACAAACGTTAAGGTTACCTTTGTGAATAAGGCCCTTAGTTTGATATTCAAGATAATCATTATAAATTACATAACTTTAAATGACCACTTACAATTTTTATTCAGCATATCTTTAAAAAATATATATGTTTAATACAATATCAAATTTCTAACATCATCGTATGTACAAGTTTTTTGCAACCATAAATTAAAAAAAGATTGACATTTCATAAATTAGGGCCTTATTCAGACCCTCCAGGATTTCGCGATTTCGCGATTTCGCGGTTTGCCGCGAAATCGGCACTTTTGTAAAAATGCCGCGATTTTTACAAAAGTGCCCGCGAAATCGGCACTTTTGTAAAAATGCCTCAATTTTTACAAAAGTGCCCGCGAAATCGGCAATGCGCACAATTAGTCAGTAACTGCTGGTGACTAAGTTTCATGGGGAGACGCTTCTTCCACATTTTAAGAGGGTGCCTTTATCATAGCAAACTCGGGCAGAAAGAGGACATCTTGGGAGCTAAACCCAGTGAAGGAACTGGTATGGTAATGGCAACATGACAAATGTAGGTGGCAGGCGAGAGAAGGGCAGGCGGCAAGCTTCCTGGTAACAGAGTTGGCACAAGTAAGGGCCAGGCGGACGAAAGGTGTCGGGCATCATGGTGCAAAAGGCAGCACAAGAAGATGAGATGAGGACAAAGGCAGGAAGGAGTGGGATGGCAGCGAGCACCTTAGGGCAGAACCTGGCGCGGGTAGAAATCAAGAGAGAGGAGGACATTTTCCAGAAGGTGATGGGTACCATGGAGACAAGGGGCCAGAACAGGACACTTAGCGGGCAGGCAGTGAACCCAATGGGGCAGATCAGGTGAAAAGAAGTCACACTCTGGAAACTGTCAGGCGGCAAGGAAGTGGTGGAGAGAGGACAGAGCAGCAGCAAAATCCATCCATACATGAACTGTGTAAATGTCTGTCACCCTAGCAGAATAGTAAAAAAACAAGCATTTGCAATGCTATCGGTCTCGCATTTACGCAAGTTTGAGCTATTGGCATTGTAAATGACAATGCCTTTATTTATGTTTTGGTTTTTAAAACATAAATAAATGGCATTGTCATTTACAATGTCAATAGCTTGGACGCACGTAAATGCGAGTCCTATTACATTGCAAATGTTATAACGTTGTGCCCCCCGCCCCCTTCACCCGTGAAAACATAAACGGTCGGAGCCCTAGCCAGACCCTCCAGGATTTCGCGATTTGCCTTGAAGTATTGCACGGTTGTATAGTTCCTTTATTATGAGTTTCTCCTCTGCTGCTCCTAAGTGGATTCCACAGGTCATATACTGTGACTGGTTGCATAATTTCAATTTCTTTGGGTATCTCCCTGACCCTCCAATCTGGACCCCCAGAGCATACACTAAGGTAGGTTCTAGAATGCCATTTCCTATGGGATGCTACCAGGCCATCTTTGATGGCTTCTCAGAACCTATACTAAAGCAAATGGAGGATTGCATTTCCAAGGGATAACAGCCTTCACCTGTGGGCTGCTTCCTCTGTTCCATATCCCAGGTTGCGTATTCAAAGTGGAATACTCTGCTAAAACAGTTTCCATTGATTTAAGGCTGAAAATGAATGATTATGAGTAAAATAAAGTGCCGCAAAAATGCCGCTAAATTTCCATATTTGTGCCGCTAAATTTCCATATTTGTGCCGCTAAATTTGCTAATCCATGCCGCAATATCCTGGGGGGTCTGCTTATTACTAGTTTGGCAGTCCTTCGGACCTTCACCGCTGTGCCGACAGGAGGACCACCAAGCCTGTCGTGTGCCCGCCTGCCTGCTAGATTATGACTCTTTTCCACTGCAGGTGGGCAGTGCTGCGGGGGTCTCACGGCTGCTGAAGACTCATAGGAGAGCTTTAACAGCAGACTGCCGCCAGATCAGCTCCTGCAGCATACTTCTCCATGGTATGTCATGCACCATGTCATGCATGCCATACCGCGCAGGAACGGGCGTGCAATTCCAGGGGGGCACAACATCTGCCCCCCTGCATGCACCACCAGGCCCATAAGCAGCAGGAGGCCCTGTTAGGGCCCCCTTACTTTCATGTCTGCCACCGTGTTCATGGTGGGCTCACTGCCTTGAAAAGGATGGTGGAAAGGAAAGTCGGAATATGCTCGGCGGTGCCGCAGCGGCACGCCAGCATATTCCTGGCCCTTTCCGCTACACGACTGCCGCGGGATCCAGGATCCCGGCAGACGCGGTGGTCAATCCGTTACACTCATAATACTGCGTGCAGACCTGTAGTGGTGGCAGTGGTCAGACCGCCACCGCGAGTACGACCCTTATTCTTCTTTTAACATATGTAATGGCACTGTTTTGCCTACATTACTTTCTAAACTTTTTTTGTGGTACTCTAAGTTGTCCTTAGCATGTTTTTGCTTTTATCATACAAAAACGTAACTACACAGCTAAAACTTTATAACTTTACCTTGGTAGCCGACATTCTAGGTAGAGTGCTACTTGAGGTAGGATGGCTGCTTTGACCCAGTCATATGCCTGTGCCTCATATCTAAGACAGGCTTCCTGCTTTGATGCCCACAATTCTTTTTTAAATAAACCATGGCTGAAAATTTTTGAAACATTTGGACAACAACTTACCACTGTTAAAAATTATGGCTGTTGTCATAATGCCATGCTAAAGGGTAGCCGAATGCTTAACAATGTCAATCTCTACCTTATTTAAGGTTGACTTATTCTTTTAAGATATTATATGCACATGAAATTTCAGATTTGTGCACTCATCTTTTTCATTACTTCTTTTTTTATCTACATTCCTTTTCAGCAGATAGACCTGGCCAAACATCTTAAGAGCAGGAACGAGAGGGTGAAGAAGGATGAGATTTTCAGTAGCTAGGTAGGCACCAAAACTTTAAAATTACAGTAAAGAGGAACCTCCCATCAACAGGGAGAGTGCACCCCCCCAGAGAGTAACTCACACTACAACTAAAAGAGTATGGATGGAGGTTAAAGAGCCCACTGAAGGAGTAGAAGAAATGGACACCACATACCATCGAAAGTTTGACATTAGGGTTCCTCAGGGCCAAGGGGAAAAGCAAACCGTGATGTCCAAAGAGCAGGCCCCATCATCTTCTGGGCCTGTTGCCACCACCTCCTTTACACCAGAAGCCCAAATAATAATGGGGCCTGTAACTGCACATCCTGATCTCCCTCTTCTTCCACCAATTAACTGTGAAAAAACCCAGCAGCCAAGGGAGTTATTCACCCCAGACAACTATGCACTCTCAAGTGTTCAACCCACCTACCCCATCAGAATGTAACAAAAGCCACTCTCAAGGAGGCCATGAGTGGAATAGTTGATGGACAGATAGCCCTCTAACAGGATGTTTAGGAAATCGTTGGGGAAGTTAGGGTCATCTGAGAAACACTATCTGAGAAACAGAGATAATCATGTTACCTCCTAACCTCCTTGATTCCAGCAATGCATCTCATCCACCTCCATGACCCTCATCACAATGCTGTAGTCACATCACCTGGTCTAAATTTCCCACTATCCCTGTGTATTGCATACCTCATGGGCTGTACCATAATACCCCAGCCAACCATCTGTCAGCGTCAGAGACCAATGTGGTACATCCATCTCAATCGGGGTTCATATCCGGATTCAGCGCTGAGACAATACTACTTGAGTTCATCGAGTTCATCAAAACCTGCCTTGATTCAGGCACCAATGCCATTGTGATTCTGCTTGACCTGATGGTAGCATTCGATACATTGTCACATACCATCCTCCTGCAAAGACTGGAAAAAGCAGGAATTGGTGGCATTGTGTGGAAATGGATCAAATCCTTCCTCTGCAACCCCAAGCAGGCAGTCTTTATCCCCCCTTTTGCATTGAGCTTTTGTGAGGTCATCTGTGGTGTTCCACAGCGATCGGCCTTAAGCCCATGATTTTTTAATATCTATTTAGTTCCTCTTGCTGCGATTACACAAGAGCGGGGCTTTAACGTGGTGTCTTACATCAATGACACCCAGTTGATGTTTGCCTTTAACAACCTCAATGCCTCGGTCTCTGCCAACTTCCAGGGCTGCCTCTGGGTAGTTGCAGGCTGGATGCATGAAAGCTGCCTTTGTTTAAATTCTCAGAAATCTGAAATCTTGCTTTTTGGCCCCCCTTTGATATTGGACCTGTCTCACCTGTGGCCTTCTGAAATGGGACTTCCCCAAGCACCATCCACTAGTTGAAAAACTTAAGGGTCAAGTTAGACAAAGCCCTCTCTTTTAAGCCTTTTGTTATTGCCACCACAAGAGTCTGTTTCTCCTTCCTGAAAACCGTAAGAAAAGTGCTAAAATTCCTGTCAGAGCACACCAGAAAAATCATTGTTCATGCATTAATCACTTCTCGACATGATTATGCTAATGTGCGGCTCATGGGCACCAATTTACCATTGCTAAATAGACTGCAATGAGTCTAGAACATCGCAGCGACACTAGTGCTGAACATTCCCAAAAGGCAATATAATTAGAATGGCTTAAAATGCCTTCACTGCCTCCCCATCAAGCAGATAATAAAATGTAGAGCTCTGACGCTTACATTTAGGACCACACAACTGAATGGACCTGACTATATATGTGACAAGATCAGCAGATGCTCGCCTTGCAGAGCAATAGGCTCAGCCAACCAGAACTGGGCCTGCATCCCTAAGAATAAAAAAAGCAGTGCAGGTGGGTGCTTCTTCTCCTTTCTGGCCCCGAATCTCTTGAATCTACTACCGGATCACATTAGAGATGCTACATCTGAGAACACTTTCAAGAGTTTTCTAAGCACCCACCTATTCAGAGAGCCCTAACTTTGTACTGTCCCTCTTCCTGCCCACTCTTGAAACTGAGTCTTATTTTTATCTAGCGGCTGGATGCTCCTAATGGAGCAGCTGTTTGCGCTATACAAGTCTTTTTCATTCAGTCATTTATTCATTCACTTGTGAGGAGGAGTGACCTTTGACACGCCATCTGAAATGGATGTCTGACTTTAAATCTTAATGGACATTTTACTTTGTTTTATGTATTTAACTTTGTTTTAAGAAGCACTCATTATTTGTTAGGATTGTTCATATTGAATATTGTTTAAAAATATTTGTGAATCCTTTTCCCCTTGTATTGACTTTTCCCTCCTGTTTCCAACGTGATTTTATGATTTACCCAATCCCTCTAAATTTGCGGGTGCCCTACCCCTCACAGCATACAGCCTTTGGCCATATGAGGCGTGGGGGTAGGCACTGGATCTGGCCTGTGGTCAGACCATGTGGCAAACCCCCGCGGGCATGAATGGCTGACTATGTGATGTAGCAATATAAAGGGTGTCATCTTAAGTAAGGCAAACCTGCTGACTTTGTCAAAGGGTCAGAACACCAAAATATAAAAAGCTGGCCTATTGGCTGATTCAATGGGTCAACATATATAGAGCAGACCTATTATCTTTGTCAAAAAGTCACAAATATTTAAAATCAAACGCATATTTTATAAATTCACAGATTGAAATGTTGAATAAAAGTGATTGTCATAAAATATTTTCAACAAACCCTTACTTATAAAACCATCAACATGGCTTTGAGTCTTTTTTTGAACATTTTTCAGGCCACTAAATGCAACCCTAGAACCCACGACAAGGGGTCCCTGCATTTTAGCTGACGATCATACAGCTCCAGCTTCACATGCTTTAAAAAAAATGTGGCAAGTGCTCCTAGGGTCATGGATTCAATGACTCAGGAGACCTACAGTTTTTTTCTTTAATGTTGCTGGGAGGTGGCTGCGCCCCTTGCAACCCTCCCCAGCATTGAAAAAATGGTTGGTGGTGCCCCTGCCTCTTTAAGGGCCCCACCAGGATGAAAACATATAGGGGTATATTTATGAGAGGTTTGCACCACGCAACGTAGTAAATGCATGATGCAACCCTCTACTACAGATTTATGAAGCCATGCAAAGCCACTTTGCGTGGCTCTTAGTGGCATCATAAATCTGGGCTACGGCAATATAGCACAAATTGCTACGTTGCCTTACTGTGCCCTGGGTAGGCATTCCATTGGCATTGCAGTGGGTGTTACCACACAACTCCCATGGATTTTGATGCATTCCCGGATTTAAAAGGAATTGTAAACCTGGGAATATACCCAAAAAAAAGGAGGAGAAAGATCTTTATTTCTCCTTGTTGTTTCCTCTTTCTATGTGTGCTGCATTCTGGAACACACATAGAGAGACGAAACAGCCTCTCAGGATTGTTTGTGCACAGAAAGGTGTTCCTTCCTGCACAAAAGCAATCCTGCCTACAACACAGGCTCATTTGCACCATGGTGCAAGGGTGCCTGCGTTGGCGCTTGGCTGCCAAAATGGCACCAGAGCAAGAGTAGGGGACAGGAATGCGCCGTATTGGATAAATGCGGCTCATTCCTTCCCTTTCCCTGTGATGGAAGGCAGCGCAGCAAGGTGGATGATAAATATGCCCCATAGTCCTAAAAATTAACCCTGGGCGGGTAACTCCGCTCCGCCAGCGGAGTTTACAGAGATTTGCCTACTCCGCGCTCCGTGGCGAACGCGGAGGTAAGCAAAACTCCGCCTCCATGGCGGAGCGGAGTTAGCTGCTCCCTCCCCCCTCCCAAATGCTTTAAAATGATAAAAAGAAGACACTTACCTGTGTTTCTTCCGCCTCCCCTGCCGGGCCGCTCTCCTTCCTGCTCCGCACGCGCAAGACGTACAACGTAGTGTTTTTTTCAATGAAGAAGGACGCGGGGCAGCGAGGAGCAGGAAGGAGAGAGGCCAGGCAGGGGAGGCGGCAGAAACACAGGTAAGTGCCTTCTTTTTATCATTTTAAAGCATTTGGGAGGGGCGAGGGAGCGGGGAGAAGGCGGAGCGGAGCGCGCGTAGCTCCACTGAGTTTTTTTCAAACTCCGTGGAGCTACGCGTATAGGCACTACGCCAGCTCCGCCCACCCTTACTAAAAATACCCTAGAGCATGAGCAATGAATATTAAATTAGCCGGTCCAGCAATACATTTATTGTTCTTTTTCAGATTTCTTTTATTTTTTTATTTTTATTTTATTTGTGGATTTCACGGTCCCACCCGGGGCACCCACAGCTGTTTTGGTGGGGGGCTGTGGAGGAGTCCCAGAGCCCCCCAATTCCCCTGCCAGCTCCCCTGGTGGGAATCGGACACTTTTCTTTTGGTGAGTGTCCAGGTGCCCACCTATGGGGGACCTTGGGGAACACCAGGGCCTCTGCGGCCCCTGCTAGCTCTCTTGGTGGGAGCCAGACACTTTTATTTAGGTGGATGCCCCGGTGCCCACTCTGGGCACCTACATATCTATGTATGTTGGGGGGCCTGGCAGGAGCTCCAGGGACATTGGGGCCCTCCTGGTGTGTGCTGGCCACTTTTCATTTGGTGGGTGGCCCAGTGTACACCTGGGGCACTCACATGTCTATGTATGTTAGGAACCGTTCGGGTAGCCGCAGGGCCCTATACGCCTATGTCGTCTCCCTGGCCAGAACCAATCCTGGATGATGGCGGGAGCCGGCTACAAGTATGTTCCCACCCTACAGGAGCAGATTTTATCTCTGCTCCTGCAGCTGGAGCAAACATTTTTACCTGCCGTGGGCAGAGAAAAAAGCAAAAGTTTACTCCCATCTAGTTGGGAGGCATGCTTACATGCTCGGTGGATTCGGTGCCTGGGGCTCTACTGCAGCTCAGGGAGAGGGCCGTATGCTCTCTCCCCAAATGATCAAATTGGTTCCATGGGATGAGGTGTAAGGTTTGGGGCAGGTCGCCCCGAGTCCTCCTCCACTAAATGATCAAATTGGCCTGGGTGATGCAGCCCCGGTGACATGTTTAAGACTTGGGGAGGAGGGCCATGTGCCCCTCTCCCCCAAAGGAACAAATCACCCCCAAGGGATGGGGTTACTGGAGCAGTTGTAAGTCTCTGGGATGGGGATGCATGCCCCCTAAACTAAATCCTGCTGAATACCTTCCCCCCTCCCGAGCTCTGGCCTACTCAGGGGTACATTTTTGAAAAGAGCAAAAGCCAGCAGTTTTTGTTCTCTGCACCATGGGACTGCAGAGTACAGAAGAAAAAAAAACGTTTTAGGCCCTGGGAAGGGGGAGAGGGGAAGCATCCATCAGGCCTAAGGACTGGGGTTTCCCTACCTTGCCCCATTTATGTTTTTAAAGTTATTTTCAGGACAGGAGACTAAAGACCTGATTAAGAGTTTGGCGGTACAACCGCCTGAACGCCGCGGACGCGGCCTCTAGAAGTTTGCGGTGCCGGTGGTCTTCCGCCCGCCGTATTACGAGTTGCCCATGGTGCCCACAGTGTGGCTGCGGAGGTTTTGCGGTGGTGGGGTATGGTTTTCCATATGTATTGTTGCCTGTGTGAGCATTTCGACTGTATATGTGTTGAATGCACACATATGCATGATACATGTGGAAAAAATAACACCTACCCATTGCTGGAGTCCGGCCCATATGTGGGCAGTCTAAGCAATGTGCATATGGTAAAAAAAAGGTCTTACCTAAATATCGCTGCAAACACGGTCGTATGCCTCGGGGTGAAGATGCTGCTGTGAAGGGTGGACCAGGAGAAAGGGATGCACATCGCACTCTGACAGGAAGAACAGGGAAAGGGTGAGTATGCCCCACAAATCCTTAGTTGCCGCCGACCTGATGATGGTGGTGAGACTCCTCAGTACCGCCCTATGGCAGCTGCTTCTCCCCGACCGCAGCAATCTGCTGATAGCTGGCGGTGTCGGCAGTTTGACCACAGTCTTTGCAAAGGCAATCCGACAATCTCGTATAGGACTGTCGGACCTCCGAGCTCACGGCGGTTGGACCGCAACCATGGGTACGTGGGTTCACGGACCCCCAAACTCGTAATCAGGCCCTGAGTCCACGAGTCCTTAAATGGCTGCCGCCATATCTTTGTTGATGTTGTGGCACCCAATCAGATTTTATCATTAGATCTGTCAGCTCTGTGGATTTTCAGTGGAGTGATATATAAACATAAATTTTGAACTTCAATTTCTCAAAAACTACTGAAAGTATTTACACAAAATAGCAAAAAGCACACTTTCTGGATCAAGACGTTGCTTTCTGTCAAATTTGTTGTAATTCTCTTCAGCTGTTTTGGTGGTAGCTGTCTAATTTTCCTATGGAAATTGCATGGAGAAAAATAGGTGTTCTCACCTCCCTTTTTCCTGGAAGAAACTGAGGTGGATAAGCCTTTTTTGGAAAGTGTTCTAAGAGTTCATCTAATTTTGCAAAAGTTATTAGCAAACCAAAAAATCTATTTCCTATGCAAGCGCAGTTCTAACAATGACTTCTGGGTGATATATATACATTCAGGGGCAGATCTATAAAGGAAGTGCCGCAGCGCGGCAACAGAAGCCCTTTGGCTGCGCCGCGCTGCGGCACTTCCGAAGCACAGGAATGCGACATATTTACAATAATATGTCGCATTCCTGTGCTCTCCCCTGCGCTGGTGCACAAACTACAGCCATGCGCCAGCACAGGCACCCTTGCACCATGGTGCAAGGATTCCTGCGTCATGGGGAGATTGTTTTTGTGCAGAAAGGGGCACCTTCCAACACAAAAACAATCACTACAGGCATTTTCCTCTTTCAATGCGTGCTGTAGAATGCAGCATGCTTTGAAAGAGGAAAAAACGAGGAGAAATGAAAACATTTCTCCTCGTTGAGCCTCGCTACGCCTCCCCTGGGGAGGCGTAGCATTGACACGCATTTCCAGATTTATGATTCCTCGTAAATCTGGAAATGTGTCTCGGTCCATGGGTGTTGCGTGGGAACACCCACAGCAACACCCATGGAACGCCCCTTCCACGCAAAGTGCTGCGTGTGAAGGGGCCATATTTACAAGGAGAGGAAAAGTCACACAGGGTGGCTTTTCCTCTCCTTGTAAATATGGAGAAGTGAAATGCGCCACCAGTACGTCACAAAAAGTGACGTACTGGTGGCGCAGGGGGCTTGTAAATCTGCCCCACAATACATATATAGTCTTTTAAAGTAGAAGGTCAATTTGTAAACTTTGCTATGCACAGATAACAAAATGACTATAACGATGCTTGCAGTAATATGAAGCTACTGATGCTACTTCGTAATAATATGCTGCAACCTGGAAAGATGTTTGATAATAATATTTGAAGTGCATTCTGGTACTCGTAGTATTTTGACTGAAGAAGTCACATGGTGTTTTTAAAAGCAGGCGGGCACTTCACAATTTTTTTACCTGTGAGCAAGGCTTTGATACAAGCCGAAACGTGTAACAAAACTTGTGAAGGAAGTGACCCGATTAGGGCCACCCGGGTCACTCACAACCTCCTCTCGGCCTTCCAAGAAATGAAGAGTCGGTCACGCAGTAGAGAATACAAACCAAAGTTCTTTATTGAAAATTGCGCTGCAGCGGAGTCCAGTCTGACTAGCCTCCTAAGATGCTACTGATGGGACTGCCTTTCCCCAGCATAAAGGGAATAATGATACTGAGCATCAGCACAAGACACACCCACCCAGTAACTTTCCACAGAGAGCAGCGAAGAACAAAGGGGCACACAGAGATGAGCTAAGAGTCAGACACCAGGCACACACTATCTCTCTGGCAAGGTCATACAGTCCGTGCCTGCAGCTGGAACAGTGGGAGCAAACCTCTATCTGCAGGGAAAGGTATGCGCTAACGAGCAACTTTCTCATACTTCAGTGAGGCCTAACCTTGGAGATGCAAATGCATCCCAGCAGCTTTCTGCTGAGGCAAGCAACATGAGACAGACGCTTAGTTTCAATCATAGAGCAAAATGGTGGCTGCATAGCAGAAAATGGCGGCACAGATGCCAACCCTTACTCACACAATGTTTGCAGGGATTGATTACACACGTATGCAATAGTGATTAATACAAAGTAGCCACATGAATGCTAACATCATACAGTGTAAAGCATAAGTGATGGAGCAATAACGCATTCAATTCTAACACTTGGTGTGCTGCCACTTACATTATGGAATGAATCGTCTGGTAACTCTTGGAATTGGGCTTCAGTGTCTCCTTTTGTGCTCTAATTGCTCTACAGGATGCCTCGTTCCTGATTGCAGAAGCCGCCCTGTAGAGTTGGGGGCTCCAATTCATGATGACTGTTCCTGTGAGATATATATATATATATGACGATAGCCAGTAGGTAGTTATAGTTAGAACCAAAGTTTCCATTGGAAAAGTGTTTTTTGTTTTGCCAATAACTTTGACGCCGCTTGAAGAATCACTACAAAAGTTTCACAAAACGTCCCCTTTTTGGTTCAGCTGCTGTGTTGAAAGTTTCAGGACGATCAGTTAAGCGGGGGCGGAGAAAAAAGGGGGGTCCCAAAATGCATTTTCCCCATGTTATGTCTATGGGGATTTTTCATTTTTTGAACATGACTACAGCCCGAAGTGCTGAACAGAATTACACCAAATTTGGCAGAAAGCTAGATGTTGGTCCAGAAAGTGTGCTTTTTGTGATTTTGTGTAAATCTGTTCAGTAGTTTTTCAGATATCTAACTTTAAAAAACATAGATATCTGGGCTGCCAACACTTCAACCAGGAAGTGCTGGCAGCCATCTTGGGACTCAGCTTGAAGCAGCGAGTCCCAAAAAGAAAGTAAAAAATAAAGAAAAGGGGGCAAGGTATGAATACCCTGACCCCCAAGATATGGTGGGGGGGTCCCTTAGGGACCCCATTGGGGTAAAATGCAATTTTTAAAAAAAAATTGACGCAGACTAATGGCTGCAATCTGCAAATCTGTGGCAAAATTTAAAAAAAAAGATGCGCGGGTTCCCACACGTCTTTTTTATAAAGCCCCCTGGTGGGTCAAATCCCGAGGCCATGAAAGGAGGGGGACTCATGGAGCCCCACTGTTAGGCTTAAAGTCCCTGGGACTGCCACCTCCCCGGGGCTATAAACAATATAAATACGGGGGCTGCTCATCCCCCCACAGCCCTGGGGATCGCCACCTCCCCAGGGCAATTAATACTGTGAATGCGGGTGGGCCCGCTCGGCCCCCCTGCTGCCCCAGGGACCGCCACTTCCCCAGGGCAATTAATGCTGTAAATGCCTCCTCCACCTCCATGGGGCACTTTAGAAAAGGAATGCGGGGGGCTCACCCGGCCCCCCGCTGCCCCAAGGGCCGGCACCTCACTGGGGCTAGAAATTATAAAAATACAGGGGGCCCACCACCTCCCCGGGCAAAATTGAACAAAGGAGGGGGTCACACGGCCTCCCTCCTGGAGTCCTACATGGCCCAGGGGACCGCAACCCCCAGGGCCAGCTCCAGCAATGTCCCGGGGTGCCCACCCCTGGGACATTGCAGTTTGCTATAGCTTGGCGGGAGCACTGCTCCCGTCAAGTCATAGCAAACAAGTTCTCTGCTGTCAGCAAGCGAGAGCACAAAATGTTCTTGCTTGCTGAAAGCAGAGCAAGTGTCTGTTTCCCTGCTCGCTGTGAAGTGAGCAGGGAAACAGACATTGCTTTTGGATCCTGGGAGTTCCATATTCAGCAGCTCCCTGGGTCTGAAGGCAATGCCGGCTCCTGAAAGAGGCTGGGAGCTGGCAGGGACCGCAGGGGCCTTGATGCCCCTGCGGTCCCTATGGGTGCCCTAGGTGGGACAAGGCGACCCAGCCTAGATGCCAGGCCCCAGGGATGGGGCCCCCGGGGCCAAAATCGGCCAGGGGGTTGAGCCGTGTGGCCTCCCCCTTTAATAAAAAGACAAATGATATCAAAATGGGGCAGGCCCCGGAGGATGGGGTCCCTGGGGCCGAAATCAGGGAACCAGGGAAGGGGTGGCATGTGGCCCATTCCTTTATTTAAAAAAAAAAAATTATGAAATAAAGAAAGGCCGGGCCCCATGGGATGGGGTCCCCTTACTTTTTCTAATATAAATAAGGATTAAAAAAGGGGGCAGTCCAACTGGGGATGGGATTCCGAGGGCCCAAACCTGCCCAGAAAAGGGGGGCCATGCTGCCCCTTCCTAAAAAATAAAAAATAAAAATATAGCCAGCAATTCGCTGGAGGCCCCACCCCTTTCTCCACTACTCTGCAAACGCACCTCCTGGCACGCTCCTGGTTGGACGATAAAGTCCCATTTGCTGCTGAGGGTCCTTAGGGGCCAACAAGACCTCCTGTTACCTCCAGTAAGCCACACAGAGTGGGATTGCTGAGAGGTGGTCGGAGGCCACGCCCTCCTTCTCCACCACTCTGCAAATGCACTTCTCAGTGCACTGCTGGTGGGGCAATGAGGTCCCCTTGCCTCCTGAGGGCCTCAGGGGCTTCTTACCCCAATGAGTAGTGTGTCAGGAGGTGCGTTTGCGTAGTGGTGGAGAAAGGGGGCATAGCCTCTGACGACCTCTCAGCAATCCAGCTGTGTGGGTCTTACTGGAGGTAACAGGAGGGCTAGTTGACCCCCAAGGACCCTCACGAGCCAAGGGGACTTCATCTCCCAACTAGTAATGCACCAGGAGGTGATGGTCCCTCCCATTTTCTCCATCTCTTCTGTGTGGCTGTGATTTTTCACACTTCTACATCTCTACCGATAGTTTTGTTTTGGCTTTGGTGTTTTACAGGTTTTTTTTTTTAACAAAAAAATGGCATCTGCTCCCGGAAATCTGCAACAAGACAATGGAAGCTCTTCATCAGAGGAAGAATCAAGACTGAAAAAGAAAGTATTGCATGGCAATTTTTCAGCACGCCATCAGGACAGAGAAAAAAAGTAGTTGCTCAGAAGGTGAAGTGCAATCTTTGCCAAAAGATATTATCAACTGTAACTGCCAAGAAGTGCTCTTGTGGTAAGCTGAAGCACCTAAAGATGATACATTCAAAACACCTTACACGTGCTTTGAAAGAGCATGAGAAGAGCCAGCAAGCTAAACCTGGATCAGACAACGCAAGTCCAGGCACGTCTTCATCTCCTCAAGTGTCATCAGAAGAACCATCAACAGTTCCTGAGTTTGCAATGCTGGGACAATTTTGTTTAAAGTACAAAAAGGGCAAAAACAATTTGACCATGGTTGAGCAGTCAATCTCTGCTCTGGTTGAAATTTGCAACACTCACATGTGTTAGTATATATTTCTCTTTTATAACATTTGTTGCACAACTTTTGTGCATTTTGTTCTCCAAGTCTATGTTTTGCAATTTAAAAAAAAACAAAAAAACACTATAAAACCCCAAAATTGTTTAAAAATACAAAAAAAGAAAAAAATGTTTAAACCCCTCCCAAAAAACGGTTCTTGTTAGAACTCCCTATTCTGGTTTAGGAAATAAAAATTATATGTTATATGTATGTTTGTAACAGTGTGAATACGTCTTGTTATGTCTGTTGTTGTGTCAGTGAGTGTATGGGTGAGTGAGGGGTGTGTGAGTGGCTGAATAAATGTGTTAGTTGGTGGTGTGATTTGCTGTATAGGTGAGTGAGTGCCTGTGTGAGTGCAGGTAGGAGTGAGTGATTGTGTGAGTGGCTGTGTGAGTGTGCATCTGAGTGTGTTAGTGTATGCATGAGTGTGAGCTTGGTTGTGTTAGTGTATATGTGAGTGTGTGCCTGGGTGTGTTATTGTATGCATGAGTGCGCAACTGTGTGTGTTAGTGTATTTGTGAGTGTGGGCCTGGGTGTGTTATTGTATGCATGAGTGTGCGCCTGTGTATGTAAGTATATATGTGAGTGGTGTGCCTGAGTATGTTATTTTATGCATGAGTGTGCACCTGTGTTTATTAGTGTATATGCGAGTGTGTACCTGGTTCTGCTGGTGTATGGATGAGTATGCTTCTGTGTGTGTAAGTGTATACATCAATGTGAGCCTGGGTATATTAGGGTATGCATCAGTGTGTGCCTGGGTGTGTTAGCGTATATACCATTGTGACCCTGGGTGTGATAGTGTATGCAAGACTGTGCATCTGGGTATGTTAGTATGTACATGAGTGTATGCCTCCATGTATTACTGTATGCATGTGTGTGTGTCTGGGTGTGTTAGTGTACATGTGAGTGTTTGCATGGGTGTGTTAGTGTATTTGTGAGTATGTGCCTGGGTGTGTTAGTGTATGCATGAGTGTGCATCTGGTTGTGTTAGTGTATATGTGAGAGTGTGCCTGGGTGTGTTAATGTATGGATTAGTGTGTACCTGGTTATGTCAGTGTATGGATAATTGTGCACCTGGGTGTGTTAATGTATGCATCAGTGTGTGCCTGGGTGTGTTAGTGTATGGATGAGTGTGCACCTTGATGTGCTAGCGTATATGTGAGTGTGTTCCTCGGTGTGTTAGCATATACATCAGTGTGAGCCTGGGTATGCTAGTGTATGCATAATTGTGTGCCTGGGTGTGTTAGTGTATGTATCAGTGTGTGTCTGGATGTGTCTATGTATGCTAGTATGTGTCTGGGTGTGTTAATGTATGCATGATTGTGTACCTGCGTGTGGCAGTGTGTGCATCAGTGTGTGCCTGGGTGTGTTAGTGTATGCATGATTGTGCGTCTGGGTGTGCTTATGTATGCATTAGTGTGTGCTTGGGTGTGCCAGTGTATGCATGACTGTGCTCCTTGGTGTATTGATGTATACATGAGTGTGTGCCTGGGTGTTTCCGTCTAAAGCGATACCAAAGGGGATGATGGACGGAGCGTTAGAGCAAATCAAACACTCACCCCCAGTCAACTGATCTGGGTTTAATCCATCATCATTCTTTAGCTCACTCCACCACCCCAGTTCAGACATGGCCATATGCAAATCAGTCTGACCCTGTGCCTCATGGGAACAGTCCAGCCCGAACTGCCAAGCCATGTCTTCGCTGGACCGGAAACAAGCATCCTGGGACCGGTTTCGGGTTCATAACCCTCATCAGGCAGGCTATCTTGAATCCAGTGGGAAAGTGAGCAAGGGACCTACGTCTGGGCATACCCTGCCAACTTAGGGCGAACAAAGCGATACCAAAGGGGATGATGGATGGAGCGTTAGAGCAAATCAAACACTTACCCCCAGTCAACTGATCTGGGTTTAATCCATCATCATTCTTTAGCTCACTCCACCACCCCAGTTCAGACATGGCCATATGCAAATCAGTCTGACCCTGTGCCTCATGGGAACAGTCCAGCCCGAACTGCCAAGCCATGTCTTCGCTGGACCGTCCATCATCCCCTTTGGTATCGCTTTGTTCGCCCTAAGTTGGCAGGGTATGCCCAGACGTGGGTCCCTTGCTCACTTTGCCACTGGATTCAAGATAGCCTGGCTGATGAGGGTTATGAACCCGAAACCGGTCCCAGGATGCTTGTTTCTGGTCCAGGGAAGACATGGCTTGGCAGTTCGGGCTGGACTGTTCCCATGAGGCACAGGGTCAGACTGATTTGCATATGGCCATGTCTGAACTGGGGTGGTGGAGTGAGCTAAAGAATGATGATGGATTAAACCCAGATCAGTTGACTGGGGGTGAGTGTTTGATTTGCTCTAACGCTCCGTCCATCATCCCCTTTGGTATCGCTTTGTTTCCGTCTATGCATCAGTGTGTGCTTGATTGTGTTAGTATGTGCATGATTGCGCACCTGGGTGTGTCAGTGTATGCATCAGTGTGTGCCTGGGTGTGTCAGTGTATGTACTGGTATTTCCCTGGGTGTGTCAGTGTACGCATCAAAGTGTGTCTGGGTGTGTTATTGGATGCATTAGTGTTTGGCTGGGTGTGTTACTGTCTGCTTTGGTGTAGGCCTAGCTGTGTCAGTGTCTCCATTGGTGAATGCCTGGGTGTGTCAGTGTATACATCAGTGTATGCCATGGTGTGTCAGTGACTGTATAGGTGTGTATGTGGTTGTGTTAATGGTGTATGAGTGTGTGCTTGGATCTGTTAGTGTCTGTATCAGTGTGTGCTTGGGTGTGTCAGTGTCTGTATCGATATAGGCCTGGATGTATCATTGGCTGTATCATTGTGGGCTTGTGTGTGTGTGAGTTTCTGAATCTGTGTGTACTTAGGTGTATGAGTGGCTGTACTGGTGTGTGCCTTGGAGTGTTAGTAGCTGTATGAGTATGTGCTTGGGAGTATACCTTAAAAAGTTGAAGTTAGGTAACTACACTAGAAGAACTAATTAGTAGAGTGCATTTCTCTGATAGGTAGTGCCATTCATTTGTATAAAAAGAAAGATTTTAATTAGTATTACAATTTATAGAATTACAAAAGTAACTTACAATTTGAACAATGCATAAGAACATAATAGCAAGAGATCACTAGACATTTGGCATACTGTAAAGGTATGTTATAGTAAAAAGAAGCATCTCATTTTCCCTTTTTTACTGTTCTCAGGTCCCATACTCATACACCGTAAATGATGTACTATTGTACGTATCATCATTGAACAGTGGTAAAAAACAATCACATAGGTTTCACAAAAGAATGAAAAACCTCACACTGTGCATTGCACTCACTACAATTTTCTTAAATGATTATTTTTCTTTTATTTCCACTACAAATTTGTGAAATCTTAAACTAAAAAAGAAACCTTCATTATTAGAACTACTAATTGAGGTATAAGGAATACGAGCATATGGTAAGCTTATAAAAAAAAAAGTGTTCCTGGGGTGGAAGGAGCTTTCTGGTCGGTACGACCAGACTTTGGAATTCGCTTCCATTGAGGTTAAAAGAAGAAACACACTTGTTGGCCTTCAGGAAGGCGTTAAAGACGTGGCTTTTCAATCTTTGATGTGGTTTTAAAATTGTCCGGTATGTCCTGTCTGATGAGCTAGTGCCTTGACACCTTCGGGTGAATGTTTCGTGCTTTATAAATTTCTTTTTCATTTCAAAGCTATCACCCCTGGTAGGCCAAATGATATCATAAATACTGACAATGCATCTAGATCAAACACACTATTCCACTTTTCTAACAGTAATCCTATTTTTGCTTGAAATTGAGTTTGCTGTCATTACATTCCATCCATCCAGTTTCAGTTTTGTCCAGCTTTAATGTTTGTAATCTCTGTTTCAAATTTACTTCCATCAGCTCTGCATCATTGCAGCATTAATATAAGATACTTTTCACTTTTTCGTATATGTAATGTTGACAAAAGATCTGATCAACAATTTGGGCATGTATTTATATATTTAACATTTATTTCGGGCACAGCCCATAAAACACATCAAGGTTAAAACGACAGAAACACTCATAAATACATTAATAGTTTGTGCAATATACAGTACATCATAGTTCAGTTACCATACTATAAAAACATGCTAAAAATTAATCTAGAGACTTTAGAGTATCTGCTTAACATTTTTGGCCAAGCATAACAATCGGTTTAGGTGCAATTTAGTGATTACTACAAAGTGCTATAAGATACTAAGATGGAGTTCCAGCTGCTACCCTTAAAAACCAAACCGCTTACTAATAGCTGCTGGCCTTAGATCGAGCAATACCAATCAGTCTCTATGATAAGAACATATCCTCTGGTGCAACTAACAATCAGGAGAAAATTCATATAATTATGTAAGAGGACATGTGCAAATTGCAATCTAAAAAGAATCATATTAAAATATATAAAAACATTTCCTAAGTATCCTGCATAGGGCTGACTCTTTCAATTTATCTATCATGTTTTGCGATTAGCTAGGCCCTTCTTTCTTTGTAACCAGGCTCTGTACAAGTACCGGGAGACCGCGTAGGCTAAAGGTTCTCCAGTAGCACTCTTAAAGAGTCTTGCGACTTCCCAGTAGTGCCTCACTCCCATAAGTTTACATACAGCTAACAACCATTTTTTTCGCACATTCCTATATATAGGGCAAAAAAACATGAAGTGGGTCTCTGATTCCTCTACATTGGGACAATTTGTGCAAGAATTGGAGTGAGGGGAGCATTAGCCCATTTTGAAGTGTGTGTTCTCAAAGGGAGTAGCCTGCATCTATATTGCACATATAAACATTTAGACTGGAATGGGTACATTCTGTCCATGTATGGTTCGAACCTTGGTGCACACTTGTGGTTCAAAAACTTGCCTGTTAGGCTGTTGGTCTGGTGAGCTTCCCACGTTTGCAATAGGACTGCCTCCCAATATAACTGTTTTATTCTTAATGCATCTCCTTTGAAAATTAATTCAGGGGAGGTCCATAGCTCACTCATGCCTATTCTATATGATGTTTCTTTGATATTCTTCAGCCATGGAGTTCTCTGGTCTCTATCAAGAGCTAGCAGATCTTTTACAGAGTCTCTGTACAGTGCCAGTTCATGAGTGGACCATAATCTAACCCAATATAACAAAAGATTTAGTAAAACAATTAGGTGAATAGGATTGAGGGCTAGGTCTAGTCACAATGGGGTAACAGGTGAACGTGAGGGGAGTTTAAAAAGTGCCATAATAAACCTATTTTCTATTTTTGTTAAAATCTCTGCTGTTGTGTAACCCCAAATCTCAGTTCCATATATTGCTGTTGCTACAACTGAGGCTCTGTATATGGTAATAACCGGGGACACAGCTCCTCCCGATACAGCCTTATATCTCCTCACTATTGCAGATGCTTTCTGGTGAAGAGTAGTTTTGCATTTTTCCATCTGGGGTCCCCATGTTTGGGCATCACTAAACCTCACCCCTAGATAGTCAAAATGTGAGACTTTTTCAAGAGGAAGCCCCTCAATAGTCACATTGCCTCTACAGTTTTTGTGGAGATTTATCGTCATGACTTTAGATTTGGACGGATTTAATTCTAATCCCCTTTCCCCACAAAAGATAACAAAAGCATTCAATTCAGATTACAGGCCCATAGGTGCCCGAGAGATTAGCAGAGTGTGGAGAGTGGAGAGGTGTTGTGCAGCGGCCAGGGCAGCTGACTTCGGAGCACAGAGTTCACGGTTCGATCCCCGGCTACGGCGGCAGCTCAGCTCAGCACCATGTGACTCTGGGCAATAGCTCACTTAATTTCCACTCCGGCCCCCAGCGCTTTGAGACCCGTAAGGGTGAGTAGCTGCGCTATATAAAAACGGACTTACTTTACTTTTTCATCGGCAAACATCAATATTGGGGTTGGTATTCCCGACAATTTAGGGGCATCGTGTTTGCATTCCTTCAATTTCCTCATTGTGCCATTAATATATAGGCTAAAAAGTGTTGGGGCGAGGACACACCCTTGGCTAACCCCTTGCTTGATCTCTATCCTGTCCGTCATGTCCCCTGTAGTGTTCCTTCTCACCTTCGTGTATGTATTTTCATGGAGCAGTTTTAATATTCTTAGTAAATCTAAAGGGCTGCCATACCCATCTAAAACTTACCATAATGATTTTCTCAGGACCAGGTCGAATGCCGCTCTCAAGTCGATGAAAGCGACATATAAATGGTCACGCATCAGGATGACATATTTCCTGGTTATCACCTTGAAGCGGAGGACCTGGTCCAGTGTCCTGACTTTGTTCTGAAACCTGCTTGTGACTCTTCGAGGATGTTGTTCTGTTGTATTCATTCGTTCAGTTTGTAGAGAACCTGCCTACAGAAGATTTTTTGTGCGTCATCTAGCAAGCTTATGGGTCTATAATTTGGGGGGTTAGTTCTTTCGGCTTTGTTATGGATGGTTATGATGGCACCGCCATGCCATGATGGTGGGATTGGATTGCCTTTTAAAATGCTATTAGATAGAGCATTCAAGTATGGGGACCAAATGTCTGGTTGGGAGAGAAAGAGATCGCCCGGAATACCATCCATTCCTGGTGCCTTTCCTTTTAATGTTTGTTTTATAGCTTTATAAGTTTCGGATAGGCTAAAAGTAAAGTGGGCTGCAGGTAGAAGAAATTCAGTATTCTCGTTTGATATTTGGTGGCCACTAGCCCCATCTGGAGGGGGACTCTCTGGGATGTTGTGTCGCTGTGTGCAGTCGTATAAACCACTAAAGTGAGTGACCCAAGTGTCAGGTTTTATCACTGGGTCTAGGGAGTTGGAGTTGGAAGGATTAACTGTTATTAGTTTCCAAAAACTTTTGGGGTCACCCTTCTCTAAAGTTTCATCGATTAATAGCCATTGGTCCTCTTCCCATTCTCTTCTAGCTTTGAGTAGGAGGGTTTTGTAATCGCACCTGCACTTTATGATTTCCGGCCTAGAGCCCTTTGTAAAGTTGGTAAGCTTTATTGTACCAGGATGGCATTTTTCTTTTAAGAGCTCCTCTCCTCTGTCCCTCATGAAGCACGGCCTTAGTGCGTCCATGAGTTCACAATGTAGAATGACAAAACTAATATTGTGAACATTGGTTGGATCAATCTGGGACAGTTTGAGCACAAAAAGGTTGTATATGAGTGTCATTTTATTGACATCCGTCAACAGATCTGCCCACTTAACATTTCTTAGATTATTTGTGGTGGCAATTAAGAGTGTGGTAGTAACCATTTCCAGTTTTACATCACTAAAAGGGATCATAGTAAAAGATACACTTAGTGCCTGGTGGTTGCTATCTGATCTAGAGATGACTTGCATATCATATAAGTCTGGCCATAAATCATTGTCCACTAGTATATAGTCAATTCTTGATGTACTAAGACCTCTTTTAAAGGTGGGACGAGGCGGACAATCAGATTTGCTATTACCGTTTACAATGTTCAGGCCGTGATCAGTAATGAGTTCAACGATTTGGGCACCCACTTTTGATATTTTTGTTATCTTCTTATATTCTTGTGGGGCTGACAATTCCGGGTGTCTGCACCCAGCAGATGGAGGGATGCTGGTATTGATGTCTCCAGCTACAATCTTTAGAGCTTTCTGATTAGACTGTCCCAAGAGGCCATGTATCTTGCTTACTATGATGGATTGAGCATTTTAAGGTATTAACCTGATATATTATTTACCAGTTTTATATATCTGCGGCCTGTTAGAGTTTTTAATTTTAATTTGCAGGGCAAGTAGATCTCTAGAGTTAGTAGAGATCATTTTGACCACTGGAAACAAGTCCAGTCTTAGCCATATCAGAAGGCCTCCTGATGGACGCCCAGCTGGAGAGGGGACTGCATTTTCGCTGAAAGCCATGAAACCTGGGCGAAATGTTGGTTCAATGGCCCATGTTTCTTGGAGAAGTATAATGTGATGAGAGTCAATAAACATACCCCACTCAGGATCAGGGAGTTTAGACTTAATTCCAGCTACATTCCAAGATAGCAATTTTAGGCAACCACCCTCAGTCGACCATAAGGCTCTCATGGTGGGCCGAATGGATTCTCCCTGTGATGTCATATGTTCCCCTATATCATTTCCAATATCAGCTCCCTTATGCCTTGCAGTACAGCTTGTAACAGCTGATACGTGGGACTGGATCCCTTCAACTACTGGAGGTTGAGATATTGAGGTTTTAATGGAGGGTTCAGGACTCCCAGTAGTGAGTCAATCGATGTCTGAGGTGTTAGGGGGACTGGGAGGCTCCCTAGAGTTGAACTGCCCTGTACATAAGAGCGGGTTATGATGCCTTTTAACAGGTATGTCCAATGTGTAACAGGGGGGTTTTAATTTTAGGCTTATTTGAATATCAATATCTGGTCTGCAACACAGTTCAAGTGCAATTAGGCCGTCTGCTATGGCCACATCCCTAAAAGCCACTCCTATGTGTTCCCACTGTTGGTTTCCAGGTGTAAACCTTTTGACATTGGTTATGTCCTCCCTTATTATAGATCGACATCCCCTTTTGTGGTGTATCCAATGGATCACCTTATTTACAATCCCTCATGTGTTTCAGTGTAGGACCTCTGGATCTTGGGGACATTGATCATATAAAGGTCAAAAGGTTGACTGTTACTATTAATGGGGATTGCCTTGTTCTTGTCACCTATGTGAGTTTTAATAATGAGCATACGATGAGGTTTGAAACTCAGATCTACCTTTACCGTCTTAGCAGGTTTTACATGCAACATATCGCTCAGGGGGGGCACAATCACGCCTTGGTATATTGTCAGCAAACAAGGTTTCACCTCTATTATGATTTTGTAAGTGAGTGGTCATGTATTTACATTGCTCAGCATGCAGATTATATGTCCCTTTATTAGTCATATTTTGTGCAGTTCGCGTAGTATCATTGCTTCTCCATGGTTTTGTTGGACCCTGTGCCAGAGTAGTTAGTGCATCCAGTTTTTCAACTAACAGTTTTGCCATCCTTTCCATATTTTCCTTTAGGGATTTGATTTTGTCCCTTAGGGCATTCAGTTGATCAACCAGACCCACAGTAGCCTGGAGTGCATGTGTCGCCATTGTATCCTCCCCCCGGTTGGGGGAGACAGATCATTTCCTGTATTCTCCTGGTTATCCAATAAAGCGTATTTGTTTGAACAGTCCACATTAAAATCAAAGCAATCTTCATAGTTGCTTGAGGAGTCTACCGATAACTGGATGGGATGTTGTACGTTACATGGGCTCTGGCTGTTAGGGATTGTAACTAAAGCGGGCCCAGGTGGCCCAGGTGGAATCTCAAAGCAGGAGGCTATGCTTTTAAAGCTTTTGGAGCTGTTCCCCATTGCGCTTTTTTCCTCCCCCTGGCGATTTGACCCATTTGGTCTTGACTTAGGAGCTAGCAGGCCCTCAACCTCCTCTATAAGCTCGTCAATTTCACTTAGAATGCAATTTTCTGCAGCATGTCGTGGAATTTTCCTTGAGCTGCCTGGGCCCATGCTTTTGTCGGATGCCTTTCTCTTTCCCATAATTTTTGGGATGTAATAGCTGTCTAATTAAAGGGGCAGGGCACTACTACAGTTATTCCCCAAAGTTCCCAAAAGTTCGAGTAGTGCAGTACTTATGAATTGGTGTTGGACCCAGAAAACCAAGGGGGGTGGCCCTGCCCTGCCTCTTTCTGTCGCTGACGGGTGCAGGACGGGCCCGCCCTTGGCCCGGACTTTGCCCGAGCGCCGTCTGCACGTGTCCCGCGCCGCGGGAGCCGCAATGGTGATTTATGCGCCTCCGGGCGTGGTAGAACGGCGTTGGTCCTGTGGGGGATTGTGGGCTTGGGAGTCATCTCCCATCTCTCCTCTGCAGCGGCAGGCACACAGAAAATCAAGGTGCCGGTTTCAGGCTTTCCTGTACTGTTATTACTTTTGCTTTACCCCTTTGGAATGCATTGTATTGATAAGCTTTTTTGAGCAATCTGTCAAAAGACACAGTTTTGCAATCCAGTAGTGTCAAAAACAGAAATCGGTCCAAATCTATTTGTGTACTTGACGTGAAAGAGCAATCTTCACACTCATGGTTCCATGAACAACTCAATCCAAAAAAGTCATCAATACTTATTTCTTCTTCTTCTAAAACTCCAAAGATAACCATTATAAACTCCTGTGCATCTTCTTGAGTGTTTTTAGTAAATTGTATTGATCCACTACATATATCTACAAGGACTGAAGCAAACTGTGCTGTAGTCCTATCACTATGTGAACGTTGCAACAAACCACACAGTGCGGAACACAATCTCTTCTGTGGTTTCTGTTCAATTACACATGCAAGATGAAATAGTTGAATGGGTACATTGAGAACGATATTTGCATAGCAGTTCACACCAGAAGACTTTGACAACTGCTATCCTAGAATATCTCCCTCATGTCAATTTTGTTTCTTCTTAACGGCTTCCGTCTTCTGTATCATTTCTTTCTTTCCATCAAAATCACTACAATCCTGTGGAAGTTTTAATTTTGGACAGATTATGCATTTTTCATAAATGGGATACTGTTCTAAATGAGGAGCATATACAGTTCTTAACCAATAGTACTCCTTGACACTACTTGGATCAGCACTTACTTTGCTGTGATCAAATTCAATCAAAAACAATCCGGCAGGGGCGGTGCGTCCATTAGGGCGCTGGGGTGTTGCCCCACCAGCCGCCCGCGCCCGCAGCTCCCTCGGCGTCTCTGAACTTAAGTAAACTCTCAGTTTACTTACGTTCAGAGACGCCGAGGGAGAACTGACAATGCATGTCAGTCAGCATGACGTCGGACTGCCCACCCCCTTCAGAGTCTGAAGGGGTGGGCGGTCCGGCGTCATGTTGACTGACAGGCATTGTCAGGGGCAGGCAGCAGCACAAGTGCGCATGAGTGGGGAAGGTCAGCAAATTTTTCGCCCGTGCCCAGTCATGCGCACTGGTGCCTGCTCAGGCAGGCGCATGCCCATTAGGAGAGCGAGGGTTGAGCAAAGGCTCAAACCTCGGTCTCCTAATGGGCTGGCGGGTGGAGAGTTACCGTGCCCTAAGTCAATCCTGGCGCTGCTCCAGCTCCAGGATTGGCTGAGGGGTTGCCACTCACTTGCCAGTACTGCGCAGTGATGCGGCTGTTGAAGGCGCCAACGGACCCGAGGCGGCGCGGACCAGGTAAGATGATTTTTATTTTATTTAAACCCCCCCCGCGAGCGGCGACTGTGTACCTGCTGAAGTGAGACGCATGAAAATAGTCTATTTAAATAAAATAGCGGTAGGGTTTCTAACCCTACCAACCCTCCGGGCACACTCCCCTCCCCACCTCAATCTTCAGTCAGTTCCGACAGTATATTTGTTGCATTTGTACCTCTTTTCGCGGGGGTGGGGAGTGCTCCGAGGGCACATGGGCTGCCCATATTCTATGGCTTGTCATGTGCACGGTACGTGTACATTTTAACAGGGCCCTAATAACTTTCAGCTAGTCCAATGGTAAGAACTTTATTTCTGGCCGACAGGAAGCAAAGGGTGAGCTCGTTTTATCAGGATATAATGCGCACACGCACACCCTCGTGCCCACACACACACTGGGGACGTGTGATGAAGCCGGCGTTAGATGTCTCCCCCTTACGTGCCCAACAGCGAAAGCACTTGTAAAACCTCTGTCTGGCTACACGAAGGAATACAGAAGCGCAGCAATGAAAACCAGCCTAATGCAGCTCCTGGTCCAAGGCAATAAATCCTAGATTTTGAACCCACAACCAAAAAGCGTTAATTATCATCGATAAGCTGCTATAAGACTAATGCCAAGCATGGTAGTTGAGGTGTGTACGTCACTTCCTCCGTTTTTGCGGCATTATTATAGCACATGGGGTAGTTAGGTCACTCTAGTGCACCGGATATTGGCTCCTGGCGCAACTGTCAAAAAAGAAAAGGATTGTGAGTACGTTAATGTCTGGAAATTATTATCAGTAAAAATTGTAGTTTATATTTTGGTATATCAGTGCCTGCCCCCTCCTCCCCCCAAGTGCGCTGGGCCTAGTCCGCGCAGTGCCTCCTAAGGCTAGGCGATGTGTGTCTCTCTGTGTGATCCTGCACACAGAACTCACGGGCACGCCCCCTCGGACAACAGAGGTAAACACTGCATGTTTGGCTCACCGGTTAATGTTTACAACTAGCCCGTTTATTTTATGACACAATTGTTAAGAGTCAGCGGCAGGCACGGGCTTTAAAAGAGTTTATGGGTCTGTGTATGCCCTGGATTGTGCCCAGTGTGCCATTCTTGGAGGTCCTGCCAGGGAGGCACCGGGAGCGGCAGAGGAACTGGGTACCTCCTTTGAAGGGGAGGGGTTAGGTATCTCAGGAGACATTTGTAATTGGCAGCAGGACGCCTAGTTGTTATCACTGGGCCTGGTGAGCCATACACGTTTTAATACAAAATGAACGGGTATGACAACACGCCCGCGCGCAAGCAGACACGCGAGCACGCACGCACTCTCTCTCTCCATGTTCCTCACTGGCTACTAGCCCCTCCTCCCCTTTGCCTCTCCTTGCTGTGCCGTCTCTAAGCTCACTCCCTTCTCCATTCTCACTCAGCCCCTGCCTCCTCACTCCCCCCCCAGGCATTCTATCCTCTCCAGCTCTCTAGTTCAAACCCCACTCCTCCCCAGTGCAGGGGCCCTCCTCCTCTCCCCGCTCTCTCCTCTCTGACTCCCTCTCCTCAGCCCCCACTCATCCCCGGTGCAGGGCCCTCCTCTCCTGCTCTCAGACTCCCTCTCCTCAGCCCTCACTCATCCCCGGTGCAGGGCCCTCCTCTCCCAGCTCTCTCTTCTCAGCCCCCACTCATCACCACTGCAGGCCCTGCAGTACTTTACAAGAATGCTGAGAACTTTTCTAATGCGCCTTCCATGCACCCTGACTGATAAATTATACCGGCATTAGGGGTTGCCATTTGCGCGTCTCTCTCTCTTGAAGCATTGAACCAGACCTTAATTTGTTAAAATATATATATGTATGTATGTGCCGGTCCCAAAGCTTTTCTAAGGAGCTTGTCACCAGTGATGCAAAATGGCGCTTAGGTTGCCGAATACCAATATAAAGTAACTTCTCATTATTTCCACTGATATGTATGTATTGGTATTTATGTAGCGCAAACCTAGCTGTGAAGCAACGGAGTGTTTTGCGAGACAATCTACAAGATCGAGTACATCAAGTGGGGGTTACACAAATACGTTTGCAACTCAATAGCAATATGTTTCCTTCCATAGCTTGCCACGTTTTCCCAGTCTCATGAAGTTTGTTCCCCAGTTCTTCTTTTCCGGAATGTGACTGCCATTTCCTCACACACTCCTTCTTTCCCTGGATTCTTCTTTGTCTTGACCCTCCCCTCTTTTTTATCCTTCTGGCCAAAGCAGTCTTGCTTAGTACCTTAACCCTCTTCAGAAGTCAGACTTGCTTGGCAACCCAGAAATTCTCAGAAATAATGTTTGAGTTTTCCTTTATGAATGCCTAGAACTACTGAATTTTTAGTCCATTTATCACAGATATAGTGCTGAAAATCGCACCAAAAAGATGCCAATTTTAAAAAAAAATCTTCACGGGGGGAGAACCCCCCCGAACCCCCCTTATTGCCGTCGGGCTCGCTCGCTGCGCTCGCTCGCATGCGTTCATTCGCTCTGCATACACCCCACCTGTTTCAAATTCCACCAGTCGCCCCTGCAATACGGACAATGTTCTAACTCGAGATAACGCTACGTGTGACATACCTTCTTCAAAGACAGTACTACTAATAATAATGAAAGCTGAATCTGCACTTAAGCCTTGAGATTTACGGATAGTCACAGCGTATGCTAGAGAAAGTCAAAACTGCTTCCGCTGAACATACAAGTCTTTTACAAGCAAAAAACGCTAATGCACCTTCCAATCTGCTTTACGCCATCAACCTGATCAAATTTTATTTTAAGTATTCTACCTCATTCCTATTTGGAAAGTTAATGAAATCAATTACTTTACCCATAGAACAGTTTACTAATCCTTCCTCTGCATTTAAATTTCTACGCAAACTTACTCTACAGTTCTTGCAAAAACTTAAGCATTTCTCTAATCCCGCAGTTCCGGACACAGATTTTTCCAATGAATCCAGGTTTGCTTGTAGTTTTTTTACTTAGGAATACTGTCACACCCTGGTGTTCCATTTTGTCAATTGCTGTAAGTTGCTAAATATCTTCTTTCTCCAATTTTAGCAATACTTTGTTGAAAGAAGCACACTCCTGAAGTGTAAGCATTAGGCACACTATGGGGCATATTTACAAGGGGTTATCGCCAGCAGAATGTCACTTTATTTGACAATCTGGTGACGATAACGTGGCTTAATGCCGCCTTGTAAATAATGCTGCTATTCACGCAGCACTTAGCGCAAAAGGGGCGGGCAACGGGTGTTGCAGTGGGCGTTGCGCTGCAACACCCATTGCTTTTTGATGCTGCCCCCTGTTTACAAGGCTGGTGGAAATATGGGGCAGCACCAAAAATAAGACCAGGAAAAACCTGGTCTTAAACTGGCGCAATGAAGAGAAATGATTAATTTCTCCTCATTTTTGTTGTTTCTATGTGTGCTGCATTCTATAGCACACATAGAAAGAGCAAATCACCTTCAGTGATTGTTCATGTGCAGGAAGGGAGCCCTTCCTGCACATAAACAATCATTAGATAATGACGAGTTTCAACTTCTAAATGTGCTGCATTCTGCAGCACACATAGAAGTTACAATTCGCCATTAGTGATTGTTTATCTGCAGGAAGGTAAACCTTCCTGCAGATGAACAATCATTCCCTGCAACACAGGCACCCTTGTGCTATGGTGCAAGGGTGCCTGCATTGGTGCTAGGCAGCTAAATTTAGAACCAGCGCTTGGGGAAATGCAGGGGTGCACTTTATTATTGTAAATGCTGGGCATCCCTGCGTTTTCAGAATGTCTGCGCTCCGTGTAAACAATTATGGCATAACACCGCGCTCCGCCATTTTGTTGAAGATATGCCCCTATAGATTTCCCTTCTTAAATAAAAGAAAACTTTAGCTCTGCTGCTGTCTTGTTCACAGGAAACAGTCTCTTAACAAGTCGATTTTCTAAGTGACGTTTCCACTCTTTTGAGAGAACACTTACTTAAATATCCTTGAGAATATTTCCTTATTCAACTTCAGATGCTTGCAGAATATACCTAAGTAGTTCTTTGTATTGGAAGTTTAACCAAATGTTTAAGTTTCCAATACTTCAGAATGAATTTTAAGTTTCATCATTGAGAAGTGCCTTGAACACAGGCTATCCTTTCACAGCAGTAAGTTGTAGTAGATCGCCAAACACAAATAAGTGTTTTCCTCCAAACAGCACATCATAGTCTGTCTTTAAAATCTGTTGCATTCTCAAGTGTAGAAAGGCAAGCATTAAGTTTGAGACCATGCTCACCTCATCAATAATTACAAGTTTCAATTTCTTCAGTAACTCTTGAGACTTCATGACAATCTGCACTGGATAACTTTTGGTTCTCCAGTTTGCTGTCATGTTCCACAGGCAGCATGAGAAGTCGATGTAAAGTAATTCATTTAATGTTGTGTGCGGCTAATCCAGTGGGTGCTGTTGCTACACACAACAAATTAGAGTCTGTAGTCCTCTGTAGAAAAGCAGTGAGAACTTCAATTAAAAGTTTTACTCTGTGCCAGCTTGACCACTGACTTATAATACTATTGGCTGAAATGATGTGCATGTACAGTGTTTCATCTCATGAAGGAATCCATGTTCTATTCTCCTTTTGCTTCCATGTATATTTCTTTTTGCTTGTCATTCAGTTGTCCAACTAACTGTTCCAAATCACCACTTTCCCGTCTTGGTGGTAATATTACAGTTTCCACCTCATTCATGGCTAGGGCAGCTTCATTTTCAATAATTGGTTGGCCAAGAGGATCTTGACTCAGTGGGCCTGAACTTTGGCAGTTTGGTGAACTCTCCTTAGCTATCTCAGCAGCAATTGTTTCTTCCTCTTCAATCTCATCATTTAACATTCTCAAATAATTTGGAAACACTGAATGCTGTCTTTCACAGTGCTGAAAGAATCTTAGTTGCAGCCAAAGTCTCCTAGTAATTCTGATTCAGAACGCCAAGACGTGAAGAGTTGTAGAAGTGCTAAATAGAAAAACTCTGTTTTATCAAGAGTTTAGCAACTACATTTTCTGTGGTTAATTAGACTTCCTTTTGTGTATTGGACCAAACAATTGTCGCAACCAACTACTGCATATTTCCCTTCATCCGTGTTTTCCATTTCTATATCTGTACTGTTGACGTGTTTCATAACCACATATGTTTTAAAGATGTGGACTCCTTCTTTATAGTAAATATCCAATATATTTGTTTTCACAATGCCTGTACTTTCTTGGTCAAACTCTGCTAGGTACTGAATTTCTGGAAAAGACTTCAACACTCTATTTCACGTACTTGCTAGGACTAGACTTACCCAAATAATTTCCCTTGACTTTGAGTACAAACTGGCTGTGCTCAACCTGTCACAGCATTCATAGGAACCAATTTCCCAATGAGAAAGCATCTTCACAGTGAAGCTGTACAATTTCTTGGTGAGAGACTTTTCAGCAGAAATCTCCTTCTACATCTCCTTCATCTCCGTTTTCTATGATTTTGTTGTATAGGAAGTCACATATCGAGCAACAGCTATGGAGTTGTGTGCCACAAATTGTATATCTATATTAGCATTCCACATTTTGAGAATCATATGATTAGAGGCATTAATATATTTGGAGGCCTGTGTTCTTCTAAGGTGGTAAGTGTTTTTCTGTGATTTTGGAGTCAGTGTATGTCTCACTGCAGATAAAAAATCTTCCACTGGAAATCACAGGTGTTGGAAATCCAAAACAACCCTTGTGTAAAACTTTCCTTTAGTGCTGTACTTTTGACAACAGTACATGCCATATCTATGTGCTTGCAAGTCCATTCTTGCTGTTTCAGGCCTTTTTCACCACTGTCTTTCGGGATGGCAAATGTCACATACTGTTCTATGAAAGAGAGTACAGATTCATCACTCTCTGTTCCAAATTTTGGTGCATATTCTATCCATAAGATCATGTGATATGAGGAGCACCTATTGCTTGGTACTCCTTTCACCCAGAAAAATCAGTTATTTCACCAGAGGAGGATTTGTTTTGTTGCAGATGAAAGACAGCATGGCTTGAAACCTGTGGTTAAACTATCTACAAACATTAGCAGGATACAAAGAGCAAAGCTCTTCTGCTGTCTTTACATTGATGTCCTTAATATTTGAGTTAGCTTCTCTAAAAAACTCAAGTAAGTCATCCCATGCATACTCAGCACAACTGAGGGGCATATTTACAAGCCCCTATCGCCATCACAAAGTGACGCTGTGATGACGATAGGGGTCTTGCCTTATTTACTAGGCAGCGTTAAGCCACTTAACGTGGCTTAAAACTGCCTTGTAAATAAGGCACCCTTTCATGCTGTGTTTAGCGTGAAAGGGGAGGGCAATGGGTGTTGCGGTGGGTGTTCCACCGCAAAACCCATTGATTTTGACGCTGCCTTCTATTTACAAGGTCATGTGTGCTGCCTTGTGCAGCACACATAGAAAAAGCAAATTGCCTAAGATTGTTTATGTGCAGGAAGGTCCCCCTTCCTGCACATAAACAATCATTTTTAAAAATGCTGTTTTGCAACTTTTATGTGTGCTGCATTTAGCAGCACACATAGGAGTTACAAAACGGCATTTCAAGATTGTTTATGTGCAGGAAGGGGGACCTTCCTGCACATAAACAATCTTCCCCTGCAGGCAGACACCCTTGCACTAAGGTGCAAGGGTGCCTGCGTTGGCGCTAGGCAGATAAAGTTATCGCCAGCGCAGGCGGAAACGCAGAGCTGCACCATATTCTTGTGGATATGGTGCAGCCCTGCGTTTTGGAAGTGGCAGAGCATGTCATTAGCCTTCTAGGCTTAACGACACACTTCTCCACTTTCATTGTAAATATGCCCCAGAGTGTCACAAACCAAGTAGGCGCACCTTAGTTTTGCAACATACATTTCAGTTCTCCATGACGACGATACCAATACTCATTGGTCCCACGTTGGCATGCCATAAAATTAATCAAATTGTATTGAAACTTTTCATCCTTGCCATGAACTTTGTCAACAAATTCCTCTGCAGAGAGATTTTGTAGATTAACTTTTGTCTTCAGTACGTGCTTTACAGCATATGAAAGTCCAGACAGGTCACTCGCAAACAATAGATGGAATAAGTATGGAATACACTGGTAAAATCTAGCTACCTCTGAATATAATCTGATTGGCATGTACTCAGACGCTTGTATTTGTACTGGGCGGTCATCATACCTGCAATATGCTCCAGTGGCAAATAGTTGTTGAAAACAGCGAGCCTCTAAACTTTTCTCCCAGACACTCATTGGAGCTCCTTTTGCTTGTTTCATTTGAAAGTGATCACTAGCATCTCCAATAACTTCTTTGGAATGCATTGGATATATACCATAGTGTTCATATATGTCTTCTGATTTGGATCCATCCACTTTTTCAATCTGTCCACTTGATGGTAAAATTCCACCCTCCATGCAACTACATCTACATCTTTGTAATACACATTAGTCTGTTTCAGGTATAATGTAGCTATTTTTAACTTTATTAACATCCACTAACTCTTGACAGATTTTTGGTTTTTGGTAGGCACAACATTTACTAGAATGATAAGTGGTTTATCAATATCTATCTCTACACCCACAGTTTCAATATTCAGTTTAAAATCTAAAGGTAAGTAGACAACTCTTCATTTAAGGCCTTGCTGTAGCTTACCCAGTCTTTGGTTCCATACGAACTATGTCTTGAAAAGGGTGTATACATTGTATGAGAATTGATTCATAAATATTTAATTCTCGAAGTTCTTCTGTAATTGATGGCGATTCTAACTTGATATGCATTGCCCTGGCTGGTTGTTATCTTCCAACTTATCATAGCAATACTTACATATAATCTGCAGTGTTTACAAATCAAAACGTTCCTCTACAAATAAGTATACAGCAAATTCTTGCCACTTATCTCTGTTCTCTTGTTAAGTTTTTGAGAATAAAAAAACATTGCAAGTTTGGCTTTTGTAGTGAGTGCATCGACAACAAATACAAACACAGTTTGGGTTATCTGAAGAAACTGTGTTAAACTTTGCAAACTCTTGTGTAAAGTTAACAATACTAATAGCTGTGTCTTGTCCGTCTACACCTGCACATACCAACTCCTCGTTTTCCCTAGACTCCTCTTCAGGACTAAAGAAATTAAACTGAACATCTTCACAAACTTTTTCTACCTCAGCTACTGTACCATGCAATAGAGCTCTATTCATCTCTCCTAAACAAAAGGTAGGACTTTTCACAAAGTAAAGTCTCCTAACTGAATTTTTCATTTTAGAGTGATGAACACCTAACATTCTGAAGTGATGAAAGGTACTTCTCAACACTTTCTACAATAGACATTTTTGCATGGATCTAATTTTTCCAAAATTACAATTTTGCGCTTGACACTTCTAACTGGAAATTGATGTAAAAAATGTCTTAATATGCCAATAGACTCCTGTTGAACACTGCAAATACTGCTACAGTTCCATTTTTATTCACGGGCCTGTCTACGCCTTCCTTGTTTCTCTTCAGCTATTACTTCCTCTACATTCCAAGGAACCATCTCTTCTTTTGCAATTGGAGTACTATCTTTCACCTCATAGCATCGACAACTTGTTTCAACTGCATGCACTAATGTGTTATCTTAAAAGAAAGGCTCAGTACTAGAAGTATGTTTCCATTCTCCTTTGAAAATTTGGCAAAAGTTACTTTTATTAATAATCCTTTTTTTAGGCTTTTTTGTTTTCATAGACAGCACTGTTTTATCCAGTGTTCTCATTCTATCTAGTATGAGGATAAATCATTTACGCTTCAAGGCAAACGCTTTATCTACTACAGTTTCTATGTGTTCTCAATTTGCTACAATACTGCTGTGTTTCTCTTATACTGTTTCACATTTCTTACCAAATTCTGTATCACCGTACATCTAAACATTCTTCTTCTTATGTCTTTAAATGTTTTTGCCTTGTTTTCAGATGAGCTGTTTTTTTAGAACATTTCCCACTTTGGACATGATTTACTCCTTTTCATTCCCCAGTTGTTGGTAAAGCTCTCATTTTATTGAGACCATTTTTCATTTTTCTACATATTGTTTTAAGAAAATCCTTAACAGCAGTTGTTGTTTTTTTCCTCACTACTTTCTGTCCATCATCTCCTTTTTTGATCTCATTTTTTGCAGGCAGTACTGTTTCTTTTATTTTTTCCTCCTCTATTCCTTTCTCGCCACTGTAAATTCTAATCCTTGAATACAAGTAGATACCTGAAAACAAAATACAGTATACATTTAATAATACATATCTGAAGCAACTAAATGCCGACATAATTCATTATATCAGTATTTTATCCTATTCCACAGGTATTAAACATAACAGCTCTACTCCATCTCAAACTAGATGTCTTACCTTCTATGCAGATACCACCCTACTCTATGGCCTACCTACCGCCTACCTTAGGGATGGCTTACATGTTGTAGAAGGAGAGTTTAACGCTTGTCATGATGTTTTAAATGGCAAGTCAGACATGTTTAAACAGCTATTTGTCTTGTCGTACGGCTTGTACCTCACGGTAAATCTGTGTATTTGTTGGACAATATAAACGTCGGAATGGTGTGAGTCTGATTTCTTGAACCCCCTCAGTAGATGTTGGCCTATAGTCCTGCTAGCTCACAGTGCAACCATAGGTAACCCTAGGAAGGTAACAAATGGAATACGCAACCTCAGAACATGACAACTCTGACTCCCCAAGGAATCGTGGTAACAGACCTAGAACCCTTTTGCTCAGTCACTCCTGCATACCTAGAGAGAAACACAAGAAATGCACAAAGAGGTGTTTCAATATTTTTTGAACCATTGTGATTCTTGTATAGAAGACATGTGCTACAATGACTAATAGACAGAAGCAGATGAAAGTGATTAGCATTACGAGAGCAGTGAAAAGGATAAACAATTCTACCATCATGCTAAAACAGTGTATATATGCAGGTATATAAGTGCTGTGTATAGTGTACTCCTACAATGCACTTCCTAACCTAGTTGCCTAGGGTGGGTGATCTGCCAAATCCCTTACTGGATGATCGGGTTCCCCATTACCTGAGAATACATGTGTGCAGGTCCCCGTCTTGGTATCAAGTTGGACATTCCTCCTCGCAGAGGGAAAACAGGAATCAGCGGACGGAGATTTCCGAAAAGCAGTGACCTTGCGTTAACAGCAGAGTGCTCCTCTCCTGAAACCCGGAAATGTTTGTGTATTTATAATAAACAGCACCCATGCTTCCATGCCGAAGCCTCAGCCTAGCTGACATTGTTTATCCTCTTGCAATAGCTGCGTCGTCTTACGGACAATCAACAAGCAACAACATTTACACAATGCACATTTAGGCCTTGCACTAAATGTTCAAGGTATCGTGATAGTGTGCCTACGAAGTTGAAATGTAAGCAATATGGTTTCAGAGAAGCTAATCCTGCACAGTCATGCAAGCAAATGTATGGCAAAAGTCATCGTATAAAAAATAAAAAAAGCAACTTAAGAAACATGCTCATGGTGTTTCTTCTCGGGCCTAACTCAACCACATGACAGTCTGGATGGGTGACTAGGGGAGTCAGTAGTTGAGTACATATCTGAATAAGTGTATTAGTCCCGCTGTGGGTGTGTCATTTGACGTGGAAGTAAATATCTTAATATATGACTGGGGAAATATCGTTTACACCGCATGCGATACATCGCATGCCATTACAATGCGGTCATTACAACAACCGCGTTGTTACATCACAAACCATTACAACGCAAGTTGTTACAACGACTTGCTGTAGGGGGCAGAAGGTGTTGGATTTAAAATCCAACACCTTCCCTTTTGTTGCACAGACTGGAGTCGGAGTAGAAAATTATACTATTCCAACATCCAGCGCCCCCTACAGCAAGTCGTTGTAACGTTGCGTTGTAATGGTATGCGATGTAACAACGCGGTCGTTGTAACGACCCCTTTGTAGTGGCATGCAATGTATCGCATGCTTTGCAATGTGGCATATTCATATGGCTGTCTGTCTTAGTATCTCTATTGGTATGTATATGTGTATGTGTATGTAAATGGCTGTATAGACTGCTTACTGTTCATTTCATTCCAGAAGTATGAAAGGTAAGAGCTCTACTCCCTCTCAAAGTACATGTGTTACCATTTAAGCACGTAGCATTGAGCCCTGTGACCTACCTATACCTTACCTTAGGGGTAACGTATATGCAGTATAAGAGATATCTAAGGCTTGAGAAGGGCTTTTAAATGCTAAGTCAACATGGCAGTAAAACTGCATACACAGGCTCTGTAGTAGCAGGCCAGAGGCCGAGACATGTTTAAAGGGCTACTTGTCTAGATGGATGACTAGGAGTGTTAGTATTTGATTAAATATCTAAATAAGAGTATCAGTTCCTCTGTTGGTGTGTCATTGGATAAATAAGTAACTATCTTACTATATGACTGGCTGTATAAGTATCGCTATGAGTCTGTATATGTGTATGTAAGTGGCTGTATGGATTGCTCACTGGCTGTCTTAGTAACTGTACGAATATGTAACTGTGTGTGCAAAGGCTCTGTTACAGCTGGATATATAAGTGCTGCGTGGGTGTGTGAGTGAATGTGTAAGTGCCTTTGTCACTGTCTGACTGGATGTTTGAGTGGCTCTATGCTCTTGTAAACAGGTATGTCAGTTGCAGTATGGGTGAGGGACTGGATGTATAACGGGGCGTATGGGTCTGTAAGTGCACATGTAACTCACTAAAACTTAAAAAGTACATCTCTTACCTTTTAAGCACATAGCACTTTATTGTATGGGCTACCGACGGCCTACCTTAGGGGAGACGTATATGTAGTAAAAGGGGAGTTTAAGGTTTGGCAAGAGGCATTAAATGCAAAGTCGACCTGGTAGTAAAGCTGCACACACAGGCTCTGCAGTAAGAGGCCCGAGACATTTTTAAATGGCTACTTGTCTGGATGGGTGACTAGGAGTGTCAGTACTTGAGTCATTATCTGAGTGAGTGTATGAGTCCCTCTATAGGTACATCACTGGATGTGCAAGTAACTATGTCGGTATATGACTCGCTCTCTTAGTAACTCTCTGGGTCTCTAAATGTGTATGCAAGTGGCTGTATGGATTGCTTACTGGCTGTGTTAGTGAGTGTTGGGGTATGTAACTGTGTGCAACTCGCTCTGTTACTGCTGGATACATAAATGATGTGTGGGTGTATGAGTGAATATGTGAGTGCCTCTGTCTCTGTCTGACTGGGTGTGTGAGCGGCTCTATGCTTTTGTAAATAGGTATGAGTCTCAGGATGGGTAGGAAACTGGATGTATAGCTGGGTGTATGGGTCTGCAAGTGCGAATGTAACTCAGTGAAACTTTAAAGTACATTTCTTACCTTTTAAGCACATAGCACCCTACCATATGGTCTACCTACGGCCTACCTTAGGGGTGACTTATATGTAGTAGAAGGAGAGTTTAGGCTTAGCAAAGGGTTTTAAATGCCAAGTTGACCCGGCAGTAAAACTACATACACAGACTCTACAGTAGCAGGCCTGAAACATGTTTAAAGGGCTATCAGGCACATGCATCAATGTCAAAGTTTGCGAATCCTTATTAGCGAATTTTAACGATTCGCAAATAACGATTCGCAAAAACAGATGCAACAACAAATTTGCGAAAAAATAAAGATTCGCTAATAATCGCAAACGCTACTGCGAATCCGATATTTGCGAATTCGCAAATAGCGAATTCGCAAATAGCGAATTCGCAAATAGCGAAGTCGCATTTGTGATGCATCTTGATGACATCAGAACCAGGAAGTGAGCAGCACAAGCCCCATTTCCAGTGCACAGTCAGAGGGAGAGGAGGGAGCTGGCTCTGGGAGCTAACTAGCAGTGGCATTGAGCAATTGGAAAAACCTGTTAACTGGAAAAAAATGGAAAGCTCACAAACAGCAGAGGACAGCCAATCAGGCAGGAAGCGGAAAATGAAATTCTCAGAAAAAGAAAGTGACACACTCATTGAGGGAGTTGTCCACAGCCATGATAAGCTGTTTGGGAAACAATCATTGAAAGTGGCAGAGCAGGAGAAAAGGAAAATATGGATCCGGATCCAGAACCGGGTGAATGCCAGTGGGGTGACACACCGCACCATCGATGACCTGAAGAAAAGATGGTACGACATGCGCAGTCGGGCCAAGGAGCGCATAGCTGCCCGTCTGAAGGAAGCAAGGAAGACAGGAGGGGGAACACCGATAGACACTGGGAACACTACCATGGAGAAAATGGTTGAATCCACTATCCAGCCTGAAGCTGTTGTCGGTGTGACACAGCTAGACACGTCAGGAGCAGCAAACACATCTGAAGGTAAGATGACTGCATGTTACCATTGACCTAAATAATAAAGGTAGTACACCACCCCAGTACAGCACAAGTGCACACTCAGACCATCCAGTACACAATGTATCCATGAAGGGAAGTGCATTATGGGAGATGTAGGCAGGTCAAGCATATACAATGTCAAACACACAAATAGGCTAAGAACAACTCAGAACAGTGAACATATTCCAAATTTAATGTCAAAGTAAAAATGATCACTGTGACATGACATCCCAGACTTAAATTAATGCTGTTTTGCACTGTTAAACCTCACAGATGCAGAACGTGTAGAAGCTGAGGATAGTGACAACCAGGACATACAGGACACCAGCGCAGTTGAGGATATGGACACACCGGTGTTGCCAACAAATCCATCCAGTGCCCCAAACACACGCAGGGCAACTGTCCCACCACTGGTCACCATGGAGTCTGATGATGAGACAAATGCACCACATGAGTCCAGGCATGGCCCAGCCACATCCATCCCAAATCCACAAACACAGGGCCGCAGAAGTAATGTCAGTGTCCGGCATAGAAGAGCCAGATCACGCAGAACACAGCAGGAGGAGCAACCAAATGATGTCTGGGGTGGTCTTGAGGGACAGATGCTCCGCATGCAGCGCCTGCAGACCAAGAACACACGTTTAGTGCAGTTACAAATTGGGAAGATGGCAGACAACATTGCAGTACTGTGTGATAGTGTGCAGCAAATGACCAAGGTCATGCAGGAGGGACATGCATCACAGAGAAGAAACCATCGGCAACTAATGCAGCACCTCAAAAGCTATGCCAAATCCAACAATAGGCTGGCCACATCAACTGCACTGCTGGCACGTAGGTCTGTGACCATGCAAACAGAAATGTGCCATTGGAGCGGGGATGTGGCGAAGGCACTGGACCAGGTAACCAATGCAGTGGAACTGATGAATGCTACCACAATTGCGGCCAACATGTCCACGCAGGAAGAGGGTAGTGAGGGGGCCTCAAGCTTGAGTAGCATAGCTATGCCAGTTGCCACTGCAGGAAGACGCAACACACGCAGCAGTACCCCTCAGCTTCCAACATGAGGGATGAGGATGCTGTCTCTGACAGGCGTCTGGGTGTTCGTGGGAGAAAGCGCTAGCCTGCTCTATACAATTACATACCGATATGGTGACGTAACCATGGATGTGATCGGACCTTTTGACTGATTGACAAGTCATTATTTATTTCAAATACACTTATGTCCATTACTTAAGAATCCTGTGCCACTGGCCACATTGAAAGTGTGCTCCGACACTCATGCCATATTTCCTTTGAATAAAACGTTCTGTGATTGTAATATACACTGTTTGTGTCTTCATTACTCACCTCAGAAATAGTTTTGTGTGATGTCCAATCTTCTCCTGCGCCCTTCTGCTGCGCTTGCCCCTTGTGTTGCACGGCGCAGTGGCACTTGCTGGTCCTCATCCTCGGAGTCGCTGTCAGACACCTCGATCTCCATTCCTCCCCTCGTTGCTATATTGTGCAGCATGGCACATGCTGCTACTAGCTTGCAGCATTGTTCAGGGTTGTATTGGAGTGCTCCACCAGTCTTATGGAGGCATCTGAATCGGCTCTTCAGCAGCCCAAATGTGAGCTCTATGATGTTCCTTGTCGAAATATGTGCAGCATTGTACCTCTGATGGTTGGCAGTTGTGGGATTGAGGTAAGGCGTCAGAAGGTAATTACGCAAGGCGTATGCGCTGTCACCTGCATGTAGGCAAGCAAAGGGTCAGTGGCAGTTTGACATTGGCATACGTACAATGACTGTGAGTATCACTTACACATATTTACCAAGCAGATGTGCCTCTCCAAATTCTCCCCTGACAAGACGGGTGTGAATGCCACTTTGCCTGAAAATGTATGAATCATGTGCACTCCCAGGAAATTGCGCCACTATATCAGTGATTATGTTTTTGGCATTGCAAACAACCTGAATATTAAGGGAGTGATAGCATTTTCTATTTCTATATATATATTCCTGTGCTGCAGGGGGACATATTGCCACATGTGTGCAATCAATGCAACCTATAACATGTGGGAAGCGAGCTATCTGGTAAAACTCCTGTTTTGTTTTTGCAAGGTCATGCGCGGTGGTGGGGAAATTGATGTGTGAGCCGATCCTGGCCATCATGGCATCAAGGAATGCTTTGAATATTCTTGAAAGTGTGCTTTGCGACACACCTCCAGCTACTGCAATGACCCCCTGGAAGCTGCCTGACGCCAGTAGGTGTAGGCAACATAGGACCTGCACATGCGTTGGGTTAGCATTGGTCCTACGTGTCTGTCGTTGCAGTATGGGATCCAATTAATTGATCAGGTCATGGATCATTGCTGCATTGAGCCTATACTTATCCTATATCTCATCCTCTTGCTGTCCTAGCAAAGTTATGCGGACTCTGAAGATGCGCTCATTAATTCGCCTCCGTCTGTGTCCAGCAGCCAGCAGCCTCATCCTCCTCGCCATCAGGTACATCCCTGCCATTGTGAGATGTGGTAGCTCATTCTGGGTGTGTTTCAATGGGTTTAAGTAGATTTTCAGCTGTATTTGATTTGCACTCATGATTACCACCTGGTTGTGATCCTTCTTATTTAGCACTCGCAAAATTGCGAATTTCAGGTAATTCGCAATTTGCGAATTTTCATGCATCTATTTTGCGATTCCTTATTTGCGAATCGCTGTTTGGGGGCGCAAATAGCGATTCGCTAATACTATTCGCAGATTGTTTTGCGAATCTTTAAATTTGCGAATTGTTGAGTTTTCGCTATAATGCAGTTGATGCATTGCGAAACGGTATTTTGCGATCGCAAACGCCATCATTTAGCGATTCGCAAATTTTGCGACTTTTTTTAGGCTTGATGCATGTGCCCCTTAGTGTCTGGATGGGTGACTAGAAGTGTCAGTACTTGAGTACATATCTGAGTGAGTGTATGAGTCCCTCTATAGATGTTTCACTTGATATGCAAGTACCTATGACGGTATATGACTGGCTCTCTTACTAACTCCATGGGTCCCTAAATGTGTTTATGAGTGGCTATATGGATTGCTTACTGGCTGTGTTAGTGATTATTGGGATATGTAACTGTATGTGCAACTGACTCTGTTACTGCTGGATACATAAGTGCTGTGTGGTTGTGTGAGTGAATGTGTAAGTGCCTCTGTCACTGTCTGAATAGGTATTTGAGTGGCTCTATGCTTTTATGACAAGGTATGTGAGTCACAGCACGGGAGGGAGGCTGGATGTATAGCTGGACGTAAGGGTCTGTAAGTGCTTGTGCAGCTCACAGAAACTTCAAAGGACATCTCTTATCTTTTAAGCAACATGCTCCCCGCTCAATAGCCTACCTACACCCTACATTAGGGGTGGCTTATAAGTAGTAGGAGGGGGGTTTAAGGCTTGGCAAGAGGTTTTAAGTTGCAAGACGGCCTAGCACTAAAACTGCACACACAAGCTCTGTAGTAGCAGGACTGAGATGTTTTTAAAAAGCAACTTGTCTTAATGGGTGACTTGGCTCTGTCAGAAGTTGAGTACATATCTGAGTGGGTGTACCATTTCCTCTCAGCATATCTCACTAAATATGTAAGTAAGTATGTTGCTCTCTGATTGGCTTTCTTAGAAAACTGTTTAGGTCTCTAAATGTGATTGTAAGTGGCTGTATGGATTGGTTACTGGCTGTGTTAGTGACCGTTGGGGTATGTAACTGTGTATTCAAGTGGCTCAATTACTGCTGGATACATAAGTGCTGTCTGGGTGTGTGTGTGAATAAATAAGTGCCTCTGTTGCTGACTGACTGTATTCATGCATATATCCGTTACTGTACTAATGGGTGACTACTTGTCTCACTACTTGACTACATATGTAACTGAGTAGATCAGTGCCTTCTTCGATATATGTCTGGATATGTAAGTAACCTTCACACTCTCTTTCACTTTAGATACATTCGTAACTCAGGATATACATATACACCATTATAAGCATGCCTGTGAAATCTCTTTGCTGTTCTCCAATTTTTAAGTCAGTATCACCTGAAATCTTTTCTGAGGCAAAATGTCAAATCTACAGTACTAGAATAGGATACCACTCTCAGTACAATAGAACCAATAATGGCAATCTTTCCTACTCTTTTTTCGGTGATAGTGATGTACTTTGCAAAAGATAACCTTCCTTTCTTTTTTGTTTTGTTATTCCACTTCTGAATGGTCAGTTTTTACCTTTTTCTTAGTCTGCTGTTCAGAAGTCCAATTGGTAGTGTTTGTGGGCGGATTTGTGAATCCATTGTGATGCGCAGCACAGCCCCCCATGCAATTTCGCAACAGATTTGGGAATCTATACGGGAGTCTGTTAAATCATTTGACATTGTACTACTATGACTTTGCATTTACATTCTACTTTTTAAGGTAGTATGAACCAGAAAATATATATTTATAATAGGCAATGCGTCTAAACCACTCTGCTTTCGACTTTGAAAGTACAGTCTATTTAGAACCCTTCCCCCACACACTTTCACCTCAGTTTCCATAACAACCCCCATAGAACACTCTCTTGTACCAGTGGGACAAATTTTCACAACACATTCTATAAGCACCATACTAGCTTCAAATTCAACAGTAGCACGTGTAGTTGACGTTTTGGAAATATAAGCATATCCAAAATAGCATACATTGTTTTTACTTTTACCGGAGCCAATCACCGATCTACTTGCTTTTCCGTTAAAATCCCTACCTAACTTTAAATATCTGCATATTTACACCATCCAATCAAATATGTTTTTTTAACTTGGTCCTCCTCTCCATTTTAACTGCCTTTCATTTTGAAAGCTGTCTCATTCAGCTCCAGCCTTCTTCTGTGTGCTACTCCTCCTTGCCTTCAAAATGGTTAGAGTGTGGATTGTGAGTCATAGCTTTGTGGTTTGGGCCAGAGAGTGTGCTAGAAAAAGTGGCATTGACAGGGACTTGGGTTTGCCTAATGTGGACATTACTTGGGTTGGCCAGAGAAGGTTAAATGGCATAAAATGCTCCCTTTGGTTGAATGCATTGCGTATTCCCAACATCCAGAACTCATGATTGTGGACTGTGGTGGCAATGACCTAGGCACACTTACTGGGGTAGGACTGGAAACCCTAATGAAGGAACCTTTGATCAATTAATTAAACTGTTCCCTCATACTGCCTTGGTGTACTCTAACATTTGCCAAAGGCAGAAATGGAAGTGGGCAAATGTTAGAGTACACCAAAGCAGTATGAGGGAACAGTTTAATTAATTGATCAAAGGTTCCTTCATTAGGGTTTCAGTTCAGAGATAGACAAAGCCAGGAAACATGTAATTGAAACTGTTTCATTCCTCAGAGACCACAACATGGACTCCATTTACAACAATAATTTATGCTTTGACACAAAGGATTTATATATAGAAGTGACAGAGTACATTTCACGGAGAAAGGCAACAGGATATTCCTTAACAACTTGAAAGACTAGATCCTGTTTTATGTGTAGTTATCATCTACACACAATAAACACAAAGGCTCTTCTATGAGCCACCCGTTTCTCAAACACTGGTTCATTTTCTTTTTAAATCCTTTTTTTACATCTTTCTTCACTTCTTTAATCTGTCATGAATCCACAATGCAAATGCACACATTCAATGTGCAGAAACATATAAAGGATTCTAAACTGTGTGACTGACTGTATGTATCTGACTGGATACGAAACTTGAGGGAGAGTTAGAGAAAAAGGCCAGCATTGAAGTCTCCACAGGCCGATTTTGGCCTTGGGGACCTCATCCCCGGGATTCTGCAATGTCTGCTAAGTGTCCTCAGGGCACCCAGTCTCCACTGGGAACACCCAGGCAGCCTGAAAGACTCCTCAGTCCCTACCGGCTCCCTGCCTCCTACGGGAGCCATCATTGCTTTTAGACATAGGGAGATGCTAAACATGAAGCTCCCTCTGTGTAAAAGCAATTCTGCTCCACGTCCAGGAAGCGAGAGGCTTTTTAATGCTCTTGCTTGCTGGAAGCAGAGCATTTGCTGTGGCTTGGCCAAAGCGGTAAAGCTCCGGCTAAGCCACAGCAAACAGCTATATCCCAGGGTGGGCACCCCAGGACATAGCAGGAGCAGGCCCTGAGGGGTGGCGGTCCCCAGGGCCATTATTGGCTTAGGAGGGGTTCCCTCCTTTCTAGTATTAGGGCCTGCCCCAGGGAGGGGGCATCCCCGGGGCCAAGAAAGGCTTGGGAGGTGGACCGTGCGGCCCCCCCCCCTCCCAATCAAAAAAAATAATTTTGGCCCCGGGGCGGTGGTCCATGAGCCCCCATTAAAAAAATTAAATTGCCTTGGGGAGATGGTGGTACCCAGGGCACTGGGTGGTCTACGAAGCCCCCCACTTTTATTAATATTGGGGAAGTGGCGGCCCCTGGGGCTGCGGGGGAGTCCATATGGGCCTTCCCCACATTTTGTTTATAAATAGCCCCGAGGAGGTGGTGGTCCCCGGAGCACACAGAGCGCCATGTGGATACCCCCGCATAATTTAAAACAAGTACCCCCGGGAGGTGGTGGGCCCTGGGGCTTTTACATAGTCTTGGAGGGGGGCCCCATGCTGTTTTTTTCTAATGTCTGCATGCCACCCAGGGGCTTCCTTGAAAAGAAGTGCAGGAGCCTGCGCTTCTTTTTAAAAAAATTTGCTGTGAATCAGAGGATCCACCCACGATTTTGCGGCACAATTGATTAAAAAAAATATTTACAAAAATCAGTGGGGTTCACGTGGGACCCCACCACCAGTTCTAGGGGTCAGGGTAGTCCTGCCTTGCCCTACACTCCTTTCTTTATTTTTTACGTTTTTTGTGGGACTCAGCTCAAGCCGAGTCCCAACATGGCTGCCAACACTTCCTGATTAAAACGTTGGCAGCCAGTCAGATTAGAGCACTAGGGACTGTTGGATCTACAGGTAATCCACGTCCCTAGAGATACAAATCTGTTTTCCAGTTGTTATCTGCCAAACAACTGAATGAATTTACACCAAATCACAGAAAGCACGAACTGTCTACCAACATCTAGGTTCCTGCCAAATTTGGTGTAATTCCATCCAGAGGTTATAATTAGCAGAGCTAACTAGGTTGAGCCCCCGCCACACACTGTGAGGTCATCACGTATTACATCACTCAGGACATGTTCTATGACATCATTTATGACATCACTGATGACATCATCCAATGAGTCTTTTAGTTTGTTTTATAGTTTACATAGTGGCAGGTAAGTACCACATTAGTTTTCTACCTAATTCTGTACAGCCTGTGGCCAGCTAATGGATGTGTTTAGAAAAGCATGTGCTCCTAATGCATCATAGACGTGTAGAGGTATTGAACATGTTATAAATCTTTGAATTCAAGAGTAACTCTGTGTGCAGGTGACAGTTGATGGCTTGTGTCCAGTATGTTCCACACAAGTGTTTTGGTTCTGCATAAAAGTTTCCAACAGGACAAAGATTCTGCGTACTAGGTACTAAGTATTGGAAGCAGCCTTTCGTTTTTAGACAGAATTGTCTCATCATGACAATTTCTACATAACATAGAAGACTGTGTGCACCAGATACTAACTTATGTGCATGTGCTTGTTTAGCTTCAGGGGATGGGCTATATGTAAAGTTTTCACCACAGTATGAAGGCTGCAGGTAGTCTGACCTTTAGCACGTTCAGATCTTGGGTATTTGTACTGAATAGTGTCTCATTGGATAAGTTTTGCATAGGGTGAACAGTGTTCTTTGTAAATACTTTTTAATACTCTATGGTGTATTTTGCATGAGAGTTTCACTGTCTGCAAACAGTGTGGTACGGAGTAAACTCTCTTCCTAGAGTAAACACTGTTTAAAGTGCCAGCTTTTCTACTCATATCCACTTCAATTTTTACTGTTGGTTTGGTGATTGTGAAGGGTTTGATACAGGTAAAGGCTGTTCGTAGTAGGGCATTAGTTATGCAACAGAAGTCGAGTATCTAGAAGAAATTGGTTTTCTCTGAACAGCTTTACACAAATTGAACACCGTGTGCAGTAGGTGTTACCCATCTATCTGTGGTTGATTATTAATATGAACTTGGATACACATGAAGTGTATGATTTAGGCTTAATGTTGCACATATCACAAGCTTGGTTCACCTAAGGGGGTTGTATATGTGAAGGCATTAATGATGCTTCATATTAATCTGAACTATTTTGTACTTACTTTTATATCTCTAATGCCATACTCATTTATTGAGTACTGTCTACAAAAGAAATTTGGGTGATGTCCTTTGAGAAGTCATCAGTGATGTCATGAATGATGTCATATAATGTGTCACAAGAGATGTAATATGTGATGTTATAAGCAGTGCAAGGCGGGGCACTTGTTATAATTAGCTTTGCTAACTGTAAATGGTGATTTCTGTGTTGTTGTTTTTTTAGCACAAAACGTTAATTTTGTCATTGACATATTCACTTAACTATAACATCACTTTGACCTTTGCTTTTTCGAGTGAATTTCTAAGGTTTTGTTTAAAACAAAAACAATCTTTTATTACACCTAACTATAACATTACTTTAATCTTTAATTTTTTCAGTAACTTCCTAGTTTTCTTTTAACGTATATTGTATTACCATACATAAATCCAACCCAGTGCCATGCATGGCCTTTTGCCGAGCACAGCAGGGGGTTCACTGAAGCTGTAGTCAACCCCCACACCGTGCACAGCCTTACCATGCACAGCAGGGGTCAGCGCACAGCCTGAGGTCAGGTCAAGCTCACCCAGAGGCAGCCAACTCCCCTTGCAGGCAGCCAAACCCACGCTGTGCACGGCCTTTGGGTGTTAGCGGTGAGGGTTTGGCCACAAGGCCTGGCCAACCCAGCCTCAAAGGCAGCCAACCCCACTCTGCACCCGATCTTCAGCCGTGTATGGCAGGGGGTTGGCTACAGGTCCTAGCCCTGGGGGCACCCATCCCCCAGGGCCTTTTTTCGATAGGGGAGGGGGCCAAATGACACCCTTCCCCAAACCTATTATGTCCCTGGGACCCCATCCCCCAGGGACATATATATTTTAAAAAGGAGGGGACCCTGTGGCCCTTCCTCCCCAAGCCTCATTAGGCCCTGGGGGTCCCATCCCCGAGGACCTTATTTATCTTAAAGGAGAGGGAGGGGCACCCTCCCGAGCCTCATTAGGCCCTGGGTACCCAATCTACAGGGTCTTTTTTGATTATGGGGAAGGGGAGCATGTGGCCCCTCTCAAAAAGCCTAATTATGGCCCTGGAGAGCCCATCTCCAAAGGCTGTTTTTTAAATTAAAGGGGAGGGGGGGCACATGTCTCCCCTGCCCAAGCCTTATTAGACCCTAGGCACCCCATCTCCAGGGCCTGCACAGCCCCTCTGGAGCCTCATTAGGTTTCTCGACCACCAGGGCCATTTTTTTTTTTACTGAGACCCGAGTACTAAGATGACTGCCACTAGTTCCTGGTTGAGGTGATGGCAGCCAATTAGATCTCAGCTTGAGATCTGTTGCGATCCGCTGAGGCTTTGTGTCCCTAGATATACAAAGTTTTGAGTGTTAATTGTTCAAGAACTACTGAATGGATTTGCAACACAAACACAAAAAGCACTCTTTCTGGACCAAGATCTAGCTTTTTACCAAATTTGGTGTAAATCCATTCAGTGGTTTAGGCTGTAGCTGTCTCTGGGTTTTGAGGATAGTTAGGTCAGGTGTTCCATAACAAAAGCATTTTTTGTGTTGCTAATAACTTTGGCACTGTTTTACGAATCTCCACAAAACTTTCCAAAGAGGCGCTACTTTTTGACTAGTTTGTGCATGGAAAGTTTTGGGGTGAACTGTCAAGAGGAGGCGAAGACAAAAGGGGGTCCCAAAACGCAAAATCCCCATGCATTTTCCATAGACTTCTTAAAGACAGGCTACAGAAAAAACTGCTGAATGGAATTACACCAAATTTGGCAGGAAGCTAGATCTTGGTCCGTATATTGCGCTTTTGTGAATTGGTGTAAATCCGTTCAGTAATTTTTGAGAAATTAAGGTTAAAAATATTTTATATCCGGACGATTGGGTCCGCAAGACTCTAGAGGGACTCTCATGGGAGCACCGATTTAAAAATAGAGCATCCTGATTGGCCCCTGGAGCTTTATTTCCATTGGGCCATCTTGCTCCCACAGGAGTTAGACTCTCACTGCAGCGAGCACTCTGATTGACTCCCAGCAACATGAGACAAATGTTGCTGGAAGGCATTACAGGACTCGGGGACTAATATATATATATATATTCACACCAAACACCAGTTTTTCCTTTTGAAACCGGACACCGCAAATTCAGTTGTTTTGCAATATTTATTAAATTATTGTGCTGTTTCGCGTTTCGACAGGATCCCCTGCCTTGCTCACACTATATTATATATATATATATATATATATATATATATAATTATTGGTTTGTTATTTCAATTTGATACACATAATCTGAGAACATTATTCCAGCTTTTTAATTTCCATTTTTAAATTAATTAAGTTTATAATGTTTAACCAAGTTTACTAAATATTAAATAAAAAGAAACGTTACTGAGGATGACTAACTTTGTATAGTATTGTTTAAAAAGTAATATTAATAAATTAAATGAATATGCTTAAAATATGGGAATATTTAATACACATTTAATTTGATGAATTAATATGCTGTAAATGTTTGATTTAATAGTTCCAAGTAGGAAAACATATTTGTAATTAAATTGTATTTATTTCATATAACCTTAAGATCTACCATCTAAAAGATAATAACAATAATAACTATAGTATTATTATATTATTATAATTGGTCTTATTATTGTCAATGATAATAATAATATTATTATTATTAATAATAATACTCTAGGAAGCACTCCTCAATAAAATTGCAATGGAATAGTGTAAGAAATTATTTGAACCTCTATAAGACAAATGCAATGCCGAATTGCTCTCTAAAAATACCTCATCTGTATAATCATCTGGATCGAACCAAGGAAATTGGAGACTCAGAGTCTATGCCATCAAAAATAATAGTCCCAAGAACGACTACTTGTAACAAGAAGGTGACTTTACATTGCCAAAATCCTTTATCAATAGGAGAATGATCCACTCATCATTCACATTAACTCCTAACCCTATAAGATGTATAAAGGAACTGAGGTCAATTTTGTTTGCAAATTTTCTTCTGAGCAGTTCAGTGTGTTGTGTCGCTTAGTTCAGAAATTAGCCAAGTGACAGTCAAATCCGCACAATGGTGCCATATAGTAATTGTAAATCCAGGTGGTCTAGAGTGAGTAATTACATGTGTAGCTGGGCTAGTCTCCTTTAAGCTCCAAACCAGATCACCAGGTCAACCTCCTGCAGCCATAGTTCTGTGACCCCCCCCCCCCCCTCCGGGTAGTCAGTGAAAAACTCCTGAACACTGACATGATTGACCCTTGATGCTGCTTGACCTTCCAGTAAGCCTTCCACAGTCAATCATGAGGCACTGATCCATATGTTGGAAATGTCTGTGGCTTTACCCACACAGCCCTATATTATTTCACTTCCTATCTCACCAAACTCCACCAACTTTCCTAGAGGGCAACCTCAAGATCGCAGAAACGTAAAGTTTTGTATGGCATACCTATAGCTTCATCCTCTCCCCTATCATGGTCATCTTCCTCTACATATGTCCTCTTAGACATTCACAACATTCAGTGACTCATAATTTGAATGTATTCACGACTGGCTATCCGGCTACAATTTAAACCTCAACATGGCTAAGAAAGAATTATTCTAATTTGCAGTGACAATAAACACCCTAAAATTCATGGTTGGCTCTTTGAAATAAAATCGGATGGCTTCACCCATCACCTGACACTCAATGTAAAATCACTTGGATACACTTAGACACTGACCTCTCCTTCAAAGAGTGTATCACCAGAAAAAAGTTGGCATGGTACCAGTTTTAACTCTTGAAGAATGTAAAACCTTTCTGCACTGAAACTAAATACAGATCAGCCATCTCACATCTAAATGGAGGCAATACTCTGCTGTATGGTCTCCAAAAACACCACTGGCACAAGAAGCTAGGGCATTATTAAATTGGAAACTAAAGCAGCAAAAAAAAAGAAAAAAATGGAAGGCAGTCATTCACAACCTATACCCCCAGGATCTAGAAAAAAGATCCTCAAACATATCAGATCCGTGTCTACCGTCTTACAGTTCATTAAGAAACCAAAGACTGACTTATTTAGAGAACCTTAGATCTGTACAATTTAGATTTCTTCAATCACCAATGTTATGCCTCACAGTAAACAATCCAGAGTCATATCCCTGGGCTCCCAGCATTGTTAATCATTCTACTGCTCTCAAGTTAGACTTGTACTTTACAAACACTTCTACATACATTGATGCACACTTAAATACATTACATGTTCTGAATGCTAATGAGAAGCAGCAGGCGCAAACAAAATTAACAGAATAACTTAAACCAGCATAATAGCAAAAAATGGTACTGCTACCGTTGCTAATAGTACATGTACTTTTCCCATACAGATGCTACAAACATGAAAACAAGAAACAAGAAAATTGCCTCCAGCAGAAAGATGCTCTATTTGTTCTACACTAGGGTTTTCCAAAGTCGGTCCTGGAGGGCCAGATCCATGCCATATTTTTAAGATAACTGCATTTATCTAAATGGGGGGAAATGCTAAAAATCTGCCATGGATCTGGCCCTCCAGGACCGACTTTGGAGAACCCTGTTCACTAATATACTGCGCCGCACACCCCTGTCTAGAAATACCACCTGCAGCCTATGTCCACCAGTGTAACACTGTCTCAGTACACAATCTATTCTAATTCACCATGCCAGTATTATTCTGCCTTTGTACAGAATGAAAATATGCAGAAAAATATGTTGGGATGGGTCCCCTCAGGGGCTAATGTACAGTGTGCTCTATGCATGTGTGCAGAGGAAACCCCACCTTTTTTTTAAGTTGACCAGCAAACACCCACTCCCACCGGCAGAAGATGCAGCCTGTGGCTCTGCGATTGTCCTTAACCATTCCCAAAGGGTCACTAAATGTGAGTCACCTCCTAAGTGGCACACATTTAGCACATCTCTCCAAAGTCTTTTATCCACCTGTTTGCTTTAGTATTATGGAGCATGAACAAAGGCAAAGGCATTCCTTCATTTACTTCTGATATAAACCTGAACAATAGGTATTATAGGAGAGAGTGTCACTTAAGCGGACTTGAGCATTTTTTTAAAATCCAAAAATGTCTTGAAAATGCAAAATGTGTGAAAGAATTAATCATGATTCAGGGGTGCTTACTATGGTACAATCCCAGACTAAAGGCCCAGCATAAACCCATGGGCCATAAAGCAGCAAAGGGTGCAACATCACACAAAGGGATATGTGATTTTTTTGGGCCTTATTCACAACATTATTTGCACAAATTTGATTCAGTTCGCATAAAAAGTGTCATCTCCTGGCATAATTCTAAAATCAGGACTCATAGAGTAAGGGTTAGTGGACATTTGTGCTCATAACTGGAACTTAATGATATGGAAACCCCACTTTTGTGGTGGATTTTCGTCTGTAATAATTTTAGTGGTTGTTCCTGTGGGAAGGGAAGGGTATTACCACTGAGAAGGGATAGAACATCCAGAAAGTCATCATTTTGTGGGTATTCACTCATCTAATCAATGTGTTGTTGACTGCTTATCCGAGCCTACATGTGCCTCCAAAAAGGTTGGAGTAAGTATGTAAATAAAATGTTATTGAAATTTACCTTTTTTTTGCGTGGAATTCCCCTAGATTTTGCCTTGACTATTTGTGTTGGCCTTAGAACTTTGTGCACTTTACCACTGATAACCAGTGTACTGCTCCCTCTTCAAACATGATGAAATTGGTATATACATGATTGGCATATTTAACGTACCTATAAGTCCCTATTAAACAAACAAAGTGTATCTAGTTCCTATAAGTTAATTGTCCATAGTAGACTGCAGCACCCATTGTACCACCCACTACAGTGACACAGCAAACCCGTCCCCAGGCCTACCATTGTAGCGTGACTGTGAAGTTTTAAAACTGCCATTTCGACCTGTCAAAATAAATAATTCTGACAGGCATTAACCTTCCTTTTAAATATTATGAAACCCCACCTCCCCGCAAGATAGGTCTTAGTGCCCATAAGGCAGGGTGCATGATGTTGACAGGGAGGACATGTAAAATGTTAATTTTACACATGTCCTTACAGTGAAAAAGCCTAAAAGTTGTTCTTACTGTAGCAAGGCTGGCTGCATCCATAGGAAAATACTGGATCACATAATTACACTAAATAATGATAAATATGGGTTGGTAGCAGCTAGGAAAATATTTCAAGGACTCTTTTTAATAGTAATTCAAAATCTAATTTAATGATACAATTGGATTGTTTCTAGCAAGCAAAAGACACTTTTTAAAAATTCATCTTTTCCCCACCTAAAGTTTCTTCAGGGCTTTCTGATAGTATTCATCTATCATGTGGCTGCTGATGGCTCCCCCAGGGTGAGGTGTTTACTGCTCTCAGGAAAGGTACAAAGGGCTTTGATATTGGAAGTGTTTCCTTCCCTTAACAGGGTGTACTGGGGACTCTTCCTGGGACCCTGATTCACTTCAAAGGATGGCTGCCCTATTACAGCTCATACCTTGACCTGAACCCTCTGATATCCTCCTAGTCAGTCTGGCACCAATCCCAGTAGAAGTATGAGCTGTCCCAGAACTAGTTAAGAGTGACCTCAGGGAAGGGGTTGTCCATATTCATAGTCACACCCCTGGGTGAACACAAGGACCTCTGACCAGGGGAAGGAAGGTTCTGATATGTTGGATTTAGGGAGAGAGGGGCACTGTGGGATTGCTTACAATTAAAAAACAGAAAGTGCTGCAAAAGTGTGTAGGGTCATCCCTGGGAACTTTTACTCTATTGGTTAGAGAGTGGCACCCCAAACTTGCAACTGGGCTTTAATGCAGAATTCCCAGTATCCTCTTCAGAACACTGCTGGACCTGAGGAAGGTTCAGAAGAGGGCTGACCTTCTTTGCGAAGACCTTAGTAGACTTGAATCATTTTCCTTTTACCCAGGGCCCAAGAAGTGACTCCAAGGCTGACCTCCTGTTTGAGCTACAGGAAGACAACAAACTTCAAGAGGCCTCCTTCCTGCATTCCCAGCTGACCAGTTCCCACTTTTCCTGCCTTCGACCCTCTACAGGAACACAGCAAGCTTCAAGAGGTCTTTTTCCTACATTCCCAGCTGAGCAGCTCCAACTTGACCTGCCGTGAACCCTGCAGCTGGCCTCTGCTAGAGTAAGTCTTGACCCCCAATTGCTGTCCCCAAAGTCCTGGACACTTGGTGGGTTTTAAAGTGTAGTTCTGTTGCTTCACCCTAAAATCTTTTGTCAACTTTTGGCTCCAGGCAGCCTTGCCGAGGAAAAGTTTCTAAGTCCAAGCATAGAATCCTTCACCAGGCAAAGCCACTGAACGTATTGACATCGAGGGCATCCAGTCCTAGGCAGGAAATCTAAACTTTTCCACAAGGAACATTTCCTGCTTATATCATCGGCTTCACCAATACTTTGTCCACCGGCAATCAGTCGTTGACAAGCTCCTCTTCGTTACGGGCTGTTAACTGGTCCCATTGAAGACTTTCAACTTCCATAAAAAGTTTCAAATATGAAGGTAAAACATTTGACTGGGATGAACCTGGCCCCTGTATCCAATTCGCACTTAGTGCCGGTCAAACACAACCAGATGACTGGTGTTGGCGGTTAATGCTTTTTCGCTATTTTTAATTTAAACTTTCAAAATTCATATCTCTGGTTCTCTCTATTGGATTTTTGTCATTGTGGTGCCATTTTATATATTGAAATATTCTCTATTTTTCTAAATTTGTTTGGGATTGTGTTGTGTTTTTCCTTTATTACTGTTTTAATAGTGCATAAATACACATTACCTCTAACTAAAGCCTGTCTGTGCTGTGCCATAGCAACCAGAGGGTAGAACCCAGGTTTTTGTGACTTTACTGGCTCATCCTGACAAGGATTGTGATTATCTCTTGAGGTAGGTAATTACACCCTCAACTAATAAAACATTCTCTTATAGATGTACATTTCCACAAACACACCATTGCACGTTTCCTCCAGTTCTGAAACTTCATGGCAATCTCTGATTTGCATAGATTTAAATTAGTTCTGTGTGTAATTTTATTTTTTACATAAGCATAATCTCCCATAATCCATATTTTTGGGGAAATATGTTATATCCTCATTGTGTTATTGTATGCTACCCAGCCTAGCTGTCTCCCTGCTGCTCAGCCAGAGTGAGAGTTGGTATTGGAATGTTGGTGTGCCTGTGATGCTTGGAATGCTTGGGTGCCTGTGTGGATGAGTGGTGACAGTTGGAGATGGGCTGAGCAGCAGACAGGCTGCTCCAGGTGGGGCTGGAGTATGGGCTGGCGCAATGGATACACCTGGCTTAAGGACTGTTGTATATATTTACTACCTGCAACTTGAAACTAATAAAGAAACCTACAAAACTCTACATGGCTACCTGTCTTAAGATAGAACATATTTTGGCGACGACCTGGAGCTGGACTCAAGAGTTATTCTACATTTAAAGAAGCTGTCTTTGGTTTGGACAAGGATAAACTAAGAAACAAAGAGCAACAAGAAGTAAAGCGTTGTATGGAGCTACAGGCTATTCAGCCCCACCAGTGTCCTTATCAACGGACGGCCCCACCCACAAGTGTGCCTGTCATCGGACGGCCCCAGCCTGGATATACTCCATAGACATTACTTTTATGCCAGTCGATGTCTGGTCTAAGACTCACCAATTCCACATCCTAACGTGTCTGCTACTATCTTACATCGGATTTTCAAGACATTAGTGGCTGCACAGATACGAATTATGCACTATTTTCACTTTGCTTAGAGGTTGATTAGTCTGTCCCAGTGAGTAGATGTTACAAGCGCCACACTGGAGTGATGTGGCTGTACTCATTATGTGCTTTGGAGTTACATGGAAAGCGCGAGCAGTTAATTTGAGGAGTGTCCCAACTAGGACAAATTACGCTCGGTGTTGGTGTGCACCTCACATTGTTTGTTCTGCATGGTTTCAAGGGAGCAACCCTCATGGAACTGGCTCGTATGGAGGAGTACTCCTCATGGACTTTTCTGGTGAGCCAATTCAAGTTTTTACAGTCTTACAACCTCCATTGGTTAGTGTCCGTTTAACCGCAGCGTTGCGGTTTGGAAATGATGCGCATGTCTTTTTCAGCGCGCGCAAGCTTACCTGCATCTCCTCGGGATCCTAGAATCGTCATTGCTTCTACGCAGATCAGGGCTGCTGGTGGAAGCCCTGCAGCATGGACGCGCCGTGAGCCATCCGGCACGACGTAAACAGCGTGCCGCCATCTTTAGGTTGGCTCCCACTGCTGTTACAATCAATTGTACAGTGTTCATTATGCCAACCACGTTTTCACAGTTATTTCGGAAGCGGCAAGTGCGGCTCAATGAGATGTCCTGCGGTTTGGGTGTTATAGTCCTCGGCTGCGCTCACTATCGTCGTGAGTACACTTTGTTTGTCTCCACAAGCTAATGAGTAGTCTTAACTAAGCAATGCACGTTAAGAGTTTGCCAAGGCCAGCAGCCAGCTGGGAAAGTTTGATTGTTTGTTCCACCACTAGGTTTTCTGCTGCATTAGAGGGTCATTCTACAAATGCTGGGGACAGTTGCCGCAACACACGGAGGCCAGTGGTCTCTGACTCGAGTTCCGGTGGTGAGTTGGAGTTTATTTTTCACTCTTCCCTTATCAGAGTCGAGCTTGGCAGTGTACTCGCTCTCCAAGAAGTTCTTCACGTACAACTTGCTGATGTACCACGGCCTGTGGCACACGATTCCAGTGGCAGGCACACCATAGACTTTGCACATATATTGTGGTGACTTTCTCAACACAGCTTAAGAGTGCCATATTACGGTTTACGTTTGCTTGTCTATTGTAGCTAATAGTTGTTGTGCATTTGTTTTCCCCTTTTTTCGACATGGCACAACTTAGCACTTCAGTTAGCTTCAATTTTGTTTTGACTGGGTTATATTTCGGTTAAAAATAACATACAAATGACTTAAGAAAGGTGTCTACCTGTTCTATTGTTCATGTTGTTATGTTCAACTTGTGCATTTACATATAGTGATGTATAAGATTTGGTTCCCTTACGCAAGGGAGTTTCTAGCCTACTAGTACTCGGGTGAGAGGTCACTCACCGGCGTGTGTTACAGTTTAAAATTGTACTACAGTTTTGAGATTGGAGTTTCCATTGACTTATGTATCATTTTGTCTCTATCTTCTTCTACAGCATACTGTTTCGTGATGCCACAGTTTACGCTTCATTACATTATGTCTTAGTTTATGCTTCATTACACATGGTTGGATTTTGAATTTTGGTGGGTGATTGTCACATTGTACTCCTCCCTTTCTTGAGGGATGGTTATGGTTTTAGGTTCCACTTTACACTGTACTCCCTTACGCATGGGTGGTTCTTGTCTTGGTGGTTGGTTCCCCACTTCTCTGTGGTTCTTACGCTACATTTCACTTTGTGTCATGTTTTGTGTGTAAGTCACCCTGCGCTGCACGTCTTGCCGGTTGTGTGTAAGTCGCCCTGCGCCTCACTTGTTGTAGTCTTGTGTGTAAGTCGCCCTGCTCCTCACATTTTGTTGTCTTGTGTTTAAGTCGCCCGCGCATCTCTGGTTAGTGTTGTGTGTGTAAGTCGCCCTGCGCATCACATGTTGTTCTGTGTAAGTCGCCCTGCGCTTCATGTGTTGTTGTTGTGTGTAAGTCGCCTCACGCCTCACCGTGTGTACACTCTGTGTTGTTCACCTTGTGCTACACGTGTGTTTCGTCTCTTCCTTCTCTGGGTTGGTCTTTTGGGTTCTGTCCCTTACGTGATAGTTTCACCCTTTTTGCCTGTTTTGGTTTTGGGTGTTTGTCTTGGGGTGTGGCCCACCCTTCACTACATTTTTGAAATTATTTATTGGGAAGGATGGGGATATTGCCTGTCATTGTTTCATTCTTGCTTGTCAATATTTTCCTTTTCCTTCAGGTTACTGAAGTGTTCCTACTCTTGTGAAGTTGTATTTAGTTTTGCTTCCCTGAGTTTGAACTTTTTCTCTTTCTGTATATTTGCTTGTTTTGTTTAAAGTTATTCCCATGTTCTTTCACACTTTCATTTTTCATTTAAAAGGAAGGGGATAATGTTATATCCTCATTGTGCTATTGTATGCTACCCAGCCTAGCTGTCTCCCTGCTGCTCAGCCAGAGTGAGAGTTGGTATTGGAATGTTGGTGTGCCTGTGATGCTTGGAATGCTTGGGTGCCTGTGTGGATGAGTGGTGACAGTTGGAGATGGGCTGAGCAGCAGACAGGCTGCTCCTGGTGGGGCTGGAGTATGGGCTGGCGCAATGGATACACCTGGCTTAAGGACTGTTGTATATATTTACTACCTGCAACTTGAAACTAATAAAGAAACCTACAAAACTCTACATGGCTACCTGTCTTAAGATAGAACATATTTTGGCGACGACCTGGAGCTGGACTCAAGCGTTATTCTACATTTAAAGAAGCTGTCTTTGGTTTGGACAAGGATAAACTAAGAAACAAAGAGCAACAAGAAGTAAAGCGTTGTATGGAGCTACAGGCTATTCAGCCCCACCAGTGTCCTTATCAACGGACGGCCCCACCCACAAGTGTGCCTGTCATCGGACGGCCCCAGCCTGGATATACTCCATAGACATTACTTTTATGCCAGTCGATGTCTGGTCTAAGACTCACCAATTCCACATCCTAACGTGTCTGCTACTATCTTACATCGGATTTTCAAGACATTAGTGGCTGCACAGATACGAATTATGGACTATTTTCACTTTGCTTAGAGGTTGATTAGTCTGTCCCAGTGAGTAGATGTTACAAGCGCCACACTGGAGTGATGTGGCTGTACTCATTATGTGCTTTGGAGTTACATGGAAAGCGCGAGCAGTTAATTTGAGGAGTGTCCCAACTAGGACAAATTACGCTCGGTGTTGGTGTGCACCTCACATTGTTTGTTCTGCATGGTTTCAAGGGAGCAACCCTCATGGAACTGGCTCGTATGGAGGAGTACTCCTCATGGACTTTTCTGGTGAGCCAATTCAAGTTTTTACAGTCTTACAACCTCCATTGGTTAGTGTCCGTTTAACCGCAGCGTTGCGGTTTGGAAATGATGCGCATGTCTTTTCAGCGCGCGCAAGCTTACCTGCATCTCCTCGGGATCCTAGAATCGTCATTGCTTCTACGCAGATCAGGGCTGCTGGTGGAAGCCCTGCAGCATGGACGCGCCGTGAGCCATCCGGCACGACGTAAACAGCGTGCCGCCATCTTTAGGTTGGCTCCCACTGCTGTTACAATCAATTGTACAGTGTTCATTATGCCAACCACGTTTTCACAGTTATTTCGGAAGCGGCAAGTGCGGCTCAATGAGATGTCCTGCGGTTTGGGTGTTATAGTCCTCGGCTGCGCTCACTATCGTCGTGAGTACACTTTGTTTGTCTCCACAAGCAATGAGTAGTCTTAACTAAGCAATGCACGTTAAGAGTTTGCCAAGGCCAGCAGCCAGCTGGGAAAGTTTGATTGTTTGTTCCACCACTAGGTTTTCTGCTGCATTAGAGGGTCATTCTACAAATGCTGGGGACAGTTGCCGCAACACACGGAGGCCAGTGGTCTCTGACTCGAGTTCCGGTGGTGAGTTGGAGTTTATTTTTCACTCTTCCCTTATCAGAGTCGAGCTTGGCAGTGTACTCGCTCTCCAAGAAGTTCTTCACGTACAACTTGCTGATGTACCACGGCCTGTGGCACACGATTCCAGTGGCAGGCACACCATAGACTTTGCACATATATTGTGGTGACTTTCTCAACACAGCTTAAGAGTGCCATATTACGGTTTACGTTTGCTTGTCTATTGTAGCTAATAGTTGTTGTGCATTTGTTTTCCCCTTTTTCGACATGGCACAACTTAGCACTTCAGTTAGCTTCAATTTTGTTTTGACTGGGTTATATTTCGGTTAAAAATAACATACAAATGACTTAAGAAAGGTGTCTACCTGTTCTATTGTTCATGTTGTTATGTTCAACTTGTGCATTTACATATAGTGATGTATAAGATTTGGTTCCCTTACGCAAGGGAGTTTCTAGCCTACTAGTACTCGGGTGAGAGGTCACTCACCGGCGTGTGTTACAGTTTAAAATTGTACTACAGTTTTGAGATTGGAGTTTCCATTGACTTATGTATCATTTTGTCTCTATCTTCTTCTACAGCATACTGTTTCGTGATGCCACAGTTTACGCTTCATTACATTATGTCTTAGTTTATGCTTCATTACACATGGTTGGATTTTGAATTTTGGTGGGTGATTGTCACATTGTACTCCTCCCTTTCTTGAGGGATGGTTATGGTTTTAGGTTCCACTTTACACTGTACTCCCTTACGCATGGGTGGTTCTTGTCTTGGTGGTTGGTTCCCCACTTCTCTGTGGTTCTTACGCTACATTTCACTTTGTGTCATGTTTTGTGTGTAAGTCACCCTGCGCTGCACGTCTTGCCGGTTGTGTGTAAGTCGCCCTGCGCCTCACTTGTTGTAGTCTTGTGTGTAAGTCGCCCTGCTCCTCACATTTTGTTGTCTTGTGTTTAAGTCGCCCGCGCATCTCTGGTTAGTGTTGTGTGTGTAAGTCGCCCTGCGCATCACATGTTGTTCTGTGTAAGTCGCCCTGCGCTTCATGTGTTGTTGTTGTGTGTAAGTCGCCTCACGCCTCACCGTGTGTACACTCTGTGTTGTTCACCTTGTGCTACACGTGTGTTTCGTCTCTTCCTTCTCTGGGTTGGTCTTTTGGGTTCTGTCCCTTACGTGATAGTTTCACCCTTTTTGCCTGTTTTGGTTTTGGGTGTTTGTCTTGGGGTGTGGCCCACCCTTCACTACATTTTTGAAATTATTTATTGGGAAGGATGGGGATATTGCCTGTCATTGTTTCATTCTTGCTTGTCAATATTTTCCTTTTCCTTCAGGTTACGAAGTGTTCCTACTCTTGTGAAGTTGTATTTAGTTTTGCTTCCCTGAGTTTGAACTTTTTCTCTTTCTGTATATTTGCTTGTTTTGTTTAAAGTTATTCCCATGTTCTTTCACACTTTCATTTTTCATTTAAAAGGAAGGGGATAATGTTATATCCTCATTGTGCTATTGTATGCTACCCAGCCTAGCTGTCTCCCTGCTGCTCAGCCAGAGTGAGAGTTGGTATTGGAATGTTGGTGTGCCTGTGATGCTTGGAATGCTTGGGTGCCTGTGTGGATGAGTGGTGACAGTTGGAGATGGGCTGAGCAGCAGGCAGGCTGCTCCTGGTGGGGATGGAGTATGGGCTGGCGCATACACCTGGCTTAAGGACTGTTGTATATATTTACTATCTGCAACTTGGAACTAATAAAGAAACCTACAAAACTCTACATGGCTACCTGTCTTAAGATACAACAAAATGCTTATCACGCTTAATTTCTACCTTCCTTAAGTTTAGTGTGAGTGTGTCGTTTTCACTTGCGGGAGCAGAAGATGTGTCATGGGAGCTGTCAATTTTTGCGTGTGCCGCGGCCACATGTTCTGAGCTTCCAACCCTCACTGTGTGACTTTACAAACTGTGGGAGCAATAAATACAGCTGATATCTTCTGCTTTTGTGCGTGAGGGCATACCTCACATACATTTTACATGCAGGCTGCACATACATAATTCATTACAACTCATACCTAATTTGATAATTACATGTATTAGGCTTGGAAAAATTACGTAATTTGCCCCCACCCCTAATTTCTGTGAGTGCTCCTGGGGATTTTTTTCTGAATGCTTATAAAGTGGGAAATATGCTCAGGTCTTGGTAGTAAACCTACAAGGAAAAGATTTCCACCTTAATTTACCTTTGTTAGCATCTAAAACCGATGCGCATGTGTCAGTGAAGAGTGTACACATTTTCTGAAAACTGCTGCCACTGTGAAATCGTACGTATGCATCCCTACACTGGACATGGATTACTTAGAAAAGCAATTACACGGTAATAATTAAAAGCTTAACCAGCAGAAACTCTATTGGACAATGTTTCTCCTTATGATATGAGACTACAGTGCCGATGGTATATTTAAAAATAATATAAATGAATCTGTAAAATCTAATGTTGCGTGGCCTTTCAACTGTTTCAGTCGGCGTTGAATCCATTAAGTAAGTAACAACTCATTGCTTCTGTGAATTTTTAATACGTTATTGGAGGTGAGAGGTGCATTCATCGAGACAGGAACATCCAGAGAGCATCGCATGACCAACTGCAGGATATTAATGCTTACTTTTTATTACATACAATTTACGCTTTGGAAAGAATAGGTTCCCCCAAATATTATTACATTTCAATACTGTGGAGAGGGAAGGTTTGGCAACAGCGATAGTTTCAAAATCAGGAACTGCAGATGATGTCACTTTTGAGAAAATAGGGACATATTTGGAAACTGCAGGAGCCACCAAGTTCACACTTGCTTCATTGAGCAAACGCTGAGTTATGCATCTCAGCCTTCCCCTCCTCAAATATTACCCCGATGTCTCATTGTCTAGACTATCAAGGCCTACGCAGGATTTATGAAAAAATGTTTTCAGTTTTGTACAGTTGTGCACTGTCAACACCTCTGCGCGTGATTGCATTGTCTCTGAGTTTCTGATCATCACCATGTGCTCTGGTTTCAGGTCAGAAATCAGTTTCACAGCTAGTGAAGTCCAGGATAACAGATATGTGAGATCATATGGGTTTGGAGGCATCTAGAGAGAATATATGTGTGTGACTATACTTTCTAAGAAATTCTTAAATCGATATTCAGATTTCATAGGTAATCAAAGAAAACGTACTACATTCATAACCCTAGACACGTTTTGGGAGCTAAGCGACACAACCCCTCTAGATGTATTTATGTATTTTGGACTCAAGCACTCACTTCAGTAATGTTACCTCATTTTTCAGAATGAAACGTCAGCATGGGTTGCACTCATGCACTCTATCACGATTGACTCGCAGGTCTGGAGGAGTGAATGGCTGATGAACAGTGGAACTAATGTTGCACCTAAATGAAAGAAATATCATTAAAGAGTAGACACAGATTGTTGCATTATAAATAGGGCTCCAGGTTTTATGGTATTTAATTTTTTCCACTTTTCCATCTGTATCCATATTAATTTTTGCCCATCTTATTGGTATTTATCCTTATTATTTTGTAGTTTGAGAATAAACAAAGTCGTAAAATCATATTTTACCACATTTATTTAACTGATAAACATGCACTCATACTTTGACGTCTGTCGTGTTTTATCAAATTAAGCAGCGAAATACAGTAAAATATAACACCCACAGGTAAATATTAGCATTATCCTACAAATATATGTTGACATATATCTGTATTTAAGACATTCTCAACCTGTGTTTTTTTTTTTTACTCTCCATGCCTTTCCATCTGCTCATCTGTTGGCCTGGAATTCATTAAAGACAGCATGGAGAGACTTACATAAATTCCAATTTTCTGTATTTTTCAGCTTTTAAAAATAAATATAGAAAAAAAGTAATTTTTTTCTGTCTGTATTTATCTGTAAACATCAGTATTAATGGAAAACAGGGAGCCATAATTATTAAATCCCTAGGTAGATTTTAGTGTTCCTGAGGTCCTTCTGGCTAGAGGAGGAGCTAGTTATAACCTACTGGTAGCAAATATTCAGCAAACTATTGGTGATGATAGAGACACCCAATGTCCCATCCCCTCTTATGGCATTGTTACGGTTGTTAAATAACTGCCAATCATAATAGATTCACAGCAATAGCCTTGGTGTTAGCTAAGAGGAAAGTCCCAAAATGTTGCGTTACGGGCCTGAGACCCTTGTGTCGTGTAGTTCCTACCAATCCGTAGGACCTGGGCATTGTTTGGACAACATAAACTAAGGGCCTGGTATCAAGACTGATTCCAGACACCCCTGCAGGATATGTTGGCCTATAGACCAGCTAGCTCACAGTGTCACCGTAAGCCCCCCTAACCTACCAGGGAGTGAATGGTTTTCTGGCAACCACTGAACATGACAACCCTGACCCCTCAGGGATCGTGGAAACAGTACAGAAACTTTTGCTCAGTCACTCGTGCTCATTTATTCTCAGAGAAATAAACAGAGAATACACAGTGGGATGTTTTCAATAATATTTATTGAACCAACGTTATTCTTGCATAAAATACATGTGCTGCAATGATTAGTAGACAGAAGCAGATAAACATGATTACAAGCACCAAAAGCGTAAATAGTAGATATAGTTCTACCATGGTGCTAAACAATGTATATATGCAGGCATATAAACAAGGCAGTAATTGAGTGTATCCCTATTATGCAAACCCTACTCTAAGTGTACCTAGAGTGTGTGTAGATGTAAAGCCAAGAATCCCCCCAAGGGATGATCCAACCCCATTATCTGATGGGATAGATTGAAGGACCCCGTCTTGGTCATGAACTGGACACCCCTCACAAGATGTCAGACCGCTGCGTGGTGATTTCTCAGCATGCAAGGACCTCTGTGTCAGCGGAAGTGCCTCCTCTGCTAATCCATTGGGATGCTCATCTTTTATAATAGAAAGCAGCCTTGCGATGTGCGCAAAGATTAGTGATGTTATGGATATATAGATAGCCCTGTTACCCCGTGGAAGATAGTGATGACATTTGTACATAGTGCGAAACGAGACCTTGTACATGATGTTCAGGGTGTTGTGATAATGTTGTGCGAAGCTGGATGCAATAGCAAGTTTAGTTGCAGGGAAACTAATCCAACATTGTCCTGCGTGCAAATGTGTGCAAAAGGTCACAGCTGGAAATATTATTTGTGAGGACAATGTAAGAAATAAGCTGCTTCACTACATGGGCCTAACTCGGGAATATAACACTTGATACAGTAATGGTATTTCCTTTTGATCCTTGCAATTTTCTTTTTTGTGTGCCTTTCGATGGCCACTTCTCATATTTATTTTATTTTAATGTATGTAGCAGTTTTATATAGGCCAGAAGTGACCCAAATGTGTATCATCTCTCTTTACAAAAGAAATCTTAATACTGAATACAAGCAATTTACAAAACTGCGGTTTTCACCTGCTTCACTGCATATTAGGAGTTACAGATTGACAGCTTCTAGACGGTTTACAAAAGAACATATCCAAGTTGCATAAGAGCAGTTAGAGATTCAAAATATATTTCACAAAGCTATAAGAACCGTAATATTTGGTGTAACATTTTATGTCCAGCACTTATTACTTGCATGAGGATAGGATTCCTCATCAAAGATGACCTCCGGAGTTTCTCCAAGGTTAGAACGGAGTTGTAATGCAGTGAAATCTACACAAATGCATCTGCAGTCTAGACTTTCCCCATCAAGTCGGTATGCAAATTGTCTGCGACCGCAAGACTACTGGAGTGAGCATGACTGGTGGAGAGGGCTCAACGTTGCTCTGGTGAGAGGCTGGTTCCAAATCCTTCAAGAGCGATCCTCTAAAAGGTGCACTTTTCCCTGCCACATCTTTGAGAGGCCTTCCCCAAAGCATGCAGCACTTGCACAAAGGCTACGCTTCCCAAGCCAGCTTGATGGCTGAGAAGCTGGGAGGTGAAACCACGGGCAAGGACACCCCATTTACAGCCTCTGTCCAGGCAACCACATAGCCCTCAGCTGTCCGACCACTGTGGAGGATGATGAACTAGTGGAGAGCCAGTGGGTGTCAAAGCATTCCACATGGGATTTTATTCTGTCCCGCCACATCCACAGCGGAGGCTGTTGAGCCCTCAGTGGTGCGGCCACCCAGGTAGAAGTCCTTGCTTCCCAATGTGGGTGAATGTAGTCCTCTGGAGTAAGGGGTGTAAGGACCAGTTGCGCGATCATGGTGAGAGCCAGTGGGGTGACCCACTGCCCAACTTGTATAGCCTGGCAGAGAGCTCCCTGCTCGAGCTCCTATCCATCCCCCATCATAGGATGGGGCGACAGGGGTAGGAGGTTGGGAGAGATTCTACTTCAACTCCATTGTGGATTGAGACCTTTGCTGAAATTTAGCTGTAATTGGGATAGGAGTCCATGTACATGTCGCATTATTGCCCTTGCCATACCAGCTAGCAGGAGCGGCCATGCAGGATGTTCGGCTTTGTGTGTGTTTGACAGGAAGATGAGCCTAGTGAGTAGTTACGGACATTATGTGATTCAACTTCAGGAGTCTGAGATTTGTATGTAGGTTAATTTCCTTTCAGCTTGAAGGTGCATCAAGTGGGAGGTGTTTGACAGGCACTGGGTGCTTGGTTTGGTTTTATGTAGCCTACATTGTTAGCCACATTTGTTTCCACAGTCTTGCACTTAGGTAGCACTGTAGATAATAAGTACCATTATTCCCCTTTGAAGAATAAAAAGCTAGGTCATGTACAATGAGGCTCGAACATGTGGCCTTCAAGTTGGTCACAGAATTTTGCAGTTGGCGCGTTAGCCCTATGGATCAACCTTAATCGACCGTTGACTATATCTGGTTGCCACGGGTATGAGCCAGTAAGATTGGTCTGTGATGCCTTAAGGCACCCTCTGAAGAGATCTGTGTGTATCCAGCAGGTCTCAGAATACGGTGTTGCACAGTGTGGAATGTTGGGTGGAGAGGGATGCCAGCTGTCTAACCACTGTCATTTTGTCTATTTTGCAAGGTTGAAAGGATGAATATGTACTGCAAAGATTGAATCCTAAATACTGAAGTATTCACGCAGATCTCAGCAAGTCAAAGCTTAGAACTGTTTACTGGGACTGGAACTGGTGACCTGTAGATTATTTGGAGATGTATTAATCAAGTAAACCTGGCTGTCCCATGCAACTGGACCCTGTCAACTACAAGGTAAAGTAGCTATTACAATAGACATACACTAAACTATCTTCTAATGGAACAAGCAACCAACACGTTACACTTCCATTTCTGTAGCCAGTTAATTCAACTCTGGGCAGCTAATTACCCTCTGAGAGACCTTTCGGGAAAGAATCTGCCACCAGCAGATTCCACATGAATCTATGCAGTGGGTGCATAACCTACCTTACTTATCTTAGCTTCATTAGGCAGTATGACCTGCAGATTATACACAGCTAGATTAATATAGCATGCTATTTTACTGTTATTAAACCTGCATGTTGCATGCACACTTTTTCGGCAGATGCACCCTATAAGCTGTCCTACTCACATTGGTGCACCTAACCTCCAGGTTAGACGCAGATCTCTGTAGAACATATCAAACACCATGGGATAGCTTTTAACATGTAACTCACATGTACCACAATTGTTTCAACATGTTTTAGGTCACTGAGCTATTATCAGCTTCTTTTATTTTCTGAGTAATGGGATGTCAGTGAATGCCACATAATAGTAGAGTGGAGCCCAATGAGAATGCTCCATCATAGACCATGAGAGTATTCGTTTTGGTTTATTTCTGTGGAGCCAGTTCTCCACAAGCAGCAGACTTCAAGTCAGAACTGAAACATGGGTGTCCTGGTGATACATAGTCATCTATTAACCATGTCATTGATGTCCTGTTCTCACATATTATGGCTGACATGATCCAGTTACAGGCTAGCAAGGATCGTCTTACCATCCCTTTACCCTCAAACTAAATATTACTGTCAGCAATATGGACACGTGTGCCCAAGTCTAGCTGTTCACAGCATTTTAGCAAACAACAATTTTGTATTCTACGATTTGTAGATTTGCAATTCCCATTATATGTGTCAGCCTACTAGACTAAGCATGTAAAATGCTCCTGGCAAAGAAATCACACCAAACAAAAACAAGCACTGGCAAAGCCAATAGGTTTCGCCCAAGCAAGATCCATTGGCTTTGTCAATTTTTTTGGGAGTAAGACATAATGCACTGCTGCGCAGGCTGCTGCTGTGCACCATGGCTTAAAGTCAAGGAAAAAAAGTGATATGATGTGTCCAGCACTGCCCATGTCATAGCACTATTTAAAAAACGTTAAGCCATGTTGCACAGCAGCCCACGCTGTTGTGCAATATGTTTTTAAAAAACATTGACAATGCCAATAGATCTTGCACAGGCACAACCTGTTGGCTTTGTCAATGCTTGTTAAGTCTCTGATGTCACGAGAATGTGTCTGTTATGCTACCACAACCAAAGAATAACTCATATCTGTGCTGTTCAGACATGCACTGTACAGGGCTTTGAGATCAGTCTGGATGGGGTTCGTGCTATATAAGAAAAGACATATATAAAACACAAGATGTCCCAGCCTTTTCTTCTATCAACTCCAAGATTTCTTCCAACAGAACGAGGATCCTATGCTCACTTTAAACATGTATTGCATACTCGAGGGGTGTGTGTGGGGGGGAGAGAGGGATAAAAATAGATAAACATGAAGGGCTCTCAACCAGGGCCTGCCATTTGGTACTTGAACTGATAACGAAGAAACATATATCAGGCCGTTAACTGGAGTATTCCTCCGTGAAAAAACGTGTTTATTGCTCTGGCAGACAAATTCCTCAAGACATTCACAGAAGAGATGACCTTAGAGACCAGGCATGCTGGACAGTAAACTGACCTGGGGTTCGGTGCACCCCCCAGATACCCACTGCTTAGAATTTCACATCAAAGTGCATATGAGGAAAGTGCCCACCAAAGAGAAGTGGGTGGCTATATCTGTTCAGTGGGAGAGGTTGAGGGGTGTTGCAACTGGCGTCAGGGAAGGCATTGTAGGAGGCCTTGTAATTTATTTAATGCGTTTTTATATAGCGCAGACTTTACCCGAAGGTGTCCGAGCGCTTCACAATAGGACAGTAACATTACATGAGGAGAAGGTTACAAGTGAGCATAATACAAAAGCAAGCGTTACATTACATGAGGAAAAAGTGACAATTGTGCAAATAACAAAACAAACAAGATACAAAAAGAGGTATGCGTTACAAGAGGAAAAAGTGACAGGTGTGCATGATACATGAGATACAAAATACAAATAGAGGTATAATACTGCAATAAGTGGCAGTCACTCAGAACACACTGGGAAGGCACTTCTATAGGCATGGAGTACAGAATTTCCTATAGTGGAAGAACTTCCTTGAGGGAGTAGAGAGGGCGTGAATTAAACAGGAGACTTAAAATGAAGGGTACACAAACATAAAATCCAACACAGCACGCAAGGGTGAGGAATGTACAGGAAAAAGTACAAATTTACAATGAAGAGCGAACTTCCTAGAGGGACCTGAGTAATGTACTGTAATGTACATTAGTGAAGCTCCGGGGTTCCCCGTCAGGTATCAGTTTCAGTCTAATTTGAGTTATTGCGCTTGCATGGGTGAAAGTGAATTCACTGCTAACCAAACCGACCGTGGCACGAGAGCCTCTAGCAACTCCGCACCCCACTTCTGCACGCAGATATGGTACAAGTCTAGCCAGGGCCGTTTCTACCATTAGGCAAGACTAGGCGGCCGCCTAGGGCGGCAAAAGGGGGAGGGCGGCAAAATACAAGTTCTTTTATATCTAATGCACAATGCTGCCAAGGTTTCAGATTGCCATGTGGGCTAGGTAATTAACGAAAGAGTGAAGAAAGATTAAGAAATGAAGGTGGGGTCTCTGCAAGAATGGTTAACGCAGCAGAGGAGGCGGGGGGGCAGGGAGGTCAGGAGCGGGAGGGGTAACGCGGAGAAGGAGGAGATACAGGGAAAGGGGGAGAATGATGGAGGAGGCAAAGATAGCAATAAAGGGTTAGGCGGCGCGCGGGAGGCCTCCGAAGAAGGGGTATGCATGAGAGGTGAAGCTGCACGAGATGGCAGCGCGTGAGGCAGAGAGCGAGTCTGGCGCGCGCCGCATGAGGCCGGGATCTGGCGCGAGGCTGGAGCCCTGGAGCGAGGGCGGTTGGGAGGGAGGGCGCTAGAGGGCCGCGTGGAGAGGACGAGGCTCAGGGACGTGCAGGAGGCAATGCGAGAGGCGGCACAGCGGAGCGGGGATAACGGGAGGGAAAGGAGGGCGAGATAGAGGGAGGGGGGAGGAGACAGGTGAGGTGTTGCGGTGATTCGGGCGAGAGAAAGGGGAGGGGGTGAAGAGGGCACGGGAACTGTAGGGGGTGGAGGGGGGGTAAAAGAGGCAGAAAAGACGGTTGGGGCACACAGCCTACTTGTATGTATATGAGGCTAGCACCGAGAGGGCCAGGGGAGGCGCTGGAAGGGTGGGCAGAGAGGGTAAGAGGAGGAGGGCTCAACGAAGGAGTCACGGAGAGGGACACACACCCGTGGGGGGCCATCCTGACCCTTGTAATGTAAATACCGAGGAGAGTGGCTAGAGAGGAGGGAGAGCGAGAGAGGAGGCTGGAGAGAACGAGAGGGAAGGAGGTAGAGGCATACAGAAAGGGGGGGGGCGTAGGAGGCAGAGAGGCAGGGCCTGGGAGAGTCCAGGCCGTAGAGACATGGAGTAGGAAGAGCAGGGCAGTGTGGAAGACCTAGGGGCAGAGACCAGGGGAGGCGGGGGGCTGAAGGTCTGTTGTGGTTAGGACTGGCAGAGACATGTAGGCGGGTGGGAAGGAGGGTATGGGGCGTAGTGTGGCGGTGAAGGTTGCGGACGGGGTAGAAGGTAGGAGCAGTGGTGGCAAGGTGGAGGGCTGAAAGTTCAGGGGTAGAGGTCCGCCCCATTGAGCTAACCAACACAGGAGCTCCGTCTGTGAGACTCGGCAGCACATCTGGCCATGATGCTGCATGGCTCATCCGTACAGCGGAGGACTCATCAGCACACCCGGCCATCAGGACAGTAGGGATTCCCATAAAACTCTCCCTCATACCTGGACATACCTTGGGGCTCATCAGCATATCAGGGTGTCATGCAAGACGTATCCATACAGCATAGGAAACCCAAGAGTCATCAGCACGCCCAGGTATGCAGTTAGACTCGTCAGTAGCACCGGTCGGGCTCTAAGAGGCATTAGTATAGCAGTGGACTGAGTAAAACTCATCAGCACTTCCAGACTCATCAGCTGGTAAATCGGCTGCGCCACAAGATTAACCAGCACAGCAGGGGCACTGCGCAATATATCAGCAGAGCAGCCTGTGCTCCAAGACTTTTTAACATTGTTAACACAACCGAGCCTTCCAGGAGGACTCATCAGCACATATGGAGTTTAAGCTAGGTCCTTCGGTGGCAGGATATCGGAGGTTGGCATGCGGTGCTGCCAATGCCATATTCATTAACACACAAAAGCCACCCTGGGTCAACAAAAGTGAGCAAGATCAGTGGTTGGAGTGTGAGAGGAAAGATAGGGGGGGGATTCCTTTTTATAGGACAAAGTCCCTCACTCACCCAAGGGTGACATGCTTCATCATAGGGAACCTCCTCGCACTGCAAACCTGGTCGCAGTGCGGGCTACAACCCCTCTCTGAGAGGGAGGAGCTCAGGGATGTTTTGATGATAAGGGACAGGAGGTATACTAAAACCTGTGATGAGCCTTGGAGTCGAGGGAGTGTGTGAGACAAATAAAGTGTGGGTGAAGGTTTAAAACTGGCTAATTGGTGTGTGAATATCAATTTTATTTGGTACACCCAAGGGTCAGGGTTAAAACAATTATGCCACCACGCCTGGAAAATTCAACCTAGCATGGTGAATGTGAAGTCGGGTCGACATGTTTCAGCCTAATTGCCCTCAAATCAGGTGCTATGGCTTTCTTCAGGACCTCATGGATGAAGTGAAAAAAGAGGGATATGACACCAAATCAAACTTAGGATGGTGTATAAATGATGTTGCGACTGGCGAAACTGGCGTCAGTCGTATGAGGCTGGAGTTCAGCGGTGTCCCCAGAGATGGCGGGGACACAGTGACATACTCATCCTCGGCGCACACAAAGAGGTTTGTTATAACCTCTGCTCAAAGGCCGAAGGTGCCCCGGAGTGGGTCCTCTGACTGATCTTGCTCACTTTTGTTGACCCAGGGTGGCTTTTGTGTGTTACTAGTAATTTGTTGGGGAGCCGCCCCCTGCTGGTCGTTAAACCTCCTCAGGCCTCCTTTTGTGTTAATAATGCCATATTCATTGCCAGGCAGCAGGCCAGTGTGCGCCGCCAGTAGCATTGCGCCAGGTGGTTTGAGGCGGGTCGAGTCCATGATGGGAATCGCCAGTATTGGACCCTGATACCGCGGAGGGGCAAGGTGCGTTGCATTGCTCACTCTCTTTGCTTTGCAATCCAGGCACGCAGGTTATCGGTCCCGAGACCAAGCAGTGTGTGGCCTCCACCCTTATCCCCGCTGCTGTGCGGACCAGTTGCTTTGCCCCTCAGCCCCCCTCACAGAGTCGGGGCAGCAGCACCTGCTCCAGTCCAGGCGCCCAGAGGCAGGAGTCAATGAGCGGCTCAGCCAATCCCTGCAAGCGGTGCAATATAATCAGCCCCGCGGCCCTAGTCGCCACCACCCGGGGCTTCTCCTGTCTCACCTCCTATGCAGTGCAGGGACACGCGTTGGGGGCCGCAGGCAGCGATATCATCAGCCCCCCCTCCGGGTATCAGTTCTGGGGCTTGACGGCCGTGGCTGGGAGCCTCTATGGTCTCGCAGCCTTTGTTCTGATCGTAGTGTGGGACAGGCTCTGGCTGGCCCTCTCCGTTTGAGAGGCCTGAGATCTGCCCCTGAGCTGCACTGCGCAGCAGCCCAAAACTTTTGAAGAACTGCTATGGCGACCTGCCTATTGTTTCAGAAACAACTCTGACTGTGACGTCTATTAATTACTTTGTACCACTTTGCAGGCCGAGCTCTAGCAGCTGAGCCAGAGCCCCATAGCCTGTCAGGAGGACCGCGCTGCCACTGCAGCTGTAACTGGTGCATTATAGCAGCCCCCGGTGCTTGACAGCTGAGGCACTATAAGGCGTGACATTGCATTTCAGTGCGGTGATGCGGACCACCACACTGAAATGCGTGAGTCTAACGCCTGATGCGTGATTCTTGACAGGGCTGAATGCATTAATTCTTCTAGCCTGGATGACAGGGGGAGAGAGTGATGGTAGTAAAAGGGAGGGGGCGGCATTTTTCAATTCTCGACTAGGGCGGCAAAACACCTAGAAACGGCTCTGAGTCTAGCTGGAGTTTCCGCATCAATTAAACGACATTTCAGTGACAACATCAGTGACCGCGTCATAGTGCTTTTTTTTTTACTTTAAGCCATGTTGCACAGCAGCTGGCACTGGTGTGCGCCATGTAAAAAAATATTGACAAAGCCAATAGATCTTGCATAAGTGAAACCTATTGGCTTTGCCAATGCTTCTTCAGTCTGACTCTCCCCCATGCTCGTAGACCACACTTAGGGAATACAGTGTGACAGGTATGCTGATGAGAAATGGTACAGCAGCTTCCCAGATTACCTAGTTTCTATAAAAGAAAAAAAAGAAGCCCTTATTTCATCTTTCAGTCCGTTTTTAATCCATGCTCTTTGTGCGAGACCATGTGTGTTTTTATAACTCCTTGCACATGTGTGGTTGGCAGTGAGTGGAGCATATGGCAGGTGACAAATGATACTGCTAAATTGATAGCGGTGGTCCTCAAACTTCGGATTGCTGCCATGACATGTTAAGTTGTTAAACGAAGACGAGTGATGCTTAGTAGTGTCGGTCTGGCTGGAAAGAAGACTGAAGGGCATCCTGCACAAGCTAGGATATATACACTACTCTGTGACCCCACACGTCCAAGCTGACAAACAGAGGCCCTTGACTACAAAATGAGGAGGGCACAGTGTGACTATTAAGGAGACACCGGACCTTGACGCAAGTTTGACAATAGGGCAGTGTTCCCACTCTGGCCCCGAGTTTCGAGAGGCTTAAATGAGACTCTGGTACGCATCACGTGGGTCTACATAAAGGCAAATAAAGCTACATACAGAGCCTGTGATTCAAGTATAACATTTAGAGGCACTAGGGGCACAACGAGGGATCAGTATCCTGAGGAAGGCCAGTGACCCATTAGGGCAGTAATAAGTGGCTGAAACATGTCGGTACAAGCAGAGGGGGTAATGGAGATGTAACTTCTCCTATATACCCAATATTAATTTTTTAACCCTGTCAAGGGGGGCCAAGAATAAACAAATGTACAGGCACCCTCTTAGACAGTTTTAAAAGAAATTTGTTTCTGCAATAGGTATCCCTGATAAGAATAAAACTTGGTTGTTCTTTTGGAAAAGAAATGTTTGCGCTCCACCCAGAGTGTTGGTCTGCACCTGGGTGTGTTAGTGGCCCTATGATGAAGCATGCCACTATGCAGTGGGTGAGGGCAATCATTAAAATCTTTTGGATTTTCCAGTTAGTTTCGTACATTTTCCTCTCCTATCTTTCATAAAATCTACCACCCTTTCATTTTGTTCCTAATTTAGCTTTTCCCTGCTTTTTGTGATAGAGTAGGATTTGTCCTTCTCATGTTGTAAGATTGATAGTCTAGTGTGGAGAGAGAGGGAAGGCACACTCTCCAGTCCCTCCCTTGCTTTGTGTGTATATATACAAAATGAGGAGCCAGCAATATGCCAGGGGGTCAAGTGGTAGAATATGCCCTCTGCATTTGTGAAAAGAACAGCCCCCACAGCTCACTAAACATGAGGGAAAGCAAAGTATAGAGCAGGCAACGTGACTTCACGAGAGAACACAGAAATGGTGGATGCTGAGCACAGAAAGTGACCATGGTACATCAAAGCTGCCGGAGCAAAAGCAGATGCCATCATGCCCCAGTCACCAGTACAGACAGCGAGAGTAAAGAATGCACACCAGCCACTGCTGAAGAAATGACTGCAAACAAACTGGGTATTTAGACTGGATCGCCATGGAGCAGGTACCTTTTACCAGTCACTGAGACACGTTACCAAGAATATAATGTAATAATTACACATGATGCACACAAAAATATACAACAATAAATGCACTGCTTTCACCCCTTCAGGACTTTAGGCGGTAACTCCAACAAACACCAGTGCAGTGGGCCAAGTGGCCATGGTCTGCTGTCTGTGGCGGCTCGGGTCAGGGGCTGCAGGAGGAGCAGGGCTATGACCAGCATGCTGAGAACAAGTTATCTCCCATGCTCAGTGTATTCCACAACTGTGTCTGCCGCAGTGTGGCAGGAACTTAATGGAGCAGTTTCAAAGAGAGTGGGGTGAAAAAAAACAGACAGTGGGACACGGAGGGCGGGAGGTAGGTAAAACAGAATGGAGAGTGGGATGGGTGTTGGGGTGAAGGAGAGGGACTGAAGGCAGTGACATCTGTGAAAGTAAAAAACTAGTAACACCAGTGCAGCAGCCTACAGTGTAAGGACACTGGCCACTGGAAGCAATACTTGGTCTTGGCTCCACGGACGAAGATGGTAAGACCGAAAGCCTGGAGGAAGATGGGGGCGATGAGGAGGCGCTGACCAATAGGAAGCAAGGAAATGAGAGTGAAGTTGGAGCCAGTGGGAGCCAGCTAATGGTAAGTTAAGTGACTTGAGGGCCACGTCAGAGCCAGCCAATGGTAAGTAAAGGTAAGTAATGGGCAGGCTCTAAGCCCCCTTTAAAATGTTTTTTAAAATACAACAGATTTTGCAAGCGCTTTGCAGGCAAAACCTAAAAATGTCAATGGTTTGCTGTACGGATGTCAAACTCGATGGCGGCCATACACTAAACTTTTAGCACATTTTAAGGGAACACAGTCACAGTTGTTCCTTTCAATTAACAGTGATGACAGCAGGGCCAGCGGTCATCTCTAAATCTGGCAAGCTGACTTCCCTCAGGATGACGGAGGCAATGTCCTCTGCCATCCTGATGGTCACTTCTCCATCCGTGAAACCGTCAGTAAGTTTGCTACAATACATTTGAAGCACCCTTTAAAACGTATGCTCCTCACTCATAACCTAGGCCAAACTGCATCCAAGACCCTAGCAACCAAGCTCTCTGAAATGGTGCCCAACAAGGATGGGCATGTGGGCAGGGATGTAGCTTGGTCAGTAAGATTGGGGGGGGTGCTTCAGATTTTCCAACAATCACACCTGCATTTAATGTTAAAATATATTATATGACAAGCAGAGTGCATGAGAGGGGCTTAAGTGGTAGTGGAAAGGAAGAGAAATGCGGATTGGTAAGGGTACTAAGTGAGGGAAAACACAATATTTTGTAAACTAATTTTTTAAGACTTTCAGAACAGCAAGGGAGAGAGTGTGTGTGTATGTTTTTGTCTCTGTGTATGTAAAATTTCTGGGGAAATCCTAGAGACACCTCACGATACCCGACTAAATGCACCTGTACCCAACTATTTTCCAGATACAAATACATTTATTAGGGGGATGTAACACCTAAACTCCCCCCCTAAAGCTGCACTCCAACATGGGGGCTTGGTATAAGAGTAGCTATCCAATTGCACAAACTGATGTGCGTGCACTGAATTTAGGGCCTTATTTAGGAGGAAGTCACACAGCACAGTTCACCTTGCTGTGCTCGACTGCATGACAGGAAAAGGGCAGGAATGTGCCGTATTTGAGTCGATACGGTGCATTCCTGTCTTTTCCCTTGCGCTGGTGCCATTTTGGCAGCCTAGGTGCAAGGATACCTGTGTTGCATGCAGGATTGTTTTTGTGCAGGAAGGGGCACCTTCCTGAACAAAAACAATCCTGGGAGTTATATTCCTCTTTCTATGTGTGCTGCAGAATGGCTTTGCGTGGCTTCAAAAATCTGATGTCATACATGTACCACACTACATGGCGCAAACGTGATGCAACCCTCTCATAAGTTAGCATGCTTAAGGACATTACCGAACCTTAATTTGGTAAAGGAAGAATGATAGTACAGTTATAGATTTATGGCCCCCCGCTACGGTGAAATAGATAAAAAAGCATTAGGCTGCAATTTGATTATGGGAACAGAACAAAGCGTGATGTGCGTACCCACAGGGGAATCCTGCTTTGCGCAGCTGGAGGCAGCCCAAACAGGTGTATATAATTGATTAAAAATTCAAAGCTGTAAAAATACTCAGAGACTTACAATGCTGAACAAAAATTTTGTGCCTGACAGGGAGCTCGGTCACATTACAGTACTGCTTTGCAGCCTCAGCGTTACTTATAGACAGCGTTCAGCAATCCATAAAAAAAAATTATGCACACTTTTCACAGCCAATTACACCCCAAACAGTCTCCAAAGTTATTGTAATTCAGCAGCTTGAACACTTCTTAAAAAATAAGCAGATGTAGTAGATATTCCAAACAGATTATTTCTCAAACTACTGCCTAAAACTGCAATAACAGACACAAATACATGATTCTTAAATAAACATCATAAACCAGGGAGCGGCGCTAAGATGTCGGGGCGACCTTAAAAATTAATTTCTATATTTAGACTGCACTGAATACAAAAGTATAATCCGATGCCATTTTTTACACGCCGAGCTTGGTTACCTTGGAGACACACTTGGTGAGCATATGGCGAATATAAATCCGATTTGGAAGAATTTTGTGAGCAAACATATGTTCATTCATTTTAAATTACCAGCTGTAGTAAAACTAGACTACAAAGTCAGCAAATTTGCTTCATGTGAAAAATATCAGCTTTACATCTTTCTATAAAATGTGTATATTTTATGATGAAGCACATCTCTTCAGGGAATCCATTTTAATGCAAATGCACTTATTCACATTATCCCCTCCTGAATTTTTCTTTCCTCTGGGCTAAGTGGAATTTCCCAGTATATTATTTAGAAATGACACGCTTAGCAATAGCGCACAGATTTACCATGTTTCCTTGTGAGCAAGTTCAGTTTCAAAGGTAGATATAAAATATCACCTGTTATTTGAAGTGCTTAGAAACAGAAGTGCGGAATTTCGTGCTATAAATATAAGGTATTGTTATTATCTCCTGCTGACAGTAAAGTGTCTGGAGGGGCGTAACACAAGCACCTGCAGCCCCTGCGGCGCAGGGTGGCCCCTAGCCCTCCAGTGGGCCCCAACCCTTCAAGAGGGCCACCATTCAGTCTAAGGCCCAGAAATAGCTGTAAGATATAGGAGACTCGTAGGCCCCTCATCACATTCTGCAGGGGAGTCCCCATCATTTTGCATTACACCACTGAAGCAGGTAAATCTCAGGGCAACCCAACTGTAATGTAACCTACATCACTTAAACTGATGGGAGCCAGATACATTTCCTGGGGAGGTGGCACTTTACACCTGCAACAGTTCAGCACCTACTTTGATGGGTAACATAGAATCGTTTTCAGGCCTCCTCGCTATGAGTCCATAATATGCATTCATCACTCTGTAGCCACCCCCAAACAGCAATTATATAATTTCGATGCATTTGCAGCTACATTACCAAAGGCAAGCATGGCCCCAGTTTATGCTGTGGAACAGTTGAGCACTCCTAGTACAGAGCAGGGCCCTGCACTCTGTTAACAAAATAAAAAACAAATAGAGGTCTATTTAGAAAGGTTAATATATACGTACATATTAAGTCCTATATATATTTACGAATACTACATCTAGGTGTAACACTAAACTTTTTTGGGCTATTCACAATCTGAGTTTAGATGTTGGTGTAACTCTACACTTTTTTTATTCACCATTTCAGAGTGTAGATTTACACCTAATTAAAGACTTATCTATCTTCACCCTCTCAAATCAGGGGTGGAGCCTCCTACAACTGGATTTAAGAATGCAAAGTTACAACATGCAACTTTGTCAGGGACGGCTCCTCCATGTGGGCGGAGGAGCGTCGCCACACTGCTTTCTCACAGTGCGAGAAGCAGAAACATAAAATAGTATTATAAATACCATTTTATGTTTCTGCTTCTTGCACTGCGAGAAAGCAGAAGGGTTTGGTTGGGGGCGGGCGGGTGGGCGGTCCTGCTCCAGGGTCGGGGAGGAGTGGCTTGCCCACTGTTGTGGGCGCTGACTGTTTGGTCGACCCCAGGGCCGACCAAACCAGTTATATGCACTCTCCGTTTTCTCCATGCAGGCTGTATGCAGCCTACATGGAGAAAACGGCCTCCTCATAGACGCCTGTATGGTCGGCGTCCCAGCTAATCACAACGCTGCCATTGCAGCGTTGTGATTGGCTTAGGGGAGGGGAGGGAGGATGCCTGCTTCCTGGGACTCAGGGGGATTCGACGCAGGACTGCACCGGGCAGGCGAAGGTAAGTTTAAAAAAAAAAAAAAATTAACCCCCTCTGTGCGACCACTTCCCCGCGCGAACCCCCGCCCCCCCAACCCGCGAGTCATGCCGGCCGTGACTGAACTTTGTGCACATAGGTGGAGATCACCACCGCCGTGGCAGAGATCTCTGGATGGGAAAGTATAGCATAAATTATATTATATAGTTTATTATTCTCTTAAAACCATAATAAAAAAATATGTTAATGGAAAGTAGATAAGCAAGTTAATTTTAAATATTTATTCTTCACCTAGAACTAATAAAATAAAATGTTACAGCACATTAACCCATCAAATTAAATGTAAAGCAAATGTATTATTTAATTATATTAATTTATTTGCTAAATAATGATTATTAGAAATAATTTTAAAAATCCAACCCTGGCTAACATTTGAATTTTTATTTTATATATACAATATTTTGTTATAAATGGTTTAATGAATTAACATTATTTTACATTTTTTAATCATAAACAAAGTTTTATCTATTTTTGTAAATTAAACATTAAAATGTAAAACTATAAAATAGTTTATTATTAATTATATATAATTTGTTATCTATCTATTCACCTATCTGTCTATGTGTGTCTGTGTTTGTACATACATACATATGTACAAATGTACAAACACACACACACGTGGATAGATAGCTAGATAGATTGATAACAAATTAGAAGTGTAGTTTGTGAATAGTAATGTTCCTATTCATTTGTGGGTGTATGTTGGTAATAGCACATCCATCCCTAAACCCTTTCTTAAATTTGTCTAAACCCCTCCCATTTAGTAAGTATTCTCCATTTTCCAGCCACTCCCCCTTACCCCTCCAACATTTACCAATAAAACTAAAACTTATTCTTGCATGCACAAAGATCTCTGCTACCTTGATAGAAACCTCTACACAGACAAGGTAGGAGAAGCAGAGGTCTTTTTATAGTACATGAGTAGTACTACCGTAAATATTAGAAAATGCTGTTTGTGAATATGTCCTATTGACCCCTCACAAGTGCTTTCTTCAACAGAGTAGTAGAAACACAGAGTTGCTTTTAATCAGTATGGCATCACAGACCCACCCATTTTAAGGTATCTTTATGAATGTGTTCTCGTGTAATATAACTAGCACTTATGTAAAGCGCTCCAATACCTTCGGATCGAGTTCGCGCAGTATAAAACTGCAGAAAAAAAGGCTTTTCAAAGGCTGGGAGGCCATGTGACCCTGCACAGATACTGAAAACACAGACCCTGCTGCATTATCAGAGCCCATTAGAGGGCACAACAGCTTCTGTTTTGAGTGGTACCTGGAAACCATCCAGGAGGGGCAAGGGCAGCTTGTGAGTGCTGATAGCCAGATTGTGCTTGGCGCTGTTTATCTCACCTCATAAAGGACATTTCAAGGCAGGAAAGGCACTACCACCCCATGCGACTCGCACTCTGCACATTCTGTGTGTCTGTTCAGGGCCTTTTAGCTGTATTCCTGGTCTAGTCATATTGAATATTCATACAGTAGTAGGTCAAGTTAAAGCAGCTGCATTAATCCTTTTAGATCTGTTGGCAGCTTTCAATACGGTATCCCACCAATGTTTGTTCCAAAGGCTGTATGAAATGGGATTGCACTCAACCACTCTGCAGTGGTTTTGTTCAATTTTAAGTAATAGATCTCTTACAGTACGGCTACTCCCTTTTAGATCTAGCCCTCAAAATTTTAATTCTGAAGTTCCTCAGGGATCCTCTCTGAGCCCCACTTTGTTTATTGTTTATTTGGCACCTTTGGTAAATATCGTGAGGGCACGGGGTTTTAAAATCGTTATATTGATGACAAGCATACGGAGACGCAAGGGAATTTGGTTGATTGCCTCTCAGAAGTGGCAGTTTGGATGCAGACACACTGTTTAAAACTTAATGCAGATAAAACTGAAATTGTACTTTTTCGGGGAGCTTGTAAGGTTTGGAATGACTCTTGGTGGCCGGCATTGTTAAGCACCACACCTAAACCAAAAAAGATGGTGAAAAATCTGGGCTTATTAAATTATGACTCCCGTTCTTTGCAAGAACACGTAACCAGGGTATGCATTATCTGTTTTGGTCTCTTATATATCCTCCGGAAACTCTTTCATTGGATCCCAGTGACATGGAGAAGGAACATTGTCCAAGGATTGATTATGAGTAGGTTGGACTATGGGAATGATAGGGTATTTGTTTGTGCGGCTCCATATTATTCAGAATGCAGTGGAAAGACTGATATACAACCAGACTAACAGGAGCTCAGCCATGACTTGTCTCAATTATCTTCACTGGCTCCCAGTTTGAAAAAGAGCAATTTTTAAGCTTCTGTGCCATACGCACAGAGCACTTTATGATAAGGGCCCAGCGATTCTACAGAATAGAGACATTTTTCATAAGCCTTTCCAGAACCTTCGATAAGCCAACCAGGCTTTAATATCCTGTAGAAGAATCAAGAAATCCAGAATGGGTGGCCATACCTTTCATTTTTTGCCAGTGACCCACTGGAATAATCTTCCCCATAACTTACGTGCAGTGCCAGATTTCATGGGATTTTGGAGCAAGTTGAAGACCTGGCTGTGTCCAATTTTGGGTCTTGAGTGGAATTAACAAGATGAGGTCCAGAGCCGGGATATCCCTTTGGGGATGAGGGTGCCCTCTATAGATACTTAAAATAATAATACAGAGCAGTAGTTTTGTACTATCTCAATCGGTATTGCAGTACGGATATTACACATCTCTAATTCCGATGTGCCACAGGAATTCTAATTCTGATTCAAACAGCCATAGACATTTATGTGCATCCAGTGTAATCTTATACCACTGGCCCAACTATTAAAAAGACAAAAGGCATTGCTTTGCATTTGATCACGCCTGTGTCATTAGTGACAGGTACAGACTGCTCAATGCTCCACATTAAAAAGTGGCATACAAGAATAAAGATTCCTGTTCTCAGGAATGTTTCCATAACATAGGTATAAGCAGTTGCTCCTCTGTCAATGTCTCATGTATTGCTTTGTTTTTGAGTTAAATAAAAAATAATAAAATTTAGGTTTTAAAAAGTAGTACTAATTGTAACAGAACATTCACAGAAGAACACCTGCAGAAGCAGTTCACCTTCTGTTCCATGCCTGTCTGCAGTTCGTCACACTGACCCTTGAGGGGGACCAAGAAGACTCTCCAAGGGAAAGAGGGCAGGGTTCACCAGTATCTGTGCACCTGCCATACTCTCAATCTGACACCTCTGTGGCTCATCCTAAAGGGTGCCTTGGAGTACACGCGTATTGTTTGCCACCTCCTAGGTGGCGCATGTTCAGCACGCTGCTCCAGGGCATATTTGGATATGAGCATGTCCTAATACTGTGAGGCATGCACATAGGCAAAAGGATTCCTACATTTGATGGAGCTATCCTCCAGTGCAAATCAAAGAAGCCCACTATTAACATTTTGTGGGCGCCAGCTTCACACACACAATCTTAATTAAAAAGGGATGATTAAACAGCAGCGGCCCTTTTGATAATTCCAAAGTGTGTTTGGAGAGGAGATGGGTGAAAACACTCCTTTAGATTCCAAGAGAAAGAATTGTCAAGTTTTTCTCTGGTTAGTGAAAACATATAGGGCAGAGAACAGACAAGGCCAGGACATTAGAGACTTTACTACAAGAGATGCGTTATAGCTGAGAAGTGGTCCCAAGAGAAAGGTCCACGGAGAAGAAGTGGAGAGAAAATTAAGCATGGAAGGAGTTCCACAGCATTAATGTTTATTCTTCAAAGGGCCAAGCCTCCCTTGTGAACATACTATTGAGTTCAGCTCCACAACCTGACCTTCTGGCATCTGATTTGATGACCAAATCTGGAGTCAACCAAAAATGGGGATGCTGTTCCACTCCCCCATGTTGGGCAACCACCAGAGAGGTTCAGAGCACCACTCCTAGTCCAGTGAACTATGGCATAAATAGAAGAGTCCCCTTTGAAGACAACACAACTTTCAGCAGGGATGCTCCCAAAAGAAGAGCAGACATAAAAATTGGCCCGCATGGAGGATGCCAAGGTACTGATCAGGCAAGCATGGCTCTTTGGAGGAAGGGAGTGAGCAGTGAGGGCTTATCACAGCTGCACCTTGATCAGAAAAATCGTCTTTGAAGAAAGTCTGAAACTGCATGAGGTACTAGCCTTAGAGCGTCTGTCGAATCAGAAAGAGTACCAGAGGATTTCTTGAAGTTGACTAAGAAGCATAGATTGAGGAATAGAAGGACAGTCAAATGTACATGATAAGTCTGGGTTGTGGGGCATTTGTGCATTAGGAGGATGTCTTCTTAATAAATAACAAAGTGAATGCTTCTGGACCAAAGATGGACAAACGCTAAGAGTAGAAACTCAGCGAAACACCAAAGGTTTAGGACAGACTAAAAGTTAGGCTGTAAAACTGTCACATCTGTTTCCTCCACTGAAAAGTCATAAAAAGCCAATGTTCGTTGCAAATGAGAATGGAAAAGTAAACATCTTTCAGATCCAGCCTGGCCATGCAGTCATGCAAAAGAAGTGTGCATCTTAGAAGACTGATGCCCTCCATTTTGAAATGCTGATAAACTACCCAGTGATTGAGAGCCCAGAGATTTATACCCAGCCTGTGGTGGCTCTCATTTTTTCTAACAGGAAAGAGAGAATTTACAGAGTCCCCTTTCGCAGGAGGGGGGCCCAAGGGTGATCTCTTCTTTGGAAAAAAAACAGTGGGATGAGGATACCTGCACTGGTGGTGAGCAACTCAAAAAGTTGTTCAGTAACCAGAAAGACCTTGGGGCCCAAAACGATGGAGCAGGCGCCCACCAACCCTTAGTTAGCTGGGGTAGAAATTGAAAAAGGATGACTAAAAAGGGAAATTATTAGTTTGGCAGGACAAAGGGAAGGCTGCTTGAAGCCTTAGGTTATACTTCAGGATTCCCTTGCATGACCTCCCCAATGCAGGTAGAAGACCAAGAGGTGGGAGCCAAAAGGGAAGTGCTCATGTCGGCATAAAGACGATCAGAGCAACTGACCTCCTCTAGGGTCAACAAATCCCCGAGTTGATCACCAGCCAATACAAAACGGGAAAGCCAGTGAAACGTGCTTTACATTTGTTTAGGCCTTGTCCAAGGAAGTAGAGGTTTAAAAACAATTTCCTAAGTGGCTAGATGAATTTGTCCCCAAGGAGGAGATAGTTATTACCATTTAGAACTGCTCAGAAGGGATGTTTGTAATCATGAGGTCCAAGAAGAGCAAGATAGTCCTGCAGCACTCAGTTGAGATAGAGGTGTTCATATCTCACAGAAAGAATAGAGCCCTTTTGGCCAACCCCTAGAGGAGTCAAATTCAGACACCTCAGGTGTAGTTAAATCCATCTTGAGCACATCAGCAGCACAAGTGGACTGGATATGTCCAGTATACTTTCCTGGCAGCATTTCAGTGCATAATAAACACACTGACATTCTGAACATTGCAGGTATGACAGCAAATATGGAAAACTTCTTGAGTTATTCAGACCATGACAGAGTTTGATAGGTCAGGCACTTCAGAATGCAGATTGTTGTAGGATCCTTTCTTGACTGAGTAGGAAAACGTTGACAGATAAGATATGCTACATATGAGAAGGGATCCCAGTCATAGCAATTTAGGTGTTGCACTTTTGCAGTATCAAACGTAGACTTGCCCTGGAGGTCAAAAGGTCCAAAATGACACCCTAGACGAGATAGAGAAGGAAGTGGGTTGTGGAGAAAAGAGAAACCAAGAGGGAAAAAGAGTGAGTCAAACGTGACACCAGTATTGCTATTGCTGTTGCGGTACAGGGGAGTTTCAGAGGGTACATCCTCATCAGTGAAATCAACTCCTCGCTTTAACCCTCATGCAGAGCTGTATCGTCTGCAAGAATATCTCATTGGGCTTTTTTGGGGACAACTTTCCCAGAGCCTGTCACCCTTTAAGCCTGTGAAAGAGCTCTTGAAGGTGCTTGTGCCTGGCAGTAGCTTTGACAGATTTCCTTATAAAGTAGTTGGAGCCGGGGGCTTTTTGGAGGACAAAAGGAGCTGAAAGGGCATCCAAAAAGGAGGAATGTCAGGCAGCAGCAAGACTCTTGATATTGGAGTCCAAGGAGGACTGAAAACGGGCATTAGTATCAATGATGGCTTGGCACATGTTGCAAAGTCATCCTGTGCCCTGTGCACCCCCCAACTTTTTGCTGACTGGTACTGGTGGTAACTGACTCTGACTGACCCTGGGCTTTGCCTAACCAGGCCCAGGGCCAGTGCTATGCTGAAAGACACTTAGAATACAGTGAAAACACCTACATACACTAGGGTACACTATGATATGGGGTACCCCTTGGATTGGCATGACCTACCCCATAGGGCCCTAGTACATATTAGAGCAGGGGGATTGAAACTACCTATCAGTCCCTAGTATAAATAGGGCATGGCAGTTTAGAGGCCAGCAGACCTTTCTGCACTTGCATGTGTGCACTGCTGAAGCCTGAGGTATTTTTAAAAGTGGCTCTGTGTGGCAGGACTGCTTTTAAAAAGTAAATTGTGCCCAAACTCGACTTTTGTGTTTGGGCCACTTAAAAATGGATAACCTACAATGTTTTGGCATATTAGGAAGCCCCAGGGTCTCCCCTAGGTGTCCCAGGGGCGGGGGTCAGGTATTTATAAGGTAGACCCTTATAAAATGAGTTTAATATGCCCTGGTTTAAGTGAAATTTCACAATTCACTCCCCACATTGTGATAAAGTGCTGCCCAAATTCGACTTTGATGCTAGGAGCTCTGTGGAGGGAGGATCTGCAATATTTCAACAGATTCAGAGCCCCTAAAGTCTCCCCTAGTTGTCCCATGGGTGGGGGTCCTGTAGATATAAGCGAAGTACTTATAAAATATGTTTTTATAAGCCCTAGTGCTGGAAAAATGGCCCAAGTCATTTTTCCCATTGCAAATCCCATGCCACACAGGATAACATGGCAAGAAGATAGTAACTAATAACTCCTGATAGGAGAACGATAGAACTTCCATTCAAAGACTTCCCAGAAAGGTAGTGATGAATCCAACAATATCATGTTGTTGAATTTCTCCTAAAATGTACAGACAAGAAGTTATAAGACTTTCTTGTTTGTAAGTCCAGATTCAGCCTTCCATTGGTCTGTCCTGATTGGTCAGAGTTAAGTGGATTAGCCAGGCTGCCTTGAAGAGGTGATAAAGAGCCCCTGGGGTTAACCAGCTCTGCTGGGAGGGCAGTGTGCTACTACACAGGAATGCCAGAGCAGGGGGAGGAGTCGTAAACCATGGTCTTCAAAGAGAAGCGGACGGCCTCAGTGTCATTTACAACTTCACTCTTTTGACCCAAAGCGAGAGCTAGGCTTATGGAAGGAATGCACAGATGCAGGGGGGAGAGGCTATGGAAAGTATCCATCCTAGGGGTGTGTTTAGCCAGCTCTTACCTCCCTGCTGGAAAATCAGCCATTATGAATTTGGAGGATTTGGTGCACTCTGGGACAAAATAATGCCACACTCTACAGGATGTGGTCATATCCTTGGGGAGTTGCCCTGCTCCCATTGGTCAGGAGTGACCTCCTGCTTGACCCAGAGAACTTGGAATAAGTATCTGACAGGGGCAGAGTCTCTCAGATCTGCTGCTTGAAACTTAAGAAAGCAAGACGTTGCCATGCTGAGAAGTTGGGGTGCAAAATTCTAAGGCCTGCCCTCTGAAGACTGCACCAGCTGAAACTACAGCCCTGTGGATTACCTTGCCGTAAAGAAACTAAAGAGTGGACTCCCTGCAAGCTACAGGTTAACAGAGCTCACCTGGAACATCACCACCAAAGATCCTCAACCTGAAGAACGACCAGTGGATTTGTAAGGGTTTTGTCCAAGTGGATTGTGGGAACTGAAGTCCTCAACTTTCAAGGACCATCTTGGAGCTTCCAGACCCTTGGAGTGAGTTTGACACACTTTGGGACCCCTTGGGGAACTTCAGGAAGAGGTTCCAGAAGTTTGGAGAACTTTGGAGCAACTTTGAAAAAAAGCTCCATAGGGGGACCAACTCAACCTGGCCAGCCAAGCCGCCTGCCTTCAACTGCGAACCGGCCAAGCCATCCAGGGTCATCCTGCTAAAAGCTCCATAGGTATGACTTCCAGAGTTTGACCGGGAGTAGAAGAAATCCGAGGCCGGCGAACCCTCACGGAATCCGGCCTGGTGAAGAGCATCGAGGGACCCCGCGAGAAAAAGCTCCAGAAAAGTTTATAAGTCCGAAGGTAAAAACTGTGACCGGGACCTACCGCGAGTGGTAGCCGCTCAGGGCTCCATCACAGTTGGCCTGAAACTTTTACTTTGAGCTGGTCTATCGCGACCAGATGTCCCAATAGGGTGCTATAAGTTTTTAAGTGCTATAAAGTGATACATCTTTAAAAATTCATATCTCCGGTTCCCTACATAGGATTTTTGTCGTTTTGGTGTCATTTTAAAGATAAAAATATTTCCTATTTTTATAAATTGTTGTTGGATTTTTATTATGTGTTGTGTCTTAATTATTTACTGAATTGGTGTTTTTAAATGCTTTACATACCTGTCTTTGAAGTGAAGCCTGTCTGCTCGCAGCCACGTTACCAAGGGTTGAGCATGGGAATCATTTTCTAAGACCTATGCTGAGTCCTATCATGTGTTAGTGGCCTTATTGCCAGTGGCAGACCTACATTTGCCCCTACCAATAATCCACTTTCCAACAGCACAGATGGGAAAATTGGTGGCAGGGGATGGAGAGAGGGAGGAAGAACCCTCTATTCATACTTCAGAGTCAGGCTTGGTGGGGAGGAGTGTCAAACCCTTAAAATGGGAGGAGGCAACAAAGCACCACAGAAAGGGTACAACAGGGACAACAGTGCGGGCACTAACCAAGGTGGTTCTTTGTAATATGTCAGCTTCTCTATTCACCAGGCTGAGGTACAGGAGCGGCCCGTGCAGGTAAGAGCAGTGGGGCCAGGTTGGGGGGGGGGATTCGACAGAGGACCACGAGGGGAAAATAAATATTACTTCATTTTCCCTCGTTGTCATCTGTCGAAATCCACCCACCTCGGCTCCACAGTCCCAGCGCTCTTACCTGCATGGGCCACTGCTGCTGAGATAGTCAGCAGAGGTACCACAGACTCAAGAATGATGTGGCTAAGATGTGAGACAAAGTATCAAGAAGAGGGCAGTGTGTGTCAATATAAAGAAACTGCTGTAGAGTGATTCCTTGCAAAGGAACTAGAACCCAGATAAACAAATCTAAGATTGCAGCTTTGTGGCAGAGAGAGCTTCTCAGTGCCTCAATGAGATGGGCTTTTGTAGGAAGAAAACTCAGGTAACACTGAAGATATCAGTAACAAGGAAATGAGTGGCATACAGCAAGGCACCCAGATAAGTAAAGTGAGCTCATGCAGTGACATGGTTGCATGACACTTTCTCCAGGATTGATTATGTTTTGGTGAGCAGGATAAGTGACAGAACTCTAGCAGATAATGCCAGTATTGGATTAAAATGTCAAACCTGAGAAAAGTTTCAAAACGGCAGCACTAGACATCGTATAAAAACCTTCTAAAACTAAAGAATTGTGTCAGCACGTAAAGCTCAAAGTTCAAGAATTTTAAATCAGTACCTCTGGATCGACTAGCATGAATACTGTTTGAGACGCTCTTAAGACAACTGGAATGAAAGTGACATTTAATTGCTGAATATGGATTTCAAAAGATCTGCTTCAATTTTAAAAAACAGAGTGAATAAGACATTTAGAAATATTTGATGGGCATGTTTGTATTATAGGAAGGGAAGTTCATGACAGCCATCTCGATCTCAAAATTGAAACAGTGTTTGCAACTAACAAAAAACATGTCTACAATTATGGAGCTTTTAATCGGGTTAAATGAAGGTATTAGTGGGTTACATTGGGAAAAGGCTGTCCAAGACACTTTATAGAGCTCATTAAAAGGTTGCACGTACTCCAAAGACCTCATTAATAATAAATAACTAATTCACAGCAACAATAGACATCTAGGAAGCACTTTTTACGGAACTTACCTGAGCACTACCCATGCTCTGTCAACAAAGTACAGAAACTACAAAAACGACAACAGCAGAATAGCAGCCGAATGTAGAACTACGTGACGACTAATTAATGGTCTATTGCTTGAATCACGAAGACTCTTTGAAAACTCTAAAAAAAAGTAAGAAACTGCTCACATTGGGCGACCAACAGGATACAAATAAATCAGTTGAAGGTTGAAATTATTAGTTTTAACTACAAGACGGATACAATTTTAAGAACAAAAGTTTAAAATCCGGGGGTTTGCATTTCAACTAACACGTCCCAATTTTATAAATTAAACCACAAAGACAAATTAGTTACGATATTGCAGGAATTTAACTGAGGACTGGCAGAAGTGTTTGTGGTACTGACATTAAGATTAAGAAACGCAAGTCGCTACAATGAAACGAACACTTTCTTTACCATGCACTGCCATATTTAATTCCAGATCTATTGTTTAGAATAAGAATGTAACCTTCAGATAAATGCACAGGATGCTGACAAGAAACGGGGGCCCTAACGCATACATTGTCTACCTGCTCACAAATGCATGCATACAGGGAAATGTATTCAGTCATTTAGCTTTACATTTTCTGCTTAAGGCGATGGCACCACCAATGATTGTCAACCATAAACCACTCTGCTCTCTCAGATCTGGATCTTTCTTGTAGCTAAACTATGGAACAGACTTGCAAGGACTGCTGATTAGGTCTACAGTTGAACATCTACTTTTCTGGAAAACACTGAGAACCTAGCTTTTCAAAAACAATGTCTGCTTTAAGTTGCTTTTACTAGCAGCTCCTTAGAATGTCTGAGGGACACCGCTAGAAAACCCTCTGTGGTACCAGTGTGCTTTAGAAAATGTGCCCAATATTTATCATGAACCCCTTCATCTCTTCAGTTGTGACACGTCTCCTTATTAGTTTCGAAGTTTAACAGAAGGTAAGTAGAGAAATGGTTTTAGGAAAGGAATATAGTTTTATTGGCAGTACACCACAGACTAGAGACAGTGGAAGAATGATATAGAGATAGAATAAGATAGAATAACAGAAGAAAACTGTCTCATGAGAGCACCAAGGCCACATTGCTCAACAAAATGAGCTGTAGAAACCTGAACACTGCACGATTTTTGTAAGGGCTTTCTGATCGTAACTCATATTCTGCTGGGGTCACATTTGGAATCCATGGAAGGAGCGCTTCAAGTCCCCAGGTGGCTTTATAAGGGTCTTGCAGCCTGTGGTTATAAGCAACGGCACTAGTAAGCTGTGACATAGAAAGCATATTATGGGTCCCAAAGCATGCAGAGAATTCCTCAATCTGCATCCCACATTCCTCAGCTTCCCCATCCTCACTCTAGTCCTCTCCCGGAGCTGGGAACCTCCACTATCTCTTCAGATCAGCTTCTGCTCTACCTCCACACACCCTGCTGCTGCCCTTGCCCTACCTGCGGAAGTGTGTGCTGGCACTTCCAGTCTAGTCTCACCAACCATCTGTGAAATGACAGCAACTTGCCACAAGCAACATCACAGTGATGGTTGTGAGCAGTGACAGAGGGTCAAATTTAAATTTAGTATGACATCAATCCGAATATAGCATGTTACTACGCATGCTATTACATCACGTTCCATTATAACCCGGTCGTTACGACCGTGTTGTTAGAACGCGATACCTTTACATCGCAAGTCATTAGATCGACTTGCTGTAGGGGGCGCGCTGGACTTAGGAATAGTATAATTTACTATTCCAACTCCAGCGTGTGCAACAGTAGGGAAGGTGTTGGAATAGTAAATCATACTATTCCTTAGTTTAGAGCGCCCCCTACAACAAGTCGATATTATGACTTGCGATGTAAAGGTATCACGTACTAACAACGCGATCGTTGTAACAACCGCGTTGTAAAAGCACCGCGATGTAATGGGAGCGTTGTAAACGCTGTTTCCCCATCATTCCCTACCTTTAAGTTCCCTGAGAGTGCACAATTTTTGAGCATGAGCACTGCCCTCATTTCTCATCTAGATGGGAGATTTAGGTACAAGTTGTAAAAGAAATGGTACTGAAAGTTGCATTTTACAACACAATTTCAAGACGTAATTGCATAAAATGCTGCAGATATCTGGGCAGATAAGACGGTGCGCACTTGAAATATTCCAATAAATTATGGTCAGTTAGGTGTGCCCATCTCTCCTCAGCACAATTTCCTTAGGAAACTGAGTAAAGAGCTTTAGGGTTTGTAAGAATGATGATAATCTGGAGATGCAATTGAACATGACCTTAAATCAATGTAACAGTTTGCAAAATACATAAAATGCATTCCTTCACTTCTATCTTTGACTATCTGCAGTAGCGGCTCGTGGAGGGTGTGCTGCGGAGCGGTGGGGCGGGGGAGGAGCAGGGTGGGGGGTAGTAAACTATGGCATACGGCCGAACAGACGTACGTAAACAAATAAATAAATAAAAAAAATTTCATTGCGCGCGCTGCATTGCCAAATGCCATGCAGCGCGCGCAACGAAATTCGTTTTATTTATTTATTTGTTTACTTACCTCTGCTCGGCCGTATGCCGTAGTTTACTACCCCCCACCCTGCTCATCCCCTGCCCCGCCCCACCACCCTGCAGCACTCCCTCCACGAGCCGCTACTGACTATCTGTCTATTTGCTTTCCTGATTTTTTCATTAGATGACCAGCCTTATAATATCACTGAGAACCCCACTCGAAGCAGGCAGAATGGGAACATGAAAAGATAAATAGATCTTGAAGCTTAAAGAGTAACAAGAATATTTGGCTCAGATTACAGAAACATTGCAGGATTAGGTACATTTATTTTCAGGTTACACTGATCTAACAAGCTTGGGCATAAGAAAGCAGTTATGTACAGAGATAATGCCCTAAACAGATATCAACAAACTTTGTGAAACCGTACTGTTGTATAACCCAACCTGCACAAAAGCATCTTCACCAGCTGCACACTCATGCATAACCAGGTTTAGGTGCAACAACTAAACTGTTATCCAGTGCCAATGTCTTACCGCAACAATGTGGATCCTATTATGCCTTGACAGTGGGGCATTTTCACATGGCTGTGCACCAAGAAAGCTGCAAAGGATGAGAAGAGATTATGGGCCATATGTAGGTGGGCTAATACCGGTCGGTAACGGCCGAAAATCGGTAAATTTCCCGTTACCGACCGGTATTTAGCCCTTTGCGATGTAGGAGGCCGGATTTAAGGAGTCGGTAATTTACCGATTCGTTATTTTAAGGAATCGGTAAATTACCGATTCCTTAAATCCTATGTAGGGAGCACTCAAGTGAGTGCATTTTTCGTTTAAGGATTCGTTATTTACCACCAACTATAAGTTGGTAGTAAATACCGAATACCTTTTAAAAAGCAATTTTGTGCTTTTTTAAAAGTGCCATGTGGCAGACATACATGCCCTTAGGGCATGTATGTGCACCACATGTGCACACATGCACGATTCAGGGGTGCAACAGGGTGTCAATTTGACACCCTGCCACCCTTGAATAAGTTCTCCTATTACCGATTCGGTATTTACCGAATCGGTAATAGTGAATGGCTTCCCATTCATTCCTATGGGCCTCCAGGCCCATAGGAATGAATGGGAAGGTATTCTTTATTACCGATTCGGTAAATACCGAATCGGTAATAACGAATATTACCGAATCGGTAAAATTTACCGAATGTTTACCTACATTCTATTTACCGATTCTTAAATACCGAATCGGTAAAATTCGGTATTTAGGAATCGGTAAATAGAAATTACCTACATATGGCCCTATATGTTTTAAATTGTTTGGTCTCAATCCCTTCATGCACATACATAAAAATAAGCATGTGATCAATGATTGTAGCCCTTCTGCCAGAGTATTGTTGAGTCTCCCCTTACTTCCAAAAGTTAAGTAGATTATTCTTGCACGGTAAGTAGTCAGAATATCGAGTATTTATTATCGGTTTGACATAATATCGAGTAAAAAATATCGTTAGCATTAAATATCGATGTAAAAAATATCTATGTATATAATATCGATTTTGTGTGTTGTAAAAAATATCGTTGTAAAAAATATCGATTGTTAAAATATCGTTAGTAAAATATATCGTTTTAGTATTTTTTTTTGTAAAATGTTTGTAAATGATATAATTATTGTTAAATAAATGTAAAAAAATTGTATGCTACTTTTTAGGAGCGGGATGTGGGGTTTTAGGGGATAAGGGTGGGGAGTGTTTTAAAAATTGGGGAAAAATTTAAAATTTATTTAAAAATTTAAATTGAATGTATAATATTTTTTTAGGGGCGGGATGTTGGGTTTATAGGGAATAAGGGTGGGGAGTGTTTTAAAAATTTGAAAAGTAAATTTAAAAAAATTTTTTTAAATTAAATAAAAATTTAATTTTTAGGATTGGGATCTTGGGTTTATAGGGGATAAGGGTGGAGAGTTTTAAAATTATTTTTAAGAAATTTTTAAAAAATGGAAAAATTAAAATATGTTAAAAAATATATAAAAGTGGGATTTTGTATTAACAGGGGATAAGGGTGGGTATTTTTTGGTTCTAAATTTTCAAAAATTACAGATTATTTGAATTTTCATTAAAAATTAAGAAAAATCAATTTATGAGTGTAATATGGCATTTATTGAGTTTACGGGTGGTGAGTGTTTTTTAAATGTATTGTTCAAAATTTTTAAAAATTTGAAATTTATTTTTAAAATTTAATTATTGTAGTACTGAGATATTGTGTTTACAGTTGTTGAAGTTGACTATGTTTTAAGTTTATTAAAATTTAATTTTCTAAAATTAAAATTTTTAAATTATTTTTGAAATTTTAGTTTATTAATGAGAGTAATTATTTTGTATTTAATTGGCTATAATTTTGTATTTGGTTTAGATTGTAAAATATTTTGTGGCAATTTTATTATATTTGTTTGGATATTATTATGTTTGAGATATTTTAACAGATATGTTTAAACAAAAATAAATACTATGCAATGTATATTTAATTATAGATACATACATATGTTTAGTGTGTAGTATTTTACAAGAGTTAATATAATTGTTATTAGGAATATTAGGTTATATCTGTTTATTGTTTAGTACCTTCCCTGATTTAATGTGGTTTGGAGTTGGAATAGTAAATTATATACGGTTAGTGACCAGCACCTTCCCTTATTTAATGTGGTTTGGAGTGGGAATAGCAAATTATATATGTTTATTGTCCAGCACCTTCCTTGATTTAATGTGGTTTGGAGTTTGAATAGTAAGTTATATATGTTTACTGTCCAGCACCTTCCCTGATTTAATGCGGTTTGGAGATGAAATAGTAAATTATATATGGTTATTGTCCAGCACCTTCCCTGATTTAATGTGGTTTGGAGTTGGAATAGTAAATTATATATGTTTAGTGTCCAGCACCTTCCCTGATTTAATGTGGTTTGGAGTTGGAATAGTAAATTATATATGGTTAGTGTCCAGCACCTTCCCTGATTTAATGTGGTTTGGAGTTGGAATAGTAAATTATATATTTAGTGTCCAGCACCTTCCCTGATTTAATGTGGTTTGGAGTTGGAATAGTAAATTATATATGTTTACTGTCCAGCACCTTCCCTGATTTAATTTGGTTTGGAGTTGGAATAGTAAATTATATATGTTTAGTGTCCAGCACCTTCCCTGATTTAATGTGGTGTGGAGTTGGAATAGTACATTATATATGGTTATTGTCCAGCACCTTCCCTGATTTAATGTGATTTGGAGTTGGAATAGTAAATTATATATGTTTAGTGTCCAGCACCTTCCCTGATTTATTGTGGTTTGGAGTTGGAATAGTAAATTATATATGGTTAGTGTCCAGCACCTTCCCTGATTTAATGTGGTTTGGAGTTGGAATAGTAAATTATATACGGTTACTGTCCAGCACCTTCCCTTATTTCATCTGGTTTGGAGTGGGAATAGTAAACTATATATGTTTAGTGTCCAGCATCTTCCATGATTTAATGTGGTTTGGAGTTGGAATAGTAAATTATATATGTTTAGTGTCCAGCACCTTCCCTGATTTAATGTTGTTTGGAGTTGGAATAGTACATTATATATGTTTAGTGTCCAGCACCTTCCCTGATTTAATGTTGTTTGGAGTTGGAATAGTAAATTATATATGTTTAGTGTCCAGCACCTTCCCTGATTTAATGTTGTTTGGAGTTGGAATAGTAAATTATATATGCTCAGTGTCCAGCACCTTCCCTGGTGTATGTGGTTTGGAGGGGAATAGTAAATTATATATGGTTAGTGCCCAGCACCTTCCCTGATTTAATGTGGTTTGGAGTGGGAATAGTAAATTATATAAGGTTAGTCTCCAGTGTCTGCTCTAACTTAATATAAATAAAGTAAAGTATGGGGTCATTACGATGACGGGCGGATCGCCACCGCCCGTATGGCGGTGGCGATCCGCCCGCCATTCCCCTCCGCCCGCATGCCTTTTCCCCTCACCACATTACAAAGGCGGGAGGGAGCCCGGCGGACGGAAAGACCGTCCGCCGGTTTTCCGCCGGTCCAACAGGGGACCGGACGGAAACGGGTAATAATATGGTGGCGGTGTCTGCAAGACACCGCCATCCATATTAGGATGGTGGCGGAGAGCAGCATTTCCATGGCGGCAACGCCGCCATGGAAAGGCATATGGTCTTCGCAGTTGGGGGCCCGTAGCGGGCCCCCAGGATGTTGGGGGGGTGGGGGGTACCTATGGTACCCCCCTGCATTGGCATGGACAAGGTGGCAGGCACCACGCGGTGCCTGTCACCTTGTGCATGCCAATGCACGACATGCATTCCCAGCATTGTGGCGGGTGGTGCTGTGAACACCGCCCGCCACAATGTTGGGAATAGGGGATGCCACCGCCACCGTGGCAGTGGCATCCTAATACTCGCGGTGGGACCGCCGCTCCTATGGCAGACGGTCCCATTCACCGCATCGTAATGACCCCTATGTTTGCTAATTAACATCTTTCTGAGTTAATGTACTTTATAGTGGGTATAGTGAAGAAATAAAAATATATTATGGTGTAAGGATAAAGATATAGTTATAAATGTTTGGACAACTATAATAGTTTTTAAAGTACATTGATACAATATGCATTTTTTATTATAGATATAATATTTAATAACGTAGAAAAATACACAGAAGTATCTTTATATTTTATTTATATTTTTATTTATAATGAGACATTGATAATAAAAAATTTGAAAAAGTTTTTTATTTTTTTAAGTATATTTATTTTTATTGTCTTAACCAGGAAAAAAAACATTTTGGGGCCTATTACGATGGCGGTCGGGAAACCTCCCCGACCGCCATGGTAGCGGGAAAAGACCGCCCGCATAGACCGCAACATCACCGCCGGTCGAATTACGATGACCCGCGGTCGAAATCTGACCGCGGCGGTCTGATCGTGGGCCTTAACATTGCGGTGGTTGCTGCTGCCCGCAGCACCGCCGCGATGCCGAAAGGAGCATGTCCCGCATTTCCCTGCACTGCGTGGCAGGCACTGCACAGTGCCTGCCACCTGGTACAGGGAAATGTAGGGGGGACCATGGGTACCCCCTCCCAACACATTGGGGGCCCGCATGCCTTTCCATGGCGGTCTGACCGCTGAGGAAAGGCTGGCTACCGCCGGCATCATAATCCTGCCGGCGGAGCCTGCTCTGCACCGCCACCACTATCCCGGTCCTGCTCCGTCCCCCAGGCAGGAGTGCGGAAGGCAACCGGCGGAAAAGCGGCGGTCGGAATTTCCCACCGCCGCGGTCATCACCGCCATCCTAATTTGACCAGCGGTTTTCTTGCTTGCAATCGCGGGCGGATGTCCACCACCGGTCCGGCGGGCACCACCGCCGGCCTGGCAGTGGACATCCGACCGCCATCATAATAGACCCCTTTGTTAATTGTTTATACATTACATATTTTGTAAATATTAAATATTTTCATATAACATTTTGGAAAAAATAGTATTAGAAATTGTTGTTTTATTACATTATTCAGTTATTTATTTTTGGACAACAAATAAGTAGTTATTACTCACTTTTTGTACAATATTTAAAACATATAGGGGCCGATTATGATGGCGGTCGTAGGCACATCCGCAGTGCTGGCGGTGGCAGAAAATGTCCTTTTCCGCACTCCATCGGCGGTCCTTGCGTCCGCCGTATTACGATGGGCAAAGATAGCCCATTTCCCGTCCGCTGCAGAGTTTAGGGATCCGCCAGAAATCTCCTTCCGCAGCAGTGGCGGACGGAGCCAATAGAGAGGGACCGCTGTGCGGAATGCGGTTACGACCGCCGGACGAATCACGATGCCCCGAACAGCTCACCACACCGCAGCGGAGAATCCGGCCATTCGGGGACGGCGGAAGCACTACTGCGGATAGCGAAAATCCACTCCCGGACAGCTCCACGCGTTCCTGACCGCTGTTCGAACTGCTGTTTGGGGTCTTTCCGCAGCAATTCCGACCGCCGCGGACTGATTTTCAGCTTTTCCGGACGTTCCCGGCGGTGTATCCTGGAATCCGACCGCCGCGGTAGGGATTTTCAGGCAGTGCATCCTAATCTGACTGCCGGTTTTGCCGCGGTACCTGCGGGTTGAAATTTCCTGCTACCACGGTGGTCGGAATGCTTTTCCGACCGCCATCGTAATCGGCCCCTTAATGTTTTGGGTAACGGTAGATAGATTAATTTTTTATATTATACATAATTTTGTACATTCATACACATAGTGAATATTAATAACAATATATGTAGTTTGTCACAAAAAAATAGAAAACATATTAATAATTGTTTGTATATAAATATTAATTAGTACATAAGTTATTTTGTAAACACAAACATTTTTTATAACATTAATTAAAAAAATCATATTAGTAAAACATATAAACATTTTTAAATATACATTAAACATTACATGTATATTTTTTAATTATAATAATAAATATTAATTTTTGTATAATATTTATTATTATAATTTTACGTTACAAATAATATGTCAAACATTTTTTTAAATTTAAGTCATATTTTGTGGTATTTTTCCAAAATTTACAGTAAAGCATTTGTAATATATAACATTTGCAATAATGAAAATGAATAATATTTATTATTTAAGGTAGACATTTTTAACCTAAAGTTTTATTTTGTAGTCTATCGGTTTTGTTTTGGGTCATTTGTGAGGGTAGAAGCTTGTGGTTGGAAGCTGAGTCGCATCGGTTAAGGTAAGATTAATTTCTTTAATTAAACTTTAATATAAGTGTCATTTGAATGTAGTCTAGTACTATATAGTGTATGTAGTGTTAGGTTTTGTAATTTTAGGTGAGTTGTATGTTTAAATTAGGTGTTTGCAAAATGCGGTTTGTTTGTTAAACGGTATGTGTTAGAGTTTGATTGGTATTTGTAATTATGTCTAAAGTTTGTTGTTAGTAACGTATGTATTTGAAATATTATTTAGTGTATATGTGTTTTTGTGCGGGAGGGATTGTTTTATTTACTAATAGGCTTTTGTCGGTTGGACGTTATCGTTGGGAGAAGAGTGTGGTTATTTTTAAGGAAGTGTGTATTAGTTTTAATAAACTAATGATTATTTTACACTTCCTTAATTTTTCGAGTTTTCCTGGAGCGTTTCTTTTTTTAAATCATTTTTTGGGGTTTTTATGGATTATCGTTGGTGGACGTATTGCTGATGGATTATTTTTTATACAGCTGTATTTTTCCATTTTTGGGGGATTATTTTTTAAATATTACTTCTTTAAACAACTGTGGATTTTATTATGGACCTTTGGACTACTCTTCAGCAACGAAAACTGTAAGTAAGTTTAAATTATTTATAGTTGGAGGGAAATGTTTATAATGTAATTGTTACAGTTAGTTGTTTTATATAAAATATAATTATTATGTCAGTTTATTTTTATAATTTTAGTTAAAATAATTGACAAAATAATTATATTTTTGGAGTTGGAAAAGAAACTTTTTTGACTGTTTTTAGATTAATTTTTTTTGTGGTTTGGAGGTAGATTTACTTAAAGTAGGCTTTTAGCTATTGTTTCTAGATACTCTAATCCTTCTGTTGTTGGGTAGAGTCTTACTTTGAATTGTAAGTACTCAAACATTTGTTTAGTTTGCATGGTTAGTTTTGGGCCTAGTTGAGTTATAGACTGTTCTATTCTTAGTTGTTGGTAGCTTTGTTCTTTTTGGATACATTCCAAATGTTTTTGGAGAGTTGGTGTAGTTCTGCCTGTTGTGGCTTGGAAGGTGTTATGCCATCCTTCCACAGCATTGTTAGTTTTGGCTTCTTTATTTAGGGTACTGTTATATACATTCCACAACGGAATGTGATATTTTGGTTGTCTTCTGTGTCCATCTCTGTGTAGCCTTCCCACCCAGGTATCCTCAAAGTAGTCAAGTAGGGGACTTAATCTTTGCTCGTTTTGTTGGTAGTAGGGACTTTCAATTAATAAATTGTAGTGCTCAAATACGTCAGTAATAGGTACATATGCTAGTGCAATTAATTTTTTTATTTGATATGCAAAGCTGCTATTTGTTGCATATTCTACACTTAGGGGCTGATTCCGATCTCGCTCGGACAGCCCTCCGAGAGCTGCCCGTAGCGTTACCTTCCGCCCGAGGCGTTCCGGGAGCCAGTCCAGCCGGCCGATGAAGTACGATGCGCAAATGTGTCAAAATCCCGATCGTCATGTACGCTCCGATTCCAGCCACATTTCCCGTACGAGCCGGATCCGAAAACGCAGAATAGAGTCGCACGGAAGCTATTTCACAGCAGTTTCCGGCCATCCAAATACAATGCGTACTTCCTACACGCTGAACGTGTCGCCACCTCCAGCACGTCTCAGCATCCGGAAGAGCAGTATGTAAGGTCCGATTCGCACCACAACACGATCTACGGCTACGCGACGCACCAACTATCAACGCATACGAGACGAACCAACGATCAATGCCTACGAGACGAACCAACCATGAATCCGATCGCGCAGACCATCCCTGTACTGTACATCTATGACAGGATCAACAACAGGAACCGACGCGTACGTCGCAGATGGTAAGTCAGACACCCACCACACAAACAAACGTCACAAACCAGCGAAATGCAACACACACATAGGTGGCGGATATCCCTCTCCACCAGCATTGCCCAACCCATAGGGGTTCGATGGCTATCACTACCAGCATTCCCTACTCATAGGGGGGTGGATGCCTATCACTACCAGTACTCACACACATAGGGGGGTGGATGCCTATCACTACCAGCAGTCCCTACTCATGGGGGGGATGCCTATCACTTCCAGTACTCACACACATAGGGGGGTGGATGCCTATCACTACCAGTACTCCCCACTCATATGGGGGTGGATGCCTATCACCAACAGTACACCCTACTCATAGGGGGGGGTGGCTATCACTACCACCATTGTCCAGCCAATAGGGGGCAGTATGCCTATAACTAACAGTACACCCTACTCATAGGGGGGATGGCTATCACTACCACCATTGTTCAGCCCATAGGGGGCTGGATGCCTATCACTACCAGCGGCGGTTTCCACTCATAGGGGGGGATGGCTATCACTACCACCATTATCCAGCCCATAGGGGGCTGGATGCCCATCACAACCAGCAGTCCCCACTCCTGGGGGGATGCCTATCACTACCAGTACTCACACACATAGGGGGGTGGATGCCTATCACTACCAGTACTCCTCACTCATAGGGGGCTGGATGCCTATCACTAACAGTACTCCCTACTCATAGGGGGCTGGATGCCTATCACTACCAGCAGTCCCTACTCATAGGGGGGATGGCTATCACTACCACCATTGTCCAGCCCATAGGGGGCTGGATGCCTATCACTACCAGCAGTCCCTACTCATAGGGGGGGTGGCTAGCACTACCACCATTGTCCAGCCCATAGGGGGCTGGATGCCTATCACCACCAGCAGCCCCCACTCATGGGGGGGATGCCTATCCCCAGCAGTGCACCCTACTCATAGGGGGGGATGGCTATCACTACCACCATTGTCCAGCCCATAGGGGGCTGGATGCCTATCACTAACAGTACACCCTACTCATAGGGGGGGGTGGCTATCACTACCACCATTGTCCAACCCATAGGGGGCTGGATGCCTATCACTACCAGCAGTTTCCACTCATAGGGGGGGATGGCTATCACTACCACCATTATCCAGCCCATAGGGGGCTGGATTCCAATCACAACCAGCAGTCCCCGCTCATGGGGGGGATGCCTTTCACTACCAGTACTCACACACATAGGGGGCTGGATGCCTATCACCACCAGTACTCCCCACTCATAAGGGGGTGGATGCCTATCACCAACAGTACACCATATTCATAGGGGGGATGGCTATCACTACCACCATTGTCCAGCCAATGGGGGGCTGGATGCCTATCACTAACAGTACACCCTACTCATAGGGGGGGATGGCTATCACTACCACCATTGCCCAGCCCATAGGGGGCTGGATGCCTATCACTACCAGCAGTTTCCACTCATAGGGGGGGTGGCTATCACTACCACCATTATCCAGCCCATAGGGGGCTGGATGCCCATCACAACCAGCAGTCCCCACTCATGGGGGGGATGCCTATCACTACCAGTACTCACACACATAGGGGGGTGGATGCCTATCACTACCAGTACTCCTCACTCATAGGGGGCTGGATGCCTATCACTACCAGCAGTCCCTACTCATAGGGGGGTATGGCTATCACTACCACCATTGTCCAGCCCATAGGGGGCTGGATGCCTATCACTACCAGCAGTCCCTACTCATAGGGGGGGTGGCTATCATTACCACCATTGTCCAGCCCATAGGGGGCTGGAAGCCTATCACTACCAGTACTCCTCACTCATAGGGGGCTGGATGCCTATCACCACCAGCAGTCCCCACTCATGGGGGGGATGCCTATCACTACCAGTACTCACACACATAGGGGGCTGGATGCCTATCACCACCAGCAGTCCCACACATAGGGGTTGTAGACAAAACACACACCCCCCCTACCATCATGGCAAGATTGTGTATTGTGTGTCAACTGCCTGCAACAGTGACACTGAAAGGGAAAACATAATGTCACCCCCATCACTGTTGCGACCAAATGGTGAATGTGAGGGTTAAACCCCAAGCAGTTACCGTAACAGTGTTGTAATGGGGTTTAAACCCCCCCTCACTACAGTGACCAAAAGGTCAGTGTGGGGTTCAAAAATCCAGCATTTTAGGAACATTGTGGTAATGGGGTTTAAACCCCCCTCACTACAGTGACCAAAAGGTGAGTGTGGGGTTCAAAACTCCTGCATCCCAGGAACATTGCGGTTATGGGGTCTAAACCCCCCTTCACTACAGTGACCAAAAGGTGAGTGTGGGGTTCAAAGATCCAGCATTTTAGGAACATGGTGGTAATGGGGTTTAAACCCCCCCTCACTACAGTGACCAAAAGGTGAGTGTGGTCATAAAAATAGCAGCATCTGCAAACCAGCATGTATGAATCCTGGTCCGAACACCACAAGCAATGTAGTGGCAAAGTAGTGGTTGTGTGCCATACAAACATAGATATGTTGATGGAAAGATTGTTGTGTATGAAAAAATACCCTCTGCCATGTGCAGACAAGCATCACCCATGGGGGCTGACAATGCCTCCAGTGTCCAATTAGACAATGTAAGAAGTGACCCTCACAATGCATACACACATATCTTCATGAACAGACACACAAACTAAGGAATCCTGTGGAGACTATAGATGTTAGGTGACCAAGTCCCATACCATGGCAGCAATGGGACATACCAACCATAATGAATGTGCACACTGATGAGGTAGGAGACCCAGGGACAGTAGGGAACAACCTCCAAACAACATCCAGCCAATGGCCCACAAAAGCCATACCAATGCATTGGCGCAGATGCACAAACACAAACAGGCAGCCACATACTGCATATCAAACCCAACATGTGTGTGTGTGTCAGTGTCCCCAGGCTGGTACACAACACATGAGGGGGTGCTGAACTCCAAAGACACATATGTGTACACAGTGCCATACTAAGGTAACACATTAATTGGGTACCCCTCTGTGGGCAATCAGGCAGTGTTAGATGAGTGGGATCACAACAGACTCATGTGACACAAGCTGGGCGGAACAGCAACCAACACAGCAAGGGACAGACCCACTCCATCAGTACCCCCAAGGACCCTACATTGTGGTGACAGTAGCCTGTTTGATAATGCCTCTGTGATGACAAATTTGGATGTGGCCCATACTGTGGAGCACAGTCACCTGTGCACACTGGGTCATGTGTCTTGACAGACCAACTTCCATCACACTTACACAAACACAAATCACTGGGCATGGCCTGTAATCCAAGGCCAAAATGTAGGTAGGTGCCTAGCCATGACACAACTCACATTTGGCCACTCTTAACACCACACACCTTGATCTGCACCAATGTACATCAGCTAAGCCCACATGGACTGGTGACATTACACATGCACCTGTGACAATCCCAGGTGTGGTGGGGGGATCTAAGGTGCACAAACTCATTACACATGGCCAGTCAACAACCCTTGTGAATGTCTGCCACACTGCACAGTATGCGGTACATGTGCATGACGTGAAATGTATCTGAATCATTGGGATCCCTGCCACAGTCCCAGACCAATGACGAACCCAAGGAGACCCACAAATAACACATGTTGACACCTTCCAACATTGCAGCTTCGAATCTGAGGAGTGGGAGCAGTCACACACACATACAAGTGACCCAGTCACAGACAGATACCACATAGTGAAAACTACCTGATTGTGGAAACACAAAAGTGCCTTGGGGAATCCTGAATATGTCCCACGTGTGTTTGCCCACATCCCAGGCCCTTATACCAAACACACCTAGGGATGACACCCTAATGACCAGTAGTTTGCCATGCACCTACATCCCAGAAAATCCAGGTCAAAGATGTTGGATGAACACAGGACAACTCAGCAAGCATCACAAACAGGAAAATCTGTAGGGAATACAGGCTGTGTATAAAAAGGGAAGGGAACACACAGAGACATGCTCACAGAACATACACCATGGGCTCAGGCAATTTCACTGAATGACACACTGCCATGAGGTGACTCCACTCCTGCGGAAGGTCAGGTGTGCCAAACGTTGTCTGTGCAGGGCCCTGTCATGTCAGCATAAAACTTTGTCAGTGAGACAATAATTACAGCACACTGAAAGCTCTGGTCACATCAGCCTGTGTACAGGAGTGTCTCTTAAGTCATCTGCACATACTCAATACACATGTATAGCAAGTTGCACTGATGACACAGATGACTTGTTCACCATTGATGCGCAAACCTGCATGTCCAGTGGAGATGTGCCCACAGTCAGGAAATTTCAGAATGTGCACAAATGTAAGCCCGACATATGTGCAACAGTGCAAGCCATAGATGTGAAGTTGCGAATAAAAGGTGACACTCCCTGTGCCAAAATATTGGGATCATGACACCCTCAAATTGCAGCAAAGGATGACATGGATACATACCGTAATAGGAAACATATACCATGGACCACATGGAGTTCATCACATCACCAAATCAATCATTAGCAACAAAAAAGTATCACAACAGCAACTTCATGACACCCATCAGCAACATCATGTACATTCAATGCAAAACGACAACATTAACAAAAATCTGCTTTATTCAGCTTGCCAAAAAAACTTTTGTGAACTCATGAATAATCCAAAGGCCAATGGCCAGTCCATTCCAATAGTCCATTGTGTGTGACATATGACTGCCTGTCACACATTGCTTGCCTGCACTGCTATGGACAGGGGACATATCCCCTTGGAGGGGCATACATCGGGGCAGGCCAGGCACCACAGGGACACGATCAGGGGATAGCAGTATGGGGCAGGGGAGGGGTGGTGGGTGCAGGAGTGTCAGTGGCAACTGCAGTGGAGGTGTCCGACACAGTGGGCACCGTCACCACTTCAGTGCCCAAGTAAGACGGAGTGGACAGGGTCTCCACTGCAGTGCCAATGTCCAAAGGAGTGGTTTGGGGCTCAGATGAAGTGTGCAGGACAGATGGAGGGGACACGGTCTCCACAGCAGTCGCAGGAACAGGCAGAGGTTGTAAGGTGGGGGTGGAAGTGCATGTGGCAGGGGGGGAGGGCCTAATCATTTTGGGGATGGTGTACCTGTGTGTGGGTGAACCTGGGGCAGGGTGTGGCGGGGAAACCGTTGGAGTGGTGGCCTGGGGGCTGGAGGACAGAGACTGTGTGGTGGAAGTGCGGGATTGTGGTGGGGTCTTGCTCTTCCTGGTCCGGGGGGATTTGCGGGTGGGGCCCTCAGTGTTCCAGCTCCTGGGGGAGGGTGTCCGTGTGGTGGGGGAACTCCCCTCTGTGTGTGGTGACTTCCTCTTCCCCTTGTGAGTTGGATCAGATGGATCTGTGGGGAAGAGGCCAAGGTCACAGAGGAAGAGCTTCTGGGAAGGTGGGGTTGCAGGTGAGGCAAGGGAAGGGGTTTTGGAGGGAGAGGTATCTGAGGACTGCGGAGTGGTTGTGGATGCATGTCTGTGTGTCTGTGCCCCATCCCCTGTGTGTGTGCTATCAGTCCCCGGAGTGTGCATGCTTGCACGTCTTGACTTTGGCTTGCGTTGCTGTGTGCTGCTTGGGTCTGTTGATGTGCGTGCCTGGGCCTGTGTGAGTGTGCGTTGGGCAGGTAGGGTAGTGGGGATTGTGGATGGGGCAGAGATAGGAGGGGTGAGGGACTGTTGGAGGAGGGACACTGCTGCCGTCAGTGAGGAGGCCATGGACTGATTGCTCCACTGTCGGGCAGACATGTTTGCTGAGATGCCCTCCATGAAGGACACCAATTGTGTCAACAGACCTGTGTGAGCATGGAGGACACTCAGCATTGATGTCTGCCCTACATGGATCTGCTTAAGCAAGTCCACAGACTCCACACTCAGGGCAGCAGGGGAGACAGAGGCAGGGGGTGCGGTGCCTGGACTGAAGGAGACATGCTCCCTGACACGGGAGCCTCCACGGACATCAGGGATGGGAGCATCTGGGAGGGTGGAGATGGTCTGGTGGCGGGGACAGACATGCTAGCTGTTGTCTGTCGTCTGCTGACACCCGCCTCCACAAGGGAGTCCTCACTGGAACTGGAGTGTTCCTCAGCTGAGGTAGTTGTAGCTGAGTGTCCCTCAGTGTGGCTCCCCTCACCCTCCGTGCCACTGGGTCCCTCCGCCTCCTCCACAGCAGACCCAGTCTGGCTCTGCGGCTCCTCTTGGTCCATGGAGCTGTCTCCTCCAGTAGCCGTAGATGATGCTGCAAACAATGATGAAAAACAGATTCACATTAGTCACCTATATTCACCTGACACATGACTGTAATTGCAGCACATCACAGATCAAGCCCTCGCATCATATGATAACCATTGCTAACATGACTGACACATATGTGAAGCAGGCACTTGTCAGTCTGCCAGTCAACCATGCCCCTCGTACCCATCCTGGCAATGGACCCATCTGTCTGGTGCTGGTGCATGTATGATGTCCCTAATAATATGTGCAAACATGCCCCACATTGCCAGTTGTCTGATCTGCAAGGATTGTGATTGTAATGTGTCACTACACACATATCCCATCTCCTGCCAGTGACTCAGTACATGTGTCAGGAAATGGGATGGCCAAAGTCATTGTTGACATGATGGATATGCTTCCATCCCCAGACACCATGATGGCCTCATGTCCTGATAGTCAATGCTACAATGCAGTACATGCAGGACAACTGACAATACTGCAGGATCCAGATTTGCATGTGGCACACCATGTCACAGGGCTGTCTGGCCACTCAGTCAGTACTGGCTCCTGTCACTGGGGCAGTGCATCCAAAAACAACAGTGTGCACTGTGTCACACTCATGTTTTTGCGGGGAATGCAAGCTCTGTAGCTGTCAAGTACACATGTTCACCCCCTGCTACCCACATTGTTAGAGGGTACGTTATGGTTGGTCACACTCTTCTGCGTACCTCTCCCCTCTCAGAGTCTCTTTCACACTTTGCTCGGTCACTTGGCAAGAAAGAACCATGTGTTAAAATATCATAGTTTATTAAACAATTCAAAAGCATAAAAGAAAATACTTCAATTTAAGTGTTGCCCATCAACATATGGGTAAGATCAGAAATAACTGCATCAACAATGTTAAAGATCAATTGGTTCAATTCAAACAGAAATGTATATCTATAAATTAATCCATGAGCAGCCGATCAAGGGGCAGCCCTGAATTCAAGAGTGATACAAATGATAGCATTCAGAGGACAAAAACAACAGTGTGCACTGTGTCACACTCATGTTTTTGCGGGGAATGCAAGCTCTGTAGCTGTCAAGTACACATGTTCACCCCCTGCTACCCACATCATCAAGAATCAGATGATCCCAGGGTATCCAAATGAGACATTTGAGTTTGTGCTAACACAGATCAGTAAACATGAACACATCACAGGCTGACGAGAACAAAGCAAAGCCTCTTGCACATTAATGTTAAATCCACCATTAGGCACACTCAAGTAATCACACACCTATGTTTTGCCCCATGTGCAGATCCAACAGCCACATATCAGATGGCTGTCCATCCTAAACATTTTAACACTCTTGAAGTCCAAGAAGTTTTGCCAATAGACAATGACACGGAGGCAGACACCTGATTGCACATTTCACAATGCTCAAAATGTTGGCTGACACCCAGGATTGGGAGGACAGAGTGTCTAATATGGCCAGAGTTGGCATAACTGTCCTGGTCCATGTGCAACATGTGCTTACCAGGAACAGTAGGCAGGTGGCTATGTATGTGTTACAGTCATGATGTTCATTCTTCAGAGGCCCCAACATTGGTCTTACCTGATGCATGGGTGTGTGGTAAATACCTCAGACACTATGGTGACCCAGATCAGCAATTAGAACACATATGTATGGCCCACACAGCGTACATGTCAGATATCTGGCAATGTGCAGACACATATCAAGCAATTGCCCCACCCATTAAGCCCAAAACGATGCACCTGTGGCAGATGCTGTTCCCAACATTAACCTTGGCCAACAGCAAGGACACACAACCCAAGTGACACAAGTCACAGACCGAAAGGGCCACACCTGGTTATCAGATGAGAATGGGGCATCACCAAATTTAGCCACATGAGTCTTGTCTCAGCAGACAGACGAACTGTGGGAGTGTCACCAGGCTGAAGGAGTGCAAATAGCATGTTAGACATAGTTCACCAAAAAGGCATGAACTTACCCCCTCCTTGCTGCTGTCTGTCCTTCAACTGCCCATCCAGGTCAGGGAAGACCACCGTCAGAATCCTGAGCATGTGGGGGGTCAGTGTCTGTCATCCGCCCCGTCTGCGTGGAGGTGACAGCTTCAGCTGGACCCTGGCTATCCTCCTGGTCCAGCCACAAAGGTCCTGCCACCTCTTCTGGCAGTGGTGGATGCGGCGTTTGAAGACCCCCACAGATCTAACTGCCCGGACGATGGTCTGCCAAATCTCCTGTTTCTGATGGACATCAACATGTGAGGATGACAAACTAAGACACCATTACTACACATGCAACATGTTTGTTCATCACACAGTTGGACATACATGTCGTTATCACAAGGGCACATGATGTATGCAGGTAGTGCAACTATGGTCATGGGCAGTTGTCCTGTGTGCAAGCCTGCATTAACAACATGAAAACAGTGCCTGGAAATCAAAAACATGGAAATATACACTTTTTCATCACTGTACCTGTACAGAACATGTATCTACACACTTGGAGACTTACAATTACTCAGTGAGCATGCTTGCCCTAGGTGAACACAATGCTAGTAGTGCTAGTCAGACAACATGCACAATTAGGAAGGCAGTGGACTGCGCACTCACCTGCTCCCCTGGTTTCCCATATAGCTTGCTGTACTGTGGAAGGAGGCTGTCCAGCAGGGCCTGGTTCTCCTCCTCGGTGAAAGCTGGGGCCCTCTCCACAGTACGTGACATTGCAGGACCCAGAGGATGCAGAGACAGCAGCAGTGGTAGCAGAGATGTAATGCTGTAGCAGGTGGTGCAGGCAAGTGAAGTCTCTGGGGAACAGACAGTCTTATATCTGTGCTGCAGAGGCAGAATCTGTCCCATGCGTCCAAAGTGATAGGTCCAACACGTTTGCATTTTCTGAAATTGGCCAATCCATTGCATTGCACGCTTCGTACACGCCTTCTGCATCGTTCAAATTTTCCCCACCATGACACCATTGACTTTGATACATTGTTGTAGGGAGCCAACGGAATTTTCTGAACACAAATTGTACAAGTTTCAAATCTGCGTCCGTCTCCATGACATTCAATAGCCAATGCGTGCGCACGGCTTGGTCCGTAAGTGAACGGCGCGTCTTTTGAAAACTCACACGCACCCGTCACCATTACAGTCAATAGCCAATGCGTGCGCACGGCTTGGTCCGTAAGTGTACGACGCGTCTTTTGAAAACTCACACGCACCTGTCACCATTACAGTCAATAGCCAATGCGTGCGCACGGCTTGGTCCGTAAGTGAACGTCGCGTCTATTAGAAACTCACCTGCGTCTGTCACCATTACAGTCAATAGCCAATGCGTACGCCCAGATCGGACCCTAAGTGAACGTCGCGTCTTTTGGAAACTCACCCGCGTCTGTCACCATTACAGTCAATAGCCAATGCGTACGCCTGGACCGGACCCTAAGTGAACGTTGCGTCTTTTGGAAACTCACCCGCGTCTGTCACCATTACAGTCAATAGGCAAAGGATGCCACCCACAATATCTTGGCAGGGACTCCGGTGCCCTACAACAAACATATAGCCTGTCACACAGTATATGAAATGACATTTCAGGCCTCATGACATGTGTGGGTATATGGCTCCACATTTCATATTGGACGGGGAACTTAGTGGCACACACTCCCAGGGTGTGCCATGTTTAATGGGGACAAAAACCATTGTGTGTGAGGCACATCACTACTGTGAGTGCCAACTTTCCAGATCAAACCCAAGCCCTGTACACAGTACAAGGTGCACATTGTGTGATGACATGTTACATACACCCTGACTCATAGGTGAAATGGACTGTGTGTCACAGGGTGTCCCAGAGCTAGCATTGTGGGGTTAATCCAGAGTATGTGCGTATTGTCCTACACACATGTCTCTGATTGTATGTGGTAGATGTCAATTGTTTACAACATCCATGTGATTTGGCCATGTGAGTTGCTGCTGTGTCTGTGTGTCACAGACATCCATGTATGGCCTCGTATGGCCTGCTAACAAATCTGGTAGCAAATCATGTGTGTTTCATGGGTGTGTTACGTGTACATCAGATGCTACATCATGACAGTGTCCTTGTGGCACCACAAGATCCTTGTGTGTGTGGCAGACAAAGCACCTGTCATGTGGGGAACACATCTATCCTTACTAGTCACTGAGGTGTGTGTTTGGTATGTGACATTTGTGCAGATGCACTGTGACAGACCCCATAGATTGTTCACAGCACAGCATTGCACTTGTTGTGTAGCCATGTTGAGCTGAGATGTCAGGTGAGGGGCACATAGCCGACATATGTGTCCATGCCCAACAGCACACACATCAAGTAATTGTGTCTTGCTATGATGTAGCATGTGTATTTTGCATGGTCATTGCCACATATGTAGGGGAACTGATAATCTTTCTTTGCTCACCTATGTACTGCAGGAGACCAGCTGTCCATAGACCGTTCCCAGACCTTGCAACTATGGCTGAACATGACTGCATCCGACAGTACCGCTTCACCAGACCACTAATTGAGGAGTTGGCGGAGCAGTTGGCCCCACATTTACAACCTGGCCGGACATATCCATCAGCGCTGACCCCCAAGGTGAAGGTGATGGCAGCCCTACACTTCTTTGCCACCGGTACCTTCCAACACACTGCGGCTTCTGCTGGTGGAATGTCACAGACCATGTTCAGCCGTGTGCTTCGCGATGTTTTGGAGGCGATGTTGCATTTCCTGAACCGGTACATCCAATTCCCAACACCAGGACAATTCACTGCCATAAAGAGTGACTTTTATGCACTGGGAAGGATGCCACATGTCATAGGCTCCATAGATGGAACACATGTGGCTTTGGCACCACCACATGCACATGAGCAGACATACCGGAACAGAAAACATTTCCACTCCATCAATGCCCTGGTGGTATGTCTGCCGGACATGACAATTTCACATGTGTGTGCACGTTTCCCTGGTTCAGCTCATGACGCTTACATCATGTGGACTAGTCGGATCCCAACAATGATGTCACAGCTGCAGAACCAGCGTGCCTGGCTTGTCGGTGTGTAATATCTGTTTCCCTTGTGTGTTTTTGGTAAATTATTTTTCAAACTTCTTTCAGACCCATTAAATGTTTGTTTGTTTGTATGTAGGTGACTCAGGATACCCAAACATGCCGTGGTTGTTGACACCCCTCAGGAACCCTGTGACACCGGCGGAGATACGTTATACTGAGGCACATAGGCGGACCAGGAGAGTGACAGAGCGGACATTTGGGTTGCTGAAAAGCAGATTCCGCTGCCTGGACATGACTGGAGGGGCCCTCCCATATGCCCCTGAGAAGGTGTGCAAAATCATAATTGTGTGCTGCATGTTACACAACCTGGCAGTGAGGGAGGAGTTGGCTCTCATCCAGGATGATGATGACCAACAGCCGCCAGCCGTGGAGGATCCTGCCCTGGGTCATGTTGCCAGTGATGATGAGGGTGAGGTGGATGTTCGGACACAGCTCATCAACAACTTTTTCACATGATTGTGAGTAAACAGTGATGTGTTGTCTATGTTTTGCAATGGCCTGATATGTGTAGGTGGTGCAATGTTGCTGCATATGTGTGGCTGTGTGCTACTTGACAGGATGCTTGCAGTGATGTGTCCTTTAAGTTAGTATGTACTCCCAAACAGTGTTGACATGATTACTAGGTTGTGCTCACGTATATTAAGATTTGTGTTTGGCATGTGTATTGCAGATGTATGCTGTTATTTTGTGATATTAATAGTGTTGTATATCTGTCCTGGCTGGGTCCAAACTGGAATGGCATGGTGAGCAAAAAAACGATGGATTTAGGCCCACATCTCTGTACTGGGGTGAATGTATGACATTGTTCTGCATTCTGTCCATCAACTGTTCTTTTTGCATTTGTCACCCCGAGTGGGACGGGTATGCCCAGACGTGGGTCCCGTGCTCTCCATGCCACTGGAGTCAAGCTATCCTGGCTGATGAGGGCTGAAAGCCCGAAACCGGTCCTCGGATGCTTGTTTCCAGTCCAGGGAGGACCTGGCCTGGCAGTTCGGGCTGGACTGTTCCCATTGGGCGCAGGGTCAAGACTGATTTGCATATGGCTGGGTCCAAACTGGAATGGCATGGTGAGCAAAAAAACGATGGATTTAGGCCCAGATCTCTGTACTGGGGTGAATGTATGACATTGTTCTGCATTCTGTCCATCAACTGTTCTTTTTGCGTATATCTGTCCTGCACAGGGTCCTTTGGCTGTAGTTTGGTCACGTGTGACCAGTGGCGGTTTCTCCCCGAGGGTGTCGGGGCTCCGCCCCCGTTACCAAAGTGGTGTGCTCAAAGCTAATCATATTTTTTATTTAACAAAAAATAATCAGTTTTCTTTTTACTTTTTTTTAATGTCTTATCTTTTAAATAGTGATAGTCTGCATATTGCCACCGTGACGGTGGCCGTTCGTTGTGGCCGCTGGAGGCATGTCACGTGACTCTCCCCTTGCAGGCCCAAAGAAGCCTAAGTGTTTGCCGGCTGACAACCTCACAGCCCTGGAGGCTGTGATGTCATCAGCTCGGCAAAGACCTAGCTTCAGGGCCCAGTCTCCACCCCCTGATGGCGTGGAGGCAAAGTTAGCCCCGGGCGTTTTAAGTCCAAGCCCGGTATCGCTAACCCTCCACGTCAATCAGAGAGTGGAGCCCTTTCCCAGCTCATTACAGGGCATGGTGGGACCCACCCTGTGACGAGTTGGGAAAGGGGTGTGGCAGGGGGGGAAGCTGAGGATTCGAGTCTGCGCAGACTCGACCTCAGACTGCTTCCCGCGCATGTCTGCACTTGGTGGAACTTTCTGGAAGGAGGTTGGAGGCCGAGGAAGCCTTAGCCACTGCGTCACGGACACAGACAGCAGCAGCACTGACTCGACTGAACTGAGGAGTGGGTACCGTAGGCACGGCAGTTAACCAGCAGCCCAGGAGGTAAGGCCCAGGCCACAGGCATTTTTTAAAATTATTATACCTGGGCTAGAGCGGTAGAGCCTCGGTGGGGAAGCAGACTTGAGTCTTGCCAGGGACGTACAATATTGACTGCAGTGCTTAGCTTCGGTGGGTAAGTTTTTGGACCCGAGGTCTTTAATGATTGAAGGAGAAGTACCCAGAGCTTTCCACCTTCTGGACGGAGCTTCACTATGTTGAAAAAGCAGCTGCAGGTTGTGATGCCATATTGCTCATTTCTTCTGATGCCTCTGATTTTTCATTTTATCCCACAAAACAGAAATGTTGGTTCTTAGTGTTTGCATTTGCAAGTGCTGATACGGGATGCTTTTTTAAAATAGTTTTGTTCTTAGTGATACGGGATGCTTTGCATGCTCTGGTGCAGTTTACTTTTACCACACCTCTGTGAATGCATCTTACAAGCAGGGTTTAGTGTTAAAATCCATGTAAATACATGTGAGGATATGGTGACTTCACACATATTACATGGTGTGATAAATAATTGTTAATATGCACAGTGAAACGTAAATGACATTATATGTTAATGATGCATCGGTTATGTCTTTTAGGCCCAACAATTGTTGTTTGTTTGGGTTGCAGTTGTGTTAATTCTAAATGAAAACGTGACATAATTAACAGAGAAATAATGAATGAATGTCACCTTGCATGAGTCACAGAAAGAAAACCTAATCAAATGTGTTACAAAAAAGCAGTATTGTTCTGATTTTCCTGTGTTTCATCCATGCATTTGGGAAGCTAGTTTGGACCTTGTGTATGAAATGACAGTGGCACAGCTTTCTGAGGTGCAGGCGGAGTGTGTGAGGCGAAAGTATCTGTTCTTTATCTGCCAAAGGATTTACCATCTTGTGACCTAACGTCAGAATGTCAAACAAAGATTCCTTGACAGAACAAACTCTTTCCCACCCTTTTCGATTGAGCAGCAGCAATAGGCACAGGAAGGACAAGGTGATAGACAAGATCTCTGCTGAGTATGTTTGCTTTTAACCTGGTGGTATGTGCCTCAGATCAGAGGTTTTCCACAGTTTGACAGGTTTGGTGGAGCCATATGGGACCCTGGTGCAAAACCTTGCCCCGGGGCTGTGCACATTATTAGTGTTAGTGTACAGTGCTCAGTAAAGATGGGGTTTGTACAGCATTTCTAAGGTGCACGCAAGGGGGACCCATGTTTTTGAAAAGGCTTTTGTCTTGATAAGCACTACTACATGGATTCTTGGTGACTGCAGGTTTGTGCATGTGAGCTGAGAGTATAGTACATTCAATTTGGTTTCTCTGTGATCTCCAGAAGGATTCATATAGATGGGCATCCTTGTGGCGTACATGACTATTTCAGAATTGTGTGTGCATGTGCAGGGTAGTTGTACATGGGTGCACAGAGGCGGTGTGTGGAGGATGTTTCTCATATCTGCTTGACTCTTTGACTGTCTACCTGTCCTAAATATTGAAGTTCTAGACCCTGTTTTCTGCATATGCTGGTGGGGAACCATAATGATAAAACCAATAGTTTACCATAACCCTGATTATGGAGAATCTTTACATATGGTGCACATCTTCTGTTGATGCTATAGCCGCTTATTAACCCAGATTCCACAGCCGATATTGGGGTCCTCTATATTTTAAATACTGATTACGGAACTCTGTTCAAGAGATAGAAAGTCTGCCTTCAATTAGCCAAGTATGAGCTATTAGTTCCCAAAACTATGTCAGCAAAGAACTTGTGTCGAGAACTAGAGTCTTTTGCAAGAACTCCTCTTCCACCGCCTCTGTGAAGGCATTGATTGAGTCCTCTCAAACATACTGTGCCTATTTACTTTTTTCATTCAAAAAATTGTTTCATCCATTGTAGTGTGACCAGTGCTTTTGTCCGTTCCTCAAGCTCTTGCACTATTCTTGGTTCACCACTATCAGCATTATTTTCAACTTTTTGTTTGTTTTAGCCATAGTTCCTCTTGCTGTAAAAATGGGTGTGTAACAATACTCTTTAAAAATAAATATTATTAATAACTCCACAAGTCAACCCCCCTGAAGTAGGCATTTGACTCTGTTGGGCCATCTTGAATGCCACTTTATCTCACGTAGGCACTGGCTTGAAAATGCACCATTTGCCCACTCATTTTTCAAAATTTTCTCGGGGGGACAATCCCCCCGAACCCTCCTTAAGTTGTTCGGCCTCGCTCGCTACGCTTGCTCGCCACAGTGTGCTCCACCATTAATTTTACGCCTCACCACTTTCAAATGTCACCAGCCGCCACTGCGTGTGACGCCCGAAACAAGGATTCCTGTTACAGAGTGCAAGTTGTCGTTGTCAAACCGGTGATGTACCACACACCCCTGGACTTTCATTGTTTACCACTTGGTTACTTTGTGCTCACTGTCAAGTGAGGTTACCTTCCATATGTTGTGGAGTTCACATGTGGTGATTGTGTATTAAACCTGTGCGTCACTTTGGACTGTGCTTCGTCTGTGTCCACACATCCAACAATCAATTCCATACTGTACCTGTTGGCTGATTGCCACTGACTCAGGATGGGTGTTGTGTATGTGCATTCCACTGTATTTTCAGTTCACAAAAGTGTAGGCGATGAGTTAGATGGCCATGGTAAGTATGTGTTGTATTGACGTAGTGGTGTGTCTCCCTCATATGTGTCACATCACCATGACTCACATAACTGTGTTTACATTGCTGTAGTAGTTTTCATGCACAGTATACTTTTAGCAGGTCATCATCTCTATGACACAAACCAAGTTAAAGTCACAACAGAAGCAAGTTTTGTGTGATTGTAAATTTATTAACATGCATGTGTTAGAATAGTATACGTAAATGAAAGTGCTGTACAGTGCGATAGGAATCCAAAGTTCACAGAGGAGTTGGTAGTGTTGGTAGATGAAATTTCAAGAGTAAAGTCCACAGTCAGTTGTAACATTGGTCCAACTTAGACACTCCATCACATGTGTGGGAGTTTAGCGACAGTCAACAAGGTGAACGCTTTGCACACAATGGAGGATGTCTGGAACAGGTATTAACTTCCTGGGGGGTATGCGTGGCTATCTGCCTCTCACTTGTCCTTCTTCGGATGACCTCTCTTCTTCTTTTTAGGGGGACCCTCAGGTGCAGGCTGCTGCCGTGCCGGGGACTCTCCGCTAGAGTCCTCATCCCTCCCTGTGGCAGTTGCAGATGTAGTGGCAACAGATGTAGTGAGCACACAGGGAGGTGTGGTCATGTTGTCAGATATCTTGCGGAGGCATGTTAGTATGTCCCTATGCACGGCCTTGAGTTCATCGAGTTTGTCCATTTTGGACTCCATTATGGACATGTGGGAGTCCTATCTGGCATGATGGGCAACGTGCTGTTGTTGCATGTCCCTGAGGATCCCCACTACCTGGCCAAAGCCTCCGGTGCTTTCCTGGTACGCATCTATGATGCGTCCCAACTGTGGATCATTCTGCAGTCCAGCCCCATCTGCAGGCCGTGGCCTTAGCCTGCCCACCCTCACACCACCCCTGCCCACATGGGCAGGACCTGCCGTGGCAGGCACAGACGACACTGGGCCCCCTTCTGTGTTGGCACTGGTGGTGTTGTCCCTCACCTCCAGGGTGCCCTGTGTAGCTGTGCGGTCGGTGTTCTGTTGCCTTGGTCTGTCCGAGTCGGCAGAGGTCATTGGTGTGTCTGCAGATGTAGCAGGAGTGGTGGCAGGGGCTGCTGATGTTACAGCTGCTGGGGCTGGACGCGGAGCCACACCGGAGGGGCCAGGTCGTTCGTCGTCGTCCGAAGAGGACTGTGAGACATCCACACCAGAGAGCACAGGGTCGACCAGAGTCTGGGCCTGGGATCCTTCTTCGGTCCCTGCAGTGTCCCCAGCATCCCCTGTGGGTGGAAGAGACACACAATGTATGTTGTGGTTCAGCACACATCAACAGATCACACACATTACAGTTGCTACTGTACTTCATGATGAGTGTATGTACATTGCATTGTCCTCCATTGTCACAGACAGAGGTCTATATTGCTTAAGCACATTGTCATGGCAACCTGATGCGTTTTGATGGGCAGTTGGAGCTGTGTGCGTGGTCAGCTCATGTATTGATTCAAGTACTGTACATGGCCATTGCTGCTCAAGTGCTATCCCGTGCCTGACACAGGTGTGTTTACCTTATCATCATTTGTGCTTTGACAAGGACATACGTGCACTTCCTCTTACGAAGTGTTCCAAGATTGGGGCATGTGTGCTGGCCTTTGTGCATGTTTATTTGAGTCACATTGGTGTGTCGGAACAACATGGTCACAGTCCGGTATGTCTGGAATCTCTTGTGAGCTACCATATTGATGTATGTGTTCCTGGTTTACATCTCGTTGCACACATGTGATGGTGTTACCGTAGCAAATTATGTTGCTGCTGAGCTTTGTACGTGATAACGTAATTTATCTTGTCAATGTCCTCCATGGGAAGAGGAGTTAACCAAGGCAGCCCTCTTGATTTTAAATGCTCTTGACAGTGAAGTCCAGAGGTTTGTGTGTTTGGGTTATGCTGCTGTAAGTTCTGTGGCTCCTCCTACCCAGTCCAGGTTACTCCTTCTGTTGCAAGTGTCAATGACAGTAAGGGGAGTGTTGTGTCAAGGATGATGACAATGCTGCATGATGTAGGAGTGGGATGCAGCTCACAACAGCACCTTGTGTACATGACACCATGCAACAGTGTCAGCTATCTTGCTGTGGCCATTCCATTCACTGTCATATGTCCCCTGTCAATGATGTATATGTAGCTTTGTGTGTGTGTTTTGATATGTGCTATGTCTGCATCTCCCCAATTGTCATATAACCCACACACCTTCACAGCCAGGCCAGGGGGCACCCCTGGGACACTGCTTCCCCAGACAGTGAGTGGAAACATACAGTTGCGGTGGCTGTGGGTGTGATCGTGTTTGTGGGGGCCAGTGCCTATGTGTGACTTGCAGCCAATTCATACATCAGGCCCATGTGTCAGCCATCTTGTCAGTCTCTTTCCACTCCCTGTGAGGTGAGCATGGTTCAGGGTGGGCTTGATGGGCCATGTGGGAGGGGGACTGTTGGCTGTGACTGCAACTCCCATCATGCTGTTGGCTACACCCACCTTCCCAGCATACCCAATCTCCCTTCCTGTGACTCAGCTTCCCTGTGAGGTGGTGTAACAGTGCTGGCAAAATGGCTGACAGTGTTTGTTGGAGTTTTGGGCCAATGCCTTGCTGTATTTGTTAGTAAGTTTGTACATGTTATGACATGGTTCCATTTTACTATGAGATTGCAGGTATTGTGTTTATCTAAGTGGCATACACATTGCAGGATGATTAGCTTTCGGTTGCTATGGCTTTGCAAACAGATATTGGTTTCACTGTCCCCTTGACCGTGAAGTCTGTGTGGGTATTGCCTCGCAATATTGGCTAGTTGGTTATGTACTCACCAGGCTCTGGTATTCCTGTTAATCCATGGATGCCCTCCGGTGGAAGGATGGCCCGCACCTTCTCCTCCCAGGAAGTGAAGTGCGTTGGTTTTGCAGGAGGGCCACCACCAGTCCGCTGGCTCAGGGCATGGTCTCTGGAAAACAGCTTCTTGACCCTCCTTCGCACATCGTAGTACCTGTTCTTGATATCCTCCATTGTGCGCAGGCAAGGTGCTTGTTCATTCACCTTGTCGACAATCCTCTCCCACATCTTTGTTTTCTGTGACATGGGGGTCTGTTGGAGCAATGTGCCAAATAAATGTGGCTCTACTCTGAGGATTTCATCAACTAAAATGTCCAACTCACTATCGGTGAACTTTGGATTCTTCTTTGGGGGCATGGTGATGAGTGGTTGTGGAGATTGATGTGTGTGTGAGGGTGAAAGTGAGGGTGGGTGCGTGTCAGTTTATCTGGGTGTTTGTGAGTGTGTTTTTGAGAGGTGCAAATGGTGTGAAGGTTGTGTGGTGGGTGAGTTGTGAGTGTGTCTCTGAGTGCAGGCTGGTGGTGTTCTCTGCTGTCATAATGTGTTGAATTTGCAAATGATCATGGTAGGCATTTTGGCCCTTTATGTAGGTGGAGCTGTGGGTGTGTCTTTGTTCCATTATTCTTTATTTTTTTATTTATTGACTTTGTCAATGCTTGTTTGGTCTTTTTCAGTTTGTTCCTATGCCATTTTGGTGAACATGATGGACACGTTCAGTTGTCCGGGACGGACGCTTACAGCGGCAATTGTGGGCTAATCCGAGTGCGTCACACTCACATTATGCTATGTTGCAGCATTCCCGTATGCGTCGGTCGCGACTGGATCTTTTACGTGGTAGTCAGTGTGTCCCGTACGTTTCGGTCTTGCGATTTGTGCTCCGTGCTAGTCGTTAGTATTTCACACACATTGCATCATACTGGGCCAGACGTACAGCGCGTGTACGTGTCGGTCGGACCCATTCCCGGTCTGTGTCGTTCGGAATGGTTCCTGGACAGTTTACGGCCGAATCACGATTTTCTGTCCGTGTCGGTCGTGCGGATTGTGCTCCGTGCGAGTCGTTTGTGATTTACAGGACTTGCATCGTACTCGGCCGGTCGTACTGCGCCGGTACGTGCCGGTCGGACTCCAGGCCCGGTCCGTGTCGGGCGGTACGGTTTCCAACCGGGATCGGAATCGGCCCCTTAATGTAGATTTTTGGAGGTGCCTCCAAATGCATTGGTTAAAGTGATAGTAGCAACCTTGAATTGCTGTGTGAGGGTAGTTTTTTAGTATTGCTTGTAACATTGACTGCTCAAAGTCTACTATTATTTTTTAGGGAAAATAATTGTTAGTTTCTTGCCTTACTTTGCTTAAAAGTTCAACATAGGTTGCTGTTTGCTTGTTTGGCAGCAGAGCATATATGAAGGGGATGTTTGTATGCTGAAATAGTCCATGTATTGTATAAAGCTGGTAAAATGGTTTGGGACATATTTTAATAGTCCCATCCATCATCCATGTTTCACAGTTTTGTAATTTTTGTAAATTTGTGGGAGTCCCAAACATTATTAATCTTTTTTCAGCTGATTTATTCTCATAGAGAAGAAATTGTTCTTCAGTATGTGTAACTGTGAGTTCAAGTGGTATTTCTACTTCAACAAAGGTTCTGGGGATAGGTTTGTTGGTAGCGGTAGCTTTTTTAGTTCTAGCTATAGTTCTTTTTAATGAGGATATTGGGGGCATTTGGCCAGTTGCATGCTCAGGAACTCTGGGAAGCATTTGTTTAAGGATTTCTGTTGTGGGCTTTTGAGATGCAGTACCAATTTCTTTTATATTTTCAATAGCATTTCTAACTTCAATTTCAGCTACGTTAGGGGGGTGGTTATGCTCTCTAACATATAATACAGTTGTTTCCTTTGTAGCAGCCCTTCCATAACATTTGTTAAAATAATATTTGCTACATTTCCAGTTGACTTTGTCCCCTGTTTGCTTTTTTTTGGGTGTACACATACCCCATATAACATAATGATAATTTTCCTTTTTGGGAAGTGGTGAATTGGGCCCCTTCTGTCATGGTGGTGCTTAAAATGCTAAGAGAAATGTATATAAAAAATAATAAAATATTTACTGTTATGTTTTATTTTCTGAAAGTGAACATTGTCACTTTTATACTTACAATGTTGAATTTGAAGACTTTTTTCAATGTTGATTGTTTTTCTCTGCTGTTTGGCTTTGGTTTTTCTGTATAGATTCCTTTAGAAAAAGAGTAATATTAATTAATCTGTTTTATTGCGTTTTTAGCTGGGGGAGTTGTGGTTAGGTAGTTCTTCTGTTTGGTATTTAAAAAAATTGTTTCAGTTAATTTCAGAGTAATACTTGCCTTATTTGTAAATTGACTTTTCACACTGTTCTGCTGTTCTTTGAGGTTGTTCGGAATTATCTGTAGAGGAGATATAATTTTAAAAAGTACATATAAATTATTTTGTTCATACAAAAAAATTTTGACATCATTTTTAGTAGCAGTTGTTTTAAAATGCTTTTTAACTTACTTTGTGGAGATGTAGTCCGAGTTTTCTGTAATGCAGTTCAGTATTGGGTCAATAATCCGGCAGAGTTTCTCCTTATTGTTTCTTTTTTGGTTGCAAGGTAAAATAATGTTGAATTTCTGTGTGTTTATATAGTGTGTTATTAATTATTGTTGCAATTTTATTGGGTTATTTTAATTGTATGTGTATTTAATTGGTTGTTAGCTGTTTGTTTTAATTAATTTGTCAGTTGTTTTCTATATATGGAAAACGCTCATTAAGTTTCAGTTACTTTTTTAAATTAAAAAAAATGGTGTACTATATTATTTGATATTTATAACTTTTTAAATGTTAAAGAGTTATATTTTATTTTTAATATTATGTTTGCAGTAGTAAATAATATTTGTGTATTTATAAATGTTGAAGAAATTGTTTTGATATTTTTTTTAAATATGTGCTAAGTGATTTATAATGTTTGTTAAGTGTGTTATTGCTATTTTTATATTTTGGGGGGTATGTATTGAGTTATTATAAATTATTTAACTTGTCGATATATTTTTTTTACGATAATTTTGTTGTCTATATTTTTGTTATCGATATTATTATTTTGTATGTTTATTTAATGTGTGCGATATTTTTATCTCGATATTTTTGAGTTCGATAATGTAGAAAACGATATAAATGTTTTACCATATTTTGAAGTCGATATTTGTGTGGTTTTTTAATTAAGTATAGGAAGTCGATATTAGTGTAATCGATATTTTTGTCACGATATTTTGGTTGGTCAATATTGTGTCTGTCAATATTATGTCAGTGATCCCTCTTGCTAAACCTGCTGTAACCAATTTTGTCAAAGGCTTGATTACACTCTGGCATTTGATATCAATTTGGGATTAGTACTCAGGGTATGGATAACAGAATCATGTTTCTTGACTTCATAAAAACCAATGCAATTGAAATAGTGAACAACACAACCTGTTCAACATATACAGCTCTCACGGTTTAGCCAAAATATTGCTTATTATCTCGTAATGTATTACAAATGTCAGACTGAACTCAGTAACAGTAAGGTCTCTCTAGTATTAAATTTTAATTTTCTGATTCTTTCTCAGCAGAATCATGGTGCAAAATCCTGACATCTTTTCAAGATTTCAGACAATCTCTTTTCAGTGATGTATCATTTTTTCGTAAAATGCGTTAGGGGTCTAACCCTGGGCGAAGTTCGCGTAGCCGCGCTACGCGAGGCTATGCGAAGGAGCACAAAAACTCTGCAACACTACGCGGAGCTACACGAGCATGCGGAGTTGCTACTTTCCGCATGCTCGCGTATGCTCGCATATGCTCGCGAGATGTTTTTGACGTTCGGCAACGCGGATGACGTGTTCGGGGGAAATATCGCGCGAACTTCACCACACGGTCGCCAATGGGTGCGGCCATCTTGTTTTCCTATTCTTTGCATGGTTCTGGGGCCTGTTTTTCAATCCCGCTCCAATCTTTTCAATCCTCTGTTTTTTACTCTGTTTTTCTGATCTTTTTTATTTATTATCTATCCCTCTCTGTCCCTAAGTGTATATTTTGTGTTTTATTTCTACTTTTACTGCATTTTTTAAAACTTTTTTCTACTGTTTTATATTACTTCCTTTTTTACTCTCCTACTTCTTCCCCTGACTTTATTTTTTACTGCTAAATTTTCTTTTCCGCCCCCGCCCACCCCAGAACCATGGCTAAGGGTACCGGCTCCAAAGGCAAGGCGCCTGCGCCCAAGAAGAGCTGCCTTCCTTGCGGCAGACTGCGCCCGGAAGGGGTGCCGGCCCGGTCCCTTTTTAGCGAGGCAGAGGTGGCCGCCCTTGTTTTTTTTGATCAGCACCACCTCCCCTTGACCTTGGCAGCAGGCGGCAGGCCTGGCTCCGGGTACGCTACCCAGGAGCATCACCGCCGGTGGGTGAGGGTGCGCCGGGCAGTGTTTTGCTGCTCTGGGGTCCGGCGCACCCATAACTAGCTGACCCACCGGTGGTCAGACATCTTGGACCGGGAGAAGGACATGCTGGACCTGCTAGGTGTTGAGGTCGTGGGGCTTGGTGAGTAGCTAATACTAGTAGTATTGTGTGTTCTCTAGACTGTGTTACTGTTATTGCGAATATAATTTTTTTCCGAATAGCAAGAATGTTGCTGCTTACATTGTAGGTAAATTACGTTTAAAAATCTTCTGTGATTGTTATTCTTCTAGACACAGGTGCTCGGCGCTACTAATCTTACTTGTTTGCAACTTTGTGCTCGCTTGGGCTGATTATGTAAGAGTTTACTTTAGAGAACTTAAGTTAGGTAATGCTAGAGAGACTCTAGTCCTTCCTTTGTCCTCCTGTCACTAAGATAGTGGTGGATTGATAGGTAGTTTAGTTACTTAGGGGGTGATTAGGATGGCGGCGGACTTCAGTCCGCCCGCCATCCTAGAGGTAACGGGACCGCCCGCCTGCCATGCGGCGGTCCCGCCACCCAAATTATGATGTGACCGCCACCGCGGTGGTCGCATCTGGCATTTTAACATTGCGGCGGGTGCTGCTGTCAGCAGCACCCGCCGCAATGGTAGAATGCCATTTTGTGCATTTCCATGCACAACGTGGCAGGCACCACACGGTGCCTGCCACCTTGTGCATGGACATGCAGGGGGGTACCTTGGTTATGCCCCTAGTGCACCCCCCCAACCCCCGGGGGCCCGCAACGGGCCCCCAAAGCAAATCCCTGCAAGCCTTTCTATGGCATCGCCGCCATGGAAAGGCCTGAAATGCCACACATCATAATATGGATGTGGTGCCTGCTAGGCACCGCCACCATATTTGTGCCCCTGCTCCGCCCGGCCGGCAATCGTAACGATTGCCGACCGGCGGAAAAGCAGCGGACGGACTTTCTGTCCGCCGCGATACCCACCGCCATAGTAATATGGCGGTGGGTAATTCAGGTTACGATGGCGTTACAGTCGCCACCACCGGCACGGCGGTGGCGATCGTTACGCCATCCTAATCAGCCCCTTAGTCACTTAGTATTAGTTGGTAAGTTTTTTAGCGGTCTGCGTGACGCATCCTCTGTCATGTCACGTGCTGCTCAGTGCTGCTTACTCCAGTCCTTAGTAGAACCTTTTGTAGTTTGTTAGGGAGTGAGTAATAGGCTTAGCAGAACGTCAGTAGCAACCAACCAACAATTTGGTGTATGCAAAAATGTATGCATGCGTCCTCCATCTATGCATTTTGAGGACTAAAATAAATGGAAATGCCGACTTAGTGTACAATTGGCCCGTCTGGAATAGGTGGGCTAGGTCAGGTGGTACTTAGGCTTAGGATTCTGGAATCAGAATGGAACACTGGATTAGTGTTCATAAATAATAACTAGACGGTCCACGAATCCTGCGATACTACTAGTCGATCAGATTAAATAGGTCAATTTTATTGCAATTGTTGTTTCCAAAAAATGTTTTTTTGAGCGTTTTTTTAAATATTTTATTTGTTTCACACCAATCATCAATGTTTGTCTCTTTCTTTATTATATCTTACATGATCAGCGCCCAGGGGCAAAAAGACGGGGTCAGAGTCGGCGGGAGCAGCTGGACAACAAGATGCCTCCCAATCCCAGGGCCAGGACCGCTCCTCTACTGAGGGCTCTGCTGCTGGCCCCAGTAAGTCCTCCAGTTGTTAATATTAATAATTATATTTCCTTAACTTTTAATGCTCCTTATTTTTTCCGAACTATTATTTCCGCTTCCTAATTCTATTTTTTACCAAATCTTTTTCGATCTAGACTATCTGTTTCTAAATTCTTGCTAGGTGTTATCCCTGCCTCTAACTGCCTCTGCTCTGACTCTCTGTACTACTACTATATTAGTCTGTCTGTAGCTAAGCTTGCCCAGTTGGCTACTCTTTATTTTTATTTAAAAGGTTTTAAAACTCAGATTTACCAATAGCTCTAGCCACTGAGTCCAGTCCTTTGGGTTGTCCTCTTCTAATCTTCTTAATCTTGAGAGGCTTTTCGACAATTCCCACAAACAAAATGCCCAACCAGATATTTTACTATTTTTGATAGGATAGGACATACTCCTACTAGTGTCTACTCTACTCTAGTACCCGATTTGTACTAGTGATGTATGTGGTATATATATATGTATTTTAACTTTTTTTTCAATCTTGCTAGTGAAAAAGAATAAATAGGGGGAGGTGTATATGGCATCTAAAAAATGTGTAATGTTTTTTCTAGGCGTACCGACCGCCAGTGCCGGGGCCAGCGGCGGGGCAGGCGACGCCAGTCAGGAGGGAGCAGTGGATGCGGCAGCTGCCACAGGGGTGGGTGAGCCAGCAGCAGTGGCGGGCTGTGGTAAGTTATACTTATATTCCTTACTTATTGACAATAGTTACACACTCGCTAGTCGCTGTAAGGGTGTACACTGTATGTTGAGAGAGACTAAGGGGCCGATTCCGATCTCGGCCGGTAGGGCACCGAATCGGATTCGGCTTAACCGGATCCGATTTGGAGCCCTCTTTCCCGACCGATTTGTACGTGCGTCCGGGCGAGCGAGTACGATGCGAGCGCACGCGAAATCGCCGACCGACAAGTACGCGGATCCAACCCGCTCCGACCGACTCACACGGACACGACTCACACCGCGCTATGGAGATGTTCCCCGGCCGGGCAAGTACGATGCGTGCCTCGAGCAGTCCGACCGACTCGCGCCGTCCGGCTCCAAAGGGCAGTCTTAGCCGGACTTTGGGGGTCCGTGTCGGACCCCCCTGTACGTGTAGCCGCGCGAGTCGCACACAGGGGAGACCCATGGGTCCCCCCTACCTGTGCATGTATGGCGCGATTCGCATCGAGGCATACCCGCTGTAGGGGGCGCCCTTGTTCGCCTCGCACCCATTGAGTCAATGGGAGCTCGCGTACGCGTTGTACGACCGGCTCCCATTGACTTCAATGGGAGTCCGACCGAATCGAGTCCGATTGCATTCGTACGCATCGTACTCGTTCGGTCGGGCTGCTAGAGTCCGATTCGGTCGGAAATCTCTCCGGGTCCGGCTTGGTCGGAGTGATTTCCGGCCTGAATCGGAATCGCCCCTAAGTTGTTGTGAACAACGGTTAAAGAAGACACCCTTTACTTAGCATTAGAGCAATAGCATTAGCGGTGGGAGTAGTAGTTGAGTAACTAATGGCCTCTTCTATCTGACTTCAACTCAGCTGGGAAAGTTTTATGGAGAAGACTAAGAGTCAGATGACCTTGATGGATGGGTTGAACGAAAAGGGAAAGAAGGATGGAAGGAAGAAGGACGGGCGAGATGTAATATATATGACTGGCTGAGAAGGATACATGCCACTTGGGATGCATGCATAGGTGGCTGATAGGAATCAGATGCATGGGTGGTTGAAGGATGGGTGGAAGGTGAAAGAAAAGATGCCTGACTGGGTGGATGAAACTGTATGGGTGATAGTAAGAATCCTCCGGGGTGTTTCATGGGTCAAACTCAAAGGCAAGCAAGGAAGGAAGGAAGGACGCATGGGTGGTGGTTTAAAAAATAATAATAAATGTTTGTTGTTGTTGAAACAAACTAAGGTTTGTTGAAAGGTTAAGAAGAATGATAGACATGTTTACTTTGAATGGATGGATGCCTGGATGGTATTCATCATAGCATAGGTAGAGACTGTCACTGGATGAAGAGTCTTTGAAGAGAATGTAAAAGAAAATAAACCGCGCCAGAGTAGCAAAGCCAAGGAGAATAGAAGTTGTATTTTCAGAATACTCCCTTGACTCACAGTAGTTTGCAAGCACAGCATATATTTTGTGTATGTATGTTATCAAGCGCCTCCCTCCGACTCCGAGGCCCACTCACTACCTATGTTATTTTTTTTCCGACTGTGTCAGCCTGCCATGGGTGACCTATCGGCTGCATGGTTACACAATCAATCAAAACAAAGTACCTCATGTCGTCCCATATATATAAGCAATGATCATTTGGATCAGATATCATTTGCCTTGTTGTAGTAGTCAGGGCAGGGTGAAAGTGAAATTGAGCAGTTGCCCTGGCCTTGATGTAACAGAGTATGGCCAGTGCCACCCATAATAGAAAAAATAAGATGATTGTGTAGTCAGCTTCCCCACCTGCAGACAGTAGTAAATAAAAATAACGTGAGTCTGCCTCACAAGTATGTTTGTCTTGGGCGCAAGCTGACTGAGCTGGCATGCCGGCTACAACAAGGTTACTTAATTTAGCTAAACAAGAGAGAAGAAGAAAACTGGTGTACTCGAGTCCATAGATACCACAAATGTTATGTACTGTGCTTGCTAGTGCTACTGTGCCACTATGTGTAGAATTAATTTTGTGTTACTGTTTTGCTAACAGTATTGGTTACAATAGTCTTTTTTCTTTTTTGATATAGCTACTCCTTCCCAACCAAAAGCAAAACCAGACAGGAAGGAGTTGGCAGCCATGGCCCGGCGCTGGAAGCTTGAGGCCATCTGCAATGAATACCGTCGGCTGGTGGCTCTGCCGGAGGAGGAGGCTGCAGCAGCTACAGCCTCCTCTAATGCCACGGGCCCCAGCCAGGCCCCTCGAGTGGTACGGCGCCGTGGTCTGGCAGCCGCCCGCCACACTTCATCCAGCACTGCTGCCCCCGTGGATGCAATTGTCGAGCTTTCAAGCGCTGCATGCTCCTCCGAATGGCGCACCTAGAGGAGCAGGAAAAGGAGGTCCTGGCGATTAACCGGAGACTGCGAGCCCGCCGATAGAGATCCCGTTGGATTGCCCCTTTTTTATTCCTTTTTTTGGTGGGTGGGCATTGGGCTACGTTGGGGAAAAGTTGGGGTTTATATTTATGGACAATTTTATCTTTGAATTTTATTTAACAGACATTGGTTGGACTCTTTATCTTTTTGGACATTGGTTGGGGTTAGGGAGTGGGGTGGGTCAGGTGTTGTGGGATTTTTTACATTAGTTTATTTTGTTAGGGGATTAAATTGTATTTATACTTAAACTTTACATACAATGTAGATGTTTTGTGGGGGGGTTACTCTATTACTTCACACGGTTTCCTTCCTTTGCTGCTGCAGGGCCGCAGCCAGTTTTTGATTTAAATAATCTGCCAACTTTGTAACACACGAACAGATAGATGCGGTACCCTCACTGAGTGACTTGTCCTACTAGTACTGTCAGTCTCTCCTCCTAGTCTATGCAGTCTGCAACTACTGGACTCAAGGGTGTGGGTGTGTGAATTAATGAATTAATTTCCATTATTAATTATGCCTCCCCCAAACTTCTTCTCTTACCTGTGATTGATGTTTAAACTTAGGCACAGCGATGGCTGCATGGTGATGATGGTTTGGTTTCCCAAGATGCCATGGTTGTGGTGGTAGTACAGTATACACTGGCAGTAGCATTTGCAAAAAAATAAAATGAGACAGTCAGTCGCCTGAGAGAGACTATGGAAGGAGTAGTAGAACGAAGTAAAATAAGACATAATGGTGGCGGGGATAGCCTAGTACAACAAGTTACAAACTGTAGTTGACTTGAGTCACTCGACACAAGCATAACCTTTAGTGCTGTGACTTAGGAGGGGGATGATAAATCCAATCGATGCCGGCAATTAATTATGATGGATTATGTTCCTTTGGAAAAAAAATTGACTTGCAAATATACTGAGCATGGGTGGGCATTGGCAAGCAGAAGAAGATCCTCGCCCTGCCTTGAGTGAAATTGAATTAGTGTTGCTTTCACCACATCCGCCCCAGCAAGTGTGTGATCAATTATTGGGGTAAATTTAATTTAGTCACACCTCAATATAAATCACACAGCCCGGGGGAAGAGGGTTAGGGTTTGATGAATGGTTGGGAAGGGGTATTTAAGGGAAAGGTTTGACAAAGACAAACACTACACATGGACAGCAACAACTGAACACACACAATCTTGCCAGACGACCATCATATATCTGTTAAGGGAGAAAAAGGAAATGCATGCATGATAATGATGATAAGTAGTACTTACTAACTGGACTAGTAGCAGTACAGGGCAGCAGTATATTATTAATTATTATTATGCTATCAATCAATCAATCAATCAGGGAATTGTAAGCGCGCTACTCACCCGTGAGGGTCTCAAGGCGCTGAGGGGGGGGTCCGCAGATCTGTTTAGCCAAAGAGCCAGGTCTTGAGGGTCTTCCTGAAGGTGTTCAGGGAGGGGGCGCGTCTGATGTCTGCCGGTAGTTCGTTCCAGGTCTTGGCTTCAATGTGAGAGAAGGATCTTCCGCCTGCTCTGGCTCTGTGGATGCGCGAGGTTTCGGCCAGTGCGAGGTTGGAAGATCAGAGGTTTCTTTTGGGTACGTGGAAGTTGATTCTGTCGTTGAGGTATTTGGGTCCATTGTTGTGTAGGCATTTGTAGGCATGAGTGAGGATTTTGAAAGTGACTCTTTTCTCCACGGGGAGCCAGTGGAGACTTCGTAGGTGTTGGCTGATGTGTTCGTGTCGGGGGATGCCAAGGACGAGTCTGGCGGCGGTGTTTTGTACTGTCTGGAGTTTGCGGAGAAGGGACTTGTTGATGCCGGCGTAGAGTGCGTTTCCATAGTCCAGTCTGCTGGTGATGAGTGCGTGGATGACTGTCTTCCTTGACTCAGGGGGGATCCACTTGAAGGTCTTGCGGACGATGCGGAGGGTGTTGAAGCAGCTGGAGGGGACGGCGTTGACCTGTTGGTTCATGGAGAGTGATGAGTCGAGTACGATGCCGAGGTTCTTGGCGTGGTCTGAGGGGGTAGGTGGGCTTCCGAGGGCAGTCGGCCACCAGGTGCTGTCCCATGCAGAAGGGGTGGTACCGAGGATGAGGACTTCTGTCTTCTCGGCGTTGAGCTTCAGGCAGCTGTTGGTCATCCAGACTGCGACGTCTTGCATTCCTTTCTGGAAGTTGAGTTTGGCAGTGGTGGGGTCTTTGGTGAGGGAGAGGATGAGCTGGGTGTCGTCGGCGTAGGATACGATGTTGAGGCCGTGTTGTCGGACGATGGCTGCGAGGAGGGCCATGTAAATGTTGAAGAGGGTGGGGCTCAGTGATGAACCCTGTGGGACTCCGCAGGTGATTTTCGTGGGGTCGGAGAGGAAGGGTGGGAGTCTGATCCTTTGGCTTCTTCCGGTGAGGAATGATCGGATCCAGTCCAGGGCTGTTCCTTGTATGCCTGCGTCGTGTAGTCTGACGACTAGTGTGCGATGGGAGACGGTGTCGAAGGCCGCTGATGGGTCGAGTAGGATGAGGGCTACGGAGTGGCCTTGGTCCAGGAGGGTGCGGATGTCATCTGTGGCGGCGAGTAGGGTGGTCTCTGTGCTGTGGTTGCTTCGGAATCCGGATTGGGACGGGTCGAGGACGGCGTTCTCTTCAATGAATCGTGTCAGTTTCCTGTTGACTGTTTTCTCTGCAACTTTGGCTGCGAAGGGGAGGAGCGAGATAGGCCGATAGTTCTTGAGGTCGGTGGGGTCAGCTGTGGGCTTCTTGAGCAGGGGTCTGACTTCTGCGCGCTTCCAGTCGTCTGGGAAGGTGCCTGTTTTGAAGGTGGTGTTGATGGTGCGTTGTAGTTTGGGTGCGATGGCGGCCACGACTCTGTGGTACATGTGAGGGGGGCAGGGGTCGGTGGGGGCCCCCGAGTGGATGCTTTTCATGGTTGAGGCGGTGTCTTCGGCCGTGATCGGTGTCCAGTTGGAGATGGTGGGCTGGCTGGTGTTTCTGGGGGGCGGGAGGCCGTCTGTGGCGCCTGGTGGATGGTCGATTAAGTTGTCGTAGAGGTTTTTGATCTTGAGGTGGAAATAGGTTCCAGGCTTGTCGCAGAGGTCTTGGGATGGGGTGATGTCTGTGGCTTTGCTGCGTGGGTTGGTGAATTCTTGAATGACACTGAAAAGTTCCTTGGAGTTGGTGGAGTTGGCCAGGATTTTGTTGTGGATGAAGTTCCTTTTGGTGGCTCTGATCTTGTTGTAGTCCGTCATGGCGTCCTTTTAGGTGGTGTGGTTTTCGGTTGTCTTGGTGTTTCTCCAGTTCTTCTCCAGGCGTCTGCAGGTGCGTCTGGCTTCTTGGAGAGCGGTTGTGAACAAGGCGGCTTTCCTGGGGCGTTGTCTGTCGGGGTTGCGTAGCGGGGCGAGCTCATCTACGCAGTTGGAGATCCAGGTGTGGAGTTCTCTGGCTGCGTCGTTTGCGCTGTTTGCGTCGGGTGCCCAGGTGTGGTTGTCTCGGGTGAGGGTGGAGTTAAGTTGCTCGTCGGTAACCTTGCTCCAGTTCCTTCGTGGTGGGCGTGGGGCTGGTTTGGGTGCCTTGGGTTTGTTGATGGCGAAGTGTACGCAGTGGTGGTCGGTCCATGGCGGCTGCGTTGTGTGGCTGAAATGGACGCTGTCTCCTGCCGCGAAGATGGGGTCGAGGGTGTGTCCTGCTCTGTGGGTCGGTGTGTTGACGAGTTGTTTAAATCCGATGCTGGCGAGGTTGTCATGAAGGATAGTGGAGTTGGGGTCGCTGGGGTTGTCGAGGTGGAAGTTCAGGTCTCCAATGAGTATGTAGTTTGTTGAGGCGATCGCGTGGGGTGCGATGAAGTCGGTGATGGTGGTGGCGAAGGGTGTTCGGGGGTCGGGGGCCTGCAGACGAGGGTTCCTCGGAGTGTGGCTTTGGGGGTGGTCTGGATCTTGAAGTGCAGGTGTTCGGCGGAGGGGAAGGTTTCGCTGGAGGGGATGAGGCGGAGGGTGATCTTGTGGATGATGGCAAGGCCTCCTCCTGGGTGGTTGGGGCGGTCTTTCCTCTGGATCTTGTATCCTTCTGGGATGGTGGGGCTGATGTCGGGGGCGGAGGATGCGTTGGTCCAGGTCTCTGTGAAGAAGGCGATGTCGGGCGAAAGAGAGTCGAGTAGGTTCCAGATTTCCATGGCGTCGTTTGTGTATGGAGCGTACGTTGAGGAGGATGCATTTTAGGGTGTCGCCGGTGCTGGCGTCGGCGGTGTTGGAGGCCGGGGTGGAGGTGAGGGTCTGGCGGCAGTGGAAGCAGGAGAACTGGCTGTGGGTCGTGTTCGGCGAGGCCTGTTGGCTTCTCTAAGTCTTTCAGGGTTGAGTGCGAGGAGGGTGGTGGTGTCGTAGCGATGGGTAGTGAAAGGTCCAGGGTTCCTGGCGCTGGCCGCGGTCGGGTCGCGGACGGGCGCAGACGGGCTTGCCTTTGGCGCGCCTTCCGCGCTATTTGCCTTGCCTGTCTGCCCTCAGAGAGACCCAAATTACATACATTTTATGTTCTGTTGTACTGGGCTTACTTTTAAAGCTAGCAAAGAAAATTAAAAAATATCTGTAGGGATCAATTATAAGCAAAGAGCAAACATAATAACAACAACAACAAACACACAGTCGTAATGATTGGAGAGGAAAAATAAATGAAATTATTTAAAAGATGATGAATGATACTAAAGTTACTGTATGTTATCCTTGTCAAATTGGGGAGTTGCATCTCGGCATTCCTCTTGGTTCTCCCTTTCATGGACGCTGCGTCAGTCAATCTTGGGTGCCACTGCCTACCTGGCGGATGCGGATTGGTAGGTGAGTGTGAGTTGTTTTTCTCTGTTTAGCACAGGGTAAAGGCCGGCCTGTAAGTGTAGATGGAAAATCAAAAGGGATATTGAAAAATCAAGGAGAAAAAAAAGCATGAATTACGGAGGAGTTCAAACACTTTCAGAGGCGGCATGGCTAAATCATGTCTACTCTGTTGTATGTTTCCAGCATTAACATACAACAGCAACAGGACAGAGCAGGCCCACGGCGCCGACCCAACCTCCACTTAGCTTAGATTTTGACTGAGCCAGACAGTCACAGAGCACACATATACAGCAACATAGCATTTTCCAAAGTAAGTAACTAAATCAATGCACGGCTGTCAGTCATACCACTACTACACTTGTGACTACTCGACTCTACCACTACTACACAGACATGTAGGTCTGCTGTGGTTGTTGTTGACTTGTTTACCTTTTATGCCACTTCGTGATTTGAAACGCCCTGAATTATTCCAACAATCATCTCCGATCCAACTGACTGACTGCGAAGATACTATGTGGTCATCATCATGGTGTTGTCCAACTCAGTCTGTAGTGTACCGAGTGAGTCCAGATTCCATATTCAAAAATGCAATGGATCGGCCTGCAGTAGAAGTATTAAACAACAAGAAGGGAAACATTGACCTGAGTCACTTTTAGTGTGTAGATTAAATACTAGTACACGTTGACTTCACTTCATGCACAACAAACAACAACAACAACACAAACACCAATCACTCAGAGTCAGCGTCCAATGCATGCCATCATTGCCTGTTCCTTCTCATCTTAAGTTAAGGGGCAGTCTCTCTCGGCTCGGAAAGAAGGAAAGCTATAGTCATCATGTTCCCCTTCTTTTGGAGGGACTCGACGAGGTAACATTTCTTGTACTATTCTCCATCCAATGTCTGGCTTGAGGGAAATGGATTTAGGGCGAGTCAGGAGGATGGAGCAGGACTCGGAGGAGTGGACTTAAATGCACACAGCTGCAACTCCAATATGGCAATAAAAAGAGAAGACGGTGGTGATGGATTTGTTGTGATTCGAAACAGGAAGACAGAGACACACACAAATAATAAAAGTAAATAAGGAAGAAATAAAGTAACAAGTTGAAAACCTAGTTGTCAGGGAAGTAGAGCTCGTCCTCAAACTCTGGTGGTTCAACCAGAAGTAGGTCATCTAACACACTACTTCGTCACCTAAGTCGCTGTCCTCATCTTCCTGCTGTGATTCATGTATTTTGTACTCCGGTGGTATAAAGTGCTGATTCATTTTGATCATGGTTAACCTCTCCACGTTTTTGGGCAAGAGACTGGACCTTTTCACTGTTACAATGGCACCAGCAGCACTGAAAACACACTCAGAAGAGACACTTGTGACAGAGCAAACCAGATAGTTTATCGCCAGCGTGCTGAGGACTGGCCATTGGCACCTTTTCCCATACCAATACACCAATGGGTTTTGATCAATGTAGACCTCTGTTGGGTCATCCAGATAGGCCTGGACCATCCGCTCAATACTAAGGGGTGCTCCGCTTTGCTGGGCCTCTTTTGCCTTTGCATCAGCACTGGACCTAACAAGCTCTTGCTGTAGATACCAATCCTGTGACGAATTTACTGGGGCTGATGATCCTGTTCTTGCTGTTGTTGATAGTGTTGGTGACTGCTGTGGGCCAAACGCACTGCCCTCAGGCTCTGAAGTTGAACTTGACGCCGGATGCCCGGCAGTACTTGTTGTGGGCTGGAGTAGTGTGCCTTTAATTACCAGCCGTTCTTTTTCAAAGTCACTGGCTACCTCAGCTATTCAAGTTGTGTACTTGGCAACATCCACTTCTGAAAAAGGAATTAATGTCTTAGTGTTCAGTATTGATTTGTACTGTGGATCCACAATTGTGGCAGAAATGTAATGTTTGTCTGACACAATCTTAGTTTGCACCCTTGTATTTTCAGCTAAGCGAAGGGCTAAGCTCTCCACCAACTCATATGCTTCATTCTTTTCCTCCACACCTGCGTACGTGTCAGACACCGCCTTCAGCTGTTGCTCTAGCATGTGCAACAATGGGATAGCTTGGCCCATAGTACAGTCCTCCTTGCTGACTTCACGTGTGAAGAGCTCAAAAGGAAGTAGCATCTCTGTCAGGCATTTAACTAGGCCCCATTGGTCCATATCAACAGTCATGCCTTTCACAGTAGCATCCCCTAGTCTTTGCATGACATAGTCATTGATTGGCCTGTACTGCTCAAACAGACGTTCAAGCATGTAATAAGTTGAGTTCCAACGTGTTGGCACCTCCTGAATGAGTGCTTTTACTGGCCCTCTATGCTCATGTAGAATGATCCTCAGCTGCTTCCGGGCTTTAAAAGAATGACTGAAATGTGTGCATATTCTTCTGCAGGTGGTCAGTAAGTTGCTGACTCAATATTCTTTTTTCAGAAAGTCTTGAACAATGATGTTAATGCAGTGCGCCAAACACAGGACCCTGAAATAGCCACCATCGCCCATGGCCTTAACTATATTACTGCCATTGTCCGTGGCAACAAAACCAATGTTAAGCCCTGTTGGGTGCAGCCATTCAAAGACCTTGCTGTTAAACTCTTCCAAAATGTTTGCAGCAGTATGAGAGTTCTCCATGGCGAACATGGCTACAGTTGCATGCTTACGAGTGGCATTAAAAATCTCAGCAGTGTCAACAACACCTGCTGCAGATATCTTTTCTCTAACCCCCACAAAAGAGATCCAGTGTGCAGTGATGCACATGTAATCAGTGGCTTGGCAACTGGTCCACATGTCTGTTGTCAGGTGGATATTGGGAACAGCACTCTGCTGCAAAGCTTGTCCAAGCAATTCCAGCACGTCATGATGTAGTGCTGGAACAGCAATTCTGGCAAAATAGGACCGGCTGGGAACCTTACATTTTGGGCAGATGGCTGTCACAAATTCCAGAAAACCCACCCCTTCCACAAAAGAAAAAGGGAGAAGGTCCAGTGCTAACATTTTCGTCAGCTTCGCATTGTACAAACGTGCCGTTGGGTGGTTGCGTTCGTACTGCCCCTCCGACCTAAGCATGCTGACAATGGTAGGCTGGATTTTTTTCCTTTCTGGTGCCGCTGATGCAGGTGACTTCTTGAACACAGATGTTGTTAGGCTCAATGACGCACTTTTTTTCATTGCAGTACTCTGTTGCCTTGGTGTCTCAGCCTGACTCTTACTATGGTGCCACTGAGATGTTGCTGAGGATGATGACGATGTGGGCGGTAGTGGTAGGGCTACACTGCTGGGGACAGGGCTACTTTGAGTACCAGAGAAAATGTCTCCCTCTTGTTCACCTTCCACCACGATCATATCTTCTTCTACTTCTTCATCCCCACCAACAGCAATGTGTGCAGTTTTACTTTTTGGGCCGCTAAGGTGAGCCTCCCATTGGATCATGTGGTGTTTTTTCAGATGGCCTCCGGTACCATAGTTTGTACCAAGCTTACTCCGACTAACACTTTGTCGACAAATTGAGCATATAGCAACATTCTCCTCCTTACTGCTAACCGAAAAGAAGTCCCAAACTGGGGAGGTGAACTTTCTTGCGCTGCTGGAGGTGCCACTTGCAATGCCGGATGAACTGGAGAGTGTGCCTGGAATTTGACTCTGTGCAGTACCACTACCTACTGAGGTGGTGCGTGTGCTGGATGTAAGTCCCTGCCGGGCCTTTGCAAATGCAAATATGGAAGCTGGAGGTGGTGTTGGTGTTACCTGTGTTGATGGTATCCATGCCACATCCCTCACAGCAATTTGGGATGGGGTAATGTCGGTCTCCATCTCCACTGGGGCGGGAGTGATGTTCATAATGACTGGCTCGTCATCATCCTCCTCTTCTACATCTACCTCCATAACTCTAAGGCTTTCTGGAACCTTCCTTTTCCCTAGCCTTGTCTCGTGGCGTGCTTCACTCTCAGACTGAGCTGGTGGCTTCCAAGTGGCATCTAGATCATCAGAAGGGGGGCTTGAAGAAGAAGTTGATGGACTAACCCTCCTTTTCCTTGCTGGGGATCTGGAAGACAATGGCTCTTCTGAAAGAGTGGCTTTCTCTTCTTCTTCATCTGCAGGAAGCTCGATTTCCTGAACTGCCCCTACTTCGGGAGGAACAACTACTATTGTGGGCGGTGGTTGCGGCTGTTGTTGCGGCTGTTGTTGTGGCTGTTGTTGCGGCTGTTGTTGCCGACTTAACTGCTGAGTTTCCTCCTGCGTTGATTGGGTACTACTTTGCGATAATGATAAGTCAATTTCAAAATCACTGCTCGTTGGCGTTTGCGCAATTAGACTGGCAGCCTCTGCCTCTGTGACACTCATGGGCTTGGGCCTAGGTTGGTGGGGTGGGCCCACTGATGCGGAGGTGCTGCTCCCAGCTTGCTCCCCGGACACCGCTGCTGCAGGATTCATTTTTTGTTTCCCAAAAAACATCCTGGGTGGCACACCAGTCTTGGTAAGTGTCACTTCTTCCTTCTTCTGTTCCTTCTTCTCACTGGCAACTTTTTTGGTACTGGAGGACCTGGTACCTTTCTTTGGGGCCATCTTCTTTAGATGTCAGCTTGACGAAGTTGCACAAGTTGCCGAGATGTCTGTGGTCACACGTCACGTGACGTCATGTGCAGCAGGACTTCTGACTGGCAGTACAACGGGTGATGATGACACCTCCTCCTGAGTCCTCAGTCTTTTGTGCACCTAAAAGCAAAGAAGCCAGAAAACATCAGTGAAATGTTGCATTTGTTGTTGTGGTTCAATTAATACTAGTAGCACAAACAAACAAATATAATATATAACTTAGTGTGTGGTGGTCACACTTGTTAGTGTTATATTATTAAATTTTATTAACTCAGTTATTAAACAAACATAACAACAGGGTAGCCATTTGTGAGACTTTGACAACAAGGGCTTTCATGGTATACTGTGTACACTCAGGAAGGATAGGAAAGAAGAAGAACAAAAACAAAAATACAAATGTAATGGAAGTGGAACCTGTTTGTCATTAATGTGCGCATCACGTCATTCAGGGAGCTGCAGCTGGCAAAGGGGATGGAAGCAGTAAGCCAAGAGGAACAAAGGAAAGACATGCAGGCCTATACGGCAAAAGCAGCACACTACTAAACTACCACCACAAAATGGCCACCAGCCACACGGTCACTCACAGTCACAACAAGCAGGAGGCCTTGGAAAACAATGTACTCAAGCAGGCCTGTATTATATGGCCAGACAAAGGAGACATGCTAACAACACAGCTTTAATGCAAAAATCCAAAAACGAAAATCCACAGGGCTAAAAAAGGTTGGAAAGTTACACAACACAAGTACAACCACACCACACACACATCCAACAAAGGCATTTATTTAACACACACCAAAAAAAGTGAAATACCCCCCAAAAAAACACATTTTGCAATTAAATCCAATGCCATCCATGCCCTAAATGATGTTTAAATTCAACAGACACCACAGAAACAGTTGTTTCATGCACCCATGAGTAGCTCTGGGCCTACTCGCTGAAAGGCCTATTGGCAGACTAGGCCACAAGCTTGCAGGCCTATGGCAAAAAGCACACTGGCTGGCTCCACAAAATGGCCACCAGCCACGTGGCCAGGCCACCCACAACAACAAGAAAGGGAAGACAGACAATGCAGGCCTATGGCAAAAGCACACTGCCTGGCTTCACAAAATGGCAGCAAGCCACATGGCCAGGCCACCCACAACAACAAGAAAGGGAAGACAGACAATGCAGGCCTATGGCAAAAGCACACTGCCTGGCTTCACAAAATGGCCGCCAGCCACATGGCCAGGCCACAACAAGAAGAAGCATAAGCCAAGAGAAACAAAGGAAAGACATGCAGGCCTATATGGCAAAAGCAGCACACTACTAAACTACCACCACAAAATGGCCACCAGCCACATGGTCACTCACAGTCACAACAAGCAGGAGGCCTGTAAAACAATGAACTCAAGGAGGCCTATTATATGGCCAGACAAAGGAGGCATGCTAAACAACACACTTTTAATGTAAAATTGAAAAAACGAAAATCCACAGGGCTAAAAAAGGTTTGCAAGTTACACAACAACCACACACACACATCCAACAAAGGCATTTATTTAACACACACCAAAAAAGTGAAAAACCCCCAAAAAAAGACATTTTGCAATTCAATCCAATGCCATCTATACCCTAAATGATGTTTAAATTCAACAGACAACACAGAAACAGTTGTTTCATGCACCCATGAGTAGCTCTGGGCCTACTGGCTGAAAGGCCTATTTATTGGGCCAGACTACTGGGCTAGTGAATTAAATAAATATTGCAAATTGATTGCAAAAGTTGGAGAAAATGTAGTGAACTTTGCAACATGTTTCCTTTATAAAAACAAAACTAGTAGAAAAATTACATACAAAGAAAAACAACTAGGCTCCTACATAAACTACAGACTACCCACAACAATAAATTTTTAAAAAACGATGAAAAGTACAAAAAAAGTAGGTGCAATGCCCCAATCAAACAAACAACACCAATTCTCCAACTTACTTGTAAAATCCCAAATCCAAAAGTCCTCAAATCCAATGATATTTAATGCAGCAGGCACAAAGAGTGATCCTTCCAGCTCCAAATCAAAATGAAAAGTGAACAGGACATGTACAAAGCACTGGGAGGAGCCTGCTGGACAGGAACAGAAAGTTGGAGACTCTGGGACACTTCCTTCCCCTTAAAATAAAAGTAAAAAAAGAAAAAGGACTCCTTGCACAAAAAAGTACAGCCAAATGTCAATCTGAGGAGTTTTTTTCATCCAAATCATCATTTTCGAGAAGGTTTTATGCTGTTCGAGAGATATTCTTCTCCAGATTGCAAATTCTGCGTGTTTGGCATCGCGATCTTCCCGGAACTTCTGCCGGATGTCCGATGGCGCGTCCGATCGCACACTCTCGCGGGATCGTGCGGCCGGCTATCAAAATCTCGTGACGCACGCGAACGGATAGGAAATCTCATCGCTGAACGCAGGGATCCTGGTAAGTCGCTACTGCGCGTGCAAAAACGCATTTTGAAAGCGCAAACAAGAAAAAAACTCCGCTCTGCAGCGGATCACGGAGTTTTTGGTAACTCCGCGTTCTACGCGGAATGCGGAGTTGCCAAAAATCTGTAAACTCCGCGAGCGGAGCGGATTTTAACGCTTAGGGTTATAAGGGTCTAGTTTGTGGGTCCTTCCCTATGGACTCCTAATCTAGTAAGAAAATAATTAGTGGTGCTAGGATATTTAAACCAGGAGTGCCCGTCCCCTAGTTAGTCTCTAAAGTAAGTAATATATAAAATTCCAACTAGTAGTTTCAATCAATTCTTGGCTTAACGCAACTAATTATTTCAACTGAGTAGCAATGTCATTTCAATACAAGTGATATAAGCTTCCTTGAAGGTGAATAACAATCAGTAGGACTGTACGTTGCTGTGAAAGTTCACATGTTTACTCTCCAGTCAAAACTTGAGTCACATGCCAAGTTCACATTCATTACCAGAGAAACTAGTCTCTGTTCATGACGGAAGTGCTCTGCCAACACGTATTTACCCCCTGCAAGTGTAACTCAAGGCTTTCTAAAGTCTGTAATTTACATCAATATGATCAGGTTACATTTTATAACTACACACAGTTAGATACTAAATGACTGTATTCAAATGATGTCTCAGGCACGCTCTAAAGGCACAGAAATCTGTGGCACTGCAACACTATGTACATAGATGATACATAAAGTTGAAGGTTGAAGTTCAGCGCCAAGACACCTTTGTGGTAATCGCGCGCTTTAAAAAATTCTTAACATAACATAACAAGGTGAAGTCAAGTGCGGCGTGGGAGGGTGAGGGTGTGGAAAGAAAAATCAGATGAATGAATAACTTGAGATACTAGCCTATAGAAGAAATCTTCATCTCACGGTGGAGGGGCACCTAAATTGCTCATACATTCAAAGTAGAATAACCTCTGAATTTTCTGGGGTTCCATTAATGTTGCATCCATCTTTTTATGAGAACAAGAGGTCATAAAGTAAATATACAGAGGGGTGAAAGGGAAGGACCTCCAGAACAGTTGCTACCCGGAATAGTGAGGGCCTGATTCACAGAACTAACTTACGTGAAATACATAAAGTTAGTAATTTTCGGTATTCACAGAATACACTTACCAATACTAACTTTATGTCCACTCCCGGGCCGGAGATTCCGGCCCTGTGGCGGAATTACCGCCTCTGGGCCAGAATCTCCGCCTCCGGACCGGAATACCCTCATTTAGGCCGTTTCAATGCTCAAACGGCCTAAATGAGGGTATTCCGGCCCGAGGCAGAGATTCCGGCCCAGAGGCGGAAATTCCGCCACAGGGCCGGAATCTCCGGCCCGGGAGCGGACATAAAGTTAGTATTGGTAAGTGTATTCTGTGAATACCGAAAATTACTAACTTTACGTATTTCACGTAAGTTAGTTCTGTGAATCAGGCCCTGAGTGTTTACCATCAGGGTAGAGTAGGAGAATGAAGGCTCAAGGTTACCTCGGTCCAATCCAGTCTGTCCCCTTGCATCATGAAATGTCCGTATGTGGGAAAGAATATGCCTGGAACAACCTGCCCCTGCACAAAACAGCCTACTCATCCTCATGTTCTTCAGCTCTGCAAGATCCTGAAAACTGGGCTCTTTACCTAGCCTGATCATACCTCAGCCCACACAGCTCCTGCTTTAGTACCAGGATACCCTCCAAGGTGAGTTGTGCGCTATACAAATGCAGATAACATAAAATAAACCCTGTCCTTTATCAATTTTTACACCCAGAAGCCAGGGAGGTTGGATTTGGTCCCTACAGCTAAAAATTGGGTTTGTTAGAGCATAGTGGCCTTTGTGGCAGGGACAGAAGAACAGTTAAATTGACAGTTTTGATATCTGAAATTTCGATATTTAATTTTTAACGTGACCTGAAAATTCTCAGAAGAAACTTAGGCTCAACCACAGTTAAGTAAAACTAAACCTGTTCTCTACTTGTACGCTAAAATGCTTCTGAAAATACAGTTTCCAAAATATTTTTGTGGTCCAAACTATAGTTCTTATACTAAACTGCGAGGCACTCACTAAATTAGTCTTTTCTTCTTTTCATATCCTACAGGTTTGAAAGATGTAATGGGAAGCCCAGGGTTTAGAAGAGCTGACATTGGATTTCCAAAGATGCAGGACCAAGGTGCAGGATGTGGAACTTGCAGGTAAGTGCTTCTCTGCGCCGTAAGGCAAAGCACGCTGTGAGCCTTGGACACAGATTAAATGAAAGCAGCATCCAAAATGTCCACTAGATCTCAAGAGACATGAATTCCAGAGAGATCACATCCTAAATGGGATCTCATTGAAATACGCTCAAGCCACAGGGCACAAAAGTGAACACAAGGAACAGGTACCTGGTAAAGGGATTAAAACACATGACGTGTAAGGCAAATTACTATAAAATAATTTTACTTACTAGACTATAAAAGACTTTGTATAAAAGATTGGAGAATAATGCACCTTTGTCCAAGTAGGGACCCTTGTTCCTAGTCAGGGTAAGGGGGATACACTTCTAAAATAACCCCTGCTCACCCCCTTGGTAGCTTGACACGAGCAGCCAGGCTTATCTCAGAGGCAGTGTGTAAAGCATTTGTGCACACATACAGTAATACAGTGAAAACACTAAAAATGGACACCACACCAGTTTAGAAAAATAAGTAATCTTTATCTAAACCAAAACAAGACCAAAACGACAAAAATCCACAATACAGTACTAAAAATATGATTCTTAAAAGGTAGAAACAGTTCTGTTCCAAGGAAATGTGGGATGCGACACTTTTACACAAAGTACCTGGGATGCGTCGAAAAAGTCAAGCAAAAAAGGTCACAGGGAAGGTGATGCGTTGGTTCCTTACACTCAGGGAAGGTGATGCATCTGTTCCTTGCTCCAGGGGAGGTGATGCATCGGTTCCTTACTGCTGCGCAGGGGAGGTGATGCGTCGGTTTCTTACTGCATGGGGAGATGATGTGTTGGTTTCTTACTGCGCCCCCCCAACGATGCAACAGACTTGACGCTTCAAGGCGATGCGTGACAATCCGGTACGATACGATGGGTGAAGACCCGGATTGCACTGCGATAATTTCATCTGCATCCCTCGATGCGTTGGTTCTTCCCCAACAGGGCCTGGGTAAGAATCGTTGTGGTGATCTCGTATGCCGGAGATCGGTGCACAGGATTCGTCGCCCGGTAGACACTTCAGCCGTGAGCAGGCGCTGCGTCGATTCTTCTATGGCGGCGATGCATCGGAAAATTCTTCTCGCACTGCTGCGATATGTTGGAAACAGGCGATGCACCGATTTTCGCAGTTTCCAGTCCCAAAACAACCTCCAGAGGTCCAGAACACTGGCAGGCACCTCTCAGCATGTCAGACTTCCCAGCAAAGGAGTTCAGGGGGACTGGGGGTGAAGTCTTTGTGGCCCTGAGACTTCAGAACAGGAGGTAAGCTCTATTTCAAGCCCTTGGAGATCTTCCTCAAGCAGGGGACACAGCACACAGCAAAGTCCTTCTCCTTTCTTTGGTAGAAAGTAGCCACTGCAGGCCAACCCCAGACAGCAAATAGCACAGGGGCAGTATTCCTCCTCAGTTGCTCCAGCTCTTCTCCTTGGCAAAGGTTCCTCTTGATTCCCAGAAGTAATCTTTGAAGTCTTTTCTATCCCTGAGACTTCCAACAGGAGGCAAGAGCTACTTCAAGCCCTTGGAGAAAACTCTAACAGCAGGATGATGAAAGCACAGTCCAGTCCTTTCCCTGCCCAAGACAGAAGCAACCACTGCAGGCCAACCCCAACAGCATACAGCACAGGGGCAGTACTCCTCCTCCAACTTTCATGGTTCTTCTTCCTGGCACGTTCCCTAGTTCAGCAGTAATCTAAAGTTTAGGGGTCTGGGCCCCACTTTTCATAGCACAAATTCCTTTTTTTCTCTGGCGGCAGAGAAGCTCTTTGCCCAGCCAAAACCAGTCCTGTCCTCTCTGGTGCAGCTGCCCAGCAGGAGGTGGAGACAGCATTGTCCCAGGCAGTCCAGGCCCATTCAGGTGTGAAAGAAATCTCCTCCCCCTACTCTGAATGCAGCCCAGGTCTATTCAGCCCAGCCCTGACTCATTCAGGCAAGGCAGGACACACATCAACCCCCCCCCCCTGTGGCTGTCTGAGAGAATGCACCTCCCCAGCCCCTGTTACTCCAAAGCCAGACAGTCAATACACAAACCAGCAGAGGCACACAGGATGGCTAAGCAAGAAAGTGCCCACTTTATAAAAGTGGTATTTTCAAGCGCACAATATAAAAATCATCTTTACTAAAAGATGTGTTTTATATTCTTAGTTCAGGCATACTAAACTCGATCTTTCTATCTTGTCCCAATGCGAAGTTATATTTATAAGATGTTATGAATAAACTCCCATTCTATCCTATAGGACAGATAGCCTTTCAATAGTGAATAACAAAATTGGCACTATTTCACTATCAGGACATGCCACACACAGCAGGGCATGTCCCACCTTTCACAAACACTGCACCCTGCCCACAGGGGTACCTTGGGCCTACCTTAGGGGTGACTTGCATGTTAAAAAATGGAAGGTTAGGGCCTGGCAAGTGGGTGCCCTGCCAGTTCGACATGGCAGTACCAAACTGCGCACAGACACTGTAGTGGCAGGTCTGAGTTACATTTACAGGCTGCTCATGTGGGTGGCACAATCAGTGCTGCAGGCCCACTAGCAGCATTTGATTTACAGGCCCTCGGCACTTACAGTGCACTGTACTAGGGACTTACCAGTAAATCAAATAGGCCAATTATGGAATCACCAATCCATAAACACAATTTACAGGGAGAGCATATGCACTTTAGCCAGTGCTTTCTTTGTAAAATAATAGGCGCTGGTTCTCAAAGTGCTGCTCAGATACCCGCAGCTGGCGCTATAAAATGTCAGAGTGCGAATAGCAAGGGTGCATAGGCCTGAATCCACCTCAGGTCTCTTTAATTCACTGCCAGTTAATCCATGCCACTGATCTCACTCTTAAAGGTGTCTGCTTTCTCCCTTGGTAACGGATTTTCTGTGTTTTCCTCTGTCTTTTTGTTTTGTTCGTTTTTCCCTCTGTTTGCCTCGTGGAATGTCTGATGTGACGAAATAAGTACCGGTCCCCAAAAATAAGTGCCGGTGCTTCTCACCGGCAACTACTGGCTCAAATTAAGCACTGACTTTAGCACTGATCAGCAGTGGTAAAGTGCCCAGAGTCATAAAACCAACAAAAACAGGGTCCAAAACAGGAGGCCAAAAAGCAAAAAGTCTCGGGATAGACCGCTGGAAAAGCCAAGTCTAACACAGTGCAACGAAGAGTAATGAACTACTAGCCAGAAAGCATGTTAGTAACACACAGAATACTGCAAATATAAAAATACATACATAAATAAATAAACAAAAATCACTTTCTAAGCTCTTGTACCCATTTTCACTTTTTTTCCTGTTTTTTATCATTGTCTTGTTCCAGCTCTCTCAGGTTCTTCTACCACTACTATGCCCTTTGTGATTCTTTTAGTCTGCACTTCGCAATTGTTCTACATCTATTTTTTCCTTTTAATCTACTCTTGTGTACTTAATTTTATTTTCGAGGCCTGACTTGACAGCACAGCTATCTGCAAGATTTATTGTTACAAATACTTTAAAATATACATAGATTAGGCTTTATATTCACCACTAGGAGTATAACAATATCACCTCCTGCAATTGGCTGTTGTGTATCATTCTACCCTCCAGGAATCACTTCCCTTTAAATGCACAAGGGACTATTTTAAATATGCTCAATCATAACATCTGTGTGAGAAATTGCGTTGTTGGTAAGGGGAGAGTGAAACCCTACTCAAGCCACAGACACAATCCTTTTCTGCTGTGGAAGCCATCTTTCATTAGTGATACCAAATGCCTAAGGCCCTGTTAAGTTGACATAAGAATCATTATATAGATGCTTTTACTTTTCTATGATTTAGAAGTAAAGCTGCTTTTTTGTAACGCAAGGCTTGCCCAAGAAAGATCCGAGAACAGAGCAGGATGCTAGCTTAGCCGCAAGTATTTCAGCATATCACATTTTGAAATATTTCTGGTACGTGCTATGATATTGCAATTATTTCTATGGAAAAGTACCAGAGCGAATACATTGCATTACAATGGAAAGTCCCAAAGCTGCCACATACTCAGGACACGTGGTCAGCAACAGTATAGTTGGGAGCATAAATGGTATCACGCAGCCTAGGCCTTTCCTGATTGGACAAATATTCAATGCTTAATCTGTGTTACGTGCATTATGATGCTGTTTCCTTTGTGGTTTGTGTCAATAAAAGCTGTCAGACACATAATCTCTTCGGACATTCAGTGGCTATGCTGACTGTCTCCGTGCTGCACGTATTTGCATTATCTTGTTGGTTTCCAATAAATTCTATTCATCTTATGTGCTGACAGAGAATTGGGCTTGTCGTATTATTTCTCTATTCTTTATTTCAGCTTCCACACTACCACAAAAAGTCACTAAATTAATCTGTGCTTAACTGTTTGGTGGCTTGGCACAAAAGCAGTGAGGCTTAACCTAAAGGCAATGTGAAAAGTATTTATGCAGCACTCAAACAGTAATATAGTGAAAACACAGCACAAGAAAAATTCCCCAACAATTTAGAAAATTAGAGAAATATTTATTAAATGATTGGACCCCAAAATGATTAAAAATCCAATCAGTAGAACCGGAGTTATGCAATTTCAAAGATGTAAGGTAAATATAGCCCCTAAAGCAACAACGACCTATGGCAGCAGACTTTCCAACTCCCGGCTCATCAGGAAATCATGAAAAGACACTGGCGCTGGATAGGTCACACCCTCTGCAAGCCCACATCAAACACCAGCAAGCAAGACCCAACCTGGAAACCTCAAGGGAAAAGGAAAAGAGGAAGACCAAGGATCACCATACACCAAGGCCTCGAGGCTGACTGAAAGCAGGTGGGTTATACCTGGAGTCAGATTGAAAGAAAAACCCAGGACAGGGATGGTTGGAGAAATCAGGTGATGGTCTATACCCCAGAAGGGGTAGTAGACATAAGTAAGCATAGCGCCTAAAAGTACAAAGCGCCACTCGCAGTTATTTTATCTTGTGAGACCGGGTGAAAGTCACAGGTTTAGGCAAACCGAGATGGAGTACGAGCCAGATACATGGACAAGGATAGTCCTGCTGAAAAAGTTACTTTCTAAAGTATACTGCGAGGAGTCCAGTTTGTGGTGCAGGAGGCCTCGAGGAGCAGGGAGAGTGTCGCAGATGGTTGTCACTGTAGTGTGAAGAGTAGGCCAGGCGTCGTGAACGGTCATCACTGTAGAGCGAAGATCCTGTTGGGTGTTGCATACAGTCGTTGCTTGAGATTCGCCTTGGCGGTCACCATTGGCTGTCGCTGCTGTAGCACAAAGTAGAGATCTCATGTTGCCAGTCGTCGCAGGCAGTCACTGTAGCATAAAGACTTGGGTTCACCAGAGGTTCACGTTGGCAGTCACCGCGGATGGCAAGTTCTTGGTGCAAATGGGCCCGTTCGCAATCATCAGAAGTGAGGTGAACTTTCGCTACTCAATATCCAAATAACACGTGATTATTGTTACCTACCACAGTGGAACTTATTTTATCCACCGTGAAAGAGTGAACCTGCTGGTCTTTGAGCCTGAGGGCCAGGAGGTCAAACACAGGTTTGTAGATTGGGTGCATTAGTCCACTGTACCAGTGGACCCAACCATAATGTAAAGTTCAAGCATTTTGGCGTTTTCTTTGAATTATAAAGACAAGTCAATAAAGCATTTCTGTGAAGAGGCGTTATAGAAATAATAAGCACAATACTGTACAAGGCAGTGCCTACTTGACATTTCAATTGGGATCAATTGCTGGCAATCAGAGCTTTTCCTCAAACCCTCTAATTAATCCAACCAACTCTGTCTGGGATGATCACTCCAGTTAATGTTTGCCAGCTCTTTCATTTGTGCATAAAAAACATGAAACACGTTTTTATCTTATAGCTTGAAGCAAGAAAGTCCTAAAACATTTTTGAAGGAGGAGAAAACATCTTACTAAATACTAATGCATTGAAACAAATTGTTAATTATGATGATCTAGCAACTACTATTCAACTTTTTAAAAACACTTGTGTATGAGGCGGTCCAAGCTGTATCCAGGTAAGTCGCCGCTGAACTACAGCCCACTTTTCAGTTTAAATCATACATTTTCCTAAGGATTTGAGCATTTTTCTGTCACGGGACGCATCAAAATAATGTAAGAAAAACGTTCTTCATGCAAAATGCCAGTAAGAGCAAAAGTCATCTTTAAAAGCGATCGGCAATTTCATAGGAAAGGTTTCTAGATAAATTGCAAATGAAAGTTTCGAACCAAGTCAAAGGTCAATTTTTCACAATTTAAAGCCGCCATTCTGCATTTGACTTTGACACCTTCTTTGTATAATGGTAATCACCCTTCCATAATGTTGTGATTCACCTGATCACTACAAGCGTCAAAGCAATTTTACCATATTACCTCAGCAGATGAACAAAAGAATAGGTCTGCTTTGACGCCACTCTCTTGAATTATTGGCATTATATGAAAAAGTGAAAAATATGAGGCATATTACCAAGGGTAGTATCGTCACTTTAGCGGCACTTTTTGCCGATAAAGCAGCGATATCTTTATCGCCCTATTAGAAAGCTGTCGGTAACAGCTGTTAGCAACAGCTTAATGGCGATAGCGGCCGTTTTGCTGCCGCTTTGCATGTCAGCGATAATTATCGCTAATGACATGCAAAGTAGGCGTTCCCAACTAAAAGCAACTGCAAACAGGCGCAAACACAACTTCCCCCTATTATCAATGCCCGCGAAGCGATAAAAAAAGTCGCGCTAACCGCGATTATCGCTGGAATTTAACACCTGATAAAAACTTGACTGTTGTAAAGTCATCCTGTGCCCTGGGCACCCCCCAACTTTTTGCTGACTGGAACTGGTGGTAACTGACTCTGACTGACCCTGGGCTCTGTTTAACCAGGCCCAGGGCCAGTGCCATGCTGAAACACTTAGATAACAGTAAAGCACCTACATACACTAGGGTACACTTTGGGTTGGGGTACCCCTGTATTTGGCATGACCTACCCCATAAGCCCCTAGTATATAATAGGGCAGGGGATTGAAACTACCTAGAAGTCCCCAGTATCCTGGAGCATGGCAATTTAGAGGCCAGCAGCCTTTTTGCACTTATATGTGTGCCCTGCTGAAGCCTGTGGTCAGTTTAAAAGCAGCCCTGGGCTCCAGGATTGCTCTTAAACATGTAAATTGTGGCCAAACTCGACTTTGGGGTTTGGGGCACTTAAAACTGGTCAACCTAAAATGTTTTGGCATAATAATGACTACCAGGGTCTCCCCTAGGTATCCCAGGGGTGGGGGGTCAGGTATCTATAAGGTAGACCCTTATAAAATGAGTTTATATATGCCCTGGGTTAAGTGAAATTCACATTTCACTCTCCCCATTGTGTAAAGTGCTGCCCAAATTGACTTTGATGCTGGGGGCACTGGGCATGGAGGATCTGCAATATTTTTACAGATTCAGCACCCCTAGGGTCTCCCTAGGTGACCTATGGGGTGGGGGTCCTGTGAAAATAAGCCAAGTACTTATAAAATATGTTTTTGTAAGTCCTGGTGCTGGAAAAATGGCCCATGTCATTTTTCCCATTGCAAACCCCTGCCCCATAGGTTAACATGGGGGAAAGTTATTAAACAATAACTTCTGATAGGAGAGGGATAAAGATTCCATTCAAAGACTCACTAGAATGGTATTGATAAATCCTACAATATGATGTTATTGAATTTTTCCCAAAGTGAACAGACATGAAGTTATAACACTTTCTGGGTTTTAGTTCCAAATCCAGCCTTCCAGTGCTCTGCCCTGATTGGTCAGAGTTAAGGGGATTAGCCTGCCTGCCTGAAGAGGTGATAAAGATCCCCTGCGGCCAGCCAGATGGACTGGGAGGGCAGTGAGCTGTTCTGCAGGAATGCCAGGGGGAGGGGTCGTAAACAATGAGCTTCAAAGGGGCAGAGCCCAGAGCAGTGTCATTAACAGCTTTGAACTCCCACCTCAGCCAGATGGCAGGATTAAGGAAGATATGTGCAGATGTAGGGAGGAGAGGCTAGGTTAATTAGCCAACTCAGTGGGAGTGTTTAGCCAGCTCTTACCTCCTTGCTGGAAAATCAGCCATTATGGATTTGGAAGCTTTGTTGCACTCTGGGATAGAATAATGCCACACTCTGCAGGAAGGAGTCACTCAAGTGGGAGGTTACCCTACTCCTATTGGTGAAGCTTGACCTCCTGGATGTCCCAGAGACTGTGGAATAAGTATCTGAGAGAGGCCCAGCCCCTCAGATCTGCTGCTTGAAACTGAAGAAAGCAAGACTGGCCCTGCTGAAAACTTCTGCTGTGCAAAGACTTCTAAGGCCTGACCTCTGGAGACTGCACCACCTGAAACTACAGCTTTGTGGACTAACTGTGCTGAGTAAAAGAAGTCAAGAGTGGACTCCTGCAAGCTACAGGTTAACAGAGCTCATCTGGACCCTCACCACCAAGAATCATCAACCTGGGGAGCTACCAGTGGATTTGTAAGGGTGACGTCCAGTGCATTGTGGGAATTGAAGTCCTCAACTTTCAAGGACCATCTTGGAGTTTCCAGACCCTTGGAGTAAGTTTGAGACACTTTGGGACCCTTTGAGGAACTTCAGGAAGAAGTTCAGGAAGTTTGGGGAACTTTGGAGGAACTTTGAAAAAAAGCTCCATAGGGGGACCGACGCATCCTGGTCAGCCAAGCCGCCTGCCTTCAACCGCGAGCCGGCCAAGCCCACCAGGTTCGTCCCGCTAAAAGCTCCATCGCATCGACTTCCAGAGATTGACCAGGACTAGCGAAAATCTGAAGCCGGCGAACCCTCACCGGATCCGGCTACATGAGGAGCATCAAGGGACCCCACGAGAAAAAGCTCCAGAAAAGCTTCTAAGACCGCTCGTAAGAAAGTCGACCGGGAACAACCACGAGCGCCAATCCGCCTGCCTTCCATCGCGTGTCGGCCTGGATTGTTAGCTTGCCCCGCTGAAGCGATCTTGACAAAGTTTCTAAGTCCGCTCCAGGGAAGTTCACCGGGAGATCGTCGAAAGGCTATCCGGCAGAGCCGCACCGGATCCGGACTGACGGAGAGCGTCGAGGGGCCTCGAGGAGAAAAGCTCCAGAAAAGTTTCTAAGTGCGAAGGTAAAAACATTGACCGGGTATCCGCTCAGGGCTCCATCGCGGTCGGCCTTAAACTTTGACTTTGGCCCGGTCTATCGCGAGCCTATGTCCCAATATGGTGCTATATGCTTCTAAGTGCTATATTTTATTTAAACTTTGAAAATTCATATCTCCGGTTCCCTACATTGGATTTTTGTCATTTTGGTGTCATTTAAAAGATAAAAATATTTCCTATTTGTATAAATTGGTGTTGGATTTTTATTATGTGTTGTGTCTTAATTATTTACTGAATTGGTGTTTTTAAATGCTTTACATACCTGTCTTTGAAGTTAAGCCTGTCTGCTCGCAGCCACGTTACCAGGGGTTGAGCATAGGAATAATTTTCTGAGACCTATGCTGAGTCCTATCAAGTGTTTGTGGTCTTATTACTAGTGGCAGACCTACGTTTGCCCCTACCAATAACCCACTTTCCAACATTTGGTGGCAGCGGTGGGATGTGGACTTGTGTTTAAAAAATACACCTTTCAGTGAATGAATTAAGATTATAAAAATCCTCTAATTGCCTTAGAACAAAACTTTTGAGTTTGATTTTGGGAATTTGGACTAAACTGTTTTTAATCCATTGTTTTGATTTTTCCAAATTGTTCTAAGTCTATTGTGCCTAGTGTTGTGACCCAAAACTAGGGAACCATGGAGTTGGACCTGGCTAAACTGTCCTAGTGTAAGTTGGCTGAGCTTAGGGAACAGTGTAGGTTTAGGGGCTGCCTGCTTCCAAGAGGTATAGGAAGGCAGGGTTGTTTCAGTTTATACAAGCCCATGACCAGGCAGCTGAGGGGAATCAAGGGGGATAGAGGGTGTCCTCCCTACCTCCCCCAAGAGAGGGAGGAGGTTGAGGATGATGCCTCTTCCATTATAACTAGTGTAAGCCAACAGAATCCTGATGGTGGGAGTGGGGAAGGGTCCCTTACTCAGGAACCACTACGGTCCCTTGCAGAGAGACAGCGTCAGGCTCAGTTAGCTTGGATAGCTTTAGAGCAAAGGAAACTGGATTTGGCTGAGAAGAGGTGGGAGAAGGAGGAGAAGAGAAATGGTGGCAGCGAAAGCGAAGAAGATGCTGAGATGTCCAGGGGTGGCAGATTTGAACCTAAACTTCCAAAGGGTATTGTGCCCAAGTACACTGAGGGGGATGACATTGACAAATGGCTTGCAGCTTTTGAGAGGGCCCTTAAGATGAGTAGGGTCCACTCTAGGTATTGGGGTGCACTCCTGTGGGAGTTGATTCCAGTAGCTGGGAGGGATAGGCTCCTGACCCTGAAGGGAGAGGATGCAGAATCATACCAGCAGATGAAAGCCTGCTTAGTCAAGAGGTTTGGTCTGACTCCAGAGCAGTACAGGGTGAAGTTTAGGAACACCCAGAAATTGAATTCCAAGTCTTGGATAGACTTTGTGGATGTTTCAGTGAAGGCACTGGAAGGCTGGATTTGTGGTAACAAAGTGAGCACTTATGAGGGATTGTATAATTTGTTTTTGAAAGAACACATTTTGACGCATTGTGCAGAAGAGAAGTTACGCCAGTATCTAGTGGACTCTAAGCTGACAGACCCCAGAGAGTTGGGGGAGTCAGCTGATGAGTGGGTGAGAACCCGGGTTTCCATTCAGCACCAGGGGGTGACCAGAAGAAAGGAGGACAGGTCCCTCCCCAAGGGAAAGCCCAGGAAATGAAGGTCAAAAACCTAAGGAGTCCTCCAAAGACCCACAAAAACCTGCACAAGGAGGGGGGCCCCGAGCCAACCCAAATCCAAAGGGAGGTGGATTCAAGGAAAGAATGGTAGGTTCTTTGATCCCTCAAAAGTGGGTAAGTGCTTTGACTGTAATCAGCCAGGGCACAAGCAGGGAGATGCTGTCTGCACTAAGAAGCTCTCCCTAAGGGGCCATCTACAGGGATTGCCAGTGTGAGTGTAGGGGTGGAGAGTGGTACACCAGAAGGGGGTATTCCAGTAGGGGCAGCAACCTTAGTGTCCCTGGGTGGGGTGAATATTGCAACCCTGGATGCCTTACCTCCAAACATGGAGAAGTACAGGCAGAGACCTAAAGTGAATGGGACTGAGGTTGAGGCTATCAGAGACACTGGGGCTAGAGTAACTATGGTCCTGGCTGAGCTGGTGCCTCCAGAGAGGGTGATACCTGGTGAGTTTCACCAGGTGACTTATGCAGACAGCACTACCAAAATCCATCCCATGGCTGTGGTGGATTTGGAATGGGGAGGTGTGACAGGCCCTATGAAGGTAGCTGTGTCAAAGGTGCTCCCAGTCCAGTGTTTACTGGGCAATGACCTTGAAGCCTCTGCGTGGTCAGAGGTGGAGAGAGGACTCCATATGAAAATATTGGAGCTCCCTCAGTGGGTATGTGCTGTGACTAGTTCACAGACTAGCCAGAAGGGAGGGGCTGGACACTTGGACCCTGGAACAAAGGGCCAAGCATCCATGGACAAGGGTACTGGGCCTGGTGAGCCAGCCCAGGGAACTCCAGAGGTGCAGGCAGAATCCAACCCTGCTGGGGAGGATCTGGCCTCGGAGGGAGGGACTCCATCCCTGCCAGAACTGTCAGATTTGGCAGAACTGACAGGAGCAGGTGGACCCTCCAGAGAGGAGTTCAGTCAGGGACAGCGTGACTGTCCCACCCTTGAGAGCTTGAGGCGGATTGCTTCTAAGCAAGAGGAAGGGGATGACAGTGGGTTTCATAGAATCTACTGGGAAGATGGACTGCTTTATACTGAGGCCAGAAACCTCAAGGAGGGGGCCACCAGGAGGTTGGTGGTGCCCCAGAGGTACAGAGAGTTCATCCTGACTTTGGGTCATGACATCCCCTTGGCAGGACATTTGGGACAGACAAAGACATGGAACTGGTTGGTGAACCATTTCTACTGGCCCCATATGTCTGAAAAGGTAAAGGAGTTTTGCAGCTCCTGTGTCACCTGTCAGGCCAGTGGCAAGGCAGGGGGCAAGACAAAGGCTCCCTAGTACCACTGCCAGTGGTTGGGGTTCCTTTTGAAAGGGTGGGGATGGACATTGTTGGTCCCCTGGACCCACCTACTGCATCAGGGAATAGGTATATCTTAGTGGTAGTTGACCATGCCACTAGATACCCTGAAGCCATACCTCTTAGAACCATTGATGCTCCTGCAGTGGCTAGAGCACTACTTGGTGTGTTCACCAGAGTGGGTTTTCCAAAGAGGTGGTGTCAGATAGGAGCACGAACTTCCTGTCAAGCTATCTGACTGCTATGTGGGATGAGTGTGGTGTCAACTACAAGTTCACCACCCCTATCACCTCACAAGCAAATGGTCTTGTTGAGAGATTCAACAAAACCCTGAAGGGCATGATAAATGGGTTGTCAGAGAAACTCAGGAGGAGATGGGATGTTCTCCTCCCATGCTTACTGTTTGCCTACAGGAGGTGCCACAAAAGGGGTTGGTTTCAGTCCCTTTGAGTTGGTGTTTGGACACCCTGTGAGGGGGCCATTGAGCCTGCTAAGAGAGTCTCTAGAGAAGCCTCTTAAAGAAGCTAAGGACAATGTGCTTGATTATGTGCTAGGCCTGAGATCTAGAATGGCAGAGTACATGTACAAGGCAAACAGGAAACTGGAGGCCAGCCAGGAGCTCATGAAGCACTGGTATGATCAGAAGGCTACTATGCCTGAGTATACTCCAGGACAATTGGTGTGGGTGTTGGAGCCTGTGGCTCCCAGGGCCCTCCATGACAAGTGGAGTGGGCCCTATCCAATCTTAGAAAAGAAGGGTGAGGTTACCTATTTGGTTGACCTTGGCACCCCCAGGAACCCTCATAGGGTCCTGCATGTGAATAGATTGAAACCCCACCATGACAGGGCAGACATGACCATGTTACTGGTCACTGATGAGGGTGTGGAGGAGGAAACTGAGCCTTTGCCCAACCTCCTCTCCACTAATGTGCAAGATGGGTCAGTGGAGGGGTGATACTCTCTCCCAAGTTGACAGACCAGCAGCACAGAGACTGTAAGCAAGTGCTGGAGCAGTTTGCTGGCCTGTTCTCTTTGACCCCAGGCATCACTGAGTGGTGTGTGCATCACATTGACACTGGTGACAGCCTACCTGTCAAGAATAAACTGTACAGGACATCTGACCATGTCAGAGCCAGCATTAAAGCTGAGGTTGCTAAGATGCTGGACTTGGGGGTAATTGAACCGTCTGAGAGTCCATGGGCCAGTCCAGTGGTGCTGGTACCCAAACCTAATCCTCAGGGGGACCCAAGGAGTTAAGGTTCTGTGTGGACTACAGAGGATTGAATGCAGTCACAAAGACTGACGCTCACCCTATACCTAGAGCTGATGAGCTCATTGATAGGTTAGGGGATGCTAAGTACCTGAGTACTTTTGATTTGACTTCAGGTTACTGGCAGATTGCCCTCACTGATGGAGCAAAGGAGAGGTCAGCATTCTCCACCCCAGAGGGACATTATCAGTTCAAGGTAATGCCCTTTGGGTTAAAGAATGCACCTGCCACCTTCCAAAGGTTGGTGAACAGGGTCTTGTCTGGGTTGGAACAGTTCAGTGCAGCTTACCTGGATGACATAGCTGTGTATAGTTCTACCTGGGGAGATCACTTAAGCCACCTAAGGGAAGTGCTTCAGGCCATGCAGCAGGCAGGCCTGACTATTAAGGCAAGCAAGTGCCAAATAGGGCAGAGTTCTGTGGTGTACCTGGGCCACCTGGTAGGTGGGGGCCATGTACAGCCTCTCCAAGCTAAAATCCAAACTATTTTGGATTGGACAGCACCTGTTACCCAGACTCAGGTCAGGGCATTCCTTGGACTGACAGGGTACTATAGAAGGTTTGTTCAAAATTATGGGACCATTGTGGGGCCCCTAACAGAACTGTCTTCTAAAAAGAGGCCCAAGAAGGTGACTTGGACCCCAGAGTGTCAGAAGGCTTTTGACACTCTGAAAGCTGCTATGTGTTCAGCACCAGTGTTACTGGCCCCTGACTACACAAAAGAATTTGTAGTTCAGACAGATGCTTCAGAGCAAGGGATTGGGGCAGTGTTGTCACAGCTAAATGAAGGGGGCCTTGATCAGCCAGTTGCCTTTATTAGCAGGAGGCTTCTTCCCAGAGAGCAGAGATGGAGTGCCATTGAGAGAGAGGCTTTTGCTGTGGTGTGGTCACTGAAAAAGTTGAGACCATATTTGTTTGGGACTCACTTTCATGTTCAAACTGACCACAGGCCTCTCAGATGGCTCATGCAGATGAGAGGGGAGAATCCCAAGTTGTTAAGGTGGTCCATTTCCCTACAGGGAATGGACTTTACAGTGGAACACAGACCTGGGGTTGCCCATGCCAATGCAGATGGACTTTCCAGGTTTTTCCACTTAGCTGAGGAGGACTACCAGGGTGTAGGTTAGTAACCCCTCACCTTTCGTTTGGGGGGCTATGTTGTAAAGTCATCCTGTGCCCTGGGCACCCCCAACTTTTTGCTGACTGGAACTGGTGGTAACTGACTCTGAATGACCCTGGGCTCTGTTTAACCAGGCCCAGGGCCAGTGCCATGCTGAAACACTTAGATAACAGTAAAGCACCTACATACACTAGGATACACTTTGGGTTGGGGTACCCCTGTATTTGGCATGACCTACCCCATAAGCCCCTAGTATATCATAGGGCAGGGGATTGAAACTACCTAGAAGTCCCCAGTATCCTGGGGCATGGCAGTTTAGAGGCCAGCAGCCTTTTTGCACTTGCATGTGTGCCCTGCTGAAGCCTGTGGTCAGTTTAAAAGCAGCCCTGGGCGCCAGGATTGCTCTTAAACATGTAAATTGTGGCCAAACTCGACTTTGGGGTTTGGGGCACTTAAAACTGGTCAACCTAAAATGTTTTGGCATAATAATGACCCCCAGGGTCTCCCCTAGGTATCCCAGGGGTGGGGGTCAGTTATCTATAAGGTAGACCCTTATAAAATGAGTTTATATATGCCCTGGGTTAAGTGAAATTCACATTTCACTCTCCCCATTGTGTAAAGTGCTGCCCAAATTCGACTTTGATGCTGGGGGCACTGGGGATGGAGGATCTGCAATATGTTTACAGATTCAGCACCCCTAGGGTCTCCCCTAGGTGACCTATGGGGTGGGGGTCCTGTGAAAATAAGCCAAGTACTTATAAAATATGTTTTTGTAAGTCCTGGTGCTGGAAAAATGGCCCATGTCATTTTTCCCATTGCAAACCCCCTGCCCCATTGGTTAACATGGGGAAAGTTATTAAACAATAACTTCTGATAGGAGAGGGATAAAGATTCCATTCAAAGACTCACTAGAATGGTATTGATAAATCCTACAATATGATGTTATTGAATTTTTCCCAAAGTGAACAGACAAGAAGTTATAACACTTTCTGGGTTTTAGTTCCAAATCCAGCCTTCCAGTGCTCTGCCCTGATTGGTCAGAGTTAAGGGGATTAGCCAGCCTGCCTGAAGAGGTGATAAAGATCCCTGGGGCCAGCCAGATGGACTGGGAGGGCAGTGGGCTGTTCTGCAGGAAGGCCAGGCCAGGGGAGGGGTCGTAAACAATGAGCTTCAAAGGGGCAGAGCCCAGAGCAGTGTCATTAACAGCTTTGAACCCCCACCTCAGCCAGATGGCAGGATTAAGGAAGATATGTGCAGATGTAGGGAGGAGAGGCTAGGTTAATTAGCCAACTCAGTGGGAGTGTTTAGCCAGCTCTTACCTCCTTGCTGGAAAATCAGCCATTATGGATTTGGAAGCTTTGTTGCACTCTGGGATAGAATAATGCCACACTCTGCAGGAAGGAGTCACTCAAGTGGGAGGTTACCCTACTCCTATTGGTGAAGCTTGACCTCCTGGATGACCCAGAGACTGTGGAATAAGTATCTGAGAGAGGCCCAGCCCTCATATCTGCTGCTTGAAACTGAAGAAAGCAAGACTGGCCCTGCTGAAAACTTCTGCTGTGCATAGACTTCTAAGGCCTGACCTCTGGAGACTGCACCACCTGAAACTACAGCTTTGTGGACTAACTGTGCAGAGTAAAAGAAGTCAAAAGTGGACTCCCTGCAAGCTACAGGTTACAGAGCTCATCTGGACCCTCACCACCAAGAATCACCAACCTGGGGAGCTACCAGTGGATTTGTAAGGGTGACATCCAGTGCATTGTGGGAATTGAAGTCCTCAACTTTCAAGGACCATCTTGGAGCTTCCAGACCCTTGGAGTAAGTTTGAGACACTTTGGGACCCTTTGAGGAACTTCAGGAAGAAGTTCAGGAACTTTGGGGAACTTTGGAGGAACTTTGAAAAAAAGCTCCATAGGGGGACCGACGCATCCTGGTCAGCCAAGCCGCCTGCCTTCAACCGCGAGCCGGCCAAGCCCACCAGGTTCGTCCCTCTAAAAGCTCCATCGCATCGACTTCCAGAGATTGATCGGGACTAGCGAAAATCTGAAGCCGGCGAACCCTCACCGGATCCGGCTACATGAGGAGCATCGAGGGACCCCACGAGAAAAAGCTCCAGAAAAGCTTCTAAGTCCGCTCGTAAGAAAGTCGACCGGGAACAACCGCGAGCACCAATCCGCCTGCCTTCCATCGCGTGTCGGCCTGGATTGTTGGATTGCCCCGCTGAAGCGATCTTGAAAAGTTTCTAAGTCCGCTCCAGGGAAGTTCACCGGGAGATCGTCGAAAGGCTATCCGAGCGGAGCCGCACCGGATCCGGACTGACGGAGAGCGTCGAGGGGCCTCGAGGAGAAAAGCTCCAGAAAAGTTTCTAAGTGCGAAGGTAAAAACATTGACCGGGACCTTCCGCGTGGGGTATCCGCTCAGGGCTCCATCGCGGTCGGCCTTAAACTTTGACTTTGGCCCGGTCTATCGCGAGCCTATGTCCCAATATGGTGCTATATGCTTCTAAGTGCTATATTTTATTTAAACTTTGAAAATTCATATCTCCGGTTCCCTACATTGGATTTTTGTTGTTTTGGTGTCATTTAAGAGATACAAATATTTCCTATTTTTATAAATTGGTGTTGGATTTTTATTATGTGTTGTGTCTTAATTATTTACTGAATTGGTGTTTTTAAATGCTTTACATACCTGTCTTTGAAGTTAAGCCTGTCTGCTCGCAGCCACGTTACCAGGGGTTGAGCATAGGAATAATTTTCTGAGACCTATGCTGAGTCCTATCAAGTGTTTGTGGTCTTATTACTAGTGGCAGACCTATGTTTGCCCCTACCAATAACCCACTTTCCAACATTGACTTAACCATCTTGTCAATGGGAGGTGGATTGTAAACTTAAGTCCTCACCTGCCTATTAGCAAGCTTTCCATTAGCGCAGTGAATTTATCGCTGGATTCCTCGCGCTATTGCTGGGTTTCGCCGCTATCGCTGGATTTTTTATCGCCTTGGAGATAAGCGTTGATAATAACGCGTTATCTCCGCGATGAAATCCAGCGATAGCCGGCGATAAAAAAAACAGCTCTAAGCACACTTTGCGATAATTATCGCAAATCCTTGGTAATATGCCCCTATATTTTTTAAAAAGTGCGATATCTTGCTCTCTATCTTGGAGCATTGAGTTCTCGAGTGAGAATTTTAAGATACATTTTTGGTAATTTTTACTAAATTGTATCAGTGCAAAAAATGGCAATCCAGTTGCATCATTTTTGCTGCTTGTTTTATAGGGTTTGGGACAAAAGATATTTACTCTACGTGCGTATTTATAAAGTTGCATAGGAGAGCTACCTGAGAACTTTGTAGTATGTTAAGCTGGGCAAGGTTCATACTTTACCTTTGTGAAATTTAAAAAACCCATGCCTCCTCTGGCAGTCGCTAACTATGTTCGAATTCTGGAAGTTCCAGTTTAGGGCAGTAATTCAGGCAGTTGTGAGTCAATAAATATAGCTGCCGAGCACTGACTGTGTTTACTTTCTTCTCGGCAGGGTGTAAAATAAGCATTAGCAGGTAAATTAAATCCTAGCTCTCTGAATTAGCCATGCTCAGCACACCCCTTTGCCGAAGGAACATGCAAAAATCTGTCTACTAATAGCGAAATATGACAGATGCATCTGTTATGTGTAGATTGAGTGTTGTGTACCGTAACATCGAATTTCTGTGCTTTTAGTGAATCTCCGTTTTTTTTTTACAATACTGTATCCAACTTTCCACTTGCATAGTCACGCTTAACTCGTCCAGGGCAGCGAAATTGTGCTATGCATGACATTCGGCCATATACCAAGGCTGTAGACAGCGGGGCCTGGCGTTTGGACACTTAATTACCCCAACTGGCCAACATCCGCTGCGAATTGCCTTTGTACTTGATTTTAGATGTAGGGCTCTCACTCTGTCTGTCCTTCAGTCTTGCTTTCAGTTATGCCTTATTTTTATTGGTCTACATGAAACTTGCAAATGCACAGAAATTTTGCGAATTCTAGAGTTTACCATCCACTGATTGCTTTATTCAATTTGTTTGGTTTATTTTTTTCGCACCTCAGTGTACCTGACTCCTCCCCTTTGTAACCTAGAATGACGTAGAACTGACCATTGGGTCTCCCCTTTTGGTGTGATTTTTCCATAGCACAAAACTCTTATGTTTTGGCGAATTCACAAATTTCACAATGACGAAAAAAAGGAATTGAAGCCCTTCATCAGCCAATCACATTTCTTTAAAAATTGAAATCTAATTGACAGAGGATTACTGCTTGTGAGATTAAAAAACCAAGATTTCTCTAAATTTTAACACTTTGATTCCCTCCAACAAACATTTTTCAAACGGTAATGTCTCAAAAATAGCTGCACAGGTGTAGGCCAAATAAAAAAAAACACAGGGCCTCATTTATGAAAAGTGTTGCATCGCTGCGTGAAAACAGTGATGCAACACTTTTCAGTGTGCCCTCCTTGTGACACCATGGATGCGCCGTATTTACTGTATGGCGCTCCATGTTGCAAGGATTTACAGTTTCGTCAGTATTCCTGACGTACCTGGAGGCGCAAAAGAGACGCATTGCTGGGGTGTGTCTGTAAACAGACCCAACTCCAGCAATGTGTCCTTTCACATGTGGCAAGCCCCATGTGAAAGGGCCTGAGTCACTCCCTACGCCTGCTGTGCTGCAGGCGTGAGGATTTGATGCAGTGGCATTCTAGAAGTGTCGCAGTGAAATCTCATAAATTTCACTGCAACACTTCTATGAGCCTTTTCTGCACCAGAACGTCCACCTTGCATACAGTATACCTGTCGCAGGTATAATGTAGTGCAGGGATTTAGAAAGTGATGCATCTACCTAGATGTGTCACTTTGAAAATATGGAGCAGTGTGGCGCATGTTTTACGCCGCCGCAGCATCACAAAAAGTGACGAAACGGCAGCGTAAGGGCCTCATAAATAAGGCCCACACTTTCTAGGCAAAGTTCTACCTTCATGCCAAGTTTTGTGAAAATCAGTTCAGCGGTTTTGGAGAGTCAATTTTTATATGGATCTTGAATGGTAAATGCACATTTATAACCCATTTAAAGTTATGTCCCTCTCATCAATCTGATCAAAATTTGGCAAGCGAGCCTTAGCTAGTTTCCCTAGAGGAATACAACATTTTATGCTAATTTGTGAAATGCTGCCAAAGGTATTAGCATTAAAATAACACTACATGACAAAAAGAGAAGCTCAACCATACATACAGAATGCTGTTTCCGATTTTATTGTACAAAATGATGTGTTATAAAAAGCCCATATTTCACAGGAACTGTGAAATTTGGAGAATATTTCAGGGTTCTCTATAAAATGCAGGGTTTATCGCCATAATGACTGTAGCAAATGGGTGCAGCTCATTTAGTCCACCAGGGTTTTTCGCTTTTGACTACCCTGTTTTGGGACTTTTATTGTGAGTGAATCTCACTCATGGTAAATTCACAGTAATTGAACTGAGCGTGCTAACTGCCAGGGTTAATCTTTTAAGATAAGGCTGCTACTGCGCACAAGGTTAAGAGGCACTGGCCTATTGCACATGCACATGTGGGCACACACGTACATACATTTTGGAGCTGTGCATGTGAGACTAGCATCATGCATAGTCGAATATCTGCACACAGGCAGAAAGAATGCTGCAAGGATTGGTTCTGACCTGGGGTAGACCTTATAATATGAGTAAGCATTCATAGTGTAGGTCTGTAGTGCATACTGGAAAATCTGTGGCGTTTTCGCTGTATTATACATTAAGGCAAAACCTGCCCTAAAGTATAGTCTTGCTCTATTTAGGCCTACAAGGAAGAGCAAAGTACCAGACCAGGGTAAAACATACATTCTGAGCTTGAATTTGCTGTCCCTAATACCTCATTTCCACATCTCATGGAACTTAAGGATTTGTCGTAGTTCTCTGGCTCAGTGCATAATCAGATTCCAGGCCTTTGTCCCCCCTACTGAGCCAAGTTAACTACTCTGCTCCCCAGCAGAGGCAATAAAGGCCTCCCCCACTAAAAGCAATGAACTGTGATTGACTCACTTCCAGGGAAAGGAAGGGATGAGGAGGAAATCTGCATCTGATAATTAGCTTGTCACTCTGCTTCTGGGCTGGGACAGAACAGGTCTCTAGAACAACACAGGAGGGGCTTGCCTTTGAAGTTTTGATGGAAGGGATAAGCAGCTTTTTCAGCTAGTTGTGGAGCTGAGGTTCTGGAAGGAACTATTACCAGAGACAACTTGAAGTCACCATTTTGGATTGCACCAGAATGCTGTGCAGGAGGGTTAGGCCAGTAGTGGAGGTATGATGCAGCATTGTAGGATTGGCAAGGCGGGCCTGACCCATAATTGTTTCCACCCCCACTTAAAAACCGCTGCGCAAGGGAAGGACAGTTGATAAGATTGTAGACCTGGAGATGGCAATGGCAGAAAGATGGCCCAGCAGGAAGGAGACTCTGTTTGCCTGTAAGGATGGACAAAGGACTTTGACTCCAGCTGACCCACAGGACTAGAATAGGTCTCCCCGGGCCAGTGGCACTGGCCTCCATATGTCGAATGAGAACCAGTTGAGGGAAAGGGCCTGGGCTCCACTGCTAGCCCAGGTGCCCTTCAGAAGCCCAGGAGGCTCTGGGGCCTGGGGTGTGTGGGCAAGAGGGTGTTCTGCTGGCTCGTAGTGGAGGGGCTGCACAAGGAGTTCCCACAGGGAGCCAGAAAATGAAGCTCCCACAAAATGCACCCCTTTGGAGGTCAGAAGGCCTGAAGAAAGTGTTCCAGGTGACTAGGCCTGGCCACCAGAAGCAAAATTAACCATTGATATGGTAAAATAATGGAAAAAGGGGGCAAAGAGGTTCACTGTAGTCTTAGAAATTATCCCCAGGGTGGACCAGAGCCTGTTGGTTGGCACATCACTAAATTAATTATGTCCTTGGGGAGAGCCCATTCCCTGAGCAAACTTTTGTTCCCAGATACCCCCTCTCTCAGGGCCAGCAGAAAGGAAATACTGTCCCGGGGGCCCCCATCCCTCAGAACAGGAGAATAAAAGGATCCGGGGGCTCCTGAACCTAAACACTCCCACTGCACCACCTCCCACTCACTATGCCCATGAATCGGGGGGGGGAAGTGCAGCATGACCACAATCCACCCTCAGTGGTACAGGCAGGATAATACACAAGCAGGCTCCTGTGCCAGTATTGAATCCTGTTAGGCAGGTGGGGAGCTGGTCGGGCAGCATGAGACTGGCCTTGTTATGCGATCCCTAAAAATTAGGTAGAACTGTGTATCTGGATAACATAAACTTCAGAATATGGGTACTCCGTTCACACATATTATCAGAAAATTTCGGCCCAATTCCTAGCTAGCTCACAGTGCCCCATCTGAACCCCTAATCTTACCAGGGTACTAGATGGTGTCTGCAACCTCGAACATGACAACTCTTACTCCCCAAGGAAATCGTGGAAACAGATCTACCCTTTTGTTGTTACTTTTGCATGCCCAAGGTAAACACTGAAAGATACGAATATGGCACTTCAAACATTTATTGAATCAATCGTGTTCCTGTAGAGAAAGCGTGAGCTGCAATTATTATGCAGATGAAACAAAGCATTGTAACCAGCAATATAAGAATGGTGAAAAAAATAAACAGTTCATCCCGTGATAACATAGCTCTGTGATTACACTCCTATCTAATACTACTTTTACTATCAAGAACATAGTGGGAGTACCCTCTGCCAGAACCATCAGGATAGCCTAAACCCCCATACCTGAGTATGATGTGGCAGGAAGCTGGTCTGGGTAGAACAGGCTATCATCCTTTGCAAGATAAAGGTTAGAGTCAGCAGGGCTGCATCTCAGTCACAGTGCACTGTGTTCCAGTAGAATCCCAGCAGAAGTGCTCCACTGCTGAATGTAGCACAGAGGCTGTTTATATAATAAAAGCACCATTCCAATTGCACAGTATCAAAGGTGCAGAGCTGATGCAATGGTTTGTCTGGAGCCTTAGAGCTGTCTCCAGCAGAACAACCAAATGCAAGGGCATCGCGTTCTATGTTCCTAGCCTTGGACAGAGTGTACAAGCAACATGGTAATAATGCTTACTAAGAAATAAACTAAATGTAGAATGGTTTCTAAGAACTTTATTGTGTAAGTGTAACACGTGTAAAAAAGTCACCATTAGAAAAGATGTCAAGCTAAAATTTGAAACTAAAATGGAGACTCAAAGGCTACCTCTGCTGCCCCCACCTCATTGCTACGAAAAAAAGGGTAGGGGGTTAGCCCTAGTCACCCAGCATCCCAAGGGCTATATCCAAAGCAATTCACAACAAAAGGCTGAGATGTGGGGAAGAATACATGGACTGCAAATTCATCACTTAAGTGACCCCGTTGTGATCTTGAGAGAGCTGTGCCTCCGCCCGGTGAGGCAGTATTAGTAAGCCGCCGGGTCGCATCGGATTATGTATCGCTGGACTGTGGCTTGACCTGGACTGATGACAGCAATTGAGGGGACCATTAATTTGGTCCACGAGCTCCTGGATAGGTGGCCAGCCGGTGGGACGCACGGTTTCTTGCCCTCTTGCACTCCTTCTTTCACTGGTCCTGAAGAGGTCAAAAATATTTGTCCGAAACGCGTTGACATCTCCTTTAAGAAGACTCCACAAATATAACAGCTGTGTATTCAGCATTAAGTACACATTATTAAGAAATTGAAGAGAATAACTATACTTCCTGTATGTGTACTAATACAAGAGACTATCTTTTAATGTGATTGTGCATAAAATCTATAGCACAGTCTTCACTCTATATTTAAGGAAAGAAGAGGAGTTCCTTTTAGGATTGTTTAAAATTGATGTATTTACTTGCATTTTGTTTGGTGAATTGTTGTATAGTTTTCATTTATTGTCTGGTCTTAATGTTTTAATATGTGCCACCATACAGTAACATATATTTTTGTACAGAAGAGTTGATGAATACAACACGATATGATTAAATAAAAGAATGTATGAAATTAGTCTGTTTATCAATGATTAATTGAGGTGATCATTTTGAGGAATTTGCAGTGCATGTATTCTTCCCCACATCTCAGCCCTTTGTTGTGAATTGCCCCCACCCAATTGCAGCACTTTAGGTGTCCAGTGGGCACGGGCACATGGGAATAAAACAAAAACCTGCAAAAGATACAAGGCCACAGGTAGAGAAAAGAGTGGAGGAACCCCCCTCATAAAATATTCAAGAACTGGGCTGACGAATGCCCCATAATGCCCTACAAGGGCTAATTTGAATATGTTTGGCTTCTTTGTGGTAGCTCCAAACTAGACAGGGTGTCAGGCTCTGTCAGGACTCTAGTCTCCAGTAACCTTGACAACACAGGAGCAGAACGACGTCTAGTTCCCAATACCCCTCTTAGAACGCCCCTGCTAGGTTCTTTATAATCCTTCACAGGTAAGTACCAAGGGGGGAAAGGGAATTGGGACAGAGAAGAGATAGCTCGGTGGTTGCTCTGCCTGTTCTGCTTCGTCTTCTTCTTTCTTCTTACTGAGCTGTAATTAAGTACATTTCTAAATACCACTTCTTTATTCAACTTACAACATTGTAAAATAAAGGTATCTTATCTTACCAATACAACCTTGGAGCTAAGCCTCTCTTCTATTGACTTCTCTAGTAATGTTGGATTTTGTTAACTGGAGAAGGTATTGACTCAACTCTCTCTCTCTTGCAGGAGATGAATGTATGCCTTCTTAATGTAGCGCTTAACACGAAGAAACACAAGGTAAGTATTATTGTTTAACTGGAACGACTATGTGGAAGTCTATAGATAGGATACTAATTCTATATTGGGTTAACTCACTGTGTGTTCGAGTCTTCTTGTTTCTATATTTATTTAGGAGTTCTTTTGTCTGAGGAGAAACCTTGCTGTTTCTTTTAAAAGAATTGAAAATTGGATTGGTACTATTTATGTGCTGGGTATAGTAACTATATACACTACAAACTATTTCTAGTTAATTTCCTATTTAACTTTCAACAATGCGCAAGTCTAAGGCTAACGCAGCGTGAGGAGAATTGCGCGCCTGCATTAACCAGACTCAACGAGTAACTAAGAACGTTATTCTAGGGAGCGGTGCGCTGAACTCTAAACTTGAGCCTTCAAGATAGTGCAGCCTATTAACACTTCTGAGTACAGTGTGTCTGAAAGAACAGAACACGCCCACACTTCCGACTCATCAGGAAACAACTGAAGGAACACTACTCTTGGTAGTCATGCGCAGAACTCGATTCTGACGAGTTTTACGAGCATGCGTCTTAAAATTACACTAACCTTTGACTTGGAGAATTATCAGGAACCGCCGGAACTAAACGCGAGACACCCACGAAACTACCCTGACTAACTTACGAGACAGAGGTCAGGTGAGCTGCCAAACAGGTTGAAATCCTCGGTGAAGTGCGCCATAGAACGTTGGTGCACGCTTCACCGGACCGGGGATTCCTAGGGGAGACTAGACCGCTGAACAGCAGGCATGCTGGCAGCCATGTTGGAAGTCCAGCGCCGCCAGCATGCTCGCCAACTAAGGGCACATTGGGGTCCCAAGCTTGGCCGGTGGATTAGAGGGGCAGAGACAATGGCCACAGTAGGGCCACGAGGAGGAAACCTCCTGTGAACCCTGACAGTACCCCCTCTCAACGGGGTTTCCTCCAGTCGTGGTTTAGTAGGAAACTTGGCGTGGAAGGCCCTGACCAATCGGGGAGCATGGACATTCGAACTTTTTTCCCAGGATCGTTCATCTGGTCCATAACCTTTCCAGTCAATAAGGTAGAAGAGGTCATTATGAACTTTTTTGGAATCTAAGATTCTTTTCACTTCGTATTCAACCTCACCGTGAATAACTAGAGGGAGAGGAGGAATTGTTCTTCGTAAACCTGGTTAAACCTTCTTAAGTAGGGAAATGTGAAAGACTGGATGAATTTTGGTAGTGCCTGGTAGTGTTAACCGGTATGTTACTGGGTTGATGATTTTTTCGATAGGGTATGGACCTATAAAGCGTGGCTGAAACTTACGGGTACCCTTTAGCTTAAGGTTTTTTGTGCAGAGCCAAACTTGATCCCCTACTTGGAGATTGGGTTCTTTCTTCCTTTTTTGATCGGCAAAGTGTTTGTAACGGCTTTTAGCGAGTTTCAAATTCTGTGTTGCTGATTGGTGAATTCTAGCTACATGTTGGGCAATTTCCTGCACTGCTGGGATTTCTACACTGTCGAGTTGTACCTGAGAATTAGGGTGTCTGCCTGAATTCATGAAAAAAGGTGAGTAACAAGTGGACACATTTTGGGTGTTGTTATGGGCATACTCGGCCGTCCATAAGTAATCGGGCCAGTCACCTTCCTCATCCAATAAATAGAGTCTAAGATATTGTTCTAATTCCTGATTGGTCCTCTCAGTCTGCCCATCAGTTTCTGGGTGGAAACTGGTGGAGTATCGATGGTCAATACATAGCCCCTTGGTGTAAGCCTTCCAAAATCGTGACAAAAACTGAGAACCCGTGATCAATACTTTGGGGATACCATGGAGACGAATTATGTCTTGGTTGAAAAGCTGTGACAGTTGTTTTGCAGTGGGAGTTCCCTGAAAAGGTACAAAATGTGTCATCTTACTGAAGGTGTCTACACAAACGAGGATAGTATCAAAACCTTGGGACGATGGTAAATCTACAATTAGGTCTAAAGAAACTGTGTGCCAAGGGTATGGGGGAGTGGGCAGTGGTTGTAAAAGTCCTCTAGGAGCCTGCCTGTCCGGTTTTCCCCGAGCACAAATCCCACATCCCAAAACGTATTGGCGGATATCTCGACACATGTGTGGCCACCAGAATCATCGCTTGATCAGGTCTTCCGTTTTTTGTACTCCTTTGTGGCCTGCCAAAGGGTTGTCATGACATTCATGCATGGCTTTAATTTGAAGATCTCTTGTGGGCAAAAACAAGGTTTTTCCTTGATAAGGTAAGCCATCTTGGATAACTCTCTGTGGGTCTTCTGTAGCCCAATCCTCCATATCTGTTTCAGTCATCAAATTCCGAATTTGCTCTTCAAAAGGTACTTGAGAAATGATTCCTATGATTTTGTCTTCTGGAATTATCTGTTGGTCTTCTATGAATGTCTTTTGGTTTTCCGTATCTAATCTGGATAATGCGTCTGCCTTTCCATTCTTGGAACCGGGCCGAAAGGTAATGACAAAATTGAAATCTGCAAAGTAGAGTGACCATCGGAGTTGACGAGGTGTAAGAGTTCGGGCAGATCATAGAAACTTTAGGTTTCGGTGGTCGGTAAATACCGTCACTGTGTGCTTAGCACCCATCAAATACTGCCTCCAATCTTTAAAGCGATACAAAAGGGGATGATGGACGGAACGTTTGAGCCAATCAAACACTCACCCCCAGTCAACTGATCTGGGTTTAATCCATCATCATTCTTTAGCTCACTCCACCACCCCAGTTCAGACATGGCCATATGCAAATCAGTCTGACCCTGTGCCTCATGGGAACAGTCCAGCCCGAACTGCCAAGCCATGTCTTCCCTGGACCGGAAACAAGCATCCTAGGACCGGTTTCTGGCATTCCAGCCGTCATCAGCCAGGCTTGCTTGAATCCAGTGGCAAAGTGAGCAAGGGACCCACGTCTGGGCATACCCCCGCCAACTTAGGGCGACCAAAGCGATACAAAGGGGATGATGGATGGAACGTTTGAGCCAATCAAACACTCACCCCCAGTCAACTGATCTGGGTTTAATCCATCATCATTCTTTAGCTCACTCCACCACCCCAGTTCAGACATGGCCATATGCAAATCAGTCTGACCCTGTGCCTCATGGGAACAGTCCAGCCCGAACTGCCAAGCCATGTCTTCCCTGGACCGGAAACAAGCATCCTAGGACCGGTTTCTGGCATTCCAGCCGTCATCAGCCAGGCTTGCTTGAATCCAGTGGCAAAGTGAGCAAGGGACCCACGTCTGGACATACCCCCGCCAACTTAGGGCGACCAAAGCGATACAAAAGGGGATGATAGACGGAACGTTTGAGCCAATCAAACACTCACCCCCAGTCAACTGATCTGGGTTTAATCCATCATCATTCTTTAGCTCACTCCACCACCCCAGTTCAGACATGGCCATATGCAAATCAGTCTGACCCTGTGCCTCATGGGAACAGTCCAGCCCGAACTGCCAAGCCATGTCTTCCCTGGACCGAAACAAGCATCCTAGGACCGGTTTCTGGCATTCCAGCCGTCATCAGCCAGGCTTGCTTGAATCCAGTGGCAAAGTGAGCAAGGGACCCACGTCTGGGCATACCCCGCCAACTTAGGGCGACCAAAGCGATACAAAGGGGATGATGGACGGAGCGTTTGAGCCAATCAAACACTCACCCTCAGTCAACTGATCTGGGTTTAATCCATCATCATTCTTTAGCTCACTCAACCACCCCAGTTCAGACATGGCCATATGCAAATCAGTCTGACCCTGTGCCTCATGGGAACAGTCCAGCCCGAACTGCCAAGCCATGTCTTCCCTGGACCGGAAACAAGCATCCTAGGACCGGTTTCTGGCATTCCAGCCGTCATCAGCCAGGCTTGCTTGAATCCAGTGGCAAAGTGAGCAAGGGACCCACGTCTGGGCATACCCCGCCAACTTAGGGCGACCAAGCGATACAAAAGGGGATGATGGACGGAACGTTTGAGCCAATCAAACACTCACCCCCAGTCAACTGATCTGGGTTTAATCCATCATCATTCTTTAGCTCACTCCACCACCCCAGTTCAGACATGGCCATATGCAAATCAGTCTGACCCTGTGCCTAAGTTGGCGGGGGTATGCCCAGACGTGGGTCCCTTGCTCACTTTGCCACTGGATTCAAGCAAGCCTGGCTGATGACGGCTGAAATGCCAGAAACCGGTCCTAGGATGCTTGTTTCCGGTCCAGGGAAGACATGGCTTGGCAGTTCGGGCTGGACTGTTCCCATGAGGCACAGGGTCAGACTGATTTGCATATGGCCATGTCTGAACTGGGGTGGTGGAGTGAGCTAAAGAATGATGATGGATTAAACCCAGATCAGTTGACTGGGGGTGAGTGTTTGATTGGCTCAAACGTTCCGTCCATCATCCCCTTTTGTATCGCTTTGTTTGCCCTAAGTTGGCGGGGGTATGCCCAGACGTGGGTCCCTTGCTCACTTTGCCACTGGATTCAAGCAAGCCTGGCTGATGACGGCTGGAATGCCAGAAACCGGTCCTAGGATGCTTGTTTCCGGTCCAGGGAAGACATGGCTTGGCAGTTCGGGCTGGACTGTTCCCATGAGGCACAGGGTCAGACTGATTTGCATATGGCCATGTCTGAACTGGGGTGGTGGAGTGAGCTAAAGAATGATGATGGATTAAACCCAGATCAGTTGACTGGGGGTGAGTGTTTGATTGGCTCAAACGTTCCGTCCATCATCCCCTTTGTATCGCTTTGTTCGCCCTAAGTTGGCGGGGTATGCCCAGACGTGGGTCCCTTGCTCACTTTGCCACTGGATTCAAGCAAGCCTGGCTGATGACGGCTGGAATGCCAGAAACCGGTCCTAGGATGCTTGTTTCCGGTCCAGGGAAGACATGGCTTGGCAGTTCGGGCTGGACTGTTCCCATGAGGCACAGGGTCAGACTGATTTGCATATGGCCATGTCTGAACTGGGGTGGTGGAGTGAGCTAAAGAATGATGATGGATTAAACCCAGATCAGTTGACTGGGGGTGAGTGTTTGATTGGCTCAAACGTTCCGTCCATCATCCCCTTTTGCATCGTCCAATCTTTAAAGGCGTCTTTATGGCCAGAAGTTCCTTCTCCGTGATGGTATAATTACATTCGGCTGGATTTAGCTTACGGGAACGGTAAGCTACTGGATGCAGCTGCCCGGTGTCTTTATGCCTCTGTGAGAGTATGCCCCCGATGGCTAATTCCGAAGCATCTGTTTCCAGCTAAAAGGGCTCGGAGGGGTCTGCATGAAGTAGGACTGGTGCGGTGGTGAAACTTTCTTTCAACAAATTGAAGGCTTTCTCGGCTTCCTCAGACCATTTGAAGGGTACGCCTTTCTTCAGTAGTCGTGTCAAGGGCAGAATTTTTGGGGAGAAGTCGTGAATAAATCTTCTATAAAAGTTCGCGAACCCGATGAAACTCTGAGCCTCCTTGATTGTTGTGGGTGGTTTCCACTCCGTCACTGCCTTCACCTTCTGTTCGTCCATCGTTATTCCCGTGGGCGATAATACAAATCCTAGGAACTCTACTGTGTTGGTGTTGAATAAACACTTTTGTAGTTTTACATACAAGGAATTTTCTCTTAAGCGTTGTAACACAGCTCGGACTTGCAATCGATGTTCTTCCTCCGTGTTTGAATAGATCAGAATGTCGTCTATGTACACTATCGCACATTGATCGATAAAATCACTTAAGACGTTGTTGATGAAGTATTGGAACGCCGCTGGTGTGTTACACAATCCATACGGCATCACCAGGTATTCATAGAGGCCGTATTTGGTCCAGAAGGCTGCTTTCCACTCATCACCTTCCCGGAGTCTGATTAAGTGGTAAGCCCCGCGTAAGTCTAATTTGGTGTAGATTTTTGCCTCCTTCACCTGGTCTATAAGTACCGAGATGAGGGGTAGTGGGTAACGGTTTTTAATTGTTATCCTGTTGATTGCTCTATAGTCTATACAAGTCCTGAGATCCCCTCCCTTCTTCAGCACGAAGAAAAGGGGGGAAGAGACTGGAGACTGTGATGGTCTGATGAATCCGTTCTCAAGATTTTTTCTTAAATATTCTTTTAAATGCAAGTTCTCCTTCTCTGTCAAGGCATAGATGCGACTACATGGCAGGTTCGCCCCTGGTTCTAAGTCTATCTTGCAACCATATGACCTGTGCGGTGGCAACTCCTCAGCCTTGACCTCATCGAATACATCTGCAAAGTCTTGGAATTCTTCTGGAATCTCGGTTGTTTGTATTACGCATACTGACACTCCGTTCTCACATAGCTGTGCGGCCACACTAGGTTCTGACTGGATTTCTTTGACCTCAAAACAATGTTTTTTGCAATATTCAGAATCCCAATTCAGCTCCCCAATCAATGGATGGGTTATGCTCCGTTAGCCAGGGGAGTACTAAAATCAGTTGGAATTGTGGAGCATCGATTAGGTTGAACTGTAGAACTTCTTGATGACCTTCCCTAGTGATCATTTGCACAGGTTCGGTATGACTGGTTATGGGGCCGGACGTTAAGTCAGTTCCGTCTACAGCTCTGACCAACTCAATTCTTTCTTTCTTGATGGCCTGTAGACCTATGTGAATAGCAAATTTCTAGTCGCAGAAGTTCCCGGTAGCCCCGGAATCAATCATGACTGTGATTTCTTCCAAGACCACGTTTCGAAATTTCAACATTACGGCCAAAATCAAATGGGGTGAAGACACTTGCAAGGTATTTGCTAATTGATGGTTCATTGGAGTTGTTTCTCTGCTTGCATCCACCAGTCCAACTCCATTTACTGGTGGTGCTGCAAGTTTTCCTTTTCCTTCATTCGAGTCTTGGGTCTTTTCTGACAAGCCTTCACAAAATGTCCACTACCTCCGCAGTACATACATAGCTTATTCTGACGCCTTTTCTCTTTTTCCTCTTTGGACAAGGGACCTTGGATGGCACCAATCTGCATTGGTTCAACCCCAGCTGAATTCTCGGTGACTCGCGGGGACTCTGGCTTGATTCGGTCGACACGGGGAATACTCGATCGAAAATCTCTTTTCCTTTCTCCTTTTCATTCGTTCTGCCGGAAATCTATCTCTAAGACCAAGTCTACCAAGGCCGAGATCTCTGTAGGACGGTTAGGAATCTGAGATAGAGCATCTTTTAGTTCTTCTTTTAGCCCTCGGTAGAACACTGCTGCCCTCTTATTTTCTGGCCAGTCTGTCTCCACCACAAGTTTGTTGAACTGGGCTAGGTAAGTTACCAGTTCTCGGTTTCCTTGTCTTAGCTCTAGCAATTCATTGTCCGTAGCCTGCGATGCTTTTCTCCTGTCAAAAATTCGGAGGAACTCTTTCTTGACGTTTTTGAAGTTATACAAGATAGAGTCATCTTTGTTCACTAAGGGCAACGACCAAGAGGCAGCGTCCCCACTTAGATAGGACAGGACGAACGCCACACGAGATTGAGCATCCGGAAAAATCGTAGGGCGGCACATAAAGTGAAGGGAGCACTGAGTCAAAAAGATTTGTGCCTTCTGTGGGTCCCCGTTGACTCGCTCTGGGGGGGCAAGGGGTATTACAGGTGACAGTGAATGAATAACTTGGGTAGGAGCAAAGGACAAAGGAATCGTGTTTGGTCTTTGGGTTTCAAATGTTGTGGTTTTCTGGCTAGCCTCTGAAACAGATTCTCTCATTTTACAGCTGATTATTTCCTGTCTCAGAATTTTATTTTCCTCTCTGACTGCTTCTAGGTCTCTTTGAATATTTCCCAGAATGTCACCTAAATTTTTTAAATCAAAACCTTCAGCCATTCTGCTCAGGTGTTTGTACCAACGTGGGCACTTCACTCTGTCAGGCTGTCAGGACTCTAGTCTCCAGTAACCTTGACAACATAGGAGCAGAACGACGTCTAGTTCCCAATACCCTCTTAGAACGCCCCTGCTAGGTTCTTTATAATCCTTCACAGGTAAGTACCAAGGGGGGAAAGGGGATTGGGACAGAGAAGAGACAGCTCGGGGGTTGCTCTGCCTGTTCTGCTTCGTCTTCTTCTTTCTTCTTACTGAGCTGTAATTAAGTACATTTCTAAATACCACTTCTTTATTCAACTTACAACATTGTAAAATAAAGGTATCTTATCTTACCAATACAACCTTGGAGCTAAGCCTCTCTTCTATTGACTTCTCTAGTAATGTTGGATTTTGCTAACTGGAGAAGGTATTGACTCGACTCTCTCTCTCTCTCTTGCAGGAGATGAATGTATGCCTTCTTAATGTAGCCCTTAACACGAAGAAACACAAGGTAAGTATTATTGTTTAACTGGAACGACTATGTGGAAGTCTATAGATAGGATACTAATTCTATATTGGGTTAACTCACTGTGTGTTCGAGTCTTCTTGTTTCTATATTTATTTAGGAGTTCTTTTGTCTGAGGAGAAACCTTGCTGTTTCTTTTAAAAGAATTGAAAATCGGATTGGTACTATTTATGTGCTGGGTATAGTAACTATATACACTTCAAACTATCGCTAGTTAATTTGCTATTTAACTTTCAACAATGCGCAAGTCTAAGGCTAACGCAGTGTGAGAAGAATTACGCGCCTGCATTAACCAGACTCAATGAGTAACTAAGAACGTTATTCTAGGGAGCGGTGCGCTGAACTCTAAACTTGAGCCTTCAAGATAGTGCAGCCTATTAACACTTCTGAGTACAGTGTGTCGTGAAGAACAGAACACGCCCACACTTCCGACTCATCAGGAAACAACTGAAGGAACACTACTTTTGGTAGTCATGCGCATAACTCGATTCTGACGAGTTTTATGAGCATGCGCCTTAAATTACACTAACCTTTGACTTGGAGAACTATCAGGAACATCCTGAACTAAACGCGAGACACCCATGAAACTACCCTGACTAACTTACGCGACGGAGGTCAGATGAGCTGCCAAACAGATTGAAATGCTCGGTGAAGTGCGACATAGAACGTTGGTGCGCGCTTCACCAGACCCGGGATTCCTAGGGGAGACTAGACCGCTGAACAGCAGGCATGCTGGCGGCCATGTTGGAAGTCCAGCGCCGCCAGCATGCTCGCCAACTAAGGGCACAGTGGGGTCCCAAGCTTGGCCGGTGGATTAGAGGGGCAGAGACAATGGCCACATTAGGGCCACGAGGAGGAAGCCTCCCGTGAACCCTGACACAGGGGCAACACCAATAGATTTTACATGTGTTGTGAGGGCTGCAGGAGGTGAGCTGTACACTCTCAGAATCTGGAGCACTGGACCCCCTAGTGATTGTTCTTATGGGTGCATTATGTGGCCTTTAGACAGTGATGAAAGACTCAGACACACATGTATTTTAATTGAAATATTCTATTGACAATATTGGTATTGAACAATGAATCTTTACCATTATAATGGCATCTTCTGACTGGTAGTACTGTTTCCATTGATTTAAACAATGGTGTTTTATTGAAACATGACATATGGGTGATTCTATTAAGGTGGCACAGATTGGCAAAGCCAGTAGACTTGCATCATACATACTGATACCCCTTATGTATTACATTGACATGGTATAACATGGTTATTTGTGGTGACTGCCTGACAAAGTCACTACGCCTGCCTTATTCAAAATGACATCCCTTTAAACTGTGGTGTTGCATCTGGTAAAGGTGGGCAGTATTGTGGTCATGGGGTTTAGGTCAGGACCCACTTGGGGTGTAATATGATATGAGGGTGTCACCGAATGTTATTTACATCTACCTGATGTATATATTTGTAGTTTTAATGCATAGTATCTAGTGGTGTGTGTGTAATAAAAGTACTTGTCCTTTTACAAGAAAAAGCACTGACTGGACAATAATTTATTGAGCGCTGTTGTTGTGTGCCAGCAAACAGTGATTGTTAACCCACACAAACTCCCCTGAGTAGACCTTGAAGTGCTTTACCTTACTACCCTGAGAGAGTAAATTGCTACAGTGGGGCAGTGGAGAAGCACTATTTGTGCACAGAGAGCAGGGCACCTTTCCAGTGAAAAAGGCCTTTTGCCCTGGAAAGTAAATACCTTTGCAAGACTTTACACCTCTTTACATGACTGTGCCACAGCCCAAATCCTTAGTAAATCTGGCCCTGTCTGTGTGGAAGTTACATTAGCATGGGAAATGTGCATGTAGTATAACTTTACAAAATCACATATGAACAACATTTAGACTTAAAATACCACAAATGGCTTCCTTGAAAGTTACACACGATAAAACTTTCTTGATATATTTTTAAATCAATACCTTTATGGGTAATGTACCAGTCACTGTGTTTCACACTACTATAGTTTGACAATGGTCAACACTACAGTATTCTCTATGAAAATATATCACTCAGTTTCCCTCTAATTAACTTTCCTCATTTATTATCTCAATAACTTGCACACAAAAAGCTTTAACCTTAACAATACAGCACATATCCCAGACCGTAGTGTAAAACCATACGATCATAAGTAATACACAAACTACAGATATTCTAACACTTTGTGGAAAGTCTTAGAAATATTCCAATGAAAACCTTGATAAGCACATTCAATCACACAGTCTGTGAAATGAACTCAGCTTTATTATATAATGCTACTCTCCAATGAATCTCCAATGTCAGACAGAAATATCTAATTAGAGTTAATGTTTTTTTTAAAAAATTAGCATAATCTTTATGTCTTGTATTTAATAATGAAAAGTCAATTCCGTCTGTTCCTAATATCTTGTCAGATCAAAAGTTTACAATGCATAGCTTGTTTTTCAAAATCAATGCTTGTCCTTGGTATCACCTTTGAGTTTACCAATTACCACACTGATCACGCCTTGTGCTCTATGGGGTCCGCTTGCAAAGTTGAAAAGGTAAAGTTTTTTTTTCTGGAAGGAAGAGCCACAATCTATTGGTTAACTCTTGGTGTACCTTTATTTGCAACCTAACATTTTGTTCTTTTTAATAGACAGCAGTGAATCACAATGTAAATACCTTAAAAAAATATTATTTATATTGAAATGAATATTTTTGGGTGAAGACTTTTCATTGTGAAACTCATTCTCTTATGTTCACAATGACTCCAGCAGAATGGCCTATGTCTGGATAGTTGGACACTCCATCCACTGAACTCGTGAGTATGCTATATTTTGCTGCTTTGACAAAAATATGGGATTTCCTAATGTGGACACTACGGGGTATATTCTCAAGAACGGGCGATAATTATCGCCAACCTAGGTTAGCGCAATTTTACAAAACACCGTCTATCGCGGGAAACGAACGCCGTGTTAACGGCGTATTCTCAACACGTCGACAACAGGCAATAGTATCCCGATAACGCGTCAAATGTCCGCGTTAAAATTACCGGGACGCCGATAAAAAAGGAAGTCCGAATGTGAAAAAAGTGGCGATGGGCCTAACAGCGATAAAAACGTCAGTGATAAGCAGCGCCAGGCTTGCTATTCCCACGTCAGGCGGGAAAAATCACTATAAAAGCTGCAAAAAAAAAACAACAACTGAGAAGCACCATGGAGGAAGCTGGAGCAACTACAGAGGCCAACGAGAACCCCACAAACCCCCCGGAGGACCAGCCAGGGACATCGGAGAAGAAGAAGAGGAACCCACGATTCAGCCCGCAGGAAAACAAGATCCTGATTACGGAGGTGCTAGAACACCACCAACAACTGTTCATCACCTCCACTGTGTCATTGGCAACTAAAAATGCAATATGGCAGTCCATCTTGGCCAAGGTGAATGCAGTCGGAGTGAAGAGAAGGGAAATGGATGACTGCAAGAAGCGCTGGAATAATGTGAAGCGCAAAACCAAGCTGAAACTCGCTAACAACCGGAAAGCAGCAATGCAGACTGGAGGTGGGAGTCCAGTGTCACAGCAGGAGCTGGATGAGATGGAGGAAATGGTGTCCACAGTCATCAGTGGGGAGACGGTGGCAGGAGTTGGGGGACCAGACACTGCTCAACATGACCTGACCCAACAGCAACAGGGTGAGTAACGACCAGGGACTGGGGGGACGGGGGGAGATGGGCACAATGGCACACATGCACAATTAAGTATAGCACAATGCACACCCACAATGACTCTGGATCATGTCCCTGATCTCCTTGGCATACTGCAGCACACATAGAAACAGCAAGTAGGCCCCCGTCAACAATGTGCACAAAGGGGGCCCTCCCCACACATCACTAATCTCACAACAAACCCATGCACACGTGCTGAACCCAGCAAAGCTGCGGGTCCGTGAGCCCCACTGACAATGCAAGTGACACTGCATGACTATTAGCATGGCTGCAGTCCAATTATCATGACATGGTGCGTGCCACGACACTGAGGTGGCTGAGTGTGGATCACATCCGTAAAGGAGCAGGTCACACTCTGACACATCCACGTGCACAAACAACCCCTGACGTCAACAAGACATCTGCGGACAAACCATGCCCAAGGGTCCCAACTCCCACCAAGAGCCCAATTTACCCAAGTCTGCAACATCTCAGCACTGTATAAGCACAGAAGTGAAAGGCACACCGCCTGAAAGGGATAAGGGCCAGCAAAATCAGAGCTGCAGGGGCGACTCTCCCACAATGCAGCACAAACACATAAGAATCAGAGCACATCAACATTGACAACAATGTGGTACAAACTGCAACACTCTCACAACAGAACAGAGGACACAACTGCTGCCGCTTGTGTGTAGAAACTGGCCAATCATTTTTGGCATAGCAGGAAACTGTGAAATGATAATGTACAAGTACAACCCCACATCCCTGATGGCGTAGAAATGTCCACTGTCCCGCATCAAATAGGCATCTCCTCCCAAACAGTCACAATGTACATTGTCATGCAGTCTGTTTGTAAACTTGTCCAATGCGTGAACATACATGGAACACACTGTTAAACTGCATCTCCCCTTTACATTGCAGAGCGAGAATCAACACCTCCTGCAGAGCAGACCGTACAACTCTTCACTGATGATGAAGAGGACCTCCACACCATCGAGACCGATGCCCTCCAACAGCTCATGGACACCCTCAGCACCCCACCCCAAGGAGCAGGGCAGCCCAGCTGCATCGAGGAGACCCCACCCCCTGCACAGGGCACACAGCAGGAAGCACCCACCACCACGGCTGTCTCCCAGGACCCCCACGACCAACACATGGCATTCCAACGCCGTGTGTTAGAGGGCTAGAAGGAGATGGCTGATCAGGTGCGGGTGGGGTTCGACCTCATGGCAGCCAAACTAGTTGCCATACGTGGGTGTCTAAGTCCCATCAGGGACCACTTACAGTCCCTAACAGACACCCACAGTCCGCTCCATGCTCTCCAACAAGCCATGGCTGACATAGCTGGAGTCATGACTCTGAGACAAGAACAACGGTCTAGTCAGAGTGGCTCCAGCGATGTCAGCCGGGAGTTGGGACACATGCGGAGGATCATGGAGAACATGGAGCGGGTGCAGGCGGAAAGAATGGTTGCCACGGCTGCACACCAGCGAGTTGTAGCTGGGATCTTCCATGCCCTGCAGATCCTCATCATGGCACTGCTGATACAAGGCCTGGCGCAGATGAATGCTGCTGCTACTACTCCATCCACATCTCCACCCCCTGATGTGTCAGTGCCTCACAGTGCGGCAGACAATCCACCTCCGGCCCCTGATGTGTCAGTGCCACACAGTGCGGCAGACAATCCACCTCCGGCCCCTGATGTGTCACTGCCACACAGTGGGACAAGACAAAACACCACCACCCACATGTGAGGCACATCACACATCAGAGGACGATGATGTGGATGATTCTGCCTTTGTGGTAAGAAGGAAGCAGTAGCATACATCTCCGCCATATGGCCTGTTCCAGCTTGGTTCTGCCCTCTGCATCATGCCCTGGAATAACACCCTCCACTGTCCCCCGATACACTCTGCGACATTCACCTTGGCCCTCGACATGGACTGCCATATTTGGTTTGGTTACCAATGACACAGCAATCAGACTGCGGACTGAACTCTTTCTCTTCCGATGAACTTGTCAATCCCTAAAGGTCTCCGGCTGGCCCTCCACGGGGCAACAATGTAAAGTGGGGTTTGCATGGCCATGTACTGGTCCAGCCTCAACACTCCACCGAATGTGATTAAAACATTCTAATTCACACAAATGTGTCATGTCTATGATCAAGCAAGAATGAAAGTTTGGATGAATGTAGGGGCAGTGATTCCCAAAAAAGGTACTCCCTGGGAACTGATATCAATGCGCATGTTTGACCCTGACCCAGATAGGCAGTGAGATGACTGGGAATGTTTGAATTAGCTGTGGCCTCATTGCTCCTAAACAACAATCTCGCAATTTTCCCAACTTAGCCCCATGTCAATGTAGGAAATAGGGCTGTGTGTAAAAAAGTCAAAGTTATGTGGATGCCACAGCTCGAAGCAATGATATGTTTGAGTGTGCAGCGGTTGGACTCCTGGGATGGTCTGCGCGTAAGTGTGAAGGTCATTCCATGCAAGAGAACTGCGAGCAAGGACTTCTGTGTGTGGGGTGTGTATACGTTGGTCTTTGGTTAGCGCTGTGCGTAGTGTGTGAGTCGTCATCAGCTGCTATGGTATCTCTCAAGGGGTGCCGGGCGCATGCAATTCCTAGGTCGGAGGTGCAGATGTGCTACCGCCTTCTAGTTCAGACAAAAGAGCTTTCATCCCTAATGTGACTTTGTCATCTGCTTGCATTCTGGAAATGTGATGTGGATTTAGGGGGGGAGGTGTCACTGCTTCGCCTTCCGGCACGGTTGAACCCTTACCAGCCATGTACGTATCCTCAGGTCAATTTTGCATGCTCTGATGTAGCAGTGGTGTTTTGCTGCAGTCTGACAGTGATGGGTACAGGTAGGTGTGAGGAGGCGCGTGACTTCTCACCTTGCACCTATTAGCTGACACTGTTCACTACTATTGATGGATGACGTCCGTGTACACATGTGATCTGTACATGGCACATATGTCCTGGGGACACCTTAGTGTGTTCCACGCAAGGTATTCCTGCTGGCTTTCTGGCTGGTGTGCATCTCCCATGTTGCTGAGGTGTTCACTGTGCCCCTATCCCCCTTACATCCATGTTGCTCATTTTGTGGGACTTGAGTCACAGGGTGCATCTCTACATCAGGGTGGTTCATATTTGACCCCAAATGACACCGGCAATTTCATATTTGACCCCAAATGACACCGGCAATTTCATATTTGACCCCAAATGACATCCGCAATTTCATATTTGACCCCAAATGACACCCTGTTGTCTTTTTTTGAACACCAATGACAGCCTTCATGTCATGTTTTTGTACACATGTGATACGCTGATGAGTGGGATTACGTACTACATTGACACCCTGAAATGGCATTCCGAATACGTGACACCCTGAACAGCCTCTCTGTACAGAGGTGACACACCCACCATCTATTTGCTATTTGTGAGATTGTTAGCACTTAATGTTGCACTTACACTTGTCAGAGTGATGTGCTAATGCAGAGGACTGACATGCACACAGGGAATGTGTGTTGCAATGAATTAATTTGCACATGCTGTTCATGTGGTCATTTTGTACTGTTCCATGATTGCTACGGACATTCACAATGTGACATGCTCATGCAAAGAAATTGTTAATGATTGTGCTCCTTCGGGCTATTCCTGCTGCAGCTTCAGTGGGGTGTGGTCCACCTGCCTCATCTTCCTCATCATTGTCCAGTGCATCTGGCACTTGGATCCATGGGGCATTGGTGCGTACACATATGTTGTGCAATACACAACATGCAATGATCATCTTGCACACTATTTCTGGGCTGTACAGGAGTCTTCCACCTGTGATGTCCAGGCACCTGAAACATGACTTTAACATGCCAAATGTGTGCTCAACAATGCCCCTGGTGCGTTTGTGGGCCACATTGTACTGCCTCTGGGCCGGGGTGTTCGGGGCTCGGAGGGGTGTCATCATCCACGGGCAGAGTGCATATCCTTGATCACCTGTGAGAGGTAAGTGAGATTAGTGTAAATTGGTGGTTCTGCATGCTGTGTTTGCAGACTTACAAGTTTTGTGGTGTGTGATTTGTGTGACTTTGGGATTCATGTTTGCCATGTATTGCTCCTGGCAAATGTGCGGAATCAATGTGTATTACGTAGCCTCACAGCTGCTCCTCCCTCCCCCTGAGCCTATTTACTTGTGTGTGCTGCGCGGTTGCATCACTTGCACACCTGCGGCACACCACTGTCTGCGCATGTCCGCAAGCCTGACAACAACACTGTAATGTTGGCCGTTGGAGGTGGGCGGCCACGTGTGTGTAGGCCTATGGTAAGGAAAGGGCAGACACAGATGTGGTGTTCAGGCCTGGCTGAACTCGTGCTGTGATTGAGGCTAGGCCTTTGGCTCATGCTGCGGCAATGAAGATACACACACAACAGTTGGCATGTATGAGCCAAGACCCCTAGCGGTCTTGCGCTCCTTTATTTATCCATTCGGGCGAGCCCGCCCTCCGGGTGCATGCTACATTGCAAGATTGTCGATTGAGGGCCGGGTGGCGCCGACACTACAACAGAGACACAGGCCATAGTTACTTTTGTGGCCAGCACGGAACTGAACCACGCCCAGAGCCCAGAACTCAACCACGCCCAGAGCCCAAGACTGAACCACGCCCAGAGCCCCGGGCCATTTCTTCACACTCCTCACACGCCTACACGTGGGCCGCCGCTGCGGCGCTGGGATGTCGTGCGCTTCGTGTTGGCTGCTGGAGGCGGACTTGTGGGGTAGCCCCACGGGACGATGTCTTGCGGTGCACTGAGATAGGCCCACCTGAAGAGCTGAGCGGGTATGCAGCCTGCGATGATGCAGTAGGCCTGGAGGCTGGACGGTGACTTGTGGTGCACAGAGGTAGTGGCACCTGAGGCACTGCGTCCGGCACGGGCCTACCGCCACGTGGCGATGACTTGCGGTGCACTGAGGTAGGCCCACCTGGAGAGCTGAGTGGGCGTGCAGCCTGCGATGATGCAGTAGGCCTGGAGGCTGGACGGTGACTTGTGGTGCACAGAGGTAGTGGCACCTGAGGCACTGCGTCCGGCACGGGCCTACCGTCACGTGGCGATGACTTGCGGTGCACTGAGGTAGGCCCACCTGGAGAGCTGAGCGGGTGTGCAGCCTGCGATGATGCAGTAGGCCTGTGGGTCGGACTGGAATGGATTGGTCTGAGACCTGCTGGACCGCAGTGTAGGCCGGAGTGAGCAGTCAGCACACACAGAACTCCGCGGTGCGGTGCCACAGGGTGCGCTGGGGGCCTGTTATGCGGAAGCCAGCGATCGGCTGAGGAGGCTGCCAAGCTCACGGGCCTCGGGCTTGAAGATTGCACCGGCACGTGATGGGCCCTCTTGGAGACACACCGGTGGCGGCAGGTGAGCAGTGAGGCCTGGGTGCGCAGGGGCGGGCAATCACTGCTGGGCGCCGGACAGGTCTGGGGACCAGCAGGCTGGGGTGCAGCAGGCGCACATGATCGCGCAGGCACCACCGGTCATGGCGGCGGCCTCGTGGCAGGGTGAGGGGCGCCGCCCTGGCAGACACGCCCCTGCAGGCGATGACGAGATGTGCGCTGGGTGAGGTGTGACGTAGCCACCTCGTCGCCGGTGTAAATTTGGCCGTTGAAGGTGGTCGGCCATGTGTGTGTAGGCCTATGGTCAGGATATGGTGGACACAGAGACACACGCAGTAGTTACTTTGGTGGCCATCCCGGAAATGAACCACGCCCAGAGCCCCGGGCTATTTATTCACACTCCTACGCTGGACTGTTGTAGGCCAGCCCAGCCAACTACGCTTACGCTTACAGGGGGGCGGCATAGCTACATGTCCAAGGTCTTCCCCACTGCCTGAGGTAAAATGGTTGCGTCCACTGTCCACAACACTACAAACACCAGCGGTGTATGTCCACATGGACATGTCTGTGCTCTGCATGCTCAAGACTGTCCAGCACATCACCGCCACACTTGGCATTGTGTACATTCTTATTCATGGGTCACTTGCCTCCTTCGCACATTCTTGGTTACCACCTCTCCCCACATTCTGCAATTGTGTGGCAGAGGGGCTATGCCTTTGTGGATGGTTTGTCTACATGTTTGGCCCCTGTTACCACAGTTACTTATGTTGTCGTGTCTGGTAGGTGGGCATGTTGGTTGGCATGTTGTATGTGATTTTGTTACGTGTGCATTCCCACAGTTGTGAGTTGTATAATTGTGAAGTTGAGGTGTGTGGTGTGTTCCGTTGGTACTTACCAACGAGCAGTGCATTTCCATAGGTGCCATCCTGAAAGCGCTGGTTGATGATGGACTGTCGGAAGATGTAGGAATCATGCACACTGCCTGGGAAGTTGGCGACGACATTGGTGAACAGTCCCCGGTGGTCCACTATTGCTTGCACATTGAAGGAATGCGTGTGCTTTCTGTTGCGGTAATTGTGTGCAGTGTCGGCAGGCGGCACAAGTGGGACATGTGTGCAGTCAATTGCCCCCAACAAGTGCGGGAAGCCAGCTATGGCATAGAAGCCTTGCTTGGTCTCCAGCTGTTCCTGCGCAGTGTGGGGGAAGTGAAGGTGCTGGGGTATCAGGCTGATGATGGCATCCAGAACAGGTGTGAGGAACTTTGATAGGGCTGGCTGTGAGACTCCTCCGACTCTGGCAGTTGTTGACCAGAGGCCAACAAGTGCAGCACAGCCAGCAGCTTTGTCTGCGGAGGGATGTTGGTTGTCCACTGTGTTGACATGCAGCTCCCCTTGCTCAAAAGCAATCCTGCTTTGCTTTGTTGAAGCGAGAGCAGGTTTCCCTGCTCTCGCTTCAACGAAGCAAAGCAGAGTTTGCTATGGCAGGGCGGGAGCTGTGCTCCCGCCCTGCCATAGCAAACAGCAGGGTCCCGGGGGTGGGCACCCCGGGACACTGCAGGAGCCGGCCCTGGGGGGTAGCGGACCCCAGGGCCATCGAGGGCTCCTGGAGGGGGCCACGCGGCCCCCCTTCCAATGTTTTCAAAGCCCCGGGGAGGTGGTGGTCCCCAGGGCAGTGTGGAGAGGGCAGGAGCCCCCCCACACACACTTTTTTAAAAAATTCAGCCCCGGGGAGGTGGTGGTCCTCGGGGCTTGGGGGCCAGTGAGGCCCCCCACCTTTTAAATTTCAATGCCCTGGGGAGGTGGCGAGCCCCAGGGCTGCAGGGGGCCATGTGCCCCCCCACATTCAAATTAATAAGCCCCGGGGAGGTGGCGGTCCCGGGGGCTGCGGGGGCCCCCGTGGGCCCCCGCAAATTAATCACTCATTGCCCCGGGACCTGGCCCACCCGGGGGCTTTTTAAAAACGAAGCACGGGAGCCCGCGCTTTGTTTTTGTTTTATTTTCATGGCAGGATTCGCGACCCCAATGCGAATTCTGCAGTTTTAAAAAATAAAAAATGTTTTTTGGGCCCTGGGGGTCCTTGTGGGACCCCCTGAGAAGGCCTAGGGGTCAGGGTGTTTCTACCCTACCCCTTTTCTTGTTTTTCAACCTTTTTTCCACTCTTTTCTTGTGACTCAGTTACCGAGTCACAAGATGGCTGCCAACACTTCCTGGTTTGGAGTGTTGGCAGCCAATCAGAGTGAAGCTCATGCCCGGGAGGGTTTGCGAACCCTCCTCGGTGCTCAGATATCGATATTTTTTCTTTTTTAATTTTCTCAGGAACTACTGAATGGATTTACACCATTTAACAAAAAGGGCTCTTTCTGAACCAAGACCTACCTTTTTGCCAAATTTGGTGTAATTCCGTTCAGCAGTTCGGGCTGTAGCTTTGTCTAAAGTTTCCTATGGAAATTAACATGGGGAAAACGCGTTTTGGGAACCCCCTTTTTTCTCGGCCCCGCTTGACGAACCACCCCGAAACTTTCAAGACAGAAGCTGACCGGAGCGGGCCACTAGTTTTGAAAATTTCGCGAAGATTCGTCAAACGACGCCAAAGTTATTGGGAAAACAAAAAATGCTTTTTGAATAGAAACGAGGTCCTAACTATTATATACTATCTACTGGCGGTCGCCAGTAGATAGTTATAGTTAGGACCTATTTTCCATAGGAAATTCACAACATTCTATTTCCAATAACTTTGGCGCCAGTTGACGAATCTTCGTGAAATTTTTAAAACTCGTGAGGCGCTCCGGTCCGCTCCTATCCTGAAAGTTTCGGGGTGATTCGGCAAGCGGGGGCTGAGAAAAAAGGGGGGTCCCAAAACGTGTTTTCCCCATGCAGTTTTCCATAGCTCGAACTGCTGAACAAAATTACACCAAATTTGGCAAAGAGGTAGTTCTTGGTTCAGAAAGAACCCTTTTGTTAAATGGTGTAAATCCGTTCAGTAGTTGCTGAGAAAATCAAAAGTAAAAACACATATATCTATGGCCGCGGAGGATCCGCGCACCCTCCCGATCACGAGCTGTATGCTAATTGGCTGTCAACACTCCAAACCAGAAAATGTTGGCAGCCATCTTGTGCCTCGGTAGAACCGAGGCACAAGAAGTCAGAGAAACAAGTGCGCAAAACGCAAAAAGGGGGCAGGGTAGAAACACCCTGACCCCTAGGCCTGCTTAGGGGGTCCCACAAGGACCCCCAGGGCCAAATTATTAATTATTTATTTTTTTAAATCGGCTCGAGCCCCCCCACACGCCCCGGGGACCGCCACCTCCCCAGGGCACTTAAAATGTAAATTTGGGGTTCGTTACGGACCCCCGAGCCCCGGGGACCACCACCTCCCCGGGGCTGTGCAACAGGTGGGAGGGGGGCCGCGCGGCCCCCCTCCTGGAGCCCGTGATGGCCCTGGGGACCGCCACCCCCCAGGGCCAGCTCCTGCAGTGTCCCGGGGTGCCCACCCCCGGGACACTGTACTTTGCTATGGCAGGGCGGGAGCCTCGCGGCTCCCGCCCTGCCATAGCAAACTGCTTTGTTTTTGGAAGAGAGCAGGAAACCTGCTCTCTTCCAAAAACCAAAGACGATTGCTTTCACACGGGGAGCTGCATCTTAGCAGCTCCCCATGTGGAAAGCAATGCCGGCTCCCGAGGGACGCGGGGAGCCGGCGGGACAGTGGGGGGGTTGGGGACCCCCCCACGGTCCCCAACGGAGAGGGCCAGCCCCAGGGGATGGGGTCCCCGGGGCTACAAGTAGCCCAGGAGGGGGGCCACGCGGCCCCCTTCCCCAAAATTTACAGCAAAAAAAAACAAATATTAAAAAAACAAAGGCCGGCCCCGAGGGATGGGGTCCCCGGGGCCATAAGTGGCCTGAGGAGGGGGCAACGCAGCCCCCTCCAAAAGATTAAAAAAAAAAAAAAAGGCCATGCCCGGGGATGGGGTCCCCGGGCCGATTAAGGCCTCGGGAGGGGGCCACGCGGCCCCTTCCAATTTATTTATTTTTTTTTTTAAATTAGGGGCAGGCCCTGAGGAATGGGGTCCCCAGGGCCAATAAATTAGAAAGAAGGGGGCCACACAGCCCCCTTCTTAAAAAATAAATAAAATAAAAGACCGGCATAGCGCCGGAGGCCACGCCCTCCTTGCAGCACTCTGCAAACGCGCCCTGGCGCGTTTGCAGAATGGGAACGAATTCCCCTTGAATACTGGGGGTCCCTGGGGGCCAACTAGCCCACCAGGAACCTCCAGTATGCGCCAGGGGCTGCGTTGCAGAGAGGTGTTCTGAGGCCACGCCCCTTTTTACACCTCTCTGCAACGCAGCTCTGTGGCGCTTAATGGAGGTAGCTGGTGGGATGTTGCACCCCAGGGACCCTCAGGATTCAAGGGGAGTTAATCCCCCAACTTAAAACGCGCCACGGGGCGCGTTTGCACAGTGGTGAAAGGAGGGGCGGGGCCTGAGGTGACATGTGTGCAAACACGTCCTGTGGCGCGTTTTAAGTTGAGGAATTAATACCTCTTTAATCCTGAGGGTCCCTGGGGGCCAACTAGCCCACCTGGTACCTCCAGTAAGCGCCACGGAGCTGCGTTGCAGAGTGTTGTAAAAAGGGGCGTGGCCTCTGAACACCTCTGTGCAACGCAGCTCCCTGGTGCATACTGGAGGTACCTGGTGGGCTAGTTGGCCCCCAGGGACCCTCAGTATTCAAGGGCAATTAATTCCCCAACTTACAACTCGCCAGGGGGCGCGTTTGCACAGTGGTGAAGGAAGGGGGCGGGCCTGAGGTGACATGTGTGCAAACACGCCCTGTGGCGCGTTTTAAGTTGGGGAATTAATTCCTCTTCAATCCTGAGGGTCCCTGGGGGCCAACTAGCCCACCAGGTACCTCCAGTATGCGCCAGGGAGCTGCGTTGCAGAGAGGTGTTCAGAGACCACGCCCCTTTTTACACTTTTCTACAACGCAGCTCCGTGGCGCTTAGTGGAGGTACCTCGTGGGATAGTTGGACTCCAGGGACTCTCAGGATTCAAGGGGACTTTATCCCCCAACTCAAAACGCGCCATGGGGTGCGTTTGCACAGTGGTGAAGGGAGGGAGTGGGGCCTCAGGTGACATGTGTGCAAACACAACCTGTGGCGCGTTTTAAGTTGGGGAATTATTACCTCTTCAATCCGGAGGGTCCCTGGGGGCCAACTAGCCCACCACTTACCTCCAGTAAGCGCCACTGCGCTGCGCTGCAGAGAGGTGGCCCAGGCCATGCCCCTTTTTACACCACTCTGCAACGCAGCTCTGTGGCGCTTACTGGAGGTAAGTGGTGGGCTAGTTGGCCCCCGGGGACCCTCAGGACTCAAGGGGACTTTATCCCCCAACTTAAAACGGCCAGAGGGCGTGTTTGCACACATGTAACCTCAGGCCCCCCCCCTGCCTACACCAGTGTGCAAACGCGCCCCATGGCGCGTTTTAAGAGGTAGTTTTAATCCCCCTGCCCTATTATGTACTAGGGAGTTACAGAGGAGGTCAGGCTAATCACAGGGGTACCCCAACGCATAGTGTTCCCTAGTGTATGTAGGTGTTTTAACTGTATTCTAAGTGTCTTTTACCATAGCACTTGCTCTAGGCCTGGTTAGTCAGAGTCAGTTACCCCCAGTACCCGTCTGGAAAAGGTGTGGGCACAGGATGATTTTGCAACAAGGCCTCTTTCTGCTCCTCTGTTGGTTCTTTCTGCACATGTCTTACTTCTTCCTGGATTTTTCTTCGTCTTTGTGGACTTCTGTTTCTTTCTGCATTTCTTTTGCTTCTTTCTGTGCATTTTTTCTTCTTTCTTCACATGTCCTACTTCTGTAGGCATAGTTACAAACTAGCATTTGAAAAACCTTTGAAATTCAATGAAAAAACCATAGGTTTCAGGCACGTTATAGTTAGAAATTAGCATTTAAAAACCTTTGAAATTCGCTGAAAAAACCATAGGTTTCAGGCACGTTATAGTTAGAAATTAGCATTTAAAAACCTTAGAAATTCACTGAAAAAACCATAGGTTTTAGGGAACGTTATAGTTAGTTGGACATTGCACTCGTACAAAACCCGTGAAATTCCCCCGTTATAGTTAGTTCAGCTAACTATAACTCGCGCCCCGCAATGCACTGCTGATGACGTCACATATTACATCACTCATGACATGGTCAGTGACATCACTGATGACATCACTGATGACATCTCAAATGACATCACTGATGACATCATCCATGTGATAATTTGATGCATCTTCTCACACCCTAATATAACTTTTCATACACCCACTCTAAATTACAGACTGCCATTCTCAAAACCATAGACACTCCAACACCAATAACTACATACCCACTCACTGATTCTTAGGTCTACACACACATCCACTCACTCACCCGTACAGTCACTCATACTTATGGTCACTCAGTACAGGACTATCATATGCACTCATACACCTATATAGACACTCACACACCGCCACTCATCCATAGAGGTACTCACACACCTAGTCAGTCATACAAATAATTATTCACACTACCCTTTACTCACCTATACAGTTATACACACACCAGCTCACTTAGTCATACAAATACTAGCACATTCTTACGTTCTTATACAATCACTGATACAAGCAAACACTCATCCATGCAGCCACTCTCACAATCACACACTCTCACTTATAGACATTTATATACTCTAACACACATATATACCTCCTTTTATATATGTAGTTACTTACACATGTACAAATGAGATATACATTCACTCACTAACACGACCATACACACACTCACCCACCCATACAGTCCATCACAGATGCACACTTCAAACTATGCACCCAGTGAATCACCCACTCACACATCTATGCACAGAGTCACACACACCCCACCCACACAAACACTCAGGCACCCATACAGATACTCAGACAACCAATCAATAACTCATATAGACACTTATGTAGTTATTCACAAACCCATGCAGTCACTTACACACCAACAGACAGACGGATACAGAGATTCACACAGTTTAGTCACTAACCCATGCATTCACTAACATATGTTTAACCACTCACTTATAGAGTCAGTCACGCACCTAGTAAAACATCCATTCAGACACTTATACACCCACTCATTCTTCAATACGCCTTTACCTATATATATTAAACATATTTAAACTTTACAGAAACACACAGTCACTGGATGATGTCATCAGTGATGTCATTTGGGATGTCATCAGTGATGTCATCAGTGATGTCACTGACCATGGCATGAGTGATGTAATATGTGACGTCATCAGCAGTGCATTGCGGGGGCGCGAGTTATAGTTAGCTGAACTAACTATAACGGGGGAATTTCACGGGTTTTGTACGAGTGCAATGTCCAACTAATTATAACGTTCCCTAAAACCTATGTTTTTTTTCAGTGAATATATATATATATATATATATATATATAGAGAGAGAGAGAGAGAGAGAGAGAGAGAGAGAAAGAGAGCGAGAGTAATGATTGCACAGTCCATGTCCTACCTTTTGCCCCAGTGCAAAAAGTTTTCTGCACAGCATAAGTAAAAAAATAGTGTAATATGTTTGGTGTAAAAGTGTACAGTATCAGTCAATCAATCAAAAATCTTTACTCCGTTTAAGATAAATAAACAATAAAAGAGAGTAAGAACATTAAAAAAAACATTAAAATCACGACATACAAGATAACATCAGTAAATTGATTGAAGTGCACAGTTTTTAATATACAAACCTTGAACTAGCACTTATTCAACAATGCGCCAAACATGTTTGTACGCTGTGATTTTTTGTAATTTATATACTTTATTATATTTTTACCGTATTTGAAGAGAAATCACATACAAAAATAAAACAATCATTCCCTTTAACAATTCCGGCGAGTTAAAGCCACAACCAAAGCTAGGTTATTTACAAATGGTTTGCAAGTAGAGCAAAGAAACGCAAAGCAAAACAGACTGAAGCAAAGCACTGATTTGAGTGACTTACCATTATAAAAATCTGCAGCAAATCAAAATTGCAAACACAAGTGCCCACGCAACCCTTTGTAAATCAACACCCCAGTATTTACTAACAAGGCTGTAGAAGCAGCACATCAATACAGCATGATTGGCATCTCAAAGTCTCAATATTCTTGTGGTTGTGACTGGGACTTCAATTTCGCGCACACTGCATATGTTTTGTCAATATTGAATACGTAGCAGGATACAGCTTTTTGTACTAGTGCATACATCCTTCGGGTGTTTATGTAGCTTGATTGTCTGAACAGTGCACTGTGGGCCTTATTCACAAAAGTAAACATACAGGTGTATTTACTTATGTGTATGTTTGTTACTACACCTAGTAGTAACTTTCCGCTTTTTCGCTTTTCACCATTTCCGAGTGTAAAGTCACTCATAGGTGTAGACTTACACGTCTCCACCCCCCAGAGAAGCCTCCTACACTAAGATTTATGAGTGTAAATTTACTTTGTAACTTTTCACATGCAGGCAGAGACCGTCACTGCTATGTTAAAGTATTGGGACAATGTAAAACGTTTATTTAACTTTAAAAACAAATACAAATATTTTAATGTGAATATTACATTTAAATATTATGTATGCAATATTTAAATAATATTTTTTATTTATTGTGAATTAAAATTGACTACAAGTTATGTATATAATTAATTTAAATTGCATTGACTTTTATGTTTGTTATTACATTTCATATTAATATATTAGTTATTTATTATTATATGCATAATATAACATTAAACACAATATATATATATTTATTTTGAAGATCGAAATAATTTTATTAAAACCTACTATCCCATTGGTGTCATTTTAAGTCCCAGCCTTCATAATTTTCTTTGGTAATGTGTTGCAGGCCATGTGTGGTGCAGGACTTTACCAAGGCTAAGCTGGAATACATTTCTTACTTTTTTGAAACCTTTTTGATTGTAGTTACTGTAGTTTGTGAATAGCAAGTGCCTTACTCTTTTGTGGTAGGGCATTTGAGTTTGCATGTTCCGCTCTAAACTTCTCCTATTTAGGTGTAAATATTCCCCATTTTTAGTCACTCCCCCTACTCTCCCACATTTACTGCTAAAACCTAGATCTCCATGCGCAGAGATGTCTGCGCAAGTGGCAGAGCCCTCCACGCAGGAAGGCTATGAGTGGCGGAGGTGAATGTCTCCACAAATAGGTTAGTAAATAGCATTTTGTATTAAGTGAGTAGTACTATTGTAGTACTACTTCACATACTGCAAAATGAAGGTTGTGAATAGGCCCCAGTGATTTTAGAAGGAAATGACTCGATTAGCATACCTGTATTTTCTTTATAAGCAACAGTTATGTTGTCAATCATCCATTCAAGTTTGGCCAAATGCTGTGAATTTCTATAATTTAGACATGAATACAGAAAGCCATCGGGAGCTGTGTGTGTTCAGCATAGAGATTAGTACCTGTGTTTTTTGCATGTGAGGTGGCTCAAAAAATTCATAGGTATAACTCAAAAAGTCTCTCAGTTAATGCATGGACTTAAGACAGTACAAGTAGGAAATAGGGAGGCAATCTCTACTCACTGTTTCCAACTTTTTCTTTCTAAAGTTCATGCATTGGATTTTTATGTTTTGAGTATGTTTGTCATTACTCAACTGCACTTTCCAGATATTGGCCATGTATGTAGTTCAGAAGCAGTTTCTGGGAAACGCCTCTTGCCTGTGGCATTGGGTTGCTCTCTATGTGCAAAAAACTCTTCCAAATACTTTGTTTGCCAGAAAACAGTAAGTTGGTTCTACTTATTTGTTTCCAATGTTTGTTGACTCTTACGGATCTGGGGACCACTTGGAAGGTGGCCAGCTCTGTTATGATGGTCTGTCATCACTTTGTTCTTGTACTGTCAATGAGATTGTACAACAAGTGCTGCCTCATGGACAGTAGCTATTTCAGCCTGGATGCAGCCCTGAACAATGTCAGGTTTTAGATGTCTCTGCCATGGGTTCTGATTGTAGGAAATGTCTGCATTGCCTGCATCCAATTATGGTGCCTTCCCCCCAGAGGCTTGTTCCCACATCCTTCTACAGCTGACTACATTAGTTAAACATCTCCCACACACCTTCTCAGATCGGTCACCGCTTAGGCTGACGATAGAAACACCTGCATTCACACACTGCACATTTACATGGTGTCTGTCCCCCTTGACTCTCTTAGATATGACTTTTAGGGATGAGATCAAGTAGGAGAGCGTGAACTATTTCCAAACCAAAGAATAGTTAGTCGATGCAATCTGTAGGTCCCTTGTGGGACAACTTCAAGGCTTATGTGTGAGGGATTTTTATTGTCAAGTAACATGGAGTTTGTAGGGCCCTTCGAGATAGACTTGATAAACTTGAACAGGAGATACGGTCTCTGGAAACTGACTACACTCACCATCATGCTGCGCCTACACTTTAGGAACTTAGAACTAAACTTACAGACTTTACAGAAGCTGAAGACCAGGAGGAGAAGTTCCTTCATAAGCATATTACAACATAAGCATATGGAGAGGCAGAGAAATCAGGTAGGAACCTTGCCTCACTAAAACATCACTCTGGTCCCCGCAAGACATACCGCTGTAGCAGGGAGGAAACTGTGACCTAATTTATGAGGCTGACATTACATTGGTGGAATTAGTTAAATACTATTCAGGGTTGTATTCATCCTGAGTCTCTGGTGCCCCTACAAAACATTCAATATATTTTGATCAAATGGCCCTGGCTTGGTTGGAGGGCCCCTGCTGGCAATTCCTCGACACACCCTTCATCCTCAAAGAGATCAGAACAGTTATATCTGGTTTAACCACATGCAAGTCTCCGGGGAATGATGAGTTTCCTGCAAAGTTCTATAAAGTTTACTTCAAGCTACTTGCTCTGCAACTCCTGCATGTGTACAGCAAGGAAATAGAAAAGTGTACGCTCCCGCCCTCTCATAGAGAACCTATTCTCACCACTCTCCTAAAGCCCAGCAAACCTCTGGTGCAAAGCGAATCCTACCAGCCACTCACCCTTATCTGCATGGACACCAAGATACTTGCCACAGTTATAGGCAATTGCCTCCTCCTGCTCTTTCCAGATCTGGACCTCTCAGAAAAAGCTGGCTTTGGTCCAGCCAGATCCACCACACATAACCTTAGATCAATATTTGTCCTTATTCACCAGCTAGAACTGGATTTGGAGGCAGTGGAGGTCTTCTTAGACGCCACAAATGTGTGCTATTCCCTGGAGTGGGGCTTCCTGTTTGCAGAGCTGGCCAAAATGTGTTCGCCTATGAGCTTCATAAACTGGATCAGGTTACTGTACACGGGACTCGCCACCAGGATTAATCTAAATGGCCTCCTCTCTGACACCATCCACATTCGGAGGGGCCCCCGCCGAGGCTGCCCACTCTCTCCCTTATTGAACCCATTGGAAACAGAACACTTTGGCCTATGTAATTCAAACACTATTTGGCCATAATTGACTTACCTTTTCCCACGGAACCTTATAGTATCACTGTATGCTGATGATATCACTCTATATTTGTGTAACCCGGCCCAAAATCTCAGCCCAGTTATTAGGGAATTTACACTCTTCAAGGCACTGTTGGGCATCATGATTAACTGGGATACATCCACGATTTTGCCACTTACACCTTCTACTCAGGTCTTGGTGTTAGAGTTTCCCCTTCCCTGGTGTCCCACACCAGTTAAATGCATCAGAGTGTATATCATTCGGAACAGGGCCACGGTCATCTTCAAAAAAATATGGGGAAGCCATGGCAAAGATAGAAGAGCAGATCAGTAGACGAAACCACTTCCCTTTATCCATGATGAACAGGTAGCCCTTATGTAAATGATTGTTCTGTCCAAACTACTATATGTGCTCTATAATGTCCCCAGCACTTTTTCAAGACATTCAGGTTGCATATGAATCCCAATCCAGAGTACGGTTTAAGACTTTGACCTTCCTCCACGAACAAGGGGGGCTAGTGGCACCAGATATTTTACTTTACTTTATTATTATTGTGCCCAGGCTCACGTCACTCCTTACTGGCTGTGCCCACCTCCAATTATGCGATACCAAAGGGGATGATGGACGGAGCGTTAGAGCAAATCAAACACTCACCCCCAGTCAACTGATCTGGGTTTAATCCATCATCATTCTTTAGCTCACTCCACCACCCCAGTTCAGACATGGCCATATGCAAATCAGTCTGACCCTGTGCCTCATGGGAACAGTCCAGCCCGAACTGCCAAGCCATGTCTTCCCTGGACCGGAAACAAGCATACTGGGACCAGTTTCGGGTTCAAAACCCTCATCAGCCAGGCTATCTTGAATCCAGTGGCAAAGTGAGCAAGGGACCCACGTCTGGGCATACTCTGCCAACTTAGGGCGAACAAAGCGATACCAAAGGGGATGATGGACGGAGCATTAGAGCAAATCAAACACTCACCCCAGTCAACTGATCTGGGTTTAATCCATCATCATTCTTTAGCTCACTCCACCACCCCAGTTCAGACATGGCCATATGCAAATCAGTCTGACCCTGTGCTTCATGGAACAGTCCAGCCCGAACTGCCAAGCCATGTCTTCCCTGGACCGGAAACAAGCATCCTGGGACCGTTTTCAGGTTCAAAACCCTCATCAGCCAGGCTATCTTGAATCCAGTGGCAAAGTGAGCAAGGGACCCACGTCTGGGCATACCCTGTCAACTTAGGGCGAACAAAGCGATACCAAAGGGGATGATGGACGGAGCGTTAGAGCAAATCAAACACTCACCCCCAGTCAACTGATCTGGGTTTAATCCATCATCATTCTTTAGCTCACTCCACCACCCCAGTTCAGACATGGCCATATGCAAATCAGTCTGACCCTGTGCCTCATGGGAACAGTCCAGCCCGAACTGCCAAGCCATGTCTTCCCTGGACCGGAAACAAGCATCCTGGGACCGGTTTCGGGTTCAAAATCCTCATCAGCCAGGCTATCTTGAATCCAGTGGCAAAGTGAGCAAGGGACCCACGTCTGGGCATACCCTGCCAACTTAGGGCGAACAAAGCGATACCAAAGGGGATGATGGACGGAGCGTTAGAGCAAATCAAAAACACACCCCCAGTCAACTGATCTGGGTTTAATCCATCATCATTCTTTAGCTCACTCCACCACCCCAGTTCAGACATGGCCATATGCAAATCAGTCTGACCCTGTGCCTCATGGGAACAGTCCAGCCCGAACTGCCAAGCCATGTCTTCCCTGGACCGGAAAGCGTCCATCATCCCCTTTTGTATTGCTTTGTTCGCCCTAAGTTGGCAGGGTATGCCCAGACGTGGGTCACTTGCTCACTTTGCCACTGGATTCAAGCTAGCCTGGCTGATGACGGCTGAATAGCCAGAAACCGGTCCCAGGATGCTTGTTTCCAGTCCAGGGAAGACATGGCTTGGCAGTTCGGGCTGGACTGTTCCCATGAGGTACAGGGTCAGACTGATTTGCATATGGCCATGTCTGAACTGGGGTGGTGGAGTGAGCTAAAGAATGATGATGGATTAAACCCATATCAGTTGACTGGGGGTGAGTGTTTGATTTGCTCAAACGCTCCGTCCATCATCCCCTTTTGTATCGCTTTGTTCGCCCTAAGTTGGCAGGGTATGCCCAGACGTGGGTCCCTTGCTCACCTTGCCACTGGATTCAAGCTAGCCTGGCTGATGATGGCTGAATAGCCAGAAACCGGTCCCAGGATGCTTGTTTCCGGTCCAGGGAAGACATGGCTTGGCATTTCGGGCTGGACTGTTCCCATGAGGCACAGGGTCAGACTGATTTGCATATGGCCATGTCTGAACTGGGGTGGTGGAGTGAGCTAAAGAATGATGATGGATTAAACCCAGATCAGTTGACTGGGGGTGAGTGTTTGATTTGCTTCCATCCTTACCACAGAAATCTATTTCCTGCAAAATATTAATGCTGCTGATTACTATCCAATCTAATAAACATATGGTTGACAAGCTTTACTCAGTAATGCAACTAAGGTTCCAGGTGTCATACCCAATACTAAGCACGATTGGGAGAGGAATTGGAGGTTGAGATCCCATACAAGGAGCTGTCCTACAGTTGTGGCCTTGTGGCCAGATCGGTAATATGTTCCCTGATGGCTGATTGCAGCAACTACACTCTAAGTTTCTGCACCTGCCCTACCAGGCCCCTCTTAAGTTGTACAAGAACAAACTGCAAGAGGGCTCTCAGTGCATAAGATGTCATGCGTCGGATGCTTATTTTATTCACCTTGCTTCGTACTGCCCCCCAATTAGCAGATATTGGTTCGAGGTGTTTGGTACCCTCATGGCCATGACGGAGGTGGTCATTGTGCTATCTCCAAAGATGGCCTTTTTGGAATGCACTTTTGGCACACCCCTAGGTATTCGCCCGTACACACATGTACCCATATTATTATCTAAGAAGCTGATGAATGATTTATGGTCCAGTTTGAAGACATACAAATCCACTTTGTGTGACTTTGAGTGGCTCCAATATGGAGTAATGCATGCAGCACAAATCGCTGCATTGCGTTACTCTGCCCTGGGTAGGCATTCCATGGCAGTGCGTGGGTGTTCCCACACAACTCCAATGGTTTTTGATGCATTCCCAGATTTACAAGACCTTGTAAACCTGGGAATGCACCAAAAAGATACACCTCCCCAAAGGACACATACCGAGGAGAAATACATTTTTTTCTCCTTGTTTTTTCCTATTTCTATGTGTGCTGCATTCTGCAGCACGCATAGAAAGAGGAAAAAGTCACTCAGGGATGTTATTGTGCAGGAAGGTGTCCCTTCCTGCACTAAAACAATCCTGTCTAAAACACAGGCACTCTTGCACCATGGTGCAAGGGTGCCTGCGGTGGCGCTAGGCTGCAAAAATGGTGGCAGTGCAAGGGGAAAGGACAGGAATGTGCCGTATTGGATTAATATGGCTCATTCCTGCCCTTTTCCTTGTAAGGCTGGACAGCGCTGCCCTGTACCACAAAGGTCATAAATATGGCCTCTTGTGTCTAACGCTTGGGAGAGGGATCACGCCCCTGCTGTAAAAACAAGGATAAGGCACTTAGGAGCATATTTACAAGGGGATTGCCCCACCGGAACGTCACTTTTTGTGATGTTCTGGTGGCGCAATGCCCTGCACCATATTTACAAAGTGGCGTTAAGCCACTTTTTGTGGCTTAATGCCGCTTTGTAAAAATGGTACCCTTTCATTCAGGTAGCTGCGTGAAAGGGGCGTACAATGGTTGTTGCTTCGGGCGTTCCACTGTAACACCATTTACTTTATGATGCCACCCCAGATTTACAAGGAGGTATAAAACTGAGGAAGTGCCAAAAACTAACGCCATGCAATAGCAGGTGTTAGAATGGCGTAATGAGGAGAAATATTTTTATTTCTCCTCATTTTTGCTTTTTCTATGTGTGCTGCATTCTGCATCACACATAGAAAGAGCAAAATGGCATTAATGATTGCTCATGTGCAGGAATGTGTCCCTTCCTAGACATAAACAATCATTAAATAATGGCAATTTGCTACTTCTATGTGTGCTGCAGAATGCAGCACACATAAAAGAAACAAATCGCCATTATTTATAGTTTATGTGCAGGAAGGGACAGCTTCCTGCACATAAACAATCTTTCCTTGCACCACAGGCACCCTTGAACTATGGCGCAAGGGTGTCTGCGTTGGCACTAGGCAGCTATTTTTGGCGCCAGTGCTAGGGAAAACACACGGGTGCGCCGTACTGTTGTAAATATGGGGCATCCCTGCGTTTCAGAAATTTCGGAGTGTGGCACTGCAAAATTTGCCACAGCTTTGCGCTCTTTTATTTGCTTGTACATATGCCCCTAAGTCTTCTGTAACGAACAGCTGGTGCTTTACTACTCCACAATCCCACAGGCTCAATGGTCCAAGAATATTTGGGGCCCACTACAATGGTACTTGTTAGCTCATGACATAGCCTTTTCTAAATAAGTAAAATACTGCAGCTGAATTGAAAGGGTTTTCACTCCCTCCCTTTTATGTTGTGTCTGAGCTGTGGTTGTGCAGTATTGTGTACAATGTGCGTAATTTAGGCATTCAGGGCTTGTTTATTATTTTTTACCATTCCATATTTTGATGACCATAACTTGTTGATTAGCATCCCTTGCAATAATTTCGAACCCACACTGCTCCAGCTCCACAGGTTACAAATTAAAATTTCGATTTTTGTGAATCTAATTCCATGTTTCCATAATAATTTATAATGACAATATAGTGAAAGTATGCAAAGCAAATTCATTTGAATCCATAACTAACTGAAGATATAATGAAACAGTGAGCAGATAAATGTAAGTAAGATCTGAGCTGTTCCTTGTGGTTTTGAAATTTGGAAAAGCTGATAAGTGTAATAAATAATTCTACTCTTGACCAGCCAAGGATAGGATTGGCACTGGAAGATGGCGACTATCCGTTTAAAACTAATTCAATTAACTTTAAGAAACGTGGAATATTTTCCATTATTTGGTTCATTTTACCACCACAAAAGGAATATTAATAGTCGCCTCTTATCAGTGAAAGAAGTAGAAAGGTATATCTCCGCTTTGTGAATCTAAGAAACTGCTTTTTTACCAATGTCTCCCACGCGATCTAGGGAAGAAAGAGGTGATGGAAGCCGGAACAGGTGTCTAATAATGGCTGAGCTAATTGCCCAACAATTTCTATAACTCAAAAGAACATTTGAATGTTTTCATACGAGAACTGTAATACAGTTACTGGAACAGCGAGGGCAACAATTTAATATTAATTTAATACAGTTCGAAAATGGTAATAAATATGGTAATGAATGTAATAGTTGTAACCATTTCAAACAATGCTGCACTGATGAATTAATGACAAAATAAGGTTATGCAAATATGAAAAAATATTATCGAATTCCAATTTTTCATTTGTAACCTTTCTGCTGTGGCAGACATTTCAGTAAGTGTTAATTTACAGTGAAAGTCAGATTTTTTTATTTTCATTGTGTGTTAAAAATGACAGCAGATAGTTCATGGCTGTACTCGCATCTTTAGGTGGTTACAATTTTACAGGTATACCCATCTAGGCGTCTCACCAGTTGATGTTGGCGGCTTGGCATCCCAGGATTATCTCCTGGCCAACGGCGACATATCATAACTTTCAATATCTGTCATTTGTCCTGTTTAATTTTATGTGTTGGGGTAAAAGAGGTAGGTGAGGACACTGGAAGAAATATCAGAGTCTAGGTGCCAGCACTTAAAAATTATTGAGGTTTTGAAAAATTGTCCTATGAGTGTAACAAGTAAACTATCCACTCCAGTTTGGGAGCAGTGTGCAGGGATCTCCAAGTGCTTTTTTTTCAAAATGACCTTCATGGCGGAATGTTGAGGCTTAAATTCCTAATATATGGTCAAATGTGTTACATAAGTAGCAGGACACTGTTTAGTAATTTATAGTGAAAACATCATCTATCAAGGGAGCAACAACAATTGAACAGCCTACTTTGGTAAGAGTATGGTCTTAATTATTTTTTCACGACTTACAATGACCAATTTTAAATGTACCTCCAGATTTCATCAAAAACTTTACAATTTATTGTCCACAGATGCACTAGCTCTCTGCTGTACAAAAACGTTCATATACCTCTCTCATATACCTATCTTGTGTCCCAGTCGAGGATACACTACAGAAAATTCTTCTGTCCAAGCCAAAGTTTGTCATCTGAAACACTGAACTAGAGCCGACTAATACGAAGCTCAAATATGATGCCTGCAGATAAATTCAATATATTAGCGATGCACGTGAGACACATGGTCCAGTGTTCACGTCATACACAGCATACAATGGTAGAGAAACAATGACCCGCAAATGCCATGCTCAGTCCTATCTGGATATGGGTTGTCACCTTGGCAACAGATGCAATCAGATGATCTTTTGGTGAGATCGAAAATCGTTTTTATCACTACACGTGCTGCTACTGGTGCAAGCACTTTTCTTTTTTTGTCAAAGACGCAACAAACTTCCTAACACGAGTATATGATATGCATTGGGATGATGACTGTGTAATTGTAACAATTGATTTCAAGAGTCTATGCAGATGCGGTAAGCACTCTATGGGTGTGGGGGCCCTGAAAAATTATTGGTTTAAGAAGTTGGCAAGTTACTTAGGCATTCTGAGTTGCTACTTGATTTTACAAGATTTGTATCACTTAATAACTATTTCTTTTATCAAGAGACACTCTTCAATACATCCCCATCATGACAGAATTCCTGTGAATTTTTAAGATCAACTAGCAAGAAATAGTACAAACCTGGGGTGTGGCTGAGTGGCCAAGATGTCTCCCGCTTGAATCCGCGTCTCCACCACTTCTGCCCGTTATTCCAACAACATCCTAAGGCTACCTGCAATTATTAGTGGATTTCTAACCCAGGTCGCTGGCTGCTAACACCCAACTCATACATCAATATCGAAAATCTGGATTTGAGGATCCAGGAGGTTAGATGGGAAGAGAACGGAGTAGAATGCTGTGATGATCGTGGCCTTGGCCCGTGAGTAGAGGTGCTGGGAGTGCAGCTGAGGGCTGGTGCCATCCCGCGACTGGGCGGAGGTCGATCACGAGGCTGAACTAATTGCCTTGGCCCTGTGTGATCCAGCACCTGCGGCAGCTGGCCTTATCCTCCCCCCGGGGACCTGGAGCTGAGCTGGAGTGCAGCTCACTGGGGTTGTGGAATGCTGGTGGCCCGGCCTTGACTTCGGGGGAGTTGCCTGCACTTGTCTGGCCTTGGCCGGCCTCTTGCAGTGATTGCCCCATTGAGTGGGCCCCTGGTGGCAGCCTGCATCGGCTGGCAGGCTCGAAGCTCAAAGCAAAAACTGCTAGAGGTGAGATACCTCTTGGGGTCCTTTCAATAAAATTGGGAAATCCCATGAGGAGAGTCTACTGGAGGGAGGCAGACCCGGCCGGACAGTGACCCCAGTCATATCTATGGGGGCTTTGGAGTGCACACCACAGACACTGGCTCAACCACGGAGGAGATGGCTACATAAACCTCTTTGCATCAGAGACCCGGAGGTGGGCGCAACCTCTCAACTGACACCTTAAGGAAAGGGCCTGGATGGCCTCAGACCCTCCCTGCACTGCTGCCACCTGTTTTTGGCCTAGAATCAGTGTGTAGGAGCAAATCTCCCTCACCATGGTGTGTTTTTCCACTGAAAACCTCCCCTCACCCACTCCCTCACTACCCTACAACACCCAAAGACTGAGGGCGCCTATCCTGAGCTGGTGAGAGGAAGGTCAACCCAGGTTGCACAGACAAAAATGGATGACTACACTAAAGCTGTAAAAGGTCATATGGCATCATCTGCAAATTCGAAGTCAGGTGCAGCGGCGCCCGCTGGATCTAGTACAGATGCCATCTTGCAGGCTATTAGACATGCTAGAGAGGCGCTGTAGGATAAAATGGAGGAACTCCACATCAATGTGGTGTTGATCCACCAGGATCTCCGCAATACAACCAAGAGAGTGTCTGAGGCAGAAACCTGCATATCAGAGGATGAGTATCAGACTTGGGATATGAAAGGAACATTAACTCGACTGTCAGCCACCTCCAGGCGTCTGGAAGACAGGATTGAGGAGGCGGAGGGCATGGAGCGGCGTAACAATATCAGACTTGTTGGCTTTCCGGAGGATGCCAAGGGTTGGCATGATGAGACATTCCTCATGGCATCGCTGTCCTCCTGGGTTCCTTCTGAGGTTCTCTCTCCATGCTTTGTCATCAAGCAGGCACACAGAGCGCTGTTGTGGCAACCTACCCAAAGCGTACCTCCTAGGCCCATCATTTGCCACCTTCTCAGCCAGTGTGACCAAGACACGATCCTCAAGGCAGCTCGAACGAAAGGGGCAGTGTAGTATGAAAACACTAGGATAAAGCTCTTTCAAAACTATACTTGTGAGGTACAACATCAATGTCGCTACTTCGTTGAAGATAAACAAAAACTGGGTGCTATGGAACTCACCTATGCCCTGCTGTTCCCAGCCACGTTGAGGGTTTAGATTAATGGTCAATTTCTGTTTTTTTACACACCATAGGAGGCTTGGGACTGGGTGAAAGAACAAAAGGTCCTGCACCTCTCTGGTGGCAGACTTGCACCACCACCCTCTACAGCCACCCACCTGGGTTGAGGCGGCGGAGTCCTCCAGGTTCATCCGATTCTGGATGGGAAGAGCAGGAAAGGATGGAGTGCACGCAGTCAAAATGAGTGACTCCCCGACAGGGAATCCTGCAAAGCTCACCATTTCAATGTACACTTACCCCCACCTTGAGTGATAGAGAAACTTTACCAATGAACTAGCAGCCTAAAACACTCCACAGTGCAACTAAGGTTCAGGCCATTCTGAGCATTCTGGCACTTGACTCCGCAATAAGCCATGCATTGCTGGTAACATACAGGACAGTTAATTTGGGGGGGGTAGGGGCAGAGGCTGAATGAGAACCCCTTTTTTTTGGACAGAGCGTTTGATTAACTGTTGAGTTGGGGAAGACAGATGCTTCAAGGGCTGAAGTATAGGGTGGGTTTAGTTTGGGGGTTTTCAGTTCTTAATATTAGTTGTTTTAGTTGTTGAGTCAGCATACCTCCAGGCACTACTCCAGACACACTAGGTTCATCTTAGACAAACATTTCTCATTGACAGGGCCCCAGACTGCAGGCCATTTCTCTTGTCTGTTCACTCGCCCAGTTGTGCACATGCAGAGGGGCCCACTGTGACTCTCTGCAGTCCCCGTACCTCCCCGGCTGAGCATGGCTATCTACTATTGACCTGCACAACATAGACACAAACTGCTATAATATTCATTTCTGGAATGTAAACAGCCTCCTGGACAAGATAAAAAGGGGAGCGGTTCTGCTCTATGCTAAACACCATATGCCAGATGACCTCATGCTACAAGAGATACACCTTTTGGGGGCACAATGTAATTTTATGGGTTATTACAAGTACAAAAGAGTCTTCCACTCACGGTTTGCCAGAGGCTCGGAGGGGGTGCAGTACTGCTAACAAAAAAACCTTTCTGATTTCTTCTGTTATAGGGTTTCCTGATTCCCTGGGATGCTTCATCATTGTACCGGGCCTCGTGGAGGGTGTTAGCTGGACGCTGATCAGTGCATACACCCCATTGGGCCTGCAGGAGGCCAAACTCCAGTCCCTCTCTGATGCCTTACTTAACGCCCTGATCAGTAATGTTGTGGTGTGGGCGACTTCATGGACCCAGAAATGGATGCACATGCCAGATTGAGTAAATTGCACAAGAGGGTTTCCTCCCTGGGCCTAACTGATGTCAGTGGCAAGAGCATACTAAACAATTCACTTTCGACTACCATGCTCACTCTTCATCATCAAGAATAGTTACAGGGACATTATAGTTAGGAAATGGAATTTTAAAAAACGTAGAAATTCACTGGAAAAACCAAAGATTACATGGATGTTATAATTAGGGGCAGGTGTCACTCTTACAAAACCATAGAAATTCAGCAGTTATAATTATCTGAGCTAACTATAACTTACGCCCCCGCAATGCACTGCTTATGACCTCACATATTACATCACTCATGACATGGTCAGTGACATCACTGATGACATCATTGATGACATCTCAAATGGCATCACCGATGACATCATCCACAGAATCTCTGACGCACCCACTCACACCCCCGTTGAATCTTTCATGCACCCACTCCCACACAACTATTCACAGACCCATACCATACCAGTAATTACACACCCACTCACTGATTCATAGATCTACACACATCCACTCACTCATACAGCCACACACACACACACCCACTCACTCACTCACTTACTCACTAATACAGCCACTGACATATCCACTCATACTGCCACTCACACACTGAGTCAGTCACCCACAGAGCTACTCACACACCTATTCACTCACCCATACAGTCAATAACACAGCCACTTACTCACTGATACAGATACACACACACCCACTCACTTACTCATACAGATACTAACACGTACTCAGAACGGCCATGCAAGGGAAACCTCACAGGGCCCAGACACGGAAAGGATAGACAGATTGATAGCTCTTTCTCGGTTCTGTGGGTAGAGGTGCATGGTACTTCTTAGTTGGTGGAGCGATTTGTCTGGTTAATTCCGATAACGAACGAGACTCCTCCATGCTAACTAGTTACACGACCCCAGCAACCTCTTTTTTGATTGGAGGAGTCTGATCAAAAATAAATATGATATATTTAACAAGGGACACCCCTAAAAATATTTCGAGGATAGGACGTTTCCTCATGGGTGTCACCATAAAGGACTATCTCTAATATGGACTGCCGTTGATATTGAGAAGTTGCAGCTATGCATTTGTATAAAAAAAAATGTGGGAAGACAGACTGTTCCTATTGTTAAGGGACATTGAATATATGTATGTTTTGACACATTGTATTTGTTTATGTATGTTGTTTTTTGCAGAGTTATGTAAAAAAAAAAAAAAAGTATGTCTTTTGTACCGTGAATAGATATTTGTTGTGTCATTTTCAGATGTAGATACACTGCTTTTTGCACCCCAGTTCATGAGTTTGGGGATTTGCTCTGTAAAAAGATTAATAAATAGTACTTTGGAAGTCTCTACCAGACCAGTGACCGATTAATAAGCTAACTGACTAAGTTAGACAACTATCGATTCCCACATGTGACCAATTTTGCTGTGTCATTGAGTTCCTGCCCAGGTCCAAGTGGGATTAGTAGGGCTAACCCCTATTGGTATATACATGTCATACAATTACCCAGGCACTACAGATGCACTCATAGAATCACCCAGGCACCACTCTTGCACTCATTCTAACATCCACACACTACTTATGCACTCATTCAATCATCCATGCACCACTCATGTACTCATTCTAATATCCATACACCGCTCATGCACTCATTCATTCATTCAACGTATCTTTTTTTTTTAACCAGAAAAGGCGGTTCTGTAAAGAACAATTTTTTTTGTTTTTTCGGAACTGATTATTTTTGTTTTTCTTCATTTTTTAACTTTCTTTTAACATTTTTTCAAAAATAAAATGGCAACAAAAATAAGATAATTGTGGGCACTGACTAAAAAATAGTGGTTGAAGTACTGCAATAAAAAAGCAAAAAAAACCTAACAATGAGGGTTTTTCACATTCTGCAAACTTACATCCACAGACTGCTCCCCAGCTGTTCCGATGATGTTACAGTCCATGCTGAAGGTAGCAAAACGTTTTAGTTCTGGTGACATTCACTGCATCTTCTCTCCACTTCAGCTGGGACTTTGTCGCCAGGAGCAGGGGCTGGAGGTCTGGAGGCTGATGATTCCTCTCCTTCTCGCTCTCTCTGAGCAATTTTAAGTTGCTTCTTGTGGTATGTTTTCAAGTGGTACAACACACTTGTTGTACCACATGAATATTTTTTTGCTGTGCCTCGAGATAATGTCTTCTCACATATGCTGCACCTCACCAATTTAGCTGTGGTCTTCAATTCACCAGATGGAATAGTGAAAGAATCCCAAGCTATGCTTTGTTTCTTCCTATGTAGTTCTTCATCAGAAGACTGTACATGTGCAGCTGAATCCTCCTGCTGTTTAACAACTTCAACCAGTTGTAGGTCTTCCTCTGGTTCTTCTGATGCCATTTCACTTTTGTAAAGCTTAAAAAGCAAAAAAGCAGCAAAATCTTCAGAAATCAGTTTGGGACAGCTCCTACAATAAACTAACCAGTACCTGAAAAGTTCAAGAACGGAGAAATGAGTGTGTACGTCCTTTCATAAAGGAAACTGTCTAAACCAATGAAATTGCTTTATTTGGTAGTCATGTGCTATTCGGGAGTACTGATGTCGTCGCGACTTCCGAAGTCGCCGCAAAGACAGGAAATTCATTTTTGGGAACTGCTCTTTTTGGCAAATGCGTAAAGAAAATAAACTTAAACCAATATGTTACTAAACAGGTAGAGTCAAACTTTATGTAAAGATGTCTATATATGTACTGTACACTTTTGTCAAAAACACGCAGTATTCATGACTATTGACGTCATTGCGACTTCCGGTGTCGCCGCGAACAAGGTAAATGTGGTTTCGGTGTAGTTTTTTCGACAAATGAATACAAAGGGGAAAGTTAAATTAATATCGTACTAAACAGCTAGACTGAAACTTTATGTAAAGTATGTCTATATATTTGATTCTTGAAATAAGATGATTAATGTACTTTTTAAATAAATAGATGACAATGCAACAATAGGTGGTGCACCATGCACATGTAATGTTCAATATCTAATTATCGAAAAAAAATACAGGGATGTTAAAGTTATGAAATAGAATAAAAAAACTTTAGAAATTCACTAAAAAAACAAAGGTTACAGGGACGTTAGAGTTAGGAATTAGCATTTAAAAAACCTTAGAAATTCACTGAAAAAAACAAAGGTTACAAGGACGTTATAGTTAGGCTGACACTTCACTCATACAAAACCAGAGTAATTCAGCAGCTTAAGTTACCTGAGGTAACTATAACTCACACCCCTGCAATGCACTGCTTATGACCTCACATATTACATCACTCATGACATGGTCAGTGACATCACTAATGACACCACTAACGACATCATCCAGAGAAACACTAACACACCAACGTACACCCCCATAAAACATGTCCTCATGTCCTACACCCACTCTCACACAATCACTAACAAACTCATTCACAGAACCAATTCAAACACCACACATCTTGTTACTCATCCATACAGCCAGTAACACATCATCTCACCCATAGAGCCACTAACAGAATCACTAACTCACATATACAATCGCTCATGCACCTACTTACTTACCAATACAGCCTGTCACAGATCCAGTTCTAGAGACATAGACACACTTACACACCCACTCATATACCCATACAGCTACTGACACAGTAAATGAGTTAACCATACACCTACTCACACACCTACTCACACACCCATAGTCTCTCACACAGCCACTAATTCACCCATACAATTACTCACACAGCCACTCAGTTACTTATACATATACTAATACATATACTCACTCACCTATACAGTGACTGAGAGAACCATATACTTTCCCATACAACCTCTCTCACACTCACTTATCAGCCCATACAACCACTCAAACACCCATTCGCTCACACATATAGCCGCTCATACAACCAGTCACTCACCCATACCCCCAATGATGCACTGAGACAGCCACTCATGTACCCTGTCACTCGCCCATACAGACACGTATGTATCTGCTCAAACACCCATTCAGCCACTCATGCACCCTTTCATTCACCATTTATAAGCACTGATACACCAAACTCAGTCAACTATGCAGATGCTCACACAGCCACTCACTTACTCATATACACACTGACACACCCACTCGCTTACCTATACAAAAACTCACACACTCACTATCTCATGTATACAGTCTCTCATACACCCAGTCACCCTTATATACGCCACTTACTCATCCACTCACTTACCCATACAGGCACTTCCACAGTGAGTTTCCTTAGTATATATGTTTAACACTCAGTAACTTTTAGAAAACACTCACAATCACTGGATGATGTCATCAGTGATGTCATTCCTGATCAGAGCCGGCTCTAGGGCGGTACGACCAGTGCCACCGCACTGGGTGCCTACTTCGCATGGGGGCACTTGCTAATTTATGTTGTTTTGAAAAGCACCTGCTGCCGCGTACCTGGCCTCCACCAATTTTCAGCCAACAATAAAAAATGTCAAGTTAACTCCGGTGATTAATGTTCTTCCTGGAGAGAGAGCGTAGTTTTGTCTAGTGGAAGTTTTGACTGGTGGAAGTTTTGATTCATCATAAGGTAGTGCAGAAGGTTAATATGCCTGCTGCAAAGAACATGTATCATGCAAATCACAAAGTGAATATAATATCAATAAGTCAGTGGGTTACTGCCTTCGTCAGAGACTTCCTTTAGTTACTTGCAGTTAATAAGTTAAAATCCTAATGTAAAACAGTAAGCTATTAACTGTTATCAAAGAACTGAAATGCAGACTTCAAGTATAGATTAGAGCGTATTGATTTTTTCCCCAGACTTTCATTATCCTAATGTTGCACAAAGGGTTAATTTGGGTAGAAATCAATTCTGATTATTATAGAGAACCCCCTACCATTGTGTTACGTTTTAAATTCTGAGTTTGTGCTTCTCCAGATCAAGCTCCCTAAACTATACTGCCAACCAGTATGGATGACATATAAATCCTACCCCTTGTAGTCCTCTGTCTTATGCAACGTTTCCTATACATTGATTTACACACATATGATGGATTGTCTCTGTAATGTGTGTGCAATGTAAAGTGCTCAGACACCCTTCACTTTTATGAGTGACACTATAAAACTAATTAAATGCATCTGAGAGAGAGTGGTTATGGAGACTGTTAAAGGGTGGTAGTGCGGGAATCCGATGCGGAGGAGGTCACTCGGGGGGAGCACCAAAAACATTGTTGCACCGGGCACCACCAGTGCTAAAGTCGGCCCTGTTTGCAATGTCATCAGTGATGTCATTTGAGATGTCATCAGTGATGTCATCAGTGAAGTCGCTGACCATGTCATGAGTGATGTAATATGTGAGGTTATAAGCAGTGTATTGCGGGGGCATGAGTTATAGTTAGCTCAGGTAACTATAACTGCTGAATTTCTCTGGTTTTCTATGAGGGAAATGTCAGCCTAACTTTAACGTCCTCGTAACCTTTGTTTTTTTCAGTGAATTTCTAAGGTTTTTTTTAAATTCTATTTCCTAACTATAACTAACCTTGTTTTTTCTAGTTTTTTTTTCAATGAATATATATGTATATATATATATATATATTCCTCCAAAAAGCCCCAGAGCTTCAAGGACGCCACTCCTGAAAGGAAAGTTCAAACGAGCTTTTATTAATGGAACCAGCATCAGCATTTCCAATCAATCACAGTCCCTGCCGCGTTTCGGTGCACTGCACCTCAATCATAGGGCAGGGGAAGAGGCAGGACCTGAACGCGCTACAACCTATTTTCCCTTTTAATAGTATGCAAACTCCAGTGTGTTGCATGCTGGGCGCTGTAGTGTTAATATTTCCCCATTGGTGGGGTCAGTGTCGTTGCCAAAAATGTATTGCCCCCAATGTCTCGTACAATGTTTTAGAGGCCCACTGGAGGGCTCTAAATCATTCGTTTGAACTTTCCTCTGCAGGAGTGGCGTCCTTGAAGCTCTGGGGCTTTTTTGGAGGAATATATATATATATATATATATATATATATATATATATATAGATATTACCTACTGGCGGTCGCCAGTAGGTAGTTATAGTTAGAACCTAGTTTCCATAGGAAAAGCATTTTTTGATTTGCTAATAACTTTGGCGTCGTTTGACGAATCTTCCTGAAATTCTCCCAAAAAAAAGTCTATCCAGGTCAGCTCCTATTCTGAAAGTTTGGGTGTGATTCGTCAAGCAGGGGCTGAGAAAAAAGGGGGTCCCAAAACTCGTTTTCTCCATGTTAATTTCCATAGGAAATTTTGCGACGAGCTATAGCTCGAACTGCTGAACGGAATTACCCCAAATTTGGCAAAAAGGTAGAGCTTGGTTCAGAAAGCGACCTTTTTTTAAATGGTGTAAATCCGTTCAGTAGTTTTTGAGAAATTCAAAAAATAAGAGTCAAAAAATCAATTTCCCATAGGAAACTTTGTGCAAGGCTACAGCCGAAACTACTGAACGGAATTACTCCACATTTGGCAGAAAGGTAGTGCTTGGGTCAGAAAGCGATCATTTTAAAAATGGTGTAAATCCGTTCAGTAGTTGCTGAGAAATTAGAAAAATAAAAGTTTTGATATCTGGGCGGAGCCTAAGTCGCGTGCGCGAGCTTCACTGTGATTGGCTGCCAGTAGTCCAAACCAGGAAGTGTTGGCAGCCATCTTGTGGCTCGGTAGAAGCGAGTTACCCAAAACGGAGAAACAAAGGTATAAAACAAGAGAAGGGGGCAGGGTAGAAAAACCCTGACCCCTAGGCCTGCTCAGGGGGTCCCAGAAGGAGCCCCAGGGCCCAAAAAATCATTAAAAAAAAAAAAATCGGCAAAAATTTGCGCTGGGGTCGCGGGTTCTCGCGTTTCATTTTAATGAGGCCCTTGGGTGGGCTAGGTTCCGGGGGTATTTCTTAAAAAATAATAGCAGGGGCTTGCAGGGGTTGCAGGGGTGCGCTGGGTTCCGCGCAGCCCCGGGGCTTCACTCATGTTGGGAGGGGGGTTGCGCGGCCCCCCTTCTGGAGCCTTCTATGTGCTTGTAACTTTGGCGTCGTTTGACGAATCTTTATGAAATTATCCAAAAAGTTTCTCTCTTTTTGATTAGCTCTTATATTGAAAGTTTGGGGGTGAATGGTGTAGGAGGGGCTGAGAAAAAAGAGGGTCCTAAAACGTGTTTTCTGCATGCAATTTCCATACGAAAGTTTACAGAAGACTACAGGTGAAACTGCTGAACGGAATTACGCCAAATTTGGCAGGGAGAAAGGTGATGGTCCAGAAAGCACGCTTTTGTTTAAATGGTGTAAATCCGTTCAGTAGTTTTTGAGAAATATCAAATTTTACAGATATTGATATTTGAGAATTCTGACATGTGATTGCCTGAGGGGTTACAAGCATCAGCTTGCGGCTTATTGGCTGTGAATGGTTGAAACCAGGAAGTGTTGGCAGCTATTTTGTGATTTACTCCGTCAGCTCGCATCTCTCCGTGTAGAAGCCATCGGGTTCGTAGTTTTACCTCTGTGAGGCAACACTGGCATCTGTGTCTGTGTGAGATATGCCTTTCACGCTGCCTCTCTTCATATCACCAGGTCGCGGCTATGCCTTTAGAAGCCCGTCCGTCGGCTCGGCGCTCTGTGAGTCAGTCTGTCGGTACGATCCCCTACAATACCCAAAGACTACCCAAACACCACTGCACTGTCGTAACCTCTAAAACACTACCCCCAGCACGATCCCCTACACTACCCAAACACCACTGCACTACCCTAAACCCTAAATCTACCCCCAGCACAACCCCCTACCCAAACACCACTGCACTACCCTAAACCCTAAAATACTACCCCCAGCACAACCCCCTACACTACCCAAACACCACTGTATTGTCGTAAACCCTAAAACACTACCCCTAGCAGGACCCCCTACACTATGCAAACACCACTGCAGTACCCTAAATCCTAAAACACTATCCCCAGCACGACCCCCTACACTACCCAAACACCACTAGACTACCCTAAACCCTAAAACACTACTCCCAACATGACTCCCTACACTACACAAACACCACTGCACTACCCTAAACCCTAAAACACTACCCCCAGCACGACCCCCTACACTACCCAAACACCACTGTTCTACCGTAAACCCTAAAAGACTACCCCAGCACGACCCCCTACAGTACACAAACACCACTGCAGTACCGTAAACACTAAAACACTACTCCGAGGACGACCCCCTACACTACACAAACACCACTGCACTACCCTAAACCCTAAAATACTACTGCCAGCATGACCCCTTACACTACCCAAACACCACTGCATTTTCATAAACTCTAAAACACTACCTCAGCACGATTCTTACACTACCCAAACACCACTGCACTACCTTAAACCCTAAAACGCTACCCCCAGCATGAACCCCCAAACAGTACACAAACACCACTGCACTACTCTAAATCCTAAAACAGTACTCGCTGCATGACTTCCCACACTACAGAAACACCACTGTGCTACCCTAAATCCTAAAACACTACTCTCAGCACGACCCCCTACACTACACAAATACCACTGCACTGTCATAAACCCTAAAACACTACTCCCAGCATGACCCCCTACACTACCCAAACACCACTGCACTGCCGTAAACCCTAAAACACTACTCCCAGCATGACCCCCTACACTACACAAACACCACTGCACTACCCTAAACCCCAAAACAGTACTCCCAGTATGACCCCTTACACTACCCAAACATTACTGCATTGTTGTAAACTCTAAAACACTACCTCCAGCACGATTCTTACACTACCCAAACAGCAGTGCACTACCTTAAACCCTAAAACGCTACCTCCAGCACGAACACCCTACAGTACACAAACACCACTGTACTACCCTAAAGCATAAAACAGTACCAGTCCGTCGGTTCGCAGGTCTGCGTCTGCGAGCCGTCGTGTCCCTAGCTGTACATGTGCGAGCCAGTCCGTTAGGTGATAGGTGTGTCTCTGCTAGCAGGGCCGTTGGCCCATTGGTGTCCCCTTGCGAGTTAGACCCGAGCTCTCCCTCTGCGAGCCAGCACGCTGGTGTGCGTTTCCGAGCCGACGGCCCGTAGCTCTCCCTGTGCGAGCCGAGCCGACGGGCCACAGCTGTCCCTCTGCGAGCCTGCCGGACGACCCGCAGGTCTCCCTGTGCTAGCCGGATCGCAGCTGTCACTCTGCGAACCGATATTGGGAATATAAGGCGGCTCTAAAAAGAGCCCTTTTGTTTATTAGTTTGGAGCTACATATAAGTGCGGATGCACAGCTTCAGGTTATTCAGAAAAACTCGATTTCCCTGATGTGTGAAGTGTACTCCATCACTTCTGTAGATATCAGCCATATCAAAACGTATGTTGTTGTTGTAGATCGACCCCATTTTATGGTCTCTGAGGTATGCAGACACAGCTTTGTTGACATTCTTCCTAGATTTTTCAATCTGAGGACAAAATTGGTTTGACCATTTCCACTTCTGTCTTTGGCATATATTGGAATATACAAAGACAGTTTGAGGCAAAAGCAATATCAATTGTCGAAAGGTGTCTTTCATTAGCATTTCCAAACCTACACCAGTCAATGTGCCTAGGTCGTTTCCACCACAGTGCACAATCATGAGGTCTGGGTGTTGGAGATGCAAACAGGTTTTAACCAAAGGCAACAATTGGTGCCACTTCAATCCTCTCTGTCCAAACCATTTAATGTCCACATTTTGTAAACCTAGGTCTAAGTCAATACGTCTCTGTTCTGCATACCTCTTGCACCAGAAAACATAGCTATGTCCTACGATCCACACTAGCATTTTGAAGGTATGGCTGGGAAGTATGGATAGATGTCTGTAGCTCATGCAGTCCGTTCATAGAATAAGAGATATGTTTAAAGGTGGGGAACTACTTTTTTTTCTCATTCAAAACGATAACTGATTGGGAGATGAAAAGCATTGTTTTTTAAAAGTAGGGTGCACATTCGTTTTGTGGAAAAGCATCTTTGTGATTGGTTAAGAAAAAGCAGTTTAAACGTGGAGTACATATGATAGGATAAAATTTGGTCAACTCAACCACACCTGCTACTTGCATTTGGAAGGCCCTGTTCGAACTTAAAACAATCGTGAACTTTTAACCTGCACGTGCCGTTAAATGTTCGAGAAAATGTTGCAAAAAAATATCGTTAGGTTTAAAAAAATTGATGAACTTTTAACCTGCACGTGTTGTAGAATGTTCTAGAAAGTGTGTTGATAGAATACGTTGCACTTCTGACTTCTATGTGTCCTTGAATATTAAAAAAACTGTTTATATGGAAAATTCAAAAATAACCAATAGAGAGAAGTTTTGCAATCTAAAAGAATCAAGGAACTATTCTAATTTGTTCTTTACATGTATTTATGTGTGGAGTAACAAAATTACAGACACAACAGCACCAGGAAGAGGAACAAGCAGGGAGTGGGGGGACGGGGGAGATGGGCACAATGGCACACATGCACAATTAAGTACAGCACAACTACAGACAAACCATGGCTAAAATGAAACACACCAACAAGGAGCACAAGTCACACAACCCGCCAACATCACACCACTGAACAAGCACAGAAGTGAAAACCACACTGCCTGAAAGGGAGAAGGGTGAACAAAACCTCACATGAAGGGACATCTCACACAGAATGCAGCACACACACACATAGGAAGCAGAGCACACCAACATCCAACACAATGTTGTCCAAACACAAACATTCGCACAATCGAACACAGGACACAAATGCACTCGCCTGTGGCGGATAAACGTCCAAAAGCGTCAGTACGAAACAGGCACATGAGAACGCATAAGTACAAACCCACAGTCCGGATGGGGTAGCAATTCACGTATGGCAGGCAGCCAGAGAGTCCGTGACACACACATTGGCATACAAATGAAGACACAACACATTTGTAAACAAGTGAAAATGTGGAAACTTTATTAAAAAAAGTGTGTGTCAGTACGGCCAAGAGTAGTGCCACGATATGCAGACAAATGCAGCAGCATGCCTGAATAAGGAACGTAGGAAAACATCCATGTTCACCTCGGGGTAGTCCATCACCAACACACATCAGTGTCAAGCAGCGTTGGTTGTCCGCGCCTCGGACATGAGTCAACACCAATGCAGCCATGTCCACTGTCGTCTGGGGACATGTGTCCAGATGCACAACGTGCAATGATGCAGCGGGACACGTGCAATGTGGCACATCGAGTCGTGGTTGCAGGTACCTTGTCACTCGTCCATGAACGCGAGTGCAGCTGCGTAAGCCACTATCTCTAATGAGTGATGGTTGGCCACAATATTTGACATGTCGTCGACGTAATCCATCAGCTGACCGGGACAGATGTGCTGACTCCAACCACTGTACCCAATGTGCACCAAAGCAGAATCGGGAAGTGGGTCAATTTGCTCACTGCATACTATGACACGTGCAATGTCCCAGGCCCAGTTCCCAACATGCATGCCAAACATCCATGCATGCCATAAACGGGCATCACCATGACACTCCTGGTCGTGGGCCAACAGGGGCGCACACACCCGTCGTAATCCATGTCAGCTACGCACACGTTGGAGAGGCACACGTCCATGCACCACTCGGATAGGCACGTGCGACATTGCAATACAGGTTGAACGCAGGTGACGTCCGCAATGCGGAAGCTCAGCCGGTAAGTGATCCGCAGCACTGCCAAAGGCAGTGCACCCAGGACATGCAGCAGACGTGCAAGGTATAGGTGGACGTGAATGGAGTCGACCATGTGTTCGGGATGCCCTGCCATTGCGTCAGTGGCTCTGCTTGTAGCTGCACTGGCTTGCCGTGTGCCAGTCTTGTGGATGAAATGGCACAGCTTGGTGCAATGAGCCGGGTCTGTGTGCAATGGGTGCAGGGCAGGGGTGTGGTGGGAGTACGTGTGAAGGCCATTTCACGCACGCTAACTACGACGAAGGACTTTTGAGTGTGGGATGTGTACTCGTTGTTCTCAAATCGGGCAGTGCGTAGTGTGGGAGACGGACGCAAATATTATCGTATCTGTCAGGGGGGGCTGGCCACTTGCATGTTCCTTCTCGGAGCAGCAGATGTGTTAGCGCAAGATAGCTCAGACAAAGAACCTTTCATCCCTACAGTAACTTCTCCAGCTGCATTCATACAGGATGTGTACAAAGGCCGGTCGTGGGTGTTGTAGGATGTCTGCGACCCTGGTCATCTTGGATGAGATGCCCAGCACGTGGCACATGGGCGGGTTCACTGTGTGTTACGTTGCCAAACAGCTGCTCCTCCCTCCCACGAGCCCCCACACTTTTGTGCGCTGCGCTGTTGTATCCCGTGCACTCCTACGGCACACCATTGTAATGCCTATTCGCGCATGTCCTGCGGCATTCCAATCACACCGTGACACTGCCGTTTGGAGGTGGTGCATGCCACTTTACAACATCGACTGCTGCGGCCCTTGTGGCGGCCACACCAGAACACAGAGACACACTTACCGCACTTCTTGCACACGGACATGTCCGAGACACCCCGTTCCCCTTGCCGGATAGGCACACCCCTGCGCTGACCTGTGTAAGCCGGACCAGCACACGCCGCTTGTGCATGCAGGAGGATGCGTGCGTAGCTACATGTCCAGGCTCACTGCCAACACTGAGGTGACATGGTAACGTCCGCTGAAGACAGCACACTATGATGTTGCAGGGCCCGTGCCCATCATGCTAACACAATGACCACACGGAGACACTTGCTCAGATGCGGGTTCGGGGGGCGTTGGCGGTCCTGGGGTTGTTGTGATGAGTGTTGTGGCCCTCATGGGTATCCGTGTATCATGCTCATTGACTCTATGGCACCTGTGGGTGTTCGGGTGTGGCTCTTGGCTGTGTTCCCTTTCATGCTGCAGGTAGTCGTCCTGCTTAACACCAGCATAAAGCAGGTGTAAAATCCCTGGTGCTAACGCGGCTTATCGCCGGAATTTGTTTCGCATCGCAGTTTTTGCCTTTCGTTGTGAAAGTTGTGATGTGGTTTTTTCGTGTACAGAAAAATAAATGAACTGGGCAGTGTATCCCGTCAAGATTCAGCACCTGACCCACTATTCCCAATCAATATAAATACAATGAGATTTCTTCATTGATTTTGTGTGTACACTGTAAATGCACTCACTACCACAGTGCAATTCAATACAGGATTTTAGTATTTAGAATAAATCGCAAAGGTGCACCTCGTGTGTTTTTGCATGGGAACGCCTACTCTGCATCTCACTATCAGCACTTTAATGCAACTAAAGTTTAGATAAATCTAACACACTATTCAGAAGCTGGTGCAAACTGCAGACATCACCAGTATTCCCGCGATAACTGCCCCAAAATTTAACACCATGGTGGACACCACTAAATAACAGTAATAAGAACGAGAAAGAGACACACAGCACTTAAGTAACAACCAAAAACTTTATTGAAATTTTTTTTTTCAAAACTTTATTTTTCCGTACATATAGAGGATAAACTAAATTTAACAAACTGAACACAAAACAACAAGGCGGAAGACTCCTGTCAGGTCCATTAATGTCGACGTCACAGCCTGGAAAATAAAGCACAAAATAAGGACGTGTGTAATGCGCATATCAAAGGAGTGAGACACAGAGAAAGAGAGAAGGAAAAAAAAGCCAGAGAGAAAAAGAGAGGGAAGGAAAGAAAGGGAGTGAGAAAGGGAGAGAGAGTGAGAGAGATAGATGGTAAGGAAGGAAGAGAGTGAGAGAGAGAGTGAAGAGAGGGAAGTGAGAGAGAGAGAGAGAGAGACACTGCCGCCCCTGCGCATCCATGACCAAATAATTACCTGCTGCCACCGGAGTGTCTACCAGTGGGCCCTCCACGTGCCCGTGAAAGCTCCAGGGCCCGGTCCTGCCACCATGGCTTGGTGGACATTATGTGGACCCGCTACGCGGCCCAGCAGATCCCACACATGTCGCTGAGTCCTGAGTCATCAGCTTTTGGTGCCGCTAACCCTGTGCAACGCAAGTCAGCGCCACGTGGTGGTAGGCCGCTGACGGCCATACAACTTAGGCTGCGACTAACCCTGTGCAACTCAAGTCCACGCCACGTGGTGGTAGGCCCCTGACGGCCACATCAGCTTCGGGAGGCACTAACCCTGTGCAACTCAAGTCCGTGCCACGTGGTGGTAGGCCCCTGATGGCCACATCATCTTCGGGTGGCACTAACCCTGTGTAACTCAAGTCCGCGCCATGTGGTGGTAGGCCCCTGATGGCCACATCAGCTTCGGGTGGCAGTAACCCTGTGCAACTCAAGTCCGCGCCACGTGGTAGTAGGCCCCTGATGGCCATACAGCTCAGGGTGCAACTAACCCTCTGCGCAAGTTTTCATGGACTCTTTATAATTGAGACCCGTGGAGCGTCCGCCATCCAGTCACCACCGGCAATAAAGGATGTGACGTTGTCGATCCATTATATTTGTGTGGTCACATGGCCTGTGACGCATGTGCCGGATGGGTGTGGTGTGTGTGCAAACCTGCCCTCAGGGAGTGGCCGTGACATGTTGACAACTAGACCACTGACCTGCACACCAACAGCGAGTACGCCTGTGACAGGTAGCTATGTGGGGGGTGTGAAAACGTGTTTTCTCAATGGATTTTCCATAGGAAACTTTAGACAAGGCTACAGGTCAAACTGCTGAACGGAATTACGCCAAATTTGGTAGGGAGAAAGGTCTTGGTCCAGAAAGCGCGCTTTCTCGCATCGAGTGAAAATATAAAAGAAAGGTCCCGGGGGCAATTTAATATATCGGAGCTCTGTCTGTGCGAGATAACCCTTTCACGCTCCCTCTGCCCAACATCACCACTTCGCAGCTATGCCGTTAGAAGCCAGTCCGTCGGCTCGCAGATGTCTACCTTTGCGAGCTAGTACGCTGCTGTGCCTGTACCTCTGCGAGCTACTACGCTGCTGTTCCTTTGGGAGCGGACGGCTCGTAGTACTGCGTCTGTGAGTCGAGCGGACAGGCCGCAGTTGTCCCTCTGCGAGCCTGGGTGCGAACTGTTCATAAGTCACATTACATAAGCATTGAAAAGACATTTTGTGATTCAGTCCGTCAGCTGGCATCTGTCCGAGGCATTTCTGAAAACATACCGGAGTTCTTTCTGTGAGAGATACCCCTTTCACGCTGCCTCTCCCCACATCAGCAGGTAACGCACCCTCTTCCCACATTAGCAACATACCCCCAACAACCTTCTTGGGCCCGGAATTGTCAGTGTGCGGTTGGACAAACAAGAATCTTAGTCATGTAAAGATTTACATATAAAACATTTTATTTAAACAAAACAACAACAAATAAAACTGAAGGGAGTCTGGTGCTGTGGTCGCTGCCACGAAGTTGGGGTCACTGCAATTCAGGGCTCAGGACACAGTTCCACATGTGGGATCGGCTTGTATTGAACAGGGTTAGTGGCACCACGTGTCGCGCCTTGTGTTGTACAGGGTTAGTGGCACCACGTGTCGCCGGCCTTTCATATGGAAATATGCCTCACTGATCGAAGGGAGTCTGGTGCTGTGGTCGCTGCCACGGACTTGGGGTCACTGCCATTCAGGACTCAGGACACAGTTTCACATGTGGGATCGGCTTGTATTGAATTGAACAGAGTTAGTGGCACCACGTGTCGCGCCTTGTGTTGTACAGGGTTAGTGGCACCACATGTTGCCGGCCTTTCATATGGAAATATGCCTCACTGATCGAAGGGAGTCTGGTGCTGTGGTCGCTGCCACGGACTTGGGGTCACTGCCATTCAGGACTCAGGACACAGTTCCACATGTGGGATCGGCTTGTGTTGAACAGGGTTAGTGGCACCACGTGTCGCCGGCTTGTGTTGAACAGGGTTAGTGGCACCACGTGTCGCGGCTTGTGTTGAACAGGGTTAGTGGCACCACGTGTCGCCGGCCTTGCATATGGAAATATGCCTCACTGATCGAAGGGAGTCTGGTGCTGTGGTCGCTGCCACGGACTTGGGGTCACTGCCATTCAGGACTCAGGACACAGTACCACATGTGGGATCGGCTTGTATTGAACAGGGTTAGTGGCACCACATGTCGCGCCTTGTGTTGTACAAGGTTAGTGGCACCACGTGTTGCCGGCCTTGCATGTGGAAATATGCCTCACTGATCGAAGGGAGTCTGGTGCTGTGGTCACTGCCACGGACTTGGGGTCACTGCCATTCAGGACTCAGGACACAGTTCCACATGTGGGATCGGCTTGTGTTGAACAGGGTTAGTGGCACCACGTGTCGCTGGCTTGTGTTGAACAGGGTTAGTGGCACCATGTGTCGCTGGCCTTGCATATGGAAATATGCCTCACTGATCGAAGGGAGTCTGGTGCTGTGGTTGCTGCCACGGACTTGGGGTCACTGCCATTCAGGACTCAGGACACAGTTCCACTTGTGGGATCGGCTTGTATTGAACAGGGTTAGTGGCACCACGTGTCGCGCCTTATGTTGTACAGGGTTAGTGGCACCACCTGTAGCCGGCCTTGCATATGGAAACATGCCTCACTGATCGAAGGGAGTCTGGTGCTGTGGTCGCTGCCACGGACTTGGGGTCACTGCCATTCAGGACTCAGGACACAGTTCCACACGTGGGATCGGCTTGTGTTGAACAGGGTTAGTGGCACCACGTGTCGCGGCTTGTGTTGAACAGGGTTAGTGGCACCACGTGTCCAAATTTCGAATTGCGAGCTCTGCTGCACGCAGTGTAGACTGCTAATGAGTGTTTGTTTGCACTTGAAGATGAATTTGGTGATTGTACTAAAGCTATAACTGATATAAAAGAAGTTCTTGAAGCAAGGATACTAAAAGGATATTATGTAGGTTTTAGGCCTATGATAGGTACTTGCCTACTGGACTCTGTAATTAATGAATCAAGACTTAATTTTAATTGTGAGCCCTGATGACCGCAGTGTAGGCCAGAGGTAGCGGTCAGCAAGGGCCCATAGCCACATGGCGTTGAGTTGAGGTGCACAGTTAGTGGAACCAGAAGCATTGAGAATGTATGAGCCTGTGATGCTGCTTGGTGCGGACGGGCTGCACTGGGAGCAACGTCTCTTGCCTACTGGACTGCGTCATCTGCAATCGCGATTGTATCTGAATTGTGAGCCCTGCTGACCGCAGTGTAGGCCAGAGGTAGCGGTGAGCAAGGGCCCACAGCCACGTGCATAGGTTGGTGGCCCCACCAGCCTGCGTAGTTCAGGTTCAGTGGCACCACGTGCCGCCGGCCTTCCATATGTAAATGCGCCTCACTAATCGAAGGGAGTCTGGTGCTGTGGTCGCTGCCACGAAGTTGAGGTCACTGCCATTCAGGAGTCAGGACACAGTTCCACATGTGGGATCGGCTTGTGTTGAACAGGGTTAGTGGCACCATGTGTCGCGCCTTGTGTTGTACAGGGTTAGTGGCACCACCTGTAGCCGGCCTTGCATATGGAAATATGCCTCACTGATCGAAGGGAGTCTGGTGCTGTGGTTGCTGCCACAGACTTGGGGTCACTGCCATTCAGGACTCAGGACACAGTTCCACATGTGGGATCGGCTTGTGTTGAACAGGGTTAGTGGCACCACGTGTCGCGGCTTGTGTTGAACAGGGTTAGTGGCACCACGTGTCCAAAATTCGAATTGCGAGCTCTGCTGCCCGCAGTGTAGACTGCTAATGAGTGTTCGTTTGCACTTGAAGATGAATTTGGTGATTGTACTAAAGCTATAACTGATATAAAAAAAGTTCTTGAAGCAAGGATACTAAAAGGATATTATGTAGATTTTAGGCCTGTGATAGTTACTTGCCTACTGGACTCTGTAATTAATTAATCAAGACTTAATTTTAATTGTGAGCCCTGATGACCGCAGTGTAGGCCAGAGGTAGCGGTCAGCAAGGGCCCACAGCCACGTGACGTTGACTTGAGCTGCACAGATTGGGAGCATACAGTCTTCTTAACCGATTATACTCTCTTACACAATTTGCATCAGCACTAATCTTGAATTGTTAGCCCTACTAACCGCATTGTAGGCCGGAGGCAGCGGTCATCAAGGGCCCACAGCCACGTGGCGTTGACTTGAGCTGCACAGAGTTAGTGGTACTTGAAGCACTTAGCGTGTGCGCAGTCAGCGATAATGCGTGGTCCGGGCTGGCCGCACTGGTAGCAATGTCTGTTGCCTACTGGACTGCATCATCTGCAATCGCGAGTCACTCTGAATTGTGAGCCCTACTCACCGCAGTGGAGGCAGGAGGCAGCGGTGAGGAAGGGCCCACAGGCACGTGTTGTTGACTTGAGCAATGTCTCTTGCCTACTGGACTGCATCATCTGCAATCTCGACTCCATCTGAATTGTGAGCCCTACTGACCGCAGTGTAGGCCGGAGGCAGCGGTCAGGAAGGGCCCACAGCCATGTGTTGTTGACTTTAGCAATGTCTCTTGCCTACTGGACTGCGTCATCTGCAATCGCGACTCGATCTGAATTGTGAGCCTTGCTGTCCGCAGTGTATATCGAAGGCAGTAGTTTGTACAGACATAAGTCCGCGGTGCTGTGCCGCTGGGGGCCTGTGTGGCGGAAGCCAGCGATCGGCTGAGGAGGCTGGTGGTCATGTTGGCGGCCTCGTGGCAGGGTGAGGGGCGCCGCCCTGGCAGACGCTTTGGCCTTCCCACAAGTGAACCACGCCCAGAGCTCCGGCCTATTTATTCATACTCCTACGCTGAAGTGGCGTACGTCGGACCAGCCCACTCCGGTTACGCTTATGCTTACAGGGGGGGACGACACAGCTACATGACTGAGATCTTCCCTAGTGTTTGACGTAACATGGTTGGGTCCACTGTCCACAACACTACAAGCACCAGTAGTATTTGTGCACATGGAGAGAGAGGTGTGTGTTCTGCATACTGAGATGTGTCCAGCACATCACCGCTACACTTTGCATTGTGTGCATTGTTAAACATGGGTGAATTGCTTCCTTCACATATAGTTTGTTCACACCTGTCCCAATATTCAGCTATTGTGTGGCTGAGGGGCCATGCCGTTTCTGGAAAGTTTGCTGTCTTGTTCTGCGCTGCCTCGGTGGTAGAGGAGGGGGCCTGGGGGTGGTGGTGGGTGTTGTGGCGTTGTTGGGTGTCGGAGCTGCTTGATCAGTAGGTCTATGACATGTGTTGGTCTTCAGATGTGGCTCTGGGCTGGGCTCCCTTTCATACTGTATGTAGTTATTTAATATTTAAAAAACAAGAAGACATTATATAGTTTAAATAACAAATAAAAAAATTACAGTAGGGAGAGGGGTGGTACGGGGGGGAGGTCCTGAGGGTTGTGGCAGTGGGTGTTGTGTCCTTCTTGGGTGTCGGAAAAAACTATAGGTTAAATAAACATTATAATTAGAAGTTAGCATTAAAAAAACATCGAAATTCACTGAAAAAACCATACGTTTCAGGGACGTTATAGATAGAAATTAGTATTTAAAAAACCTTTGAAACTCACTGAAAAAACCATAGGTTTCAGGCACGTTATAGTTAGAAATTGGCATTTTAAAAAACCTTTGAAATTCACTGAAAAAACCATAGGTTTCAGGGACGTTATAGTTAGTTGGACATTTCACTCATACAAAACCATAGAAATTCCACCGTTATAGTTAGTTCAGCTAACTATAACTCGCGCCCCGCAATGCACTGCTGATGACGTCACATATTACATCATTCATGACATGGTCAGTGACATCACTGATGACATCTCAAATGACATCACTGATGACATCATCCATGTGACAATCTGATGTACCTCGTCACACACTAATATAACCTTTGATACACTCACTGTAAAATACAGACTACCATTTTCGATACCATTGACACACTAATACCAGTTACTACATACCCACTCAGTGATTCCTAGGTCTAGACACACATCTACCCATTCACCCATACAATCAGTCATACATGCAGTCACTGATCAATAGAACACTATCAAATGCACTCATACACCTATATAGACATTAACACACCAGCACTCATCCTAGTCAGTTATGTACTCATCCTAGTCACTCATGCAAAGAATAAATCACAGTTCCATTTACTCACCTACACAGTTATACACACACCACCTCATTTATTCATACAGATAGTAACGCATACTTAGTCTCTTATATAATCACTAATACAAGTATACACTCATACATACAGCCACTCTCACAATCACTGACTCTCACGTATAGTCATTTCTATACACCAACTCTCACATACACTGCCTTTTATATATGTACTTAGTTGGACATGTGCACTGAGACATCGATTCGCTCACCAAGACGCCCACACACACACTTACCCACCCATACAACTGTTTCCACATGCACTCTTAAACTCATACACCCTGTCAATCAACCACTCACACATCTATACACAGAGTCACACACCCCCACCCAACCACACACACACTCAGTCTCCTATACAAATACGCAGGCAACTAATCAATAACCCATATAGACATTGATGTAGCTACTGACCAACCGATGCAGCAGCTTACACAACAACAGACAGAGTGATACAGACATTCACACACTTTAGACACTAACCCATGTATTCAGTAAGATACATTTAATCATTCACTTAAACAGTCAGTCACACACCTACTAAATCCTCCATCCAGACACTTATACATCCATTCATTCTTCAATACAGCTTGGTATATATATAATACATATTTAAATTTTAAAGAAAGCTACATTCACTGGATGATGTCATCAGTGATGTCTTCAATGATGTCATTTGAGATGTCATCAGTGATGTCATCAGTGATGTCACTGACCATGTCATGAATGATGTAATATGTGACGTCATCAGCAGTGCATTGCGGGGCGCGAGTTATAGTTAGCTGAACTAACTATAACGGTGGAATTTCTATGGTTTTGTATGAGTGAAATGTCCAACTAACTATAACGTCCCTGAAACCTATGGTTTTTTCAGTGAATTTCTAAGGTTTTTGAAATGCTAATTTCTAACTATAACGTGCCTGAAACCTATGGTTTTTTCAGTGAATATATATATATTAATATTAAACCCAAAAGTAAGCTCTTTCCTCAATTGGCCTCTGGGAATAAAGTCTATCTGTTCCATTAATTGAAGGTGGAAGATACTAATAAATTGAGTGGCAAATCACAACATTGCCCGCAAGGAAACTTAGATTCTAAATATTGGATCAATATAACTTCTCTGACTAATAATGATTCAATAAAATAAGAAGAAACAGAAAAAGGAGGTAACATGGTTATCATGGATAAAACATTGTACCTTGCTGAACCTTATCGACAATTAAAAAATGCTGAACACTATCAAATACTTACAAACAGTTCATTGGAAAATATTAAAAGGGATTTTCACCTATAGATTCCACCCTGCATGGAAGAAGGGCTCTTAGAACAAGATGAATATGACTATGGAAAAGTAAATGATGCAAAGATGTCTACAATATATTTATTCCCAAAGGTACATAAAAACCTACAATGACCACCAGGAAGACCGATTGGGAGCTCAATTGGGGCTCCATTAGAGAATACCTCTCAATTTTTTTAATCTATTCCTCTTTCCATATTTGACAAGCCTTACATCATAATTAAAAGACACATCACGTTTTTAAAGAAAAATTAAACACATCCCATGAAAACAATTTATATCATGGTTACATTAGACATAGTCTCTTTATATACGTCCATCAATCACAAACATGGGATCACAGCTTGTCGTTATTTTCTAAGGGCCAGATTGATAAACATCTCAAACATACGCAAATGACCATTAATATGGTTCAATATTGCCTTACCCACAATGTTTTTTATTGCATTACAATATCTATTTATTAAACCAGAACAGCCATGAGGACCTCCTTTACCCCAACATATGCAAACATGTTTATGGGATGGTTTGAGTAGTCTCATGTCAGTTGCTCTTTCTAATGCCGACTATCTCGCTTGATCATTAAGCCCAGAGTTGAATTTTTAACTTGTTTTAACTTTGTGCACTGAATTTGGAATCTGTGCTTCTTAAAAATTGAATCTGTGTTTTGTTAAATTAATTGTATCTGTGCTTTTAAAAACCGAATTTGTGCTTTTAAAACAAACTTGACTTTTGATTTGCTTTTAATCTTAGCGCTACTGTCACCAAATCTCGCTGTTCCCTACCTTTGCACTTTTCACTCGCCTCCCCCCTGGGTCAAACGCCAGCATCCCGGTCCACCACGGGGTTTCCCCGCTTGTCGTGGAGGGTGCCGGCGCCTCTGATTCTCCACACCAGGCAGCTGGGAGTTGTTAGGGGCGGAGCCATTGGTCAGCGCTCTAGCTCTCCCAGCACTATTTAGCTGGCATGCCTTTTCCCTCGCGCAGCGGACGCGCGTAGTCTCATGTCAGTTGCTCTTTCTAATGCCGACTATCTCGCTTGATCATTAAGCCCAGAGTTGAATTTTTAACTTGTTTTAACTTTGTGCACTGAATCTGGAATCTGTGCTTCTTAAAAATTGAATCTGTGTTTTGTTAAATTAATTGTATCTGTGCTTTTAAAAACCGAATTTGTGCTTTTAAAACAAACTTGACTTTTGATTTGCTTTTAATCTTAGCGCTACTGTCACCAAATCTCGCTGTTCCCTACCTTTGCACTTTTCACTCGCCTCCCCCCTGGGTCAAACGCCAGCATCCCGGTCGCTCACGGGGTTTCCCCGCTTGTCGTGGAGGGTGCCGGCGCCTCGATTCTCCACACCAGGCAGCTGGGAGTTGTTAGGGGCGGAGCCATTGGTCAGCGCTCTAGCGCTCCCAGCACTATTTAGCTGGCATGCCTTTTCCCTCGCGCAGCGGACGCGCGCAGCGGGCGCGCCAAAGGCAAGCCCGTCTGCGCCCGTCCGCGACCGAGCGGGGCCAGGGTCCAAGCACTATGCCCATTTTATTACCTACACAGCATCTGAGCTGAGACACTTACACGGGAACTGGCCCATCAGCATTAGTGCCAGGGCTCTTATTAACAAAACTGGGATCCTCAACCTCAGAGATTCCCTTCCAGAGCTCCCTGCCCCACCTGTTGAGCAGGGATCTCTCGTCACCCATAAGGACCCACCTGAAACCACCACCCCCGAGTATCAGGCAGAAGGGACCCTAGTAATCAGCTACTTAAATACCCGCTCTATGGTGAGGCATCAACTCAAAATCTTTCAGCTCCTTGATTCTGACAAACCGGACATCCTTCTCTTATCCGAAACCTGGCTCACTACCGAGTCGGCCCCTGACATCCTCGCAGCAGTTCCCAAAGGCTATTACATTCTTCAGGCCAACAGGCCCTCGGGTAAGCCCGGGGGCGGGGTTGCAGCTATTATCCACCATAAACTCAGGTTTACTGCTTTAGGGATCGCTGGTATACCCTCGGTCGACAGCCTCATTTTGAAATTTGAATCGCCTCAGTTCCCCTTTGTTTGTGCTCTTTTCTACCGACCTCCCCACCACATGCCCTCATTTCCCCAACTGCTAGGTGAAATGATTTCCCAACTAGTTATTAACCACGCCAGGATCATTATTATCGGAGACTTTAATTACTGGCCCACTGACGCACAGGAGAGCGCCAGCTCCGCAGAATTCACGGATCTCCTATCAGGTATGAACTGCATCCAACATGTACACAATGCCACCCACATTAAGGGACATATCCTGGACCAAGTCTGGTCTTCCAACTTGGAAATCACACAACCATTAATCTCCCCATGTACATGGTCAGATCATTATCACATCATATTCACCATGGCCTGTACCCCCCTCACTAAACCTTCCCTGACGGGCAATCACCTGGCTAGAAACTGGAATCGGGCCAATATTGGTGATTTCTGTACACTATTAAAAGCCACTTTACCAACTAAACAAGATTCCCTCTGCAATCAGGCAACAAGCATCGAGCAATGGCTTGTATCAGCCAGTGACAGCGTCGCTCCCTTTAAGAGAACAAAACTTAAACGCCCTCATGATGCTCAACGCTGGTTCTCTGACGATCTTAAAATAAAAAAACTGGCACTTAGGCAAGCCGAGCGCAGCTGGAGACGAGATTATGCCCCTGAAAAAAAAGCCACCTATGTTACCCTGCTAAAAGACTATAAAAACTCTATCCACCAGACCAAGGCAACTTACTTCTCCTCGAAAATTATGAACTCAGCCACTAAGACCAAGGATATTTTCTCTATAGTCGACGAGCTTACACAACCTGATAGAGTGATAGCTAAACCTGTCCCCTCACAATCACTATGTGACTCCCAGAACTCGTATTTCATCGAGAAAATTGCCACCATTAAAAGCAGTATTCCTCCTCCCACACTCTCAACTGCCTCCCATATCACATGCAAAAATCCCCTTGTGCTGGACCAAATCCCCCCGATCTCCAGGGAAGAGTTTTTTGTCCTACTAAAAAAAATTGGATCAGGCTCCCCTACTGATTGCTGCCCCCCTCACATCCTACAAGAGGCTTTCCTTACTTGTCCAGACCCGCCCCTCTCATTCCTCAATAACTCTCTTAAACAAGGCACTGTCCCAGACACTTTTAAACATGCTGAAATTGTCCCTATCCTGAAGAAACCCAATGCTGACCCCCTGGTCCTGAGCAACTTCCGCCCAATTTCTTTACTCCCCTACCTTAGTAAGATCTTAGAAGCCCACGTAGCAAACTATCTGAGCTCATTCATTGAGCATTCTCAGTTCCTCGACCCCCATCAGGCAGGATTTAGACCAGCACACTCCACGGAGTCAGTCATCCTAGCAGTTATGGACGAGCTTAGGAGAGGGGCCGATAAAAACATCACCCAGGCCCTGGTACTTCTGGATTTGTCAGCCGCTTTTGACACGGTCGATCATGACCTCCTGATCGATCATGTCAGTAATGCTGGCATCCAGGGCCTGGCTCTGAAGTGGATCTCCTCTTTCCTACACAACCGATTTCAGGCAGTCCATCTCGCCAACTTCTCAGCCAAGAAAGCTAGACTGACTTGCGGGGTCCCCCAGGGTTCCTCCCTTTCGCCCCTCCTGTTTAATCTGTACATGCTACCTTTGATCTGGTCCTTACGCAAAAGTAGAGTTGTAACTTTCAACTATGCAGACGACCTCCAGCTGGTGTTCGAAATTGACTCTTCCAACACCTCAGTATCCAATTTCCAGTCCACCATGAGCTATATTAGCGAATGGATGTACGCTAACCAACTAAAACTTAACCCCGATAAAACTGAGCTGATCCTGACTGGAGGTATCGCCAACCCTTGGAATTCTAATTTCTGGCCCCCTCTCCTAGGTAGTCCGCCTCGCCCAGTAGAATCTGTAAAAAGCCTAGGGGTCATAATCAGCAACGACTTGTCTATGAAACCTCAGATTAGTGCAGTGGTATCTACCTGCTTTTTCCACCTACGCAAAATTCGGAAGATCTGTAGATTTCTGACCACCGAGGCCTTGACCTTAGTCATCCTGGCCTTGGTCATCTCTCGTATTGATTATGCCAACTCGCTCTATGTCGCCATTCCGGCATACCAACTCCACCGTTTGTACCTAGTACAAAACCAAGCAGCCAGGCTCATTTTTCATCAACCTAGATACCAACATGTCCGCCCCCTGATGAAGAGCCTCCATTGGCTTCCGGTGGCTAAACGCTGTGCATTTAAACTGGGCTGCACCATCTTTAAAGCCCTTGCCGGCCATGGCCCAGCATTCATCTCATCTAGGATCCATCGCTATGCCCCCTCTCGCGAACTTCGCTCCTCCCATCTGAATCTGCTCACCACCCCCACCTTCAAACGCAAAAAACACGGTGGCCTTGGATTCTCTTTTCTGGCCCCTCAATTCTGGAACTCTCTTCCCACTGGACTGAGGTTAGTAACCTCTTACGCCCAATTTAGCACACTTCTTAAGACCCTTCTGTTCTCTCAGGCATATGAGTAAAGCTTCTGTCATCATACCATTGTCGCCCTCCCGCTCTTAGCGCCATGAAACCGCCTGGTGTTAGTGCGCTCTACAAATATTTTTAACATAACATAACATTTGAGAAACAGGTCATCTGGGCTAAGGAGAATGATCAGTATATGGAACATGTTGTGGTGTGGATGAGATTCATCGATGACCTGTTAATTTTTTATGAGATGGAGATTAAGTCACTTTGGAACAATGCATACAGGTCCTTAACTCAAATGAACTCAACATCCAACTGACAAAAATGTACTGCAAGAAACAAACAGAACTGCTAAATGTGAACCTGTACGTTGACAAGAGCAATCTTTACACAAGCTTTTATAGAAAAGTGACTGCTGCGATCTCCATGCTAACAGTGGTCATTTATAATGGAGCAACCCATATGGATAATTGTTGATGGATCGCAGAATATGTTTGTCTGAAAAAGACTTGAAACAGAAGCTGCAATGATGGTGAACAGATTTGCTCTTCATGGATATCCTCAGACTCTACTCAATGATGCTATAGGTAGAGCTAAAGCAAAGAAGAGAGAATAGCTTCCATATAATGAGTGAAAGACCTGTGAGATAATTTATACACAAGGAGGGCATCAAGATCTTAAATAGAGGTTTATTATGGAGTACAAATTAGCAGCATCTCAGAGGGATACTGAGAAATAACTGGCATATACTGGCACATCAAGGATTATGTTGGACCCCATCCCAGCATTACTTATCAGAGGACTGCAACCCTTGGTGATATACTTACTAGTGGCTTCTACCACCCCGCCAGAAAACTGGGTAATTGGCTAACAATCGAGAACAAGGGATTTGTAAAGTGCGATGATCTTGAGCTTTATGTGTATTGGATTGTATAGCCGGCACATATGGGAAGTTCAAGATGATCTTTAGCCAAGATGGAAATTTTAACTAATTTGATTTGTATACAATGTCTGCTGTCGATGCTGGATTTAAGCATGTGTCACTTTTTGGAAATGCTTTTATGGTTTTTAACCGAAATAAAGCTAAATAAAATGAAAGCAGGTAAGCTTGGCATTAATAAAAGAGAGTGTGTGGCATTAGATGGCCTAAGGATTGCAACCTATGAATAATTAAATGTAACACAGAATATATGCTTTATATTCCCAAATGCAACTGCAGAAAATTGCATGTTGGTAGCACTACAAAGACACCGAGGAATAGAATCCTACAACATATCACGGCCATTAAGATCTGTGTAGAAATTACCCTACTGCCAAATATTCTATGGATAATCATCATGGTTCATTGGAGGGATTGTACGCACTAAAAAATATAATGAAACACCACTGAGGTGGGGTTAGAGAATTAGAGCTGAGAAAATAGGAATCCAAGCTCATTTTAATGCTAGGGATAGAACATCCATGTTGCCACAAAATTATTGCAAAACTATATGGACATCTCGAACATTTATTTGCCACTATCTAGTGCTGATGCATTGGAGCTGACAATTTGTGCATATACCTCTGCACTCTCTTATTACCTCTTTGCAACTTTCTGTAACTTTTTTGTATCTTGTTCAAGGAAGTTCATGCACACTAATCATTACAACACTATCAGCATATGTAGTGTACAAATTGGTCATGTTTTTTATTTTTTATTTACGGAGTTTTAGATAGCGCGAACTTGACCCGAAGGTATCGGGTATCAGAGCGCTTTACATGAGGACACATCCATTTTTGTTAGGCACGGGGAGATTAAGTGATTTGCCCAGAATCTTGTTGCGCATCCCTGCCGAAACTCGAACCCGGTTCCCCAGATTAGAGGTCGACGCCCTTGTCGTTAGGCCAACTCCTCTCCTGTGATTCCCTGCTTCCTGCTTTCGAGATATGCACTCCATCCTCATAGTCTTTATGGCAGTAGGGAACTTGAATTGATTGGCAATATAAGGTGAGTTTTAAAAGAAATGTATGTAGCCTGTATTAACATGAACTCGATAGATACATTGCAAGATCTTGGCTATGATTTAAAGCAGATATGGTGAGCATTTAGTATTTTGAGGCGTGACCTTCTATGCATAGTGGACTTTGGTCCGTTATTCCGGTGTAATATGTGTTGTGGGCCTTATGGACCTTAGTAAAAGACCTGTATGAAAGTGTTGATAACAGAAATGTGATATTGACCAGCTTTTGGCACATCAGCACTTTCCCTATGGGGCCGGACTTTAATTGTAGCACTTTAGAATATTGCACTTGATACAACTTACAAATATAGGAATATACTGGGAATGAAAACGGGATATTAATTAATAAGTATGGTATAATATTGATTTTAAATATTTGCAATTCCTGAATTTTTAGTACCACTACTTGTTACAAGGAGCGACATTTTATGCACCGTGCACTTTATTCCACAATTGAAGTGCACAATGCAGTTTAAGACTTGATGGAGCAGGCCATATATTTGAGCATAGGGCACGTTATTCATACATAATACCATTAATGTATAAACATCTGGCATAAGAAATCTGACGATGATGATGCTAGCACCCCATTCATTTCGTTCGAAAATGCAGCACGTCTAAAATCCTCAGATAAGTTGTGGGGTGCAGAATAACTGAACACTGTGTAATGGATGAGATGTTCAAGTGAGGAATGGCAATGGGTTGAAACATTGGGACTTTCCTCAATCCGCACCTTAATGCCATAAAGATAATGGGGCATATTTACAAGCCCCTTGCGCCACTTTTGCGCCGCCGTTGCGTCACGCATGTGACGCAGCGGCGACGCAAAGCATGCGCCGCGTTGCGCTATATTTACAACGTGACGCATCTAGGGAGATGCGTCACGTAGTAAACCCCTGCGCCACATGAAACCTGCGTCAGGTTTCATGTGGGCGTACCGACGCAGGGGGGGGCGTTCCGGCGCAGGAACGCCTCGGAAAAGTGACGTAGTGAAATCTACAAGATTTCACGCAGTCACTTTTCCGACGCTGGTGCGTCAAATCCTTACGCCTGCTTCAAGCAGGCGTAAGGATTGACGCACCATGTTAGGGATAGGGAAGGTTGGAACAGTGCTGGAGTTGCGTCGCGCTTGCGACACAACTTCAGCACTGCGCCAACCTTCCGCCGGCAGATGCATCACGCATCTGCTTATCTCTGCGCCACGATGCGCCGCATTGTAAATGCGGCGCATCGGACGTGGCGCAAGGGTAAACTTGCGTGACGCATTTTCCCTGGCGCATCCCTGCTGATATGCAGGGATGCGCCAGGGAACGTAAATATGCCCCAATGTGTTTGCACGATGCGCTTTGGAAGGGATTTTCTTGATTGATGGAGCAATTTGCGTCTTTTTTAGAAATGTAACTATGGATGACGTGCTCTACGATATAAAGTATTTTATGAGTTAAAGTGTGTTTATCGATGTGAAGTGTGGAAATTGATTAGGTGCTCATGCTGTAGGAACAGTTATGGACTGATTTTGGTGTGGTGACTCAATAGACCAGTTATGGTAATTTGGAGAACGAATGTGATAAATTCATTGTGTAATTATATGATCTGGGATTATGACAAGAAAGAACAAACAGAAAAGAGAAAAAAAAAAGTAAGGAAATAGGAAACAACAAAGGAAATTCATAAAAAAGAAGGAAAACAAAGTTTAATGGATGGCACATAATTATTGAAGCACTGTTTTTGGAGATGCACTTTATGCCTAATATTGATTATCGGCTACATGTGACTAAAATATATATTAGGAATCTGTGAGAAGGAAAATGGTGATTGCCTTACTACATTATTGTTATGTACTGGTTGTCTAGTGATTGAAGTGATGTCAACATTGAAGTAGGACTCTTGTATCCTTGATAAAAGAGTTTGCTAATGATTGTGAAACTGGCCTAGTAGCAGGCAGTATGCCAAAACGAGTCGGTCACATTCTGTTGCATATTGTCATTCTATGGTAAATAAAACTAATGAAAGAATCCCTGATCTGGCTGTGGTCTAATAGAATTGCTGCCCATCCTAAGGTACCAGTGGCCTGAGACACCGAGAAGTGAAGGCATAATCTATAGATATATAGATAGATAGATAGATAGATAGATAGATAGATAGATAGATAGATGGATGGATGGATGGATGGATGGATGGATGGATGGATGGATGGATGGATGGATGGATGGATGGATAGATAGATAGATAGATAGATAGATAGATAGATAGATAGATAGATAGATAGATAGATAGATAGATAGATAGATAGATAGATAGATAGATAGATAGATAGATAGATAGATAGATAGATAGATAGATAGATAGATACCAGAAAGGTTCCTCCAACTGAAGAAAGACCTCTGCACTGAGAGGTGTGGAATCAAGGTGGGTTAATTTGATTTATTTGTGACATGTGACACTTTCTCAAACAGTGCAATTCGGTTGGTGTATGGTGAAATAAATAATAGACTAGAATAAAGAAAAATTAAAGACTTTGAGAAAGGCAGGTTACTGCGCAAGTGTGTCACGAATAAACCTACCTTGGTACTACACCTCATAGTGTGGGCGTCTTTCTTCCGTGGAGAAGTCTTTCTCATTTTTGGACGGGATTAGTACTCACCTGCCCTGCACCAGTGCATGATGGTAGAGCCCAGTATGCTGGATGTGAAGTAATAAAAATGTTGAAATGGGGCTCCCGCACCCCACCACCTATGAAAGCAGATTACTGAATGTGGGCTAAGAATTGTTGATTGGTTGAGCGGGTTACGGAACTGAGGACCCAGTAAGGAACTTCAGTACCACTGCTGATACCAGCAGTGATTTTTGACGCTGTGCTAGCATTCCGTGGGGACTTGTACATGGAGTCTCAACACGGCGAGGTGTAAGTGGATATTATTGTTAGAGGGTTAACCAGTTGTGACTGGACCCGTTGAAAGAACCAGAATTATGGAGGACATATCTAATTAAGAAGAGTTTGTTGCCAAACAACCGTTTAACGAGAACAATGGTAATGGGAGTGTACAATCAATGGCCTGAAATTGGGGCCTATGAATCTAAATCTGAAACAACAACCAACATTCCTGGAAAAACTATCCAGGAACGAAATTAGAAAGCGGTGACTCAATAGACCAGTAAAGGAAATTTGGAGAACGAATATGATAAATTATCCATGCCCTGAGAGGGTTTGTGGATTTTATTGGCCCGATGTATCACACTCCAAATCCATAGTTGCTGGAAGAGAGGTCAGAATAATGGTAGACACCAGTAAAAACAATTAATTACATATGCAGAAATAGATCTAGAACAGATATCCAGAGACATCAAGAACCTTAAGGAAGAAATCATGGCACACGAAAATAAGGATTTAGTGGATAAATGCCTTAGGGGGATGAAAGAGAAACTTGATAAATTTGAGGAGGAAATCAAAAAAGAGGAAATTCAATACCAGCAAAAGAGACTATAATGTAAGACGCATCCTGATCTTTGCCAAAAAATATGATCCCATCCACAAGGAACTAAGACAGCCACAATCCAGCAAAGACAAGAACAGTTCCTCATGGAAACAAGTTCCAAAATGAGTTCGGATTTCCTCGCACAAGAGGGCACATCATCAGATGCTACTCATTCCACTACTTTATTTAGATGAATTTCACTTTATAAATCAGGACAGACATTCCTCAACAAAAAGATCTGTAGCGTCCTCAACAGCCTGGGTACCCGCCAATGACTACTCCACACACAGAGCTTAGTATTACACATCTTTATTCATCTGCATGTAAACGAAACTCAACATTCTAAACCTAGATTCACTTCACTACGCTCTAACACTTACGTCACAGTTCTATGAAGTCTATCAGGAGCCAAAAGGGTTCCGTCATTGCTAACTAACACAGCACTACATCTCCTCCTCTATTAAATAAATAATTAATTTTTTTTACAAACATATATACAATCATAGCTCTTAAATGAGTCTTCGTGGTGCTCTGATCACATGTCATGAATGTGTCGTTGAAAACAGGGACAGGCAGTAAAAGTGTCCATGATCTGCGTTGGTGATGTAGTAACAACAGCAGTCAAGGGGTTTTCAATTGTCCTTTCAGACCCAGTCTCTAAGTTGACGTCATTGCCTGACAAGCGATGAGCCACATGTTGGAATGTGAGGAATCTCGCGTAATGGACTTCCCAGGACGTTGGGCAGTCACCATGTGTCATTTGCTGGTCACAACATGAAAGGACACAGCTTCGAAGGGAGCATCACATTTTCTTTTTCTAGAGTGACGGACAAGCACTCAATCTCCTCTAGTGAAAGTAATGTCTTTGGCATGTGGGCGCTTCATTTTCCTTTAACGATTTCAGGGCCTGATTTAGATTTTGGCGGATGAGTTACTCCATCACAACCGTGACAGATATCCCATCCGCCAAAATATAAAGCCCACAGGATATATTGGGATTTACATTTCGGTGGACGAGATATCCATCACTGTTGTGACAAAGTAACCTGTTCGCCAAAATCGAAATCAGGCCTTAAGTCTTTTATACTGGTGTCTTCCTCAGTACGTGATCTACTGTTGGGCCATTGAGGTAACGTGGTCGTCATGGCTCTCCCGAACATCAAGGTTGAGGGTCTTTCACCTGTGGTCGAGTGAGGGGTAGAACGGTAAGCTCGAAGAATAAAATTCATGACAGTTTTAAGGTCAAGCTTTTCTAATACAGCACGCTGAACAGCTTTCTTAAGAGTACTCATGAAAAGTTCAACAAGGCCATTGACCTGTGGCCAAAGAGGTGTGCTCTTCTAATGCTTCACATTACGATGACTGAGAAAGTGTCTGAATTCTCGACTGTTGAAAGGTGGGCCGTTGTCAGATTTTAAGATTGCAAGAATACCCCATGTTGTGAAGATGCTGTCTAATCTCTTGATGACTCTTTCTTGAGTGATAGATGAAAGATCTTCTATCAATGGAAAACGGGAGTATTCATCAACAATCACCATCAAGTGATGTCCATTGTCAAGAGGACGGAAGAAGTCAACAGCAATTCTTTCCCATACATGCATTGGCAACTCTGACATGTTTAAGGTGTGTTGGGTGGTTTTTGATGTAAGGCAGTTCCATATAAGAATATGTGGAAATGTTCACAAGCCCACACCACGGCTAAACTTTCTTTCTCAGGTTGTGAATAAGCACGTTCAGTTTGGGACAAACTTCTGCTTGCATATGCCACGATATGTCTTCGAGCATTTGGATGTACGCTGTGCAGATCAAGGATGGCGCCTAACCCGACAGGGTTAGCATCAACAACAATCTCGGCATGAAACTTTGGATCAAAGTATGCCATTTCAGTAGCGTTCTCAATGGCTAGTTTGATCTTCTTGAAGCTTTGCTCGCATACATGTGACCAATGAAATGAAACACCTTTTTGTCAAGTCTCTTAACGGAGCACTTATGATGGCAAAGTGTTGTGTATATTTAGAACAGTAGCTGGCCATGCCAAGGAATGAACGTACCATGGAAACATAGTGTGAGGGACTGGCAGTTGGCAACGCTTGAACTTTAGCTGGATTGGGTGTCATACCCCATCAAAAGAGATACGGGCATAAAATTTTAGCTTTGTGTTATGGAACTCACATTTCTCAGCATTCAAAGTTAAACCTGCATCAGCGAGCAAACAACACACTTGCATGAGAGATTTATCGTGCTCCTTCTGTGTAGCTCCAAAAACCAATATGTCATCACTACCGTTGAAAGCATTCATGACAGGCTGCATGGTACGTTGAATGACATCTTAAAAAAACTCTGCAGCTCATGACACACTAAAACTTAGGGCCTGATTTAGATCTTGGCTGACGGGTTACTCCGCCACAATGGTGACGGATATTCTGTCTGCCGAAAAAGAGATCACATTATATTCTACGGGATTTATATTTCGGAGGATGGAATATCCATCACGTTGTGACGGAGTAACTAGTTCACCATGATCTAAATCAGGCCCTTAGTCTTTTATAATGGAACATACCAATATGTGTAGAAAAGGTTGTAATGTACCTGCAATTCATCTTGAGTTCCAACTGATGATATAATTTTATTCAAATCAAGGCAAGAGAAGACCTTCACACCATTCAATTGTGTTATCATGTCAGCAATGTGTGGACCTGGATGTTGTTGTCTTTCAATTGTCTTGTTCGCTTGAAGCACATCAACACAGACGCGTACAGCTCCTTCACTGTCCTTTTTGGGCAGCACCACATGTGAGAAACCCATGGCGCTGGACCAGTGGAACACTCAATGATAACATGCTTGAGTAAGGATTCAAGTTCTTTTTCAACTGCTTCCTGTCGATGAAATGCAATTTGTCGGTGTCTTTGAGCAATCGGACGGACGTCCTCATTAATATGTAATTGTACTTTCATAATCTTGAGGTTTACTAACCCATGAAACAACAAAGGGAACTCACTTACTATTTCGTGATGAGCATTCATGTTATAGTTCACTGATATCAGTCCCACATCAGCAGTTGTGCTGAAGCTGAGTAAACAGGCACTTGACGCCATTTCTTGAAGTACATGAATTGGTGCTTGGAATTTTGTTTTCTTGTGTTTAATCATTGCTACAAATGAACCTTGACTTTTTAATGGCATTGATACAGCCCACGTATACACTTTGGTCTTTGATGGCGTAAGTCGCGGCAATGGAGATAGTTCACTGTCTTTTTCCTCACGCATAATGTTTATCGATGCACCACTGTCGATAATAAAAGGTTTCGCGCAACAGTTTACTTTTAGTTTAATCTTCAATGTTTGAATGACTGATGCTTTTTCATGTCGACTTTTCTTTGGCCTTTATTTTTCTTCACATGTGGCCAGTACAACATCGACATAGCACATCCATCTTCTTCACTTTAACTTGACATTAATACTGAAGACCTGTTTGATGATGACTTAGATGATGATCGAATTTGTTTAGTGTTGACTTGTCTCAACTGGTTTGGTCACTATGTCTTGGGTGTACGTCGAACGTCGCTTCTAGAATGGCGGTCATTTTGTCTTCGCACCTTGACGAACTTACTTTTTCCTTCGCCTTGCAAACCATTACAAAATGGTTTGCAAGGCTCCTTCCCACAGCATTTGCAGATCTGTCCAATGGTAGGACATTTACCTTCGTGTGGAAATAAAAATCCACACCTGAAGCACAACTTCTTTTTCCGTGTAAACATCACTCTGTGTCCTTTTGCCTTGTACTTTTGCTTACTTTTCATGTTCATGACTCACTCTCTATGGGTACTTCCAGCCTCCATGTCAGCAGCTTGTCAATCAGTACACTCTTCAGCTCTGGCAGCCATGAGGACTCATTCCAGACTAAGAGTTCCTCTCAGGAATCATCGTCTGAATGCATCTGACAGGCATCCTTCAATAACTCTAAGACGTACAGCTTCCTCATCATTAAATTAATTGAACTTAGAGTGTTTGATGAGTTTATCCAGTCTCTCAACACATTTTTGATGGTTTCACCAACTCTCTGCTGTTCTTGACTGAAAGTGTACCTTTCATAATCTACATTTGGCATCGGGTTTAACCTGCGATGCAAGGCTGCTTTGATTTGACAGTATGTAATTTTGTCAGCTTGCGGGCATTTTTTTTATTACTTCTTTTACACTTTCACCAGCAACATTCTTAAGGTATTTGACAATCTTCTTGTTATCTGCTTCTTCTATCGCATCAATGAAATCATCAAGTGTCTCTGCAGTCCATCTGTCACCAATATTTTGCTTTTTGGCAGTATCGAATGGTGATGGTGGTTTCAAGAAGGCAATGCCATTGTAACCGTTGGTGGAACTTACTGATGTGGAAAGTAGGGTTCTTTGCGATACTGCTTGGTGATCTTTTATATGCAAACCATCTCTGAGGCCTTGCGATGTGCTGGTCTCTGGGTCATCTTTGATAATTACAGGAAACTTGGCCTCTTTCTTGGTCTCCTTTGGAGCCCTTCACTTCTCTGGAGACCTTTGGAGTTGTTCCGAGCCTCCACCCGACAGCTTTAGTGGTGTGCTACTTCGTGTATGGACGGCTCCATAAGCACAACACCGGGCACTTCCTCTGGGGTCACGCCTCCCAACGCTGTAGTATGATGACTCTTTACTCTGTTCTGAGAAGCAGATGACCATTTATTATATTTGAATTGCTTTGTATTTAGGTATTTCTTTCTACTGTCTGACACCTGGTTGATCTCTGCCTCGCAAAGCTTCTGATCGCAGAGTTATCTTGCAATTTTCAGTCACTATTTGATGTATTTCAAACCTGGTTGTATCCACCTTTAACTTTATTACTCTGTATGATGTATAGCTTTAGGATGTGTACTAGTGCAGTACCTCCCTTTACGTCCTTACTAGCAGGTTCTTGGCCAACGCTTTGTAGACTTCTCAATAAAGCTTTCATAATCTTCAAATGCTTCACACTGGCTGGAGCTGCACTTTGACTCCACATATGCCAGATGCTGATTCTGCACTTCAATTGAGGCACATGTGGCATGCACAAGCAGTTTGCTGGACCACAGCAAACTCTCCGGGAGAGCACTGTTTGTCATTGGGTTACTTATCCCCCATCTCGTCACCAGTTGTAATGTCCTGCTCAGCCTGGGCACATTCTAATGACTACACTACACACGGAGCTTAGTATTACACATCTTTATTCATCTGCGTGTAACCACAAACTCAACATTCTAAACCTGCATTCACTTCACTACACTTACGTCACAGTTCTACGGAGTTCATCAGGAGCCAAAAGGGTTCCGTCATTGCTAACTCGCGCGAAACTACAAGAACCAGAGGAAGACTGAAGGGAAAAGGGGGAAACAGAGGAAGAGGATGCAAAGGCAGGCGGAGGACAACTCCCAGAGATACCTTACGCCACATGGGAAAAGGAAGGCACAACAGGAGAATACATAATAGAGCATCCTCATGGTAAGAAAAACTGTACAGTGAATAATTTGTCACAACATACGCTGACTGACATTGAAAGATCAGTGCAGGAACTAGGCTTATCGTTCTGTCTGGATAAGGACCCTGACTATACTGACCTTAGGATTGAGTTATTTTTAATTGCACGAAAGCTAAATCTGCTGAAAACTCAATTATTGTGACCTATGAAAGTAACTCCTATAGATAAAATACATGAACCCTTGTAGAGTTGACCAAAGAGGATGAGGAAGGTCTTTTGTCTCTACAGGCATTTGAGCAGGGGGAGGAGAGGGATTTGCTTAAGTGGCAAGTGCTGCTAGATATGGGATTAAAGATCAATAAGAGCAGTGGTAGTGTGTTTAAGTTAAAATCAAAACATAACCCTACTCTAGCAAGAGACAATCTGGATATTTTTCAAGAACCGGTTAAAAACAGTATTAAGAATAAACTGTAGCGAGGGAAACATAGGCAACATGGCAATCTCATACAGTCACAGAGAAGACCACTAAGGCGCCTACAAGAAAGCAATACCATGATCAGTAAACCCTCAGATTAGGGGAGTAACATAGTCAAATGGGGGCTAGAGGAGTATAGGGAAGAAGCTTACCATCAGCGTAGGGACACAGCCTGTTACAGCAGTGTAAATCTGACACAATATAGGAATACTATACATACATAAAATTACATTCTGTGGGAGTGAAAGGATAAAGACCTGCTAGACTATGATGAATATTAGTTCCTATTAGAATGAGAATCTAGTGATACTAGTGCTCTATCTTCCTCCCAAGATGCATACTAACCCTAATAAGACACTGGGGAGACCAATTGTGGTATCTATCTAGCACTCTCCAGAAAATATCAATTTATCTAAATCACTTCATGCTACCATTTGCTTTAAAGTTCCTGTTTTACTGGAAGGACAGTACAGACTTCATAAAGAAAGAAATTCATTTAGTAACAACCTACCTGCTGGTCACTTAAGATCTTACATCATTGTATACCTGTATAAAACACAAACACAGTCTAACAGTATGCAAGGATTTTTTAATGAGTATACTACTTACCCTCTATGACAACAATAAGGTACTAGAAATTATCAGATGCTGGTTAGAAAATACGACCTTGATATTTAATCAGGAATGGTTCAGATAGGTTTCCGGCACAGCTATTGGCACCTGCTCTGTTCCCAGCTATGCTAATTGTTTCAGAGGGACCCTCCTTGAGCCCAAAATGAAGAACAAGAGGGGTCGTCATGATCCCACAGGACTCCCAAGAGACCCTAAAAATTAAATACAAAAATAAATTGGGTTGGGTGTCTGTGGGGGGTTGGCTGCCCGTGAGCTGGTAGATGCAGGGCCTTTTCATAGGCCAGTACATTGTGGGGCTTGGGCACCCATGAGGTGGTGGGCACAGGGCCTGGAAACATGCGTTGGCTACCCTGGGGGTTTGGGCATGGTAATAAGACCTTACTTTACATTTTAAAGGAACCTAGATATTCTCAGAAAAAAACAAAGGTTAAAGTGACGGTATAGTTAAGTATGGTAGGACTATCTTACTTTACATTAAAAAAAACTTAGAAATTTACTGAACAAAACAAAGGTTAAAGTGACGTTATAGTTAGGTGAAACTTTCAATGTAAACATAACATTTTAATCTAAAAAAAACCACTGAAATTCACCAGTTATAGATAAATCAAGAAACTATAACTCACGCCCTGGCCATGCACTTCTTAGACTTAAACAAGACTCATGACGTGTTCTAGGACATCATTGATACCATCACTGATGACACCTGAATTACATCATTGCTGACAACACTGTGCATGGTGGGGGCATGAGTTATAGAAAGATATTCTTACCCTACCTACCTATAATGGCACTTTAACCTTAGTATTTCTCAGTGAATATATATAATAGGAGGGACTTTTGACAAAACTTCTTTATTTATTGGTTTATTCAACTTCCATTGATATTTTGCTTCCTTTCACAGCAACATATCAGCACAGTTTCGCAATAAGTGGACCTCATCATAAGTAGCCACAATTTACCAGCACAAATAATAAATATCAATTAAATAATTAAAAGCGTCTGATAAAAAAAAGAAATAGCTGTCAGTAACTGATAATACCTATGTATAGTAGGGTGTCATCACTTAATTTCATAACAAGACAATCACCGAGAGCTGCAATATGGACTCATCATCATATATCAGTTTTGGCATCGTTTTTTATCCTATAGACTACAAGCACAATTAATTAAATAACAAAAGTAGATATGCAACTTTATGTTGAAGCTTCTGTCATACAGAGCATGGGATGGTGGCTGGGATTAGGTAGCAGCCGAGCTGTGCTTCCAACCTGCTGCGTGTGGCCAACTCCCACTTGTGGCTGTTGGGCGGCGGAGCCATAGTGCAGATTCTTTGCCAAATTCACAAATCTTGAGACTGCAGGAGGGTCCACGGGACTAACAAAGTGTCCAAGATTTGGAAATCCGGAATAGGATTCACGAACCCTCTAATAAAAATGTTTTGATATTTTTTTTATAGCCAGGAGGATCCTTTGGGGCTCCCCCGCCCACATGAGTCTGTAGGACAGGGTAGATTCACCCTGCTCTCTTATGCTGTTTTTCTTCTTTCTCTACATCTTAGTCATGCATTGTGTTCGGTAATAGTGGCCAAAATTCTTAGTGATAGCCAGCCAATCAAACCATGGGAAATTTTCAAATCTCCCTGCTGGCTTCAAAAATCCACAATGGGTGACAGGAGAAAAAGCTCCCTATTTCAATAGTGTGCCTTTATTTCTTTAACTGAATATGCAAGTCCTCCTTGGATTCGTAAATCTGCAGAGTATCTGCAGTTTAACATTTCAGGTAGCTCTAAAATGTAAGCTCTCCCAGGACATATGGGAATCTTTTTAAATGATAATTTCTCTAAAAATACTGAATGGATTTACATCAAACCAAGCACAAGCAGTTGCTTGAGTAAACTTCTAATTTCATTCCATGACTGATGTAGTTTCTTTTAGCAATTCTTTCTGTATCGAGAAGCTAAGAATCATTTGGGAGTTAAAATGAGAAATATCTCTTTTAGGACCCCTCCCTATCTTTAGACTCGCTTAACAGATCTATATGAAACTTGTGATGAAGAACCCAAAATGGATGTACTTTTCAAAAAACGTTAAAATTCTGGTCAAAAGGTATAACAGTTCCAAAATAATTAAGAAAGCAAAAATTGCCTATTGCAGCAAGTCAAGTCAAGTCATGATTTATTGTGTCGATTTATTAAAATTGGTACAAATGGAAAAATAACCAAACAGTCAACCCTGTACATCAATCACTTAAAAATCTGGATACGCTGTGCATGGATGTAGTGTAGTTCACTGGTGATCCCTATGCAATGCATAAATGCAGTCAGTTCTTTGGCTCTTCCTTTAAGATAAAAGTATACATAATTATATTCCATGGAAGCTCCTCATAAAGCATAAATCGGCCATTAAAATGTACAAAAACATAGAAGGACAGGTCCTCTATTGTTTAATACCAGTAAAAAATTAGTTCAGGAGGTGCCTGCAACCTTCTCTCATAGTTTCAAGGCGGTAAAAATTAGGTCAACAATCTTGTAGACGCTAGCCAAGTTCATAGGAGCATTAGTTGTCAAACTAAAGTTCCAAGCATCCTTGCAGGTAGATACCTCAAACATTAGAAACATTGGCTTCAGTACAGTGCGTTGTGCATTCTGGGCAGCAGCAGCAGTGTAAACGAAACATAGACTCTCTCTTGTAGTTGCAAGACCTACAAGGCCCAATCCTATGTTCCGGTGCCCAGCCGAAGCGAAATTCATTGATCAGCAATACCATTACTCTTGAGCAGAGAATTTTAAGTCTGGTCCCCCTGCTATGTGCGGATTTCAGGTATGGTTGCATTGCTGTTTTTTCATAACATTTTGCAATTGGTGTGGTGTAGCTGCATGCCTGAACCGTGATGAGGTCATCCTTCCACAAGACAGACCAGGTCTGTTTCTTCAGGATGGATTTTATAGCTGAGTACAGGATTGATGCAGCAGAGTGGCCATATTCACATGTAGGTCTATGGCCGCCTGTTATAAGTACTGAGACCATGGATTGTCTAACTTGAAGAAGATCCTCTGCAACCCATTTTTCAAGGTGTCAGGTTTAGCTTGCTGTTCTGAATAATAATATTTAAGAATGGATGCTTTGCATTCTTGCTTAGATAAGTCAAACACTAGATGGAGCAGTGAACGACGGGTGTATTTTGGAAGGTGGAATAACCTAACTGTAAGTGTTGCATTGCAATCTGTCTAGAAGAGGAGCAACTTTCCCCTGGAAGGCTTGATGTCCATACAAGACTGTTGGTAATGGCTTCGCCCATGTGACTCGGATTATGGCCTCTGCTGATGGTGAATGAAGCCGGAAGGTTTGTTTGGCTAAGTCAAATGTAACACCTGCAGACTTCCTAGATGTGTGTTTTATCTGCAAGCTTGCCTTGCCATTTTCAGTAAACTGCACGTCCAAGTAGTTGCAGCTTGTTGTCTCTGAAACAGTTGGATTCCCTAAATTCCAGTGGAGCTTCACTTTGTTCTTGTACCTCCTCCCAAAAGTCATTACGTAAGTTTTATCTGCATTGACCACCAGTTTGTTATTCTTATTGTAGCTATTTAATGCGGCAATGGCACGCTGCATACCTAATTTTTAAAAATATTTAGTGCAGATTGGTCAAAAGGCCTAACAGTTTCAAAATTATTAAGAAAGCAGAAAATGCCTTTTTGGCAGCATGAATAGGTTTTTCCATGCTCATGCATTGATCGGGGCTTCTCTGCCACTCCTCCACTGATGGAGGGTCTCTCTCTTTCCAATAATGGCCAATGTCCTTCTTTACGTTCAGGAGCCCCGAACAGAGCAAAGCGATTTTATGTGCAATCATTAACTTAGGGTCATGCTGCATCCTCCACCCCAATACAGAGCACAGACCAGAGTGAACCGCCTCCCAATAAGGGCCAAGTTTACCACAACTCCATAACATAAGTAGCCAGTGTCCAACTTCTACGGAACATATAGGGCATGAGGAGGATGCCACTGCACCTGTTCCCCACAAGCTATACCTCCTAAGGTATACTCTGTGCAAATATTTTAACTGAATCAGGAGGCATCTAGATGTGATGGCCGATTCCCAAGGGGATGCTCTGGCCTCCACCTATTCTTCATCTGAGGGACGTCCCAAATCGGGCTCTCATGCTGGTAATAGTGCATCGAAGGAGTCAGCAATGTTATTTACTAAAGAACAATACATTTGAGTGACTTTGTGTTCGCCTAGCTCACCTAAAAGTAATATTGCTTCTAATGGGTTAAATCGGGGAGATCTTCCAACCCCACTGTTGGCAATATCCTTCTCTGCAGGGCCACCCCAAACTTTTTTCCTTCCTCCTCCCCTTTTTGCTGAATTAATTTTTGTGGACCTTAGGACTATGAGCACTATACCACTGCTAATCAGTGATAATGTGATTGTGCCCTCCCCTTAAAATATGGTAGACGTGACTTATACCCAATTCGCACATTTAATTTACTTGTAAGTTCCTAGTACAGTGCACTACATGTGTCCACGGCTACTATTGAGCATGCAGCCCTGATTGTGCCACCGACTTAAGTAGCCCTTTAAACAAGTCTCAGGCCTGCCATTGCAGAGCCTGTGTGTGCAGTCTAACCGGCCATTTTGACCTGGCAAAATAAACCTTTTGCCAGGTCCAAACCTTCCCTTTTAATATATACAAGTCATCCCTAGGGTAGGCCCTGAACAGCCCAGATGGCTGGGTGCAATGTATTTAAAAAGCAGGACTTTTGTGTTTTACATGTCCTGGTAGTGAAAAACTCTTAAATTCATTTTTCACTACTGCGAGACCTATATCTCACATAGGAAATTATTGGGATAACCTTACTACATTTTATAGGTGTCATTTCTAAATGAAAAATATAACTGGTTAAAGTTTTGTGTCTCTGGAATCCTAATTTAAAATCGTGACTTATGGTAAAGTCTGATTTTAAATTACAATTCTGAAAATGCTACTTTTAGAAAGTTGCCATTTCTTGCCTTAGCCATTTGGTGCCTGCAGCCTGTCTCTGGTCACATGACTGGGTGTAGTTGGCATTTGGACTATGTGTATTCCTCCTAGACAGCCACACACAATGGGAGCTTAAGTGCAACTTGATGGGCCATCCTGGCATGATGGGAGGGAGGAGATGGGCACAGTCCACTTACATCTGAATAGGCTGTGTCCTGTCCACACACAAAGGGCTGCATTAACCCTGTAGTGAGTCTGGAGCCAGGGCAGGAAGGGAGGAAATCTGTGTACTTCAAGCATGTCTTTGAAGTCTCCCCCACTTCAAAGGCACTTCTGGTTATGAGCACTGGACCTCAGACAGCACCACTTCAGTACACTTCTGGACCTGTGGCTGCTTTGCCAGGAAGAAGGACTGCTGTGCTGCTGAAAGGACCGCCACTCTGCTGGACTACTACTCTGTGGGACTCCTGCTTTGCTGTGCCAACCTGCTGCTTGCTATCCTCTTGCCTGGGTGATAAGGACTGGACCTGCATCCAGTAGCGGCTAATAATTTTACCAAGGAGAGGGGCGGGAGCCGCACATGCACACATACACACTCACACCTATGCATTCACACAAGCACACACACATCCATTCACAACACTCACTAACAAATATACATATATTCATACATACCCGCATGCACGCACCAAACACACAAAAATAAATAAAACTTACCTTCACTGTAGAAAGGGAAGCCTCTGAGGTGCCAGGATAATTGGACTGCTGCCTAGGCAGCAGTACCTCACTCATCACTCACTCCCTCAGTCCTTCACTCGTCACAGAGTGGGAGGGGGTCAGTGAGACTGCTGACCATACTCTGTGACAAGGTGTCACTGATTGACACTCTGCACTGGGCACTTCAGGGCTTAAAATTGGAGTGCCCAGGTCCAAGGCCATCAGTGACGCTCCCCCTCATCACGAGGGGAAGGGCCTTGAGGCACTTTTGCCAGGCTGAGGAAGTCATTCCCACAGGGTTGTGAAATCCTCAGCCTGGCAACGTTCAGCTCAGGCAGCCGGGAGCATGTGCATTTAGCGCATGCTTAGCTCCTGGCTGACTGACCTGAACAAGAAGAGTGTCTGTCAGGCTGACCTTTGCTCAGCCTGACAGACATTCTTCTTGCTGGGCAAAAAGGTAGGGGGTGTTGGCCCTCAGCCCATATAGACAGGCCACTGCTGCCTGCAGTTCTTGAATCCAGAGTGACTCCAAGGGCTTGTTGGCTGGCCTCCTGATCTGAAGTCTCAGGGACATAACAGTCCTCCAACAACCTTGCATCTGCACCTGGACTTTGCCCTCTGTGAGTCTACCCTGTCTAGTGGTGCCACCCCAGTCCTGGACCCTTGAAAATTGGCTTAAGTTGCTTACCAGCGGAACCGAATCATCGCCTCTGCTGAGCAGCAAATCCTCAAGCAGAACCAACACATCACTACTGCTGCGTGGATTGAACCTGGTACAGAAGGACCACATTGCCCTCGCCGTCCTCTGAAAGAAGAAGGGGCGGACTTCCTGTAATGAACAATGTCACATGCCCCATTATCACTCACACTCCAAATCCCTGTTCATCTGACAATTTCAAAAATCCATAATCCTTATGCAAACACACTTAACTAGCACATAGAAAGTCTACAGAAAGGGAGAGCTGGTCCTCACCAAGGACCCCCTCACCGCCAAATCCAACCTCCACGAAGGAATGAAAGCCGTCGCCGACTGGATGAAGTGCAGCCGACTTAAGCTGAACACAGACAAGATGGAGATCCTCATCCTCGGCTCCAACCCATCAGCCTGGGACGACTCCTGGTGGCCCTCATCACTAGGGGCACCCCCGACACCAACCGACCACGCACGCAACCTGGGAGTCATCCTCGACTCAACGCTCACCATGACCAAGCAAGTCAATGCAGTCTCCTCCTCCTGCTTCAACACCCTCCGCATGCTCCGCAAGATCTACAGGTGGATCCCGACAGACACGAGAAGAACAGTCACCCAGGCCCTCGTCAGCAGCAGACTCGACTACGGAAACGCCCTCTACGCAGGAGCCCCGACCAAGCTCATCAAACGACTGCAAAGAATCCAAAACGCCTCTGCACGCCTGATCCTCGACATTCCACGCCACAGCCACATCACCCCCACCTGAAAAACCTGAACTGGCTCCCCGTCGACAAGAGAATCTCCTTCAAACTCCTGATCCACGCACACAAGTCACTCCACAAAACCGGCCCAGCCTAACTCAACAGTCGACTCTCCTTCTACGTTCCCAACCGTCAACTCCACTCCGCCGACCTCTCCCTGGCCACCGTCCCGCGCATCCGGAGAACCACCACCGGAGGAAGATCCTTCTCTCAGCACGCCGCCAAGATCTGGAACACCCTTCCCCTCAACCTACGACAGACCCAAGACCTGCTGACCTTCAGGAGACGACTCGAGACCTGGCTATTCGACCACTAGCGGCAACCCCCCCCCCCCCTCCTCTCCCTCAGCGCCTTGAGACCCTCGCGGGTAAGTAGTGCACTTTACAAATCTTGTGATTGATTGATTGATTGATTGATTGGAGCAGAAGGGGCCCAATCACGATCAGGGCAGGCTTGAAAGCATCCCCACACCAGCCAGCCATCACCATTCCGTCATCATCCACACTACTTTGCCAGACCTCATCTCGACCAAGCAGGGTGACAGGCAGCCCACATAGAATGGAGCAAGAGTGGTTCCTGTACGAGAGTGAGTACCTGACTTCTTAGATGGCATCTGGGAGTCTGCTGGTGGTGGGAGGTCAGCTTTGAGTGGCGGCTGAACATTTGGACTCGTCTCTCCTCCACCCATTCCGACACTGCCTCTGGGATCTAAATGAAGAATGTACAGGACTGGAAAATCACCTTTAGTTTAGCAGGATAAAGGAGCATGTAGCAGATGTTATGTTATATTATGTTATGTTAATATTAATTTTAAAGTGCAGGTATGCGAGGGGGTGTCTTAGCGCTGCTTCTATTATAGTGGTCTGAAATCCCTGCTGAGACTAAAAATCCATATGATGATTAGTAGTTAAAAAGCCATGTTTTAGTGCCTTCCTGAAGGATAAGGAATCAGATAAGAATTTGATGTGCAGAGGGAGAGTGTTCCACAATTTGGAGGCACTCACCATTAAGCTTCTTCCACCAAATGAAGAGCGTCTGAAATTAGGGACAGCAACATTTTTGGCACCGAGAGAGCGCAGCTGCCTAGTAAGATAGTACCATTTAACCCCTTCCCTGCGGATGAAGGAACCACGCCGTCATGAGCCACGGGCGGCGTGTGCTCATGACGGCGTGGTTCCGTAATGCTGCGGCCGCTCCGCCCACGCGGGACTGATTCCCCGCCTGTGTGGGCGAATTAGTGAGTGGGCGGGGTCGTGACAGAACCACGCCGTCATGAGCACAGCTCGCCCGTGACTCATGACGGCGTGGTTCCGTCACGAGCATGGCGGCGCCGCGCTCACCCCCCGCTCCCCCAGCGCCGCGGCGGAATTACCGCCGCGGCCAAGGGGTTAAAACTATTTATCAGATAGGCCGGGCCTGTGTTGTGAAGTGCCTTATGGGTAATACACAAAGCCTTAAAGTTGATTCTCTGTTTAATGGCTAGCCAATGGAGCTTATGCAATACGTGTCTAATAGATTGGTATTTAGGAATTCCAAGTAGCATGTGTGCTGCTTCGCACTGGAGAACCTGAAGCTTGTTTAGCCGCTAGTTTAGTTGCTGAATCTGTTGCTGGTATTGTCGTCATTGCTGGCGAGGGAGACCACAATCTGGGTATTATCTGCATAGGATGATACCAGGACCTTATACTACGAGATGTATTGTTTGTATATTCTTTCTCTGTATTGTTAAAGTTATTCCTCCATTTTCATTCTTGTCTTCTATGCCTTTGTTTCTGGGTCATAAATTTATCTGAAAAGCATGGCACCGATGCGTTCCTTTTATGGTGTTTTACTAACTTAACTGGTGCCAAGGCAGAAACAGTGGAGCTAAGCCAGTTAGAGTAGCTGGAAGTTAGCTGGTCTAAATTTCCAGTTCTGTTTTGCTGAGATTCAGACAGAAGTTGGGTGAATTGTTTAGAATGAATTTTATGCAATGCATTTGAGAGGTGCGTGGCCCATGGCCAGAGTCCAATAATGGACTATTGTTATTTCAAATAGTACCGCGCTGTGGTCTGACCAAGTCAGCTGTAATATATCTGTTTTAGTTAGAGAGGAGTTATTTGTATAAATGTCATCTAGTGTATGGCCTACCAGGTGGGTTGGGCCATCAACCGTTCGGGTGAGGCCAAAGCAGGACATGATTTCAGTTAGAGCCTCCGTATCTTTATCCAAGGGTGTCTCCAAGTGGAAATTAAAGTCCCATAAAATAGTATAGTCTGAGGAGTGTAGGCATCGTTTTAGGAGGGCAGTGACCTCCTGTATAAACTTATTTCTGAGCCCAGTCAATGCTCTAGGTACCCATCAAAGCTCTCAGGAAATTCAACTAAACGGAGGAGGTTGTTCCTTTGGGCCCTCCCCTCCACTTCCTCCACTCTCACGTCAAGTGGTCACCAGCTTAGAGACTGTACGTTGCAGCATTGTCATGGTGTCCTCCAGCTCAGACACATGGCCTTTGGGCTTGTAAAGTCGTCCCCTGCTCCAAATCTTATTGCAATAACATAACATCTGTCCTGACAGAGGTGTCCAGGTCAATCAATTCACTTGGATTCATGCAGGGCCGACCCCTCAGCCCTCAGGATAATCCATTTGAGTGAGTCAGAAGCTGCCCTAGGGATTGGGGCAACAAAGATGTGTTTCAGACCAGAAGTATCTGTAGAGAGGATCCCTTGATTCCCTTCTAGTTATCTGCTAGTTCAAACACCAGCACTCAGTGCTTCCCCTAGCCTTGGGAACCTCTGCAGACTGCCCACACTGCCACGGAGGCATCACAGTGTGCAGACAATTTCCATGCTGGCGGGGAGTCTAAGACTAGTCTGACCAAACAGTAAAGTAGTCACAAAGTCCCAACCCCCACAGCACCCAGGAAGCCACATTTACAGTTTATGGTCAGGTATCGCAATCTAATCATGTCTGGGTCACCTCACATCTCCCAACACAAGCAGGGCCACTCCTGAGCAGCCTGTCCTGGCCGCTGCCTCTAACAGTCCCAGCACTCTATCTGTGCTGTTATGTCTGCTCTATGTCTGACATGGGGCAGGTACCCGCAACCCCAACTCAGCCCCTAGCAGTATAGTGCCGTCTTGAAATGAAATGACATGAAAAGAAATTAAATGAAAATTTGTACCGCGCACTACTACCCGAAGGTGTCTAGGCGCCCCAAGAATCTGGACTAAGAAGTAGCTTTAGTTGTTGAACAGCCATGTTCTCAAAGATTTCCAAAATGACAAAAGATCAGTTTTCATTTTAAGAGAGATAGGAAGAGCGTTCCACATCCTGGCAGTGCCAACTATAAAACTTCTTCCGCCCCAGCTGGCCATTTTGATTTTTGGGATAACAAGATTGAGGGCGGAAGAGGATCTGAGTTGCCAAGGGGGGGCATATCTACGGAATTTATTCTTAAAGAAGTCGGGACCCTGACTTTGTTGGGCCTTAAGCTTAAGGGCGATACAGAGAGACTTAAAATTCAAGTTTGGGGTGCTTCCAACAGCGACGGTCTCCCCGCCCCTTGGTTACCATCACTCCTGCCTTAGTGGAAGGCGGACCCCAGCTCTGCACCCCTCTTTCTCCAGCCCTTAGGGACTGCAACCAGCAGGGTCACAAACCCACATCTGCAGTCTCACTCCGGTAAGCCACAACTGAAGCCGGGCCACCAGTGAAGCCAGGGTCACATGGTCTCCTAGAGAGCTAGTAGCCCCTACCTAGTCACCGCCTCGGTCCTCCACTCCCTCCGCAAAACCCTCTCCAGTCTCTGCCTTCTCTCTTCGCAGCTCTGCACTGTGAGGAATTGAGGGAATCGAGTGTAGATCGGGTTGATGTAGTAGGAAGGAGGTTTAGGGGCTTGGGCTGCAAAGCCTGGTTACCTTGCGACGCCATCTTTGACAGCTAGTCCGTGTCCCGAGCTTTTTGCAATTTCATGCTAACTACCACAATTCTTTTTAGAATTGAACCAAAAATAACACATCACCCTAATAGCACCTCTCCCAGGTTTATGAGCGTTGGAATTTGTGTTTGATAAATTTGTTTTTTTCCTTGCTGGTGAGTGTTCTTAAAACGATAAACATCATATCTCCGGAACCTGTCCTAACATTCTGTCAATGTTCGCTTTTCTTAACAATATAAATAAAGGTTGTTTCCATTAAAAGGTTTTAAGCGTGCCAATGAATCAAGTAGAATATCTATAAAGTAGATGTTGGTTTTAAAGTAAATCTTGTTTTTGAAATTATTCGTCGCAGCTAGAATATATTACATTTGTTTGAGTATGAGTCATTCAAGGCACTAGAGTGTTTTGCACTTTCATATTTATGCACAGGCCGATTGGTATAAAATCTATTCTCGGAATTATAGATGCATTAAACTGACGTAATTCCATTTTATTCTCTAAACGGCCAGGTTTATTTGTTCAGGGATTACAATTACGATAACAAATCTCTTCTGTGATGTAACATGTAAGCTAAATAGACATTAATTGTAATGATAAATCACCCTAGAAACTAGAACAGTATCCGCAGAATACAGTAACATGCCTTGTTAATTCAAGAACTACACTCAATTGCTCTTTATTTTCAAGGGCATGATGTCTTTCCTGTTGGATTGTATTAGCCATAATAGAAGTGATTGGTTGCACTGCTACTCACGCACTAGGGCTGCTGGCAACCGATGCTTGGCACATTTATCGTACAGAGAGACACACTGCTGCCAATAGCAAATGTAACAGTGTGGTTTATTAGGACTGTTGCCACTTTTCAGACTTATTACATGCATAACAACGAACAACACATTGCAGTCGTTGCTTTGAGATGACGTTATATTACTATTCAATCTCTGGTGCAAAGCAGAAGTCCTACCATAACAAACAAGCATTGGTAAAGTCAATAAGGTTCGCATATAAAGTCAATAAGTTTCACCTATGCAACATCTGTGTCAAAACATTGACAAAGGCAATAGATTTTACATAGGCGAAACCTGTTGGCTTTGCCAATGCTTGTTTTTTATTTTGATCTTTTTTATGTGCAAGTCTTTGTGCTGACAGTGTAATTCTGCATGAAAGCAAATATCCTAAAAAAAATTGTAGTTCAATAATGTAGTGGGAAACCAATTTATGGACACTCAGAGGTGCTTACTTTGTATAAATAGTGTAACGTGAAACAGTGCACATATCATTCAATCAATCAGGGAATTGTGAAGCACGCTACTCACCCTTGAGGGAGGTGCAGCTCCAAGTCAGCCGAAGAGTCAGGTCTTGAGGCTCTTCCTGAAGGTGTGCAGAGTGGGGAAGCGTCTGATGTTGACCTGAAGCTCGTTCCAGGCCTTTGCCGCAACGTAGGAGAAGGCTCTTCCATGTGCCCTGATTCTGCGGATGCGCGGGTATTCTGCCAGGGCGAGGTCGGCGGAGTGGATGTTACTCTTGGGTACGTGGAAGGAGACTCTTTCATTGAGGTATTTGGGTCCGGTGTTGTGGAGGGATTTGTAGGCATGGGTGAGAAGCTTGAAAGTTACCCTCTTCTCGACGGGGAGCCAGTGGAGGTCTCTCAGGTGTTGGGTGATGTGATCATGTCGTGGGATGCAGAGGACGAGTCTGGCTGCGTCTTTCTAGATTCGGGGGGATCCATTTGAAGGTCTTGCGAAGGAATAGGAGGGTGTTGAAACAGGTAGAGGCGACGGCGTTGATCTGGTGGGTCATGGTGAGGGAGGAGTTGAGTATGATGCCGAGGTTCCGGGCGTGGTCCGCGGGGGTGGGGTTTACCGAGGGCGGTGGGCCAGCAGGTGTTGTCCCAAGCTGAGGGGGTAGGTCCAAGGACGAGGACTTCTGTTTTCTCTGAGTTGAGCTTCAGACAGCTGCTGCTCATCCAGGATGTGACGTCTTTCAGTCCTTCCTGGAAGCTGAGTCTGGTGGCGTCGGGTTCCATTGTGAGGGAGAGGATGAGCTGGGTGTCATCGGCGCAAGATACTATGCTGAGTCCATGCTGTCTGACTATGGCGGCGAGGGGGGCCATGTAGATGTTGAAGAGCGTGGGACTGAGTGACGATCTTTGGAGTACTCCGCAGTTTATCTCTGTGGGTTCGGAGAGGAAGGGCGGGAGTCTGATCCTTTGGGTTCTGCCGGTGAGGAAGGAGCGGAGCCAGTCGAGGGCGGTTCCCTGTATGCTGGCGTCGTGGAGTCTGGCTGTGAGAGTAGGGTGGAAGACGGTGTCGATGGCTGCGGAGAGGTCTAGAAGGATGAGGATCGCGGTGTGGCCTTCATCGAGGAGCGTGCAGATGTCATCTGTAGCGGTGAGGAGAGCGGTCTCAGCGCTCTGGTTGCTGCAGAATCTGGATTGGGAAGGGTCGAGGATGGTGTTCTCTTCGATAAAGTTTGTCAGCTGGGCGTTGACAATCTTCTCGGTGACTTTGGCCGTGAAGGGAAAGAGAGAGATGGGTAGGTAGTTTTTCAGGTCCATCGGGTCTGCAGAGGGTTTCTTGAGGAGGGGCTTGACTTCTGCATGTTTCCAGTCATCGGGGAATGTGCCAGATTTGAAGGTGGCATTGATGGTGTGTCGTAGCTCGGGTGCTATGGCGGCGGCGGCTCTGTGGAAGATATGCGGCGGGCAAGGGTCCGTCGGGGCTTCTGAGTGAGTGCTCTTCATGGTCGTGGTGGTATCTTCAGTGGTGACCGGGGTCCAGGCGGTGATGATAGGCTGGCTGTCCGGGGTCCAGGCGGCGATGGTAGGCTGGCTGTCGTCGCTGGAGGAAGGAGTGGTTTCTGGAGTCTGTTCGCTGAAGTTGTCGTAGAGGGCCTTTATTTTCAGATGGAAGAAGGAGCCGAGCTTGTTGCAGAGGTCCTGGGAGGGTGTGATGTCCATGGCTTCGCTGGGGGGTTTGGTGAATTGCTGGAGGATGCTGAAGAGTTCCTTTGAGTTGCTGGAGTTGGCAAGGATTTTGTTCCGGATTAAGGTCCTTTTGGTCGATCTGATGAGTTGGTGGTATTCTGTCATGGCGTTCTTGTAGGTAGTCTGGTCTTCTGTGGTTTTGCTGTTCCTCCATCATTTTTCGAGACGTCTGCAGGTGTGTCTGGATTCTCGGAGGTCAATGGTGAACCAGGGGGCCTTCATGGGGCGCTGTCTGTCGGGGTTGCAGAGGGCGGCGAGCTTTTCTGCGCAGTTGGTGATCCACCGGTGTAGTTCTTTGGCTGCAGAGTTGGCGTCGGTCGAGGCGGGAGGGTGATCGTGGTTGAGGGTGGAGTTGAGGTGCTCCTCTGTGACTTTGCTCAAGTTCCTTCGTTGTGGGCATGGAGTGGGTTTGTGAGTGGTGGCATTGATGAAAGAGAAGTGTACACAGTGGTGGTCCGTCCAGAGGGACTGCGTGGTGTGGCTGAAGCGGATGTTGTTTCCTCTTGCGAAGATGGGGTCGAGGGTGTGTCCTGCCTTGTGGGTAGGGGTGGTGATGAGCTGTTTCAGTCCAATGTTGGTGAGGTTGTCCAGGAGGGCGGTGGAGTTGGGGTCGCTGAGGTTGTCGAGGTGGAAGTTCAGGTCTCCAATGAGTATGTAGTCCATGGAGGCGATGGCGTGGGACGCGATGAGGTCAGCGATGGTAGAGGTGAACGAAGTTCGAGGTCCGGGGGGTCTGTAGGTGAGGGTGCCACATAGGGTTGTTCTGGGGCTGGTCTGGTTCTGGAAGTGGAGGTGTTCGGTGGTGGAAGGGGAGTTGCTTGTGCTGGAGGTGGAGAGTTGGAGGGAGCTCTTTTGTGCGATGGCGAGTCCTCCTCCAGGGCAGTTGGGGCGGTCCTTCCTCTGGATCTTGCATCCGTCGGGGATGGCGGTGGCGATGTTGGGGACGGAGGAGGCGTTGGTCCAGGTTTCCGTGAAGAAAACGACGTCTGGCGAGAGGGTGTTGAGGAGGTCCCAGATCTCTATAGCATGTCTGTGCAGTGAGCACACGTTGAGGAGGATGCACCTCAGGGCTTCGGTGGTGCTGGCATCCGGCGTGGGTGCAGGGTCAGAGGGGTGCGGAGGGTGTTGAAGGATTGTCAGCAGCGTCGGCAGGAGAACTGGCCGTGGGTGATGTTTGGCATAGACAGCTGGCAGTTGTTGTTCCTTCCGGGGTTGAGTGCGAGGAGGGCAGCTGAGTCGTAGCGGTGGGCAGTCGGAGAACCAGGGTCCCTGGCACTGGTCGCAGTCGGGTCACGTTCAGGCGCAGACAGGCGTGCCTTTGGCACGCCAGTGGTGTGCCCACTGCGCACGTCTACTGCGTGGCCGCCATTAAATAGGAAAGGGGGAGGAAGCGCAGCTGGGAAGCGGGAGCGGGAACTGGCAGGGGTGAGGGGCCACGGGGGCAGCAGGAAAGGAAACGGGCACGGAGGACACAACCAGGCAAAAAACAACAGAAAGACAGAAAAAACAAATACAAAGGCACAATAACAAGACAATAACAAAGACAGATGGGAGACAGGAAAACGGGCACAAACACAGAGACAGACAACAGCGGACCAGCAGAAGAGCAAGGCTCTCCCACTGGACCACAAGGGATGAGGCGCAGGCAGGAGCCTGCGGGTGGAGGAGGGCCTGGAACACCAACTTTCAAAGGGCAGCGGCAGTGGCACAACAGCAGAGCTGCTGGGGGAGACAGCAGGGTCTCTGACTAGGAGGTCAGAGGTCTCGCTCAGACACCCGAGCAGCGGCCGCCATTAAATAGGGAAGGGGGAGGGAAGCGCAGCTGGGAGGCAGGTGTGGGAACCGGCAGGGGGAGGGGCCACGGGGGCAGCAGCGACGGGAAAGGAAACAGGCACGGAGGACACAACCAGGCAAAAAACAACAGAAAGACAGAAAAAACAAATACACAGGCACAATAACAAAGACAGATGGGAGACAGAAAAATGGGCAGAAACACAGAGACAGACAACAGCGGACCAGCAGAAGAGCAAGGCTCTCCCACTGGACCACCAGGGATGAGGCGCAGGCAGGAGCATGCGGGTGGAGGAGGGCCTCGAACACCTACCTTCACAGGGCATGACTCAAGCAAGTTGAATAAAGCTGGAGTCTGCGGTTGTAAAGAAAGGGCTGGGACAGAGTTGTTTGCTTTTCTTCTTTGTCCTCAGTAGTTTATTGCATATAATTATAATTAGTGTGTTTTAGCGGGGCATGGCCTGCCAGCAATGGCAGCAGACATGTTCGACTGAAGCTCCGCATTCTGAGGAAACGGCCACACACTAATCCCACATCATAGTCCCTCCTAGTGGAGCTCCCAAATGAGTGCTGTCAGCAACAGCATCAGCATTGCATAAAGCCAACAAGCCAAAGGGTCACTGACAGAGAGTCAACATTTCTTAGATTGGACAGCTTTACAGCTCTTTGAGTTTTTGGGCCAGAAATCACATAGACAGCATAGTGGTTGCTGCCCTTATAAACATAGAGGCTTCATTAGGAGTGGGCTATTAATTGGTGTAATATTAATTGCACACAATAAAATATGACTCCATTGAATCATAACTTATCATGAGTGATAAACGCCACAAATTGTTGTCACCCTATATGGGGTATAACATGCATATTGGGGTGTTTGCTGCGCCAAAAACTGCACATTCCATCATTTACCTCGTATTTTCCCCAGATAAATGATGGCAGGTTTGACTTGGGAAATGTTTTGGGGATGCGATTTTAACTCGTAATACTGATATATGATAGGAAGTTATAATATGATGTCAGTAACTTCATATTATATTGCCGTTTGACCCTATGAGGAAGGTGAAAGGACCAACACAGGTGTGGGGAGGCATGCCTTGTTCATGTTTTGAATGGAATAAATGGAACGAGAAGTTTTCAGTGAGTGCGTCTCATTTCCCTCCGTGGGCAATGGAGAGCCTTTGTTAATTGGCAGGAAGAGTTACTGCGCTTATCAGAATTTAAAGGCCAACATCTAATGAGGACCTGAGGTGAAAATCCTTACCAAATCACTAAATCTAATTGCGGTTTTGTTAATCCAATGAGGGGAGTTTCATCTGCTGCCAATCTCAACAGCTGACATAAAGGGATCAGACAATGTTCAGAAGGACAGAATGAGCAGAATATTTCCACATTCTCGGAAGCTGGCTCTATCTCGGAAGGTGTTCCAGAGCATCTGCAAAAGGTTTGGGGCTTCATACTTGGATCTTTCTGCCTTCCCTCTCTATGTTCAGCTTCCTTTGTGTTATTTCTCATTTACAACTGTGGGGCATGCAAGCTGATGCCCTGACAGTTTGGCCAAAGAAGCTTCTTTGTGCCCCGCCCCCTTAACCTCCGATTTCCAAATGTAAGCCAGAGTTTGGAGAGTCGGCCAGGAGAAAAACAGTGGTGGTTGTCTTCTGACCCAGAAGGACGTGGCACCTCTTTTGAAATCCCTGTCAGTCCAACCTCGCTAGAAGTTGTGCTGAGCTCTTTCTCCTTTGAGGTCTTCACAGATTCTTCTCCCAGAGAGATTGTGTCTACCTGTCTGGAGATTGCAAGGAGCAGATTGCAAAGCAAGGATATTCTCCGTCATATAGCAATAGCAATTCATGAACCACATAAGCCATCAGTAGTGTAGCCAATGTGTCATAGACCCTAATGCAAAGAAGGAAATGAGGGGCATATTACCTAGGATTTGCGATAATTATCGCAAAGCGCGCTTACCGCTGTTTTTTTTATCGCCGGCTATCGCTGGATTTCATCGCGGAGATAACACGTTATTATCAACGCTTATCTCCAAGGCGATAAAAAATCCAGCGATAGCGGCGAAACCCAGCAATAGCGCGAGTAATCCAGCGATGAAATCACTGCGCTAATGAAAAGCTTGCTAATAGGCAGGTGAGGACTTAACCTTACAATCCACCTCCCATTGACAAGAATGGTTAAGTCAAGTTTTTAGCAGGTGTTAAATACCAGCGATAATCGCGGTTAGTGCAACTTTTTTTCTCGCTTCGCGGGCATTGCTAATAGGGGGAAGTTGTGTTTGCAACTGTTTTCAGTTGCTTTTAGTTGGGAACGCCTACTTTGCATGTCATTAGCGATATATATCGCTGACATGCAAAGCGGCACCAAAACGGTCGCTTTCGCCATAAAGCTGTCGCTAACAGCTGTTAGCGACAGCTTGCTAATAGGGCGATAGAAATATCGCTACTTTAGAGGCAAAAAGTGCCGCTAAAGCGGCGATAACGCCCTTGCTAATATGCCCCTATGTCCCTTCTCTGCTGTTTGACTTACAAAATACAGCAATTATCAGGGTTCAGTGGGCCCCTCAGACCTCTGGACCCTGGTGTCACTGCACCAGTGGAATCTGAGCCCATAGCCACCTGTCTTAAAGTCTAATGATAGACCTTGGCGGTGAACTGAACACTCTTTTATGCTCTGAATCATGAGCGTTCCTCAGTTTTACAATGTTTGTGGGATAGTTTTGAGAAGTATCCATTTCTCTCTTTACGCTCAGAGCACAATGAGCAGCCATTACAGCGTTCCATGATGTTTTTTCTAATTCGAGTGATATAAAGATTTAGGGGCAGATTAGCAAGGGCGTTATCGCCACTTTAGCTGCACTTTTTGCCGCTAAAGCGGCGATATTTCTATCGCCCTATTAGCAAGCTGTCGCTAACAGCTGTTAGCGACAGCTTTATGGCGAAGCGACCGTTTTGGTGCCGCTTTGCATGTCAGCGATATATATCGCTAATGACATGCAAAGTAGGCGTTCCCAACTAAAAGCAACTGAAAACAGTCGCAAACACAACTTCCCCCTATTAGCAATGCCCGCGAAGCGATAAAAAAAGTCACGCTACCGCGATTATCGCTGGTATTTAACACCTGCTAAAAACTTGACTTAACCATTCTTGTCAATGGGAGGTGGATTGTAAGGTTAAGTCCTCACCTGCCTATTAGCAAGCTTTTCATTAGCGCAGTGATTTTATCGCTGGATTACTCGCGCTATTGCTGGGTTTCACCGCTATCGCTGGAGTTTTTTATCGCCTTGGAGATAAGCGTTAATAATAACGCGTTATCTCCGCGATGAAATCCAGCGATAGCCGGCGATAAAAAAAACAGCGCTAAGCGCGCTTTGCGATAATTATCGCAAATCCTAGGTAATATGCCCCTCAGAGTGTTGTTTGCTAGTGGTTGTCATTCTTGTCCTGTCGTGAGGCATTTGTTACCGCCTTGGAACTTACATTTAGTGTTAAAAGCCCTCCTGTTGCACCACTTCCGTCTGCTGATCTTTAAATTCCTAACTATGAGGGTATTTTCTTCTGACAGGAATTACCTCAGCATGAAGGATGGGTGGGATTAGTGCTTTGCAGTGGGAGTTCCCTGTTTATTTACTCAGTAAGAAGGTATGCTTCAAGGATTTAAATCGCACAGACATGACTGACGTCACATTTCGAAATGCAGGGAGGTATCCAATGCTGTGAAAAAAAAGCACAGCACGTTGCACAAATTACGGAGGTGCAACTCAGGTCCTACATGTGCTCTCACTTGAACTGAACTAAGGGCCATAGATGTATGTGTGTGTGAGAAAATAATGGAAACCATTAACAAGAAAACAAACCCTTCATTCCTTAAACCAGGCGATTTCCTGGTGGCATGTATGAACTGCTTTGCTGCTGAGACACGGGGCATCCAGCTACTGTGCAGAGCTCTCAAGGTTCTTAGTCCCATGCATCAGTAGCTCATCAAATCCAGGCTTTAGCTGTTTATTCTGGGACACGTAGTCCTGAATGTATAAAGTGCTCAACATAAGGGAGAGCTGCACACCTGAACTGTTAATGCAAGGACCTAGTGCATTTGAAATCTATGCGATTTTGAAAAACAAATGTAACAATTCCCCTACTACGTATGCTTGAGGTAGGAGCCCCATTATTGCTGTATCTTAGTACGCAAACAGTAATTAGGGCCCCATTTCTGTGCCTACTCTAGGACCCATGGCATTCTTGCTACGTCACTGCTCTGTGTAGGAAAAGTACACTGAGAGAGTTTTATACAGAGTCCTGCAGAGAGGCACTGGCAATTCCTGTCGCCTCCTGCTCTGGCTAGAGAGTCAGTGGCCCCCTGAAATTATGACAGCGGCCCCTGGAGGCCAGATGGTGACGGTGAGGGAGCGAGGGGTGAGCAGGTGATTCATTCTTATAAACAGGTGCTAATCAGAGAAGCCAGTGCATGGAAAGATGGGCCGGCGCCTAGATGGAAAATCAGACTATTATTATCCTCCAAAAAGATAGGAGACATCTGGTTCACATCTGTAGAGACAGTGCACTGTCACTGTGACCTGTGGTGACTCCAGGGCTGCAGCTAAAACATGCTCTGCCGCTGACACAAGGTGTGACATGCAGCGGTTGAAATGCAAAAAACGGAAAACTGTGATCCTGAATGCAATGGGGCTCTGTGAGTGGGGAATGCAGGGATGTGTCTTAAAAAGAACAAAATAATCTGTAACTTTTTTGTTGGCCTTTAATCTACAGGTAACTGCGTACAAAATATAATGCACGCCCCTTAAATGAACACGTGCCAGCCTCTGATCCAAACAAAGCAGAGCACTCGAGTAGGTACCTGCTTTGGCCCCGGGGGGACTGATGAGTGCACATTTTGTTCAGAGCGTTGGCTTCCCACAAAGCACGCAGAACTGGGATCACAAGGTTTCCACTGAGACCAGCACAGCGCGCTGAGCCCAGAGCACTCAGGCAGCTCTGTAGCTTCAAAGCAAGAATGTAGATCTTTTAGTGACAGCAAGGGTGCTGACACGCTTAAAAAAAGTTCCACCAAAGCAGATGAAAGCAGTACTTGGGCCTTTGGACACTAATAAGAGAAACAGAGGAGAAACAACAGGAAATAGTATGCTACAACCAATAGAAATGGAAGGAACAACAAACAAATGAAAAGTAAGGACAGGATATAAGCCCCTTTTAAGATTTATATGAAATACAATAGATTTCAGTGCACAATTCTAATGAATCTGGGCAAATAAGATAGAGGCATGTGAGGCAGAACTGCTATATGATGACTGTACTAGGGTCTATGAAGCTGCAGTTGCCACTTAGTGGCACCTACTGTATTGTATTGTGTTGGAATACTTAAATAGCCCTTCCCTACATTTAGTGTTCTTATGACTGCTTCTTTCATCCCCCTTAAAGTGTGTTATTGGAGTACTAAGCAAACTCATAATCCGCAAGACAATCATTGTAGTATATACATTCAATTCTAGTGATAAGGGCCTCACATATTTAGCCATCAGTTTTCAGAAGAAAGAACAAGTTAACATGGCCACTGCGGGCCTCATTTATGAGGTTTGGGCGCAGGGCAGTGCCACAAGAAAACTTGTTGCGCTGCCCTGCGTCAAAACAAAAGGCCACAAATGTGCTGTATCTATTAGATACCTCACATTCCTGTCCTTTTCCCCTGCACCGGAGCACAATGGGCTGCCATGCGCCAACGCAGGCACCCTTGCACCATGGTGGGTGCAAGAGTGCCTGCACTGCAGGGCTGATTGATTTTGTGCAGGAAGGGACACCTTCCTGCATAAAATCAATCAATTCAGGCAATTTCCTTTTTCGATGTGTGCTGCAGAATGCAGTACACATAGAAAAAGGAAAAAACGAGGAGAAATGAAAAAATAATTCCTAGTTGCGCCTCCCTAATGCCACCTCTTGGGTGGCGTTAGATTCTGACGCATTCCCAGGTTTATGATTTCTCATAAATCTGGGAATGCTTCAGATTCCATAGGTGCTGTGTGGGAACACCCACAGCAACACCCATGGAATGCCCCTTTCACACAGTGTTCTGCGTGAAAGGGGCACATATTTACAAGGCCATGAAAAGCCACATAAAGTGGCTTTATGTGGCCTTGTAATATGCAGGGGCACATTGCACCACTGGAACGTCAAAGCAGTTATGTTCCGGCGGCACAAAAGTGCAGCAAGCGGCCTCATAAATGAGGCACTGTAACTTTAACCATCCATTTGCATCTGCGCTGGTTCATGTTACAAAGTAAGTGTCCCAAAGACCCTTCCTGACCTTATACATAGACATGCTGCAGCCAATGTCGATATGGGCCTTGCACATACCAATATGCGATACACTGCATAGATTGTATTCTGTAGTACCTTGCAACCACAACCAATAATTATCTTGCATTTTGCCTATGCCATATTATACATATAAGATAGAGCTCCTGTAGCTTAATTCAGTACTGAATGAGGATGCACACCCAAGCGCAGAGAATCCTGAGCCCGAACTTGCACCCGCCTCCCTAAACACGAGCTTGTAGTCCATATTTGACACAAAGTGCTCACAGCTTTCAACATATGAAACAGACCAACATTTATACTTTGCAGTGCCTCAGATAAGTATCTTGACCTACTTCGGAGGGACGCCGAGACCTGAACACGTTGTCAGACCCGGAGGACGCCTTTGGTAACATCATTGATACTTCTCAACAGTAGTTCCCTTTTTGATCACGCTGGATGTAGCTCTAATCACTGTGGTAGCCTACGGAGCCGGAGTCCCGGCTGGGACGCCTGTAATTTTTACATGAAACCCCCGCTTTTATACACCTTGGACCTTCATAACTCTCTATAGGATACAACATTGGTTCTACTCGGACCATCGGAACTTAAGACGCCTCTAGGGAATGTTACCCAGGCATACATTACATTGTTTTTTCGCAAATAAGTGACTTTGGGAAGATTCCTCCGGCATAGCCAGCTTCAATTCCTATCTAGAAAACCCTTTGGAGACATGTATTGACACAGAGCCCCTTGCACTACATATCCAGCAACAGTGCATGTTATACAGATGACTTATTGCCACTGACCTAGTTGTATTCTCAGCGTCCTGATGAATGAATTCTCTGTGTATATAGCACTTCCGAAACGCGCGTCAGCGCTTTTCTCTTTGAAATATGTATAAATAAGTATTCAATTTATTGGGCAAATATTGTATTGTGGTTTGGTGTGTGTATGTATTTTTCTGTTGTTGCCATTGTTTTGTTTATTGTCCATTTGTCTTGACAATTTGTTATGTTTCTTGTCATGTTTCACTAATTGACTTATATATATTATGTAGCTTCTTTTCGTCATGTTGGTGGGGCTCCTCAATATTTGACGTGTTAAACATTGATTCTTTAAAGTATGTTGGTGTAATTTTTATTATTGATGTATATGTATGATATCAACGAAAAACATAATTTATAAAAATGATATATATTTTTTGATAATAAAAATTGAAAACCATTGGTCTGTGGGACAACTGTATTTCTATCGTGGATGTAATACCTTATACTAAATTACTGATTTGGGAGAAGTGTTTGCCGTTATATACCAAGTATTTCCTCCAACCCACAGTTTGTCAATGAGTTTGAACGTGAGGTCTTCTGCCTGATCCTCCACAGATTTATTACAAGTTCTCGCCTGATTGCCTGTCCTGGTGATGCTTTTGGTACCTGGAAGGTGGCCATAATATGTAGCAGTAACTCCCTTGCCTTCATATACTTTTCGAGCATTTTGATGAGTCTTCGACAAAAGCTTTCACCCATTATACTGAGGTAAAAACAGTCAACCACCTTTCACAATTTCCACCATATAATTAAAAAATAATGTTTGCTCTTTGGGTTTGAAAACAATGTTTCAGTTTCACCCCCATTTATGGTCAATCTGTTCTCTGTGTAGTATGCATTTAATTCATTATACTGCTTTGCCTTCTGGATCTCTGTCCGATCCATGACCTCTTGATCGTCTGCGTACATTAAGACATTTATGCGCATAGCGCCTAGCTTACAAGCACGCGAATCAGGCAGATTAGACAGATGCTAAAAAGAGTAGGGCTTGTATGCACCTTTACTACAAACAGTATATTATTGGATTTTGTTGTGTGCACTGTTCACTACCACAAATAAAACCAGAGCTAGTTCAAAGTTTGCAAGGATTGAATTATTGATACTAAACCAGCAGGCATGCAGATTTATTTTTAAATTTCAACTGCACCTGTACCTGTCCTCCTTATCAAAAGTCACGTGAATGTCCAGGACTCCTCAAAAAAGCTGTTCAATTTTATTCCCCAATGCATAACACTGATGGGTGGAACTCACGTCCTTGTTTCCATAGAATCACTTGGTGCTCCACAACCCATCTATGAATGTGATGAAAAATACGTTTTGCAAAACCCTTTGAGGGCGCATCCAAACACAAAGTAAATCTAAAAGGATTTTTGATCACTTCTCTGCCTTTTTGATAAATTCACACTATTGTGGGCTCTCCAACACCATGGCATGGCTTCTCATTCAAGTATGCATCAGAACAGCTAGCAGTATATCGCTGTCCACAATTACATTTGGAATCCCCTCAGCTCCAGTGGCCAACTGTCGCACAGTCCTTAATAAATACATATTGGGTTTGTCAACTCAAGTAAACCACTATACCTAATGTGTGTATCTCTCATTGGGTACCTACTCATCCATATTCTGTCATTGCATCTCCATCACAAAAATAGCCACATGAATTACAGTTTCCCCTCCACGTCATTCATTACTAAACAGACAAACATAGAAGGAGGGTCAGGGGAGATTTTGAGACCAGCGGGTATACAAGTTGTAAATCATTTACACAATGAAATACCCTGGTCTGACACAAAGACCAAGCTAGGAACCTAGATTATCAAAGGAGTATTCCTTTATTAGGACGAAATCCCTCACCCACCAATGGTGGCATGTTTCACAATAGGGATTATCCTCACACCGTGACAGCAAATCACGTTGTGAGCTACAACTCCCTCTCTAATCGGGAGGATCTCTTCAAATTGTTAGTATTTGGTAGTAATCCTTATTGAGACAGCAGGGTTGGTGAGGCTAGAAAAGAGTGCAGTGTGTAAACTAGAAGTGCTGTGAACAATGTGATTAAAACTAACTCCAAAGCAGGCAAACAACTTTATTCTTGTCTGCCAAGACAAAGAGTGAAAAGACACATCATGTTTCTGCCAACTGAACCCTCTGCTGAGGTATACGGGCATTAGCCAGAACCATGGAAAAATTCACTTCTGCTAATAAAATGTGCAATAAAAGAGAAGAAATACAGAACCATAAAAGCGGTCACCAATGGTTTTACTGCAAATCCACTTTATAACGACCCGCAAACGTTGGGTGTTGTGCCTCAACTTGAGAGGCCCTGGTGTGGGGTCTCAGGATGTACTCTATCCTTCAAGGAGGCCCCTGTTGAGTCCGATTACCGCCAGGTGGTTCTGTATTCCTTCTCTTTTTATTGCACGTTTTATTAGCAGAACTGAATGTTTCCAAGGTCCTGACGAATGCCTGTACACTGACTACACACAATATCTTTTAACCAATCTGACGCCATTCCTCAATCAAAAAAGTCTGCCGGGTTATTCAAGGCAGCTTGACTGATTCGACGATCCCAAATTAATCAACATGTAACAAATTATCCTTATGTACCAGGAAGATAAGCTCTTAACGTTAAGATGGTTCTGTCCTATATTCCTAGTGTTCAATGAGATAAAATATATGTTGGGTTTGGGAGCCATAACAAATTTTGATGTTTTAGCATTGTTTTATGTGGTATTAGAAAACAATTTGTATGTTTATTCACAGCCCTGAAAAAGTCTTTTTAAAGGGATGAAACACATTTTCCTGGGCTGGAAATCAAAGTGTAAAGAATAAAAAGATCATGTGGATTCAACATTATGACTCCTGTGTCCTAATGGACTGAATCAAGAATCATCTATCCTAATGGACTGTTTTAGATTATTCGGATTCTAGTTACTAAATTGTTAATGTGATATTTTGTAGCCCCCCCAATGATGGTATGAATTGCTGTATAAAGAAGCAGGGTTCATGAACAGTAGGAGCCTTTGAGGTGAGGTGCCACCCTTGTTGATAAATTTACTGCTATCACTTGTGCAGTCTTTTGGAGCTATTACTGCTCTCCTTGGGTTTTGCAATCTGAAAAATAATACATATACTGCAGATTAATTCACACGGATGGAATATGTATTTTCAAATTTAATGCTCCCATATAATAATTGCAGCAAAAACCTGTTTTGCACTTATAATTTTTTTTGCACCTGAGTTGTTGTATTATACTGTTGCTGGTGTTGCCCCTTGCACCACTTGCTGCCCCACACCTACGTTACTTGTGATCCCTTGGTTCAGTGTCCTCCCTTCTGGTTTGAACATACAGCACATTCACAGTTTGCTCCTTTTAACCAAATTACGCTTAGATTAATCGACAATTTCACACAATGCTCTAAAGGCTTGTGTGCGAATTCCCACTTTTTGCATGATTACCTGCTGACGGGTATTGTTGGTTTTGAACTCTGCTCACCGGGGCACTGCTGTCCAGTCCCCACTGTATGTGCCCTGACCCATTAAAACATGGAAAAATTGGCTAATCTTCTATTGACATATTTAACTTTCCAGTAAGTCCATTGTATATGGTGCTCAGAAAGCTAAATGTCCCCTGAGGATTGTACCACATGTTGTGCTCTCAACTAGGCTGAAAAAGAAAACATGGCTTTATGCCTACCTGTGAACGCTGACTGCTGTAGTTTGTAAACCTGCTGGTGAACATTTCACAATAAACCTTTTGGACAAAAAAGAACTGTTAGAAATGGGGGTCTCTAGTTGGCAATGGCTGGCCACTGTCCAAGTAGGGACCCTTCTTCCTAAGTCAGATTGAGAGGGCTACCCTCTTTAATACCCCTGCTCAACCCTGTGGTAACGTAGCACGAGCAGGTAGGCTTATCTCAGAGGCAGGGTGTGAAGCATTTATGATCATACACAGTAACACAGTGAGGAACACTACAAAGGGACACCACACAAGTAGTTATTATAAAAAATAAGTATCTTTATATAAAGGCAGATTTATCACAAGACCAATAACTGTAAAAGCCACAATACTGTCAAAAATAGGATAGCTGTTGAAGGGCTGTCAAAAATAGTTCAAAGGTTGCAAAAATAAGGTTCAAGTTCAAAGCAGTGGTCTCTGCGACCCTTTCTTTCACAAAGTACCTGGGTTTAGTAGCAAAACCAACAAAGTGTCGCAAATAAGCTGTAGCGATGATTCTCGGCACGCGAGCCGGCGATGCGTTGAAATCCTTGCCGCAAGGGAGGATGATGCGCCGATCTGCGGGATGCGTGCGGAGACGATGCGACAAACTTCTGCACGCTGGACCGCCGATGCAATGACTTTCTTGCCGCGTGGGAGAAGTCGATGCGGTGATCTTGTTGCGCTGTGCGATCGTGTTGCGATGCGAAGACAAGACGCTCCGCGAGGGAGCGACGAAATTCGGTGCGATGCGATCAAAGTGGCGGACGCACGGCGTCCGCACTGCGATGTCTCGAAGCGATGATTTCTTTAAGGGTTGCGAGTGCGCGGCGACAGCAGTGCGATGATCTTTCCAGCGCGTCTCGGCTGCAGCTGCTCGCAAAGGGGCGTCAGCGATGGTTTCGGGTTGCGGGCCCTCGGCGGCAGTAGCGCGATGATTTTCCCAGCGCTCTCGACTGCAGCGGCCCGCAAAGATGCGTTAGCGTCGATTTCTCACCCTCTTTTCTCTGATGCAAACTAGAGGCCCTGGAACTCACAGGAGCCTCCTCAGCAGATAGCAGTCCTCGCAGGGAGGAAGCAGGAGGTTGGTGGTGGAGTCTGATGTGCCTGAGACTCCAGCAGGAGGCTAGCTCTTTTCCTAGCCCTTGGGTAATTGCTGTAACAAAAATAAAAGTTCTCTCAAGAGTTCCTTTTCCCCTTCTTCAAAGTCCAGTGGTCACTGCTGCAGGCCAGTGCAAGAAACAACACACAGCACAGGGACAGTCACTTCCTGCAGATTCCTCCAGTGGCACGGACAGAGTTTCCTCTCCAGATCCAAAAGCAATACAAAATGTAGGGGCTTGAGCACAGATATTTATACCCCAAAAGCCTTTGATCCTTGAAGCTACCAGTCACTGAACCTAGCCAGAACCAGTTCTGCTCAGGCCTGGAGCACTTTGTTTACCAGGCTGCATCCTTCCTTTCAGAAAGAGGGGGTCTGCTAGCAGACACACAGTGGGAGGTGGAGCCAGCATTCACCTTGCCAGGCACAGCCCTATTCAGGTCAAGGAGCCACCCCTCCCCACACTCTAAATGCAGATCTCTCTATTCAACCCAGGTCTGACTCAGCCTGTCCTGCCCCTCTAAAACCAGACAGCCAATACACATAACGGCAGAGCACACTGGAAGGCTTAGGCAAGAAAATACCTACTTTCTAAAAGTGGTATTTTCAAACACAGAATATAAAAATAAACTTCACTAAAAGATGTATTTTAATATTCTGAGCTCAGGCATACTAAATTAGTTTTTCTACCATGTTCCTGGGGTCAGTTAGGACTATAGAATGTAATAGCCAAACTGCCCATTCTAGCCTATGAGGAACAGGTAGCCTTACAGTAGTGAAAAACGAAATGGGGCATAATTCACTACCAGGACATGCTACACACACCAAGGCATGTCCTGCCTTACACATACAAGGCACCCTACCATAGGGGTGACTTACAGGATGCCAAGGGAAGGTTCAGGGGCTGGGAAGTGAGTGTACTTCACAGCCAAGATGGCAGTTCTGGACTGCACACAGACACTGCAGTGGCAGGTCTGAGACACACTTTACAAGCTGCTTCTGTGGGTGGCACACATCAGTGCTGCAGGCCCACCAGCAGCATTTGGTTTACCAGCACTGGGCACACAGAGGCCACACTACTAGGGACTAACAGGTAAACCAAATAAGCCAATCAGGGATATACCAATTCACATAGACATATTTACACAGGGAGCATTCGCGCTGTGACACTGAATGGCAGTGGCACAGCGCCCAGAGCATCTAACACCAGTAAAACAGAGGAGATAACAGCGAAAAATGGAAGGGAGACCCATGCCAATGGTGCCAGGTCTAACACACGTCCCCTCCAGCTGAAATGTGGGGAGAACTACCCATCCCCTTGGAAGTTCTCATCGCTAAGGCGGAAATATCTGGACAGACCATCAGCATTGGCGTGTTCTGTACCAGGGCGGTGTTCCACCGTGAAGTCCATACCCTGTAGGGAAATGGACCACCTTAACAACTTGGGATTCTCACCACTCATCTGCATCAGCCATCTGAGGGGCCTGTGGTCTGTCTGAACCCGGAAGTGAGTCCCAAACAGGTATGGTCTCAGCTTCTTCAGTGCCCAGACCACAGCAAATGCCTCACGTTCAATTGCACTCCACCTCTGTTCCAGTGGAAGTAACCTCCTACTGATGAAGGCTACAGGTTGGTCTAGTCCCTCCTCATTTATCTGTGACAGAACGGCCCCCACCCCATGCTCTGAAGCGTCTGTCTGGACAACAAATTCCTTAGCAAAATTGGGCGCCTGGAGTACGGGTGCTGTACACATAGCAGTTTTGAGGGCATCAAAGGCTTTCTGACAGGTGTCAGTCCAGTTCACAATCTTTGGCCGCTTCTTGGAAGTCAGCTCAGGCAAGGGTGCAACAATGTTGCCATACCCCTTGACAAACCTCCTGTAATAACCCGTGAGTCCTAAGAAGGCCCTCACCTGGGTCTGGGTCCTTGGGGGCTCCCAAGCCAGGATGGTTTCAATCTTGGGCTGCAGGGGCGCCACCTGGCCGCTCCCCACCTGGTGTCCCAAGTACACCACAGAACCCTGCCCAATCTGGCACTTACTGGCCTTGATTGTGAGGCCTGCTCTGCGCAGCGCCATCAACACTTCCCAGAGGTGGCGCAAGTGGTCCTCCCAGGAGGAACTAAACACTGCAATGTCATCCAGGTAGGCGGCACTGAAAGCCTCCAGCCCAACCAACACCTGGTTGACCAATCTCTGGAAGGTGGCAGGGGCATTCTTCATCCCAAAGGGCATCACACGGAACTGGTAGTGCCCATCTGGTGTGGAGAATGCTGACCTCTCCTTTGCCCCATCATTTAAGGCGATCTGCCAGTACCCAGACGTCAGATCAAACGTGCTGAGGTACCGGGCAGCCCCTAACCGGTCTATGAGCTCATCAGCTCTGGGGATGGGTTGCGCGTCGGTCTTGGTGACCGAATTGAGACCTCGGTAGTCCACACAGAACCTAAGTTCAGGAGTGGCACCAGGCATCGCAGCTTTTGGTACCAAGACCACGGGGCTGGACCAGGGGCTGCTAGAGGACTCAACCACCCCTAGGGCGAACATTTTGGAGACCTCCTCCTTAATGCAAGCCCTGACCCTGTCAGTTACCCTGTAAGCCTTGTGCTTGACAGGAGAACTGTCCCCGGTATCCACCTCATGGACGCACCAATCAGTGACACCAGGTACCAGGGAGAACAAATCAGAAAATTGCCCCAACAGGTGGTGACAATCTCTCTGCTGCTCAGGGGTCAGTGTGGTGGAGAGGATCACACCCTCCACTGACCCATCCTTCTCTTCTGCACACAGGAGGTCCGGGAGAGGCTCACTCTCCTCCTCAACCCCATCATCTGTGGCAAGAAGCATGCCCACTTCAGACCTCTCAAAGTGGGGCTTTAGGCGGTTCACATGCAGGACCCGCAAGGGGTTCCTGGGAGACTGAAAGTCCACCAAGTAGGTAACTGGACTTTTGCGCTCCACCACCTCAAATGGACCGGTCCACTTATCTTGGGGCGCACAAGGCTCCACTGGGGCCAGTACCCAAACCTTCTGACCAGGTTGAAATTCGACCAGAGTGGCATTCTGGTCGTGCCAACGTTTCATTTCTTCCTGGCTGGCTTCCAGATTTGCCTCAGCAATCTTTCTGAAACGCCGAGTCTGGTTCCGGAAGGCCAACATGTAGCTAAATACATCTTGGGGAGGTTTCCTGGGAGATTGCTCCCAGCCTTCCTTGACCAGACTCAGAGGTCCTCTAACCGGGTGGCCATAGAGGAGTTCAAAGGGACTGAACCCTAAGGACTTCTGTGGCACCTCACGGTAGGCAAACAACAGGCAGGGCAAGAGGACGTCCCACTTACGCCTCAGGGGCTCTTCTAGGCCCATGATCATGCCCTTCAAGGTCCGGTTGAACCTTTCAACCAGACCATTACCTTGGGGGTGGTAAGGAGTGGTGAACTTATACGTTACCCCACACTCCTTCCACAGAGACTTCATGTACTGGGAGATGAAGTTGGTCCCCCTGTCAGACACCACCTCTCTGGGGAATCCCACACAGGAGAATATCCCCATCAGTGCACGTCCCACCACGGGGGCCGTCACTGTCCTGAGCGGGATGGCTTCAGGGTACCGGGTGGCATGGTCCAACAAGACCAGGATGAACCTGTTGCCCATGGCTGTCTTGGGGTCCAGAGGCCCCACAATGTCAATGCCCACTCGCTCGAATGGGGTACTCACAACTGGAAAGGGCTGGAGTGGGGCCTTGATCTGCCCCCCACTCTTCCCACTTGCCTGGCAAGTCTCACAGGTCCTGCAATGAGAGTCTGAACTCTTGTGCATCTGGGGCCAATAAAAGTGGGCGGCCAGCCTCTCAAAGGTCTTGGTCTGCCCCAGATGTCCTGCCAATGGAATGTCATGAGCCAACCCCAGTAGGAAGGTTCTGAAGCACTCGGGTACCACCAGCACACGGGCTGACCCTGGCTCAGCAACCTTAGGCTCACTATACAGGAGACTGTTCTCCCAATAAATCAGATGTGAATCAGACATGTCACCTTCTGCCTGGGCTGCAGCCTGTCGCCGCATACCCTCAAGAGAGGGGCAACCTCTCTGCTGCTCACAAAATTCCTCCCTGGTGGGTCCCCCTTCCTGCTGCCAATGGGTCAGCTCAGGCAGGTCCCCCAGTTCGGTGATCTGCTCCCCGGTAGGCTCCAGGGCATCCCCCTCAGGGTCTGCTCCTTCCTGGGCCGTGGGAACCAAGGGGGCCGGCCTCCCGCGCCCCCTGCCCCTTCTCTCTAAGGCAGGGATCTGGGCCCTACTCTCAGGCTCCAGATCCTTTTCAACACCCTCCTTGGCTGCCATGGACCGAGTGGTAGCACACGCCCACTCAGGCAGACCCAACATCTCTAAGTGAGCCTTCCTCTCCACCGTAGCCCACGGGGAGTCCTCTAAATCATTGCCCAGCAGACAGTCTACAGGCATGGCGGGCCTCACAGCTACCTGAAGAGTTCCTGAGACCCCCCCCCCACTCAAAGGGAACCTGAGCCACCTCACATTGGCTCCCTGAGTTGTCTGCGGACACTACTGGGTAGAATGCATGGGGGACAACCTGCTCTTTGGACACCAACCGGGAGCTGACAGCAGTTACACTGGCCCCTGTGTCTCTTAGAGCCTCCACCCTATGGCCATTGATGGTCACCCACTGCCTGTATTTTTTAGTGTTAGCAGGCAGTGCAGGCTTGGGGACCATCTCAAAGTCCCCTAACAAGACAAGGGTCAATTCTACGGGATCCCACCCCTCTTGGGCACCCATCTCCTCCTCTCCCAGGGCTACACTAGCAATCTGGCGGGGTGGTGCATGGGGGGGTGCACTGGCCCCCCTTTGGGGGCACTGGGGATCAAAATATCTGTGGCCCACTTGACCACAGTTGTAACACGTGGGGGGCCCCTTGGGAACAGGCCTACCTGTTGGGGGCCCTGTCCTCCTTTCTTGGGGGGGCTGGGACACCACTGCCTGGTTCCCTGGGGGATTACTTTGGGGCCCTCGGTGGAACTCCCTCTGTTGACCCTTGTCCCCCACTCCTCTGCTGGGGACCCTGCCCACCTTTGGCGACGTCTCCCACTGGACCCTTGCGGACCCGGGTGCTCACCCAGCGGTCCGCCTCCTCTGCAAGCTTTCTAGGGTTAGTCAGCTTGCAATCAATTAGGTGCTGGCGTAGCTCAGGAAAACAATTACTAGATAAATGCTCCCATGCAATCAAATCATAAAACTGTGCAAAAGTTTCTACTTTGCTACCTTTTACCCAGCGTTCCATGGCTCTGCAAAAAAAGACACATATTCAACCCACGTGGTACCCTCTAGCTTCTTACAGACCCTAAACCTCTGCCTATACATCTCAGGTGTCAAACCATAGCGGGTCATCAACGCTTCCTTCATGTGGGCATAAACCATCCTACTTTCTGGGGGCAGGTCCAACAAGGTATCCCTCCCCTCACTCACAAAGCGTCCCCACAACCCCGCTCCCCAATCCTTCTCAGGGACCCGGTGGGACACCATGGCTAATTCATAAGCGGCAAACCATTGCCCAATATCTTCACTTTTGTGGAAATCTTTAATAACCTCCTTGGGTATATACACCCTACTCTCAGGGTGCACTACAGGTACGCTGCCACCAGAGGGGAGATTTCCATGCTCTTAGCTTTAATCTCCAACTCCCTCAATACTCTCTCATGCTCAAGCTTCATCCTCATAATCTCAATTTCTAACTTCTTGTTCTCTAGGTCCCGGTGACCATCCATTTTAAGCTTAGCCATCTCCATATTATGCCGCCTATCTCTCTCCCTGTCCTCCAGCTCTTCTGGGGACAGACCCTTAGCGGACACACTAGAGCCCGGGTTGGAAAGAGCTGGATCTCCTACTAAGTCTACTACATCGCCCTGCTGCTCTCCTCCCTCCACAAGCTCTCCTATATCCTTAGAGGCATCCCTGGCTTCTAGCCAGGCCTTCAGCGCCTTGTAATACTCCTCCCTTCTAGTGAGACCTGTGATAGGGACTGTGAATTGCTTGCAAAAATATTTGAGCTGCTTGGCATTGTAGGTTTCTATTTTCTCTTCTTCCCAGGAGAGATCCTCTGAGGCATTGGATCTGGGCTTGCCCATTGTAGAAATAACTGGCAATATCAATAAAGGACAGAAGAAAACTTCTCAAAAAATGTAAGCGGGTGAAGAATCACCGGCAATATCAATCACAATATAGGATCCTAAAACTCTCAGAAATGTGCGCGGGTGAAAAATCACCGGCAATATCAATCACAATAGGGGATCAAAAAACTTTCAATAAATGGGCGCGGGTGAAAAATCACCGGCAATATCAATCACAATATAGGATCCCAAAAACTCTCAGAAATGTGCGCGGGTGAAAAATCACCGGCAATATCAATTACAATAGGGGATCAAAAACTTTCAATAAATGGGCGCGGGTGAAGAATCACCGGCAATATCAATCACAATATAGGATCCCAAAAACTCTCAGAAAATGTGCGCGGGTGAAAAATCACCGGCAATATCAATTACAATATAGGATCCAAAAAAACTCTCAAAAAAAATGTATGCGGTACGTTATGGTCTGCACTCACTAGTAGTGTACACTATAATTACTGTATGCAATCATAAATGCAAGTCCAGATCCTCACCGCTGACCACCAATGTTAGAAATGGGGGTCTCTAGTTGGCAATGGCTGGCCACTGTCCAAGTAGGGACCCTTCTTCCTAAGTCAGAGTGAGAGGGCTACCCTCTTTAATACCCCTGCTCAACCCTGTGGTAACGTAGCACGAGCAGGTAGGCTTATCTCAGAGGCAGGGTGTGAAGCATTTATGATCATACACAGTAACACAGTGAGGAACACTACAAAGGGACACCACACAAGTAGTTATTATAAAAAATAAGTATCTTTATATAAAGGCAGATTTATCACAAGACCAATAACTGTAAAAGCCACAATACTGTCAAAAATAGGATAGCTGTTGAAGGGCTGTCAAAAATAGTTCAAAGGTTGCAAAAATAAGGTTCAAGTTCAAAGCAGTGGTCTCTGCGACCCTTTCTTTCACAAAGTACCTGGGTTTAGTAGCAAAACCAACAAAGTGTCGCAAATAAGCTGTAGCGATGATTCTCGGCACGCGAGGCCGGCGATGCGTTGAAATCCTTGCCGCAAGGGAGGATGATGCGCCGATCTGCGGGATGCGTGCGGAGACGATGCGACAAACTTCTGCACGCTGGACCGCCGATGCGATGACTTTCTTGCCGCGTGGGAGAAGTCGATGCGGTGATCCTGTTGCGCTGTGCGATCGTGTTGCGATGCGAAGACAAGACGCTCCGCGAGGGAGCGACGAAATTTGGTGCGATGCGATCAAAGTGGCGGATGCACGGCGTCCGCACTGCGATGTCTCGAAGCGATGATTTCTTTAAGGGTTGCAAGTGCGCGGCGACAGCAGCGCGATGATCTTTCCAGCGCGTCTCGGCTGCAGCGGCTCGCAAAGGGGCGTCAGCGATGGTTTCGGGCCCTCGGCGGCAGTAGCGCGATGATTTTCCCAGCGCTCTCGACTGCAGTGGCCCGCAAAGATGCGTTAGCGTCGATTTCTCACCCTCTTGTCTCTGATGCAAACTAGAGGCCCTGGAACTCACAGGAGCCTCCTCAGCAGATAGCAGTCCTCGCAGGGAGGAAGCAGGAGGTTGGTGGTGGAGTCTGATGTGCCTGAGACTCCAGCAGGAGGCTAGCTCTTTTCCTAGCCCTTGGGTAATTGCTGTAACAAAAATAAAAGTTCTCTCAAGAGTTCCTTTTCCCCTTCTTCAAAGTCCAGTGGTCACTGCTGCAGGCCAGTGCAAGAAACAACACACAGCACAGGGACAGTCACTTCCTGCAGATTCCTCCAGTGGCACGGACAGAGTTTCCTCTCCAGATCCAAAAGCAATACAAAATGTAGGGGCTTGAGCACAGATATTTATACCCCAAAAGCCTTTGATCCTTGAAGCTACCAGTCACTGAACCTAGCCAGAACCAGTTCTGCTCAGGCCTGGAGCACTTTGTTTACCAGGCTGCATCGTTCCTTTCAGAAAGAGGGGGTCTGCTAGCAGACACACAGTGGGAGGTGGAGCCAGCATTCACCTTGCCAGGCACAGCCCTATTCAGGTCAAGGAGCCACCCCTCCCCACACTCTAAATGCAGATCTCTCTATTCAACCCAGGTCTGACTCAGCCTGTCCTGCCCCTCTAAAACCAGACAGCCAATACACATAACGGCAGAGCACACTGGAAGGCTTAGGCAAGAAAATACCTACTTTCTAAAAGTGGTATTTTCAAACACAGGATATAAAAATAAACTTCACTAAAAGATGTATTTTAATATTCTGAGCTCAGGCATACTAAATTAGTTTTTCTACCATGTTCCTGGGGTCAGTTAGGACTATAGAATGTAATAGCCAAACTGCCCATTCTAGCCTATGAGGAACAGGTAGCCTTACAGTAGTGAAAAACGAAATGGGGCATAATTCACTACCAGGACATGCTACACACACCAAGGCATGTCCTGCCTTACACATACAAGGCACCCTACCATAGGGGTGACTTACAGGATGCCAAGGGAAGGTTCAGGGGCTGGGAAGTGAGTGTACTTCACAGCCAAGATGGCAGTTCTGGACTGCACACAGACACTGCAGTGGCAGGTCTGAGACACACTTTACAAGCTGCTTCTGTGGGTGGCACACATCAGTGCTGCAGGCCCACCAGCAGCATTTGGTTTACCAGCCCTGGGCACACATAGGCCACACTACTAGGGACTAACAGGTAAACCAAATAAGCCAATCTGGGATATACCAATTCACATAGACATATTTACACAGGGAGCATTCGCGCTGTGACACTGAATGGCAGTGGCACAGCGCCCAGAGCATCTAACACCAGTAAAACAGAGGAGATAACAGCGAAAAATGGAAGGGAGACCCACGCCAATGGTGCCAGGTCTAACAAGAACCATACTTTTAAATATTAGTAACCTCTAAGTAAGCATTGTAGCCCACAAGGTAGGATGCCTAGTATTTAAAAGAAGCAAATATATTTATTTAGTGTTGTCATGTACCTTATAGGGCTAGCTCCAAGAGCGTCTTTCACTGTAATAGGTTGTAGATGTTCTTATGAGAGAAACTAAAGTTCAAAATATAATACTTTTTCTGCTAACAGGTTTGGAACAAGCTACAGAAATGATTCAACCACTATGTTTTAATATTTATTAAAATCCAATTCCCTGATGAAGTCGGATTATTGATAAATGTTTCAGAAAAAAACTTTTAAGAAGGTAGCCTTTGTCTGCCTGAAGTTTCAGAAGGCTACTTAGCATTAGCCTGCCAGCAGCCGACCCCTGTCAGTACTTACCTCTTAATAAGGAATTAAAACTAATCCCAGAGCAGAAACAATGATTATGCCTTTTGGCAGGAAGACCTGAGTGTAGGGTATGTAATTCCTCACAGGTCAGGAAGGGCTACTGGGGAGGGTTAAGGAACTTCATGAACAGGAAGTCTAAAAGTTGGGACTTCCAAAACCTCTGGAGCTTTTGTGGGACCTTGAGCAAATGTGTTCAATTTTGAGAATGCTTCATCGTATACAGCTTCAACTTTCACCCTCTGGAGGATTTTGAGCTCCATAAAAAAGTCAAAGTCTGAAGGTAGAAATCTTGACACAAGTGAAGGCCCAAAAAGTATCTGACTGATGAGTGGACTTTGTTGGGTGCAAATCTTTTATTTTTCTACCTGGAGCTCTCCCAGCCATAATCCACTGCTTCAGCAGGACCTTCTCCAATGACTATCTGCTGACCAGCAGCCTTGCACCAATGGAAGATGTCAGCTTCCATTTTAGAGAATAAGTCAGAAGGTAAAATCTTTGACTGGGATGACCTGCTAAGGGTATGCGACCTCCATGCTTTTAGCCTAGGTCCCAGCTAACTACGAACTGTGACATCTAATTGGCGCTTCACATTTCCTTGGCGCTTTTGCCTTAAAACTTAAAAAAATTAAATCTCTGGTTAGTCATTTTGGTGTCATTTTTCTAATTAACTGCTTCTCTATTTTAGGAAATCGGATGTGAGATTTCACCTGTGTTGTGTTATGACATTTTAGTTGTGTTGGTACTGCTAAATATGTTACACACTTTTCCTTAAGTTTATTTTGTCTATTCTGTGCCATAGCCACTCCAGGAGTTAAGTCCAGGTTTATTTATTGAACTTGTGTATTGGATCTGACAGAGGTTTGGACTTATTACTTGGAAGGGACTCACATCCTCCCCAACTAATAACCCGATTTCTTACAGCTACATACTTCCTTCACCCACTGCCGCTACTTTATCAAGTGTTACAAGTCTTCAGAGTTGCTCTCTGCACCCATTACTCCTCATCTACACATTGCCACCATTTGATCATTTTACTCTCACCTCACCAGAGAATTTACAGTCTACCCTCTTCTCAGGTTATCTTCCTCAGTTTAATGTCCCTCGAAAACTTAGCCACAATGAACCACATTCACTGCCCCTCTCAGGATTGTTTGTATATATGCAGAAAAACAAACAATATCACATCATATATGGTTGCTTTCATACTCACACATCTCCTTTCTTCTTATCAGTAATTTCAAAGATATGTAGTGATCCTACAGGCACAGTAACATTGTCTGCCCGCCATAGTGAATTAGTTATTTTCAGTTGGCCACAGTCCAACCTTTACTCAAGCATCCCACAGCCAACCAGTATATTCCAGCAATTGAACTCGCCTTCTTTTCTAAAATGTTGAACATCTTGTATTAAACTACTTTTTTTCATTTCTCACAACATCTACTCTGTACAATAGTCTGTCTTCCCCACTAGCATTCCTCACCTGTCAAATTTGACACGATTGAACTTACTTGCTTCCTTTCTACTTTCCATGTACTCAGATTGTTTTCTTCTTGACCTTATGATTGCTCTTTCTCTATCTCAAGGTGATATGCACCATCAAATCAGAACCCCTTGCCTGTTACAGTTCCTCCATACTTTGTTCTGGGCCCTCTGCTTTTCTCTCTCTACACTACATCCTTTGGAGATGTGATTTCGTCTTTGGCTTCTCTCATCATTTATATTCCTACAATACACAAATAATTTTCTACTTCCCAAATTTTATCACAATCTCCTGCCTAAGGTCTTTTGACTGCTTCACAGCTATTCGACACCTCATGGCAATTGTTTCTCCTATGTTTAAATGCTCTAAAACCAAAATCATGCACTTTCCTTCCAAGTCAGAACTGATGAATATTCCTACCTCTACTCTATTTCTCTCAAATGCTCTCAACTCTACATCTTCAGCCAGAAACGATGGCACGCTAGTCTACTCAACCATGTGCCTGGAATCCTTCAACTCATCCACAGCTATTGTTGCCATATATCAAGTACTCAATATTAGCAAAACTGGTCCCCACGCCCCTTTCTATACACCTAAAGCACCACTTTTCAAGCTTGTCCTGAGTAAGTTAGATTACTGCAATACCTAAGTGGCATCATCGTTACTTGTTCTTACCTATGGACAAAATTCTAAACCTTGTCAATAAAATCAATTTTATGCCATTCCCAGTCACACTCTTACATTTTATTACTGTCACCAATTCAGCTGGTTTTCAGAAAAAAACATTAAAAGTCTTAAATGTTCTATCTAACAGCTACACATCACTATAGCTGAACAGATATGCAACCTCTTTGTCTCCGCTAAGCATTCCTGTGCTGCTTAACAATTTTGTTCATTCCCGCTACTTGGACCCTGTCTCTTGAATTGGCTCTCAACTGAAATACTGCCCCTGTTTTTTTCCTAACACTTTCAAAAGAGCCTTAAAGTGTCTCCTTTAAAACTTTTAAGTGACTTCAACTAATCTTTGTTCACTCACCTGTGCACACCTATGCCCCCTTATATCCCTTAATGGCAATATGTTGATCTGTATCTAGTTACTAGTTTATTACGTTTATATTGTGGCTGATGTACAAAGTCTGTATCAATATGTATTGTTACACGCCTTTGTCAATTGGTCATGAAATGTCCAAAATCCCTATTAGTAAAAGTGTAAAGAAGGCGCATCCATTTCAGTTTTTCTTAAATGTTGCTTGGATAATCACATTTTAGATATTTTGTGGCCAATTCACAAAGGCATGTATATAAAAGTGTAGTGCTGGAGTACTACATTATGCCCTTCAAAATGCCTGTGTGAATAGGCACTCTTATATTTAATAGTACTTTTGTAGCAGCCCATGCATTATCAGCTTCAGCTTCAGTCTTTATGTCTAAGGAACGTATATTTTCGACAGGCTCTGTGTAATGCACTCCTTTTGCCCCATTTCTAGGACCTCAGACTTATACCAAGTGGATTTTACTGTTTGTGAGACAGTACTGCATCCAACTGTGCCGTAGGCTGTCCCTTCTCCAATGGCACTTGTGTGTCTAGTCTATTATTCACATGTAGGCCTCACCTTGAATCCTACATACAATGTCCTATTTGTCTACTACACAAACTAGTTTTGAACGTCTATAATGTGCTACCCTTGCAATGTAAACATTCCTTGCTGAAATGTTAAATGTTTGAACAGTAAATACTTGGTCAAATATATGTCAGACTTAAATACATGACTTTTGATAAAGAAAGAGTCACACTTAGCATGAAATTATAATCCAAAAGGGTTGCAAAAGTAAACACATAAAGGCGTTATTTAACAATGTCAACGTAATCTTTTCACATTGGGAAGAACAGCAATACCAGGAAAGCATCTGTGAACAGTACATGCTCAATTATACGCATATCTGTGAATGTATATTTCACAGCAATCAAAGTGATGGCATTTGTGGAAGGCTTATTTCAGATTATAAATGCAATTGGCTGTTAAACCACGAGAAAGATAATAACAGTTTACTGGTATGAAAACTAATAACAATTTTCTACAACGTACTATTAGTCCCTTTCCAACTTTACAAAACAAATTATGTAATACTGTAATGAAAACCAAAAACACTATTTGATCCCACTTCTTCTATAAGCAGCACTTTATTGTCTGATTTCACATATATCGTTTCATAAAGTCCTTCTTATGAAAAATGTTTTGCCTCTTTCCTGAAAAGTAAAACTTCGAGAATGTTTCTTACATGTGGGATTTCCAGCTTCCATTGAACCGAGATGTGATATTCTGGCAGTGTCATGTACTTCAAAGCGTGTGCTGTACACACACCTTTCATATTATCAGACCCATTTCAGTAATGATCACCTTAATTTCAGTGTATATCCAGTTCTCTTCAATGAAACTTCTTTTTAATGAGTGTGTCATATTCTTTTCAATGTATATTCATCATTATGACAATCCTATTTCTTTCAGTGTGTCCTGTTTACTTCAATATAATCCACATGTATCTCTTGATGTGTGTCCTATGTTAAGTAGTCATCATGTAATGTCCCTAATAATGTAATTGATCCGTCTCAAATGGAATACGGTTTGCAGGTACCACCCACGTTCTGAAAAATATGTGGTGCATTTAACAGCACAGTTGGTGAAAAAGCCTGAAAAGCTGATAAAAGTCTTAGAAGCAGTTTTGAAGTGGCACTTAGGACATTTTGCAGTCTGCCACAATATTCTTCTTCTCCATTGCCAGCTGGAGTGTTGGGGGTGAGTTTCAAAGTGACCTCCCAGTAATCTGATGATAGGTTGTGTGGTGCTCCGAGCCTTAGTTCAGAAATCATTTTGAAAATTGAGTAAGGACATTTATGTTCCTTGTGATATAAGACTCAATTTCACTTTGTCACTCTTTCTTTCTACTGGGTGTTGGCTTACAAGATAATTTTTTGGGGTATAGACAAAGTATTGAGACAGGATGGTCTTGTGAACTTCTCTGGAGAACATGCATGTCTGCTTGAGTTTCCCAGTCAACGAGTCTCTAATTATTTATTTTTTATCTTTGGCATCAGCACTCAAAATAATCATGCCTCTAAGCTGAGGACCACCAGTGACAATGACTGACACCCAGAGCTGGGCTCTCTAGTGCTCAAGACACACCATGTGCACCCCTCTTTTATGGCTTCATCGATGCAGGACACGCCTTTTAACTGTCACCTGAGCAGGGAGTGATGCCTACTGCCTCTCCTTTAGGAATGATCTCACAATCAACAGCAATTGAGTCCTAGTTTTATCCATGTATTATATGAATGTCGCATGAAGTATTATTTTATATTTGTAGCAGGATGACCACTGACTGAGTGTGCAATGCCTGACTGTTAGCACTCTGGAATTCATTTTGGATGCTTTCTGTTCAGATGGTGGACAAGTTGGAGGTTGGAAAGAGCCTTCTACACAGTGACGTGAATAGCAGGGCTATTCCAAAGCATTTTTTAAGGCCTTTGATGTAAACTAAACTCCAGGGTTTGGGAGTACTGTAAACAGAGGACCCCTTTGAAGTGTAGGATTAGTTTCTGCTGTCCTGCTTCTTTCGTATCCATAGTGTTATCCAACAGGTTTACAGGTAGCTGACTGAAGAGGCCTTTCCCTCCTTTGCACCTTTGTTCTGTGTTTTTTCGGGCATGAAACTCTCAGCTCCACCACTCATTGGTGCTGGCACAAGCCAAGAGTGTGCTTTAATCATTCTGGGAGGAGTATACAAAATTACAGGTACTGTCTAAAACCAGTCCCAACACCGGGCTTATGAAATCCACAAACTCTGCCAGAAAATAGATTATGAGAATGGAGCAGAAGGCTGAAGTCAGTGCTCAGAAACCAGTGAACCATGCCCAAGCAACTCTCCTCAGGGGGTAAGAGAAAGACTTCTGCAATCCAAAGCTGGAGTCTTTGACAGACAGCTTTCCAGTAAGCTTGGCAGACATAACCTGGAGTCCAAGGAATCTTTTTGGGAGTGTGTTGGAGCTGCCACAAAAGAGAAGCCCATCCTTGATGCTGTTCAGAGAAGAACTTTGGTACAACAGGAAGTTGTCTGAGGCAGATGCAATCCTAGCTGCATGGAAGAGAAAGAAGCTGGCCAAAAGAAAGATTAAACCTGCATCACCTGAGAACAGAATGTGTGCAAAATGGTTATAGGCATATAAGGTATTGTAAATTTGCATGTCTTTTACTCAATTGTGCATGCAAGCTGGTTGAGATTGGGGGATGTATTTAGTGAAATACTCTTTAAGCATGGCTCTTCTTCAAGAGAGGTGCAGCAGCGTGTGTGTGAAAAATGTAATTTGTTTCTCAATTTTTTTGGGATACTGCCCCTTACATGAACAGTGTAGTGCTTGCTGTGATAACTGTTGTGTTATCCTGGGCACGGTCATGAGGATATAAGTTTAAGTTGTGTCCTACATCCTGACATGCTATAGGATTCTGTCCTTTGCCCAGAGTAATATGAGTTGCCCCAGTCCCTCCCTGACAGGGATCTTACTATTCCAAGAATGCTAGAGATGGATTGAATAGGTACTTAATTGGGTATTATGTCACATAAAAAAGGATTATGGTGTGACACATGGTATGTAGTGTTTAAGTTTGTGTGTATAGGAATGTAAGTGGTGGTATATGCTTTAAGTATTGGGTGAGACCAACTTTAGAGTGTTGATTATACAGATATTGCCTCATGTTATGTCAAAGGTCATAGGAATAGTAAATGGGAATGCAAATTATTAAATATTAAAGAATTATTTATTTTTGTAGATTTTAAAGTCTCAGCAGCACATGTGCTGTAAAAATAGGCAAAGTGAAGATTTTCAGTGTCTCACTTTCTGTCTCTCTCTGTTGCTCCATTCCAATTTCCCCAGGTCTATAACTAACTAGCACAAATACCCTTTGCACGGTTGTCAGTGACTTCAGGGAAGTATGGATATTAGCATCACTCCTGTTGGATCCAGGTTTCCAGGATACTCCAAAACTGACAAAAGCATTGCATTCTTATCATTGTGAATCATAGTCCTTTCAGTATATGTCATATTCATGTCAGTAGTTGCCATTTTAATTTTAATGCAGGTTATATTAATTTCAGCATGTGTCATCTTTATTTCAAAATGTGTAGTAATTTCAGTGTGCCTCATAATCATTTCTGCAAGCATTACATTAATTTGCAAGTGTGTCTTATTAATTTCAACACATATCTTTAATTTCAGTGTGTCCCATTCATTTCAATTCTTGTCTTATTCATTTCAATGAGTGTCATGTTAATTTCAATGGCTGTCATACTCACTTTAACAAGGATCACATTTATATCCATGCCACATTCATGTTAACATGGGTAAAATACATTTCAAAGTGTGCCTGTTATTCAATGTGTTCCATTCTCATTTCAATACATTCAGTCACCTTTCAATGTATTTGTAAGAGGAATGGGTGGATGTTTTTGCGAGGAGGCTGCATTTGTTTCTCAATGTTGATTTTCTTTTGTTTTCACAGTATTAAAGAAAACAGTTATGAGGATAATTCTCCATAATGAGGCACATCAGACTTCACCCCTGGATCTAAAGTGCAGGTATAAACAGACCATGTTGCCCCGGCTCTTGGCTTAGTCAAGGGAAATCAAGTTGGAACTCCCACTTAGCGCGGTCTCGACAAGTAAGGAGACTTTAAAGGTGTCACCCACCTGCTTAGGCAGTGACAGGCTTATCTGAATCTCGCCATAACTGCCGATATGTAGACTTTTTAAGAAATGATTTATATTAAAAGCGTAATGCAACTAAAAGAAACTCCCCTTGTGCTTTTCAGTGCAGCCACCTAAAACAGATACACTATGTGAAATGAGACATAAAGAAAATCAGACCCCCTTCCCGTGTTACACTCTCCACTCCACTCAACAGACCCTCTTCCCACTCCATCCCCTTGGGACTCACCAGCTATGCCGCAACTTTCCGGAGCCACGGCGGCTCAACAGCATCCTCTGGGGGCGACCTGCACTCCTCGCTCCAAGCCTTGGCGCTTTCCTCCCTGTCAGCGGCGTCCTAGTAGACTTCTTCAATGTCGGGCAGCTCCTCGTTGGGCAGATAGCTTCCTCCTTCCTCTGGCATCTCCGTCCTCCTTGCACACTCTTCCTGGTTGAAGACGGGTCCCTTTTCTCCTCCTTGTGGCCACCTGGATTGGCTCTCTCCACCAGCCGTCCCGCCTGACTGTTTAAAGAGCTAGGGGCAGTTGGGTGGTTTTCTTTCCCTGTTCTGGTTTAACCTTTTATTTTTGTCTTTCGCAGGTGTTGCGGTGTTTTCTGTGTTCGACATGGCTGTTGCAGGTGTATTCCTGGGGTAAGTGTAGGGGTTCTGGGATGATTTCCTCACAGTATTGTATGTTCATTTCAGGGAATCTCTTAATAATTTCAGCTGATGTAATATTCATTTCAATGCATGTCATATTAATTTCAATTGATCATATTCTTTTTTTATGAAGGTCATACTTATTTTAATGCATCTCTTATTCACTCCCCTCTGTCTGCACCAGACTTTGCAGCACATCTCAATTACAAAACCACAAACAGTAAAATCATCTAGGACTCCCTCCTGCCATCCCCAGACAATCACCATACTTCCCACCTTTTCTATACACCAAAAATAAATAAAAATTATATCTTCTCTATATCATCCTGAGTGGGACCTTTCCTGTGCCTAAGAATGATAATCCCTTCTATGCACGGTCAGACCCTTCCAGTTTATTATCTAAATGTACTATGCACGTTGAATCCTACATACAAAATCCTATTTGTCTAACACCCAAACAGTTTTTGAACTTCTATATTGTGGCTCTGTTGCAAAGTAAGCATTTCTTATTGAAATGCTAATTGCTTTAGCATTAAATGCATGATAAAAATTTCAAATTTAAATACACTACTTTTGATAAAGAAAGAGAAACTCAGCTGTGAATTTATATTCCAAAAGGTTTGCAAATGTACACACATAAAGGCTGTATTTACCATGTCAAAATAATCTTTTCACACTGGGAAGAATAGTAAATACCAGTAAAGTGTTTGAGTAGTGCATGCTCAATTATATGGACAGAAAATCATAAATATATCTTCCACAACCATCAAAGGGATGGCATTTGTGGAAGGCATATATCAGACTACAAATATAACTGAATGTTAGACCACAAGATAAATGACAACATTTTACTGGTATGAAAACTAGTAAGACTTTTCCACAACAGACTATTATTCCATTTCCAACTTCACAAAGTTAATTGTGTACCACTATAATGAAATATTAAAAACAATATTTTATCCCACTTCTTCAATAAGCAGTAAGTTTAGGATCATTCAGATCACAGCCTTGATTTATAAATTCAAGTTATTTCGTACAGCTATCATAAAGTTTTTATTTACATTTCTGATCAAAGATGTCAAAGAGTTTCAGTCAACCATAGGGAGTCGATTCTACACAGAGTATCGCATGGTATTTCAAAGGTCTTCTTAGGAATATTAAATTATAATGCAAATGATATATTTCCTAAATGAGTTGTTCCTTTTTCTAGATATTAAATCCTTTGCAGCACAGGTAGAGCACATCTTTAAAAACAGGCAGAGTGAAGATTTTTAGTGTCCTCTTTTCACTCTCTCTTGACCCATCCCCCTTTCATCAAGTCTATGGCTGACCAGCACATTTATGCTTTGCATTGTTGTCAGTGGCTTGAGGGTAGTGTGGATATTAGCATCACTCCTTTTGGATCTGGATTACCAGGATAATGCACCCCGGACAAAAACGTCACATTTTTATCAATGTGAATAATATTTTTTTAGTTTATGTCATATTCATGTCAAGTGTAGCCATTTATTTTTTAATGCAAGCCATATTAATTTCAAAATGTGTCACATTTACTTTAAAATATGTGAAATTAATTTCAGCGTGCCTTATATTCACTTCTGCTTGCATCATATTCATTTCCACACATATCTTTTATTTCAATGTGTGTTATTCATTTCAGTTCCTGTCCTATTCATTTCAATGAGTGTCAAGTTCATTTCAATGGCTATCATATTCACTTAAACATGGGTCAAATTACTTTCAATATCTGTCATATTATTAAATGAGTACCTTTCTTATTTGAATACTTTCCGTTACCTTTCAATGTATTCTACATTAATTTCAGTGCAAGCCTTAGTAATTTCACCAGATGTAATATTTAGTTCAATAGATCATATTCTTTTTGGTTTGTGTCCTACTTATTTTAATGCAGTTTATATTCAGCCCTTTTTCTCTGCACCAGACTTTATAGCATATGTCTATATCAAAATCACTTATAGCAAAATCCTCCTTGACCGCCTCCACATTGCATATTGAATTTTATATGTGTCATAGTGATTTAATCATGGCTTATAATGTGTCTTACATTCATGTTAATGTGGTTCCTGTTAGTTTCAATGGGTGATGTATTAATTTCAATGTATTTCATGTTCCCTTAAAAAATCACAATAATTTCAAATCCTGTTGTATTGGTTTTAATATACCATTACATCCCATCACCGAAAGATATACCATTTTCTGAACTCGAATTATAGGTCCAAGAGGAGGAGGACCCATAACAAGGGTGATGGCCTTTAACAACTGGTAAAGCTCGAAGCAGGAAGCTAATAGAATATGCCGCCCAATGTGGGTAGAATGCTCTAAATAAAAATGGGAAAAACAAAATGACAAACATTGGAATGTTGGAGAAGATCTACACTAGCCATTGGCCCAAAGCCACTTCTATGTCCTGAATGGAGCTCACAAAATTCCAATGCTCTAATATATGTCATACTCGTTAAAATTCAAGTAATATTACTTTTAACACGTCATGTTCATTTTAATGTGGATGATATTCACTTCAAACCTGTATCATATTTCTATCAAGGATTACATTATTCATTTCAACACATCATAATCATTTCAATGTGTATAACTTTCATTTCAACTTATTTTTTTCATAAAATAAAACTTTGAAATGGGCACAATAGGATGAGGTATTTATTTACTTTAAACTGTAAATACCATTATCTCTTACTGGGTGGCCTAAATAGCACCAATTTAGAGTTTTTAGCTTGGAAATCAGGGATAGCCTGAAGGATCAATGGTTAACACCTTAAATGTAAACTATTTTGCCTTTTTCAGGCATTCCCCTCCATACATTCTGGCATCTTTAACCTGCCAAAATATATCAGGGGGAAAACAGTGAGGTGTGATAATTATCACACAATTCTGAATTCTGATCCCTTTGCAAAGTATCAACATTTAACATTTGACCACAGCTTGCATACTGTGCCGGAGTGTTTCATTCATTTAAATGTATATGATATTTATTTCAATGTAATTTATTTGTTTCAATGTGTCTTGTATTCATTTCAATAATTGAGAAGTTTTTTTAACGTGATTCAAATTCATTTCACTGTGTGTCATTCCACCACATTTGATATTCAACCAAATGTATCATTTATTTCAGTGAGGGCCATAATATTTTTCACAATGCTTGTCCTATTCATTTCAGTAATTTCTATAGTTTTTAAAGTGGTTACATGCATTTTGATGTTGTTTATATCCATGATAGTATATCATATTCAATTCGATGTATGATATTCCTATTACTTAATGGATATCATAATCATTCTGGTGAATATGTCATTTGCTTTGATACAAGTTATAAGATTGCTGTCTTTTCTGCCTTGTCTCTATGGACTGGTTTCTGCTGCTGTTATGCTGTTATGGTTTAAGACACTGATGTTATGGTTTAAGACACTGTGACACTGGCATGTGCTCCATACCTATAATATGAAAAAAGACTGGCTATACCCAGTTTGCTTATTTAATGGTCCAGTTAAGCTAAAGTAGGTTGGCACATGAAGTGCACCAGTGTTCTGGAAGGTGAATGTCACATGTGGGCTGGAATATACATTTAAAATACCCCCATATGTGACTGGAAATGCATGGTCCCTAGTTCGTCATTGTTGCCTGACCAGCTGCAGCTTAAACTGCTATAGCAATACATATCAGAAACAGTGCTCTGCCATCTATAAAAAAAACACATTTATACACTAGGTAAGCCACCCTTAAGAATGACATATTGCGCACAGGGTTTAGTGTTCAATCTATAAATGTTGGACATTGTTTATTAAGGAGCAGTGTATCCCTACAAAAAACAGTTACAAAATGCTTTTTCACTATGTAGTTAAATTGGTCTTGTTTCCAGGGGCAGCTCCTCCACTATAGCGGAGGAGCGTCGCCCCACTCCCCGCAGAGGCAAACAAAAAATAAAATGATCTTAATGCAGATCATTTTATTTTTCATTCTGTGGCTCAGTCTTGGGGGTGGGGCCACAGCACTGCAGCAGGGGGAGGAAGAGTGATGGACCTTGCTGTCATGCTCACTGACATTTCTGCAACCCAGTTGTGTTGCTGGGTGGAGAGATCAGCAGACACAGGCTCGCATTTCCCGATGGAGTGCAAAGCAAACCCGCTCCACCCAATCCCGCCTCTGCTATCATTGTGAGAGCAGTCTCGGGATTGGCTGCAGGGGAAGCTGGGAGCTTCAGCATGTGCCCAATGGAGAAGACCAGCGAGCAGAGCAGCGAGCAGGAGACAGGCAGGTATGTTTTAAAAACAAATTGTTTCAGCCCCCTCGCGCTGACCCCCCGCTACTCCTCCCGCGCTGCCTCACCAATTTCCCTTACACCAGCCGCTACTGCTTGTTTCTGTGCAAGTGCATGGTTCTCAGTAAAAGTCTAGTATTACAGTTGTGGCCAGGAAAAATACAAAAATTATGACTGAGAGTTCCTTTTTAATATTTATCAAACATCCTGTTCAATACTGAAGGTAGAATTATAATGACAACATTAGCAAGATAAGTTCTAAACATGATGGGGTCTGTTAGGCTTGGCACCATTGGCGTGGGTCTCCCTTCCATTTTTTGCTGTTGCCTCATCTGTTTTTGCTGGTCTAGATGCTTTGGGCACTTTGCCACTGCTGTTCAGTGCCAAAGTGCAAGTGCTCCCTTTTGTAAATTGATGTAATGGATTAGTGATTCCATGATTGGCTGATTTGATTTACTTGTCAGACCCTAGTACAGTGCACTATGTGTGCCCAGGGCCGGTAAATCGAATGCTGCTGATGGGCTTGCAGCACTGATTGTGCCACCCACAGAAGCAGCCTGTAAAATGTGACTCAGGCCTGCCATTGCAGAGCCTGTGTGCAGTCTGGGACTGCCATGTCGACTTGGCAAATGCACCCACTTGCCAGTCTCTAAACCTTCCCTTTTCTACATGTTAGTCACCCGTAAGGTAGGCCCAAGGTACCCCTGTGGGCAGGGTGCATTGTATGTGAAAGGTAGGACATACCCTGATGTGTGTGGCATGTCCTGATAGTGAAATACTGCCAATTTCGTTTTTCACTATTGCAAGGCTATCTGTTCCCATAGGCCAGAATGGGCAGTTAGTTTATAACATCTTATAAACATAACTGGCCCTAGGAACAAGATAAGAACATAAAGTTTAGTATGCCTGAACTCAGAATGTTAAAGTGCATCTTTTAGTGTGGGTGATTTTTACATTCTGTGTTTGAAAATACCACTTTTAGAAAGTAGGTATTTTCTTGCCTAACGATCCAGTGGGCCTCTGCTAGGTTTGTGTATTGCATGTCTGGCTTGTGAGTGACAGGAGCTGGGAAAGGGCAGTGGCTCCAGCAGTCTGATGAGTCAGGGCTGGGCTGAATGTGACCTGGGTTGAATTTAGAGTAGGGGGAGGAGATTTCCTTTCACCTGCCTGGGCCAGGTCTGCTTTCAACAATGCTGTCTCCACCTCCTGCCAGGAAGCTGCACCAGTGAGGACAGAACTGGTTTTGGCTGGGTACAGGCACTCTCTGCCTTCAGAGAACAAAGAATTTGTGTGTATAAAAAGGGGGACCCAGACCCCAGAACTTTAGATCACTTCTGGGAAATCAAGAGGAACCTTTGCCGAGGAGAAGAGCCGGAGAAGCTGAGGAGGAATACTGCCCCTGTGCTGTTTGCTGTCTGGGGTTGGCCTGAAGGCTGCTTGCAGCCAAGGAAAGGAGAAAAAGGACTTTGCTGTTTGCTTTGTCACCTGCTTGAAGACGAAGATCTCCAAGGGCTTGAAACTGAGCTTGCCTCCTGTTCTGAAGTCTCAGGAACACAAAGACTTCACCCCTTCTGTCTTCCTGCATCTAGAACTGCTGTTTTAGCAGCCACAGAAGGAAATTGCAAAACCGACGCCGGCGAGTGACGCCGTAACCTGCACCGAAGTCGTGAGCGCTGCTCCGACTTGCGACGCAGGCCCACCGCCAGCTGCCGTGCCACATCGACGCCAGCGAGCGACGCCGTAACCTGCCGGAAGCCGTGAGCATTGCTCCGTCTTGCGACGTGAGCCCGACGTCTGCTGCTGTGCCGCATCGACTCCGAAGCCGCCTTCATCATCGCGGAGCCGATCCTCGACGTGGGTGACCCCTGAATCCATCGACATCGCGACATCGTAAGGAACAGTGGCTTCGGCGCCATCATGACGTCACCTCCCCGACGCAGTAAGGAACCGTCGTCTCGCCTCCCCTGCGCTGCAGTAAGGAACAGAGGCTACACCTCCCCTGGGGTCGTAAGGAACCGACGCCGCGCAGCGCCTACGAAGCCGCACCTCCCCGACGCTGTGAACTGTCATTGCTTTCATCATTTCCAAGGTACTGTCCTTTGTGGGTCATTAACTTCGCGGGGTCACCGCCTGGCCCCCACGTAACCGATGGATAGACGACTATGTGACCACATGCCCGAGCCATCTGGCACTGACTTTGATGAGTTTAGAATATATAATGGGATACTCACGAAGCTGTTTGGCACAGTACAATTAAACGAGATCCGTTAATTCGAATAATTACTGGCCCTGTATTATTAGGAGATTCACCTCCGCTGATACGTACTATATATGCATATTTTATCTAGTGCATATTACATGCAAGGCTTTTAGAACGTGTTCTACCAGCAAAGAATACAGCCACATAAGACAGAGATTGTCAGTGGCTTTTTCTACTGTTAGACTGTGGTACTGTACAGTACTAGTATCCCCTGGGTGTTCTTGTGTGTTTCTGGTATCTGGCCAAGGTCCTGAGGAAGGTGGTGCTACCATTCTTTATGCCACCGAAACGCGCGTCGACCAATGCTGTTCAGATCCTGCTACACGCAGTTACTTTAATTGGTCGTGGGGATTGTGCAATCTTCTGTCTCCCACTTTCCAGATATATGTATTTGTGAATGTTGTATGAGTGTGTATGAGGTCGAATGTTTGTGATTTAGTATGTATGTACTTTTGAATTGTTTTCTCATTCAGGGGTCACTAATTTAAGAATGTTTTATATTTAAATTTTATGTAACAACTTTGCCCATTTGTATGTATATGTTTATAATAATGCTTTTATATTAAAAAAAAGAACAAAAAAGTAAAAAGATTTTGATACACAACAAAGAAGCTAAATAAATAATGTTAAAATTTAAAAGCTGTGAAAGAAATATAGGTCACGAGGGAGTTTCTTTAGATTGTACTGTCCTTTGTGGGTCTACTTGACTCTGGGCCCGACGCCGCGCACTTCGCGGCCTGCGCCGTACTTTGGGATTTCCACCGGTCACGACGTCATTGTAACTCCAAGTGGAGTTATTTGTTGCTACAAGCTTTATTTGAGTGAATAACCTATTTTTAAGGCTATCTTGAGAACTGTATTGTGGATTTTTGTCGTTTGGTCTTGTTTTGGTTTAGATAAAGATTATTTATTTTTCTAAACTGGTGTGGTGTCCATTTGTAGTGTTTTCACTGTGTTACTGTATGTGTTCACAAATGCTTTACACACTGCCTCTGAGATAAGCCTGTCTGCTCGTGCCAAGCTACCAAGGGGGTGAGCAGGGGTTATTTTAGGAGTGTATCCCCCTTACCCTGACTAGAAGCCAGGGTCCCTATTTGGTCAAGGGTACTTACCTCTGCCAACTAGAGACCCCCATTTCTAACATTGGTGGTCAGCGGTGAGGATCCTGGACTTGCATTTGTGATTTACATACAGTGATTGGTGTACACTACTAGGGAGTGCAGACCATTACGCAACCACATACATTTTGGAACTTCTATTTTTTGAGAACTGCCAATTTTTTCACCATGAGCAAAGCAGCATCCATTGCATCTGTGGATATTGAGTTTGAAGAAGAGAGGGTTGATACCTACACTGTGCCACACCTCAAAGCTGTCTGCAAGAAATTTTAAATCTCTATAAGAGGCCTCACCAGAAAGGAGGAATACCAAAAGGCGCTGAGGGCCTGGTTGGAATCTAGGAATGCCAGTGAGCATCCTGAAGAGCCTATGGAGGAGGTAGAGAATTTAGATGGGCAACAGGAGGGGCCATTGTGCCTAACTGTGGGGAAAGCGCCTTCCAGGGTGGGCAGCAGTGTTTCTTCAAAGGGCCCGTCCCCAGAAAAGTTGGAGGACAGAGAAAGAAGCAGAGTGCATGAGATGGTGCTAGCCAAGCTCAAACAGGGGAGTCAGGATAGCACATAAACTAAGAAATTGGATTTGGAAAATAAGAAGTTAGCCATGGAAGAAAAGAAGATGCTTTTAGAGCATGAGAGAGTGTTGAGGGAACTGGAGCTAAAAGCAAAGAGCTTAGAGATCACTCCCTCTGGTGGAAGCACACCTTCAGTGCCTGTAGAAGGAAGAGTATATATTCCCAAGGATGTCATTAAGGAATTCATGAAGAGGGAGGACATTGGACAGTGGTTTAAGGCCTATGAGGGAGCGATGATGTCCCACCGGGTCCCTGAGAAAGATTGGGGAGCGGGGTTGTGGAGCCGCTTTATGGATGAAGGAAGGGACACCTTACTAGCATTGCCCAAAGAGGATCAGATGTCCTATGCCCCCATGAAGGAAGCCTTAATAGCCAGATAAGGATTGACCCCAGAGCTTTATAGGCAGAAATTTAGAAATTGCAAGAAGCTGGAGTCTAGCACCTGGGTGGAATATGTGTCTTTTTTTAGCAGAGCATTGGATGGTTGGGTGAAGGGTAGCAAGGTAAATGATTTTCAGGCGCTCTATGATTTGATTGCATGGGAGCACTTGTCCAGTAGTTGTTTTCCAGAGCTACGCCAGCACCTGATTGATAGTAAGCTGACTGATCCCAGGAAGCTTGCTGTGGAGGCGGAACGCTGGGTCAGTACCAGGGTCCACAAGGGTCTTGTGGGAGATTCCGCCAAAGGTGGGCAGAGTCCCCAGCAGAAGAGTGGGGGGGACAAGGGTAAACAGAAGGAGTTCCAGAAAGGGCCCCAAAGTAATCCCCAAGGGAATCAAGGGAAGGGTTCCCAGCCTCCCACTGAGAAAAGACCATGGGTCCCGACAGGTAAAACTGTTCACAGGGGTCCCAAGACATGTTTTAGTTATGGTCAGGTGGGTCACTTCCAAGGAAGTCCCAAGTGTCCCCACACAGTGACCACTGCACCCACTGGTGCACCGCCCTGAGAAATGGCTAGTGTAGCCCTGGGGGAGGAGTTGGGTGCCCAAGGTGGGTGGGGTCCCGCAGAGATGTCCCTAGTCTCTTCAGGAGACAATGAGATGGTCCCTAGGACTCAGCTGCCTGATAACACTAAGAAGTACAGGCAGTGGGTGACCATCAATGGCCACAGGGTGGAGGCTCTGAGAGACACCGGAGCCAGTGTGACAGCTGTCAGTTGTCGGCTGTTGTCTAAAGAGCAGGTGATTCCCAACGCATTCTACCCGGTAGATGCCGCTGACAATTCAGAGTGCCACTGCAAGGTGGCACAGGTTCCCTTTGAGTGGGGGGGCAGGTATCTTTCAAGTAGCTGTGAGGTCAGCCATGCCTGTTGACTGTCTGCTAGGCAATGATTTGGAGAGCTCCCCTTGGGCAAAGGTGGAGAGAAGGTCTCATTTGGAGATGTTGGGTCTGCCTGAGTGGGTGTGTGTGACCACTCGGTCAATGACAGCCGATAAGGGCATTCAAGAGGACCTGCAGCCTGAAAAAGTGGCCCAGGTGCCTGCCTTAACCCTTTCTATGCTCATGACGAGCTCAGCTCGTCATGCTGCGCAGTGCTCGTGTGCGCATGACGAGCTGAGCTCGTCATGAACCCACCCACTCAATGAAACGCCCCGCACAGGGCGAAAATCGGCCGCGCACACAAGGGGTTAAAGAGAAGAGGCAGGGGGTGCGGAAAACCGGCCCCCGAAGTTCCCACGGTCCAGGAGGATGCAAACCTTGAGGGGGATGCCCTGGAGCCTAAGGTTGGGGGACCTGCCTGAGCTGACCCATTGGCAGCAGGAAGGAGGCCCCTCCAGGGAAGAGTTCTGCGAGGAGCAGAAGAAGTGCCCTTCTCTTGTGGGTTTGCGGCAACAGGCTGCAAACCAGGCGGCAGGTGATCAGTCTGGATCACATTGGATTTACTGGTAGAATGGTCTCCTGTATAGTGAGCCTAAGGTTGCTGAGCCTGGGTCAGCCCGTGTGCTGGTGGTACCCCAGCGCTTCAGAGCCTTCCTACTGGGTCTGGCTCATGATGTACCTTTAGCAGGACATTTGGGGCAAGACAAGAACTTTGAAAGGCTTGTCACCCACTTTTACTGGCCCCAAATGCGCAAGAGTTCAGATACTCATTGCAGGGCCTGTCGGACTTGCCAGGCAAGTGGTAAGAGTGGGAGGAAGCACAAGGCTCCTCTCCAACCTTTCCCTGTGGTCAGTACCCCCTTTGAAAGGGTGGGCACTGACATTGTGGGGCCTCTGGATCCCAAGACAGCCATGGGCAACAGGTTCATCCTGGTCTTGGTGGATCATGCCACCCGGTACCCAGAAGCCATCCCTCTCAGGACTGTGACGGCCCCCGTGGTGGGTCGTGAGTTGATGGGGATTTTCTGCCATGTGGGGTTCCCCAGAGAGGTGGTGTCAGACCGTGGTACCAACTTCATATCGAAGTATATGAAGTCCCTGTGGCAGGAGTGTGGTGTAACCTATAAGATCACCACTCCTCACCACCCCCAAGGTAATGGGCTGGTTGAGAGATTCAACCGGACCCTGAAGGGCATGATTATGGGTCGTGAGGAACCCATGAGGTGTAAGTGGGACGTCCTCTTGTCATGCCTTCTGTTTGCTTACAGAGAGGTGCCACAGAAGTCCTCAGGGTTCAGTCCCTTTGAACTGCTGTACGGCCATCCTGTGAGAGTACCTCTGAGTTTGGTGAAAGAAGGCTGGGAGAAAGCTCCCAGTAAACCTCTCCAGGATGTATATAGCTACATGCTGGCCTTCAGAAACCAGCAGAGGTGTTTCAGACAACTTGCTCAGGCGAATCTGGAAGCCAGCCAGGAAGAGATGAAACGGTGGTATGATCAGAATGCCACTCTGATCGAGTTTCAGCCTGGACAAAAAGTGTGGGTCATGGCCCCAGTGGAGCCTTGTGCGCTCCAGGATAAGTGGATTGGACCATTTGAGGTGGTGGAGCGCAAGAGTAACATCACCTACTTGGTGGACTTGCAGTCTCCTAGGAACCCTTTGCCGGTCCTGCATGTGAACCGCCTGAAGCCCCACTTGGAGAGGTCCGAAGTGGGCATGCTCCTAGCAACAGATGCTGGAATGGAAGAGGAGACCGAGCCTCTTCCTGACCTCCTGTCTGCAAAAGAGCAAGATGGGTCAGTGGACGGTGTGAACCTCTCTACCACCCTGACCCCTGAGCAGCAGAATGACTGTCGCCAACTGTTGGGACAGTTTCCTGACCTGTTCTCCCTGACCCCTGGTGCCACTCAGTGGTGCGTCCATGATGTGGACTCTGGGGACAGTCCTCCAGTAAAACATAAGATTTACAGAGTGACTGACAGGGTCAGAGCTTGCATCAAGGAGGAGGTCTCCAAGATGTTAGCGCTAGGGGTGATTGAGTCCTCAAACAGCCCTTGGGAAGCCTGATCCTTGTGCCCTGAGCCCTGAACCTGAACCCTTGCACCAGCACTTTATTCACAGCCCCTGGAGGGGCTGCAATGCGGTAAAAAGGACACTCGCAGTTCCCGCGGGCGGGAGGCCTGATCCTTGTGCCCTGAGCCCTGAGCCTGAACCCTTGCACCAGCACTTTATTCACAGCCCCTGGAGGGGCTGCAACGCGGTTAAAAGGACGCTCGCGGTTCCCGCGGGCGGGAAGCCTGATCCTTGTGCCCTGAGCCCTGATCCTGAACCCTTGCACCAGCACTTTATTCACAGCCCCTGGAGGGGCTGCAACGCGGTAAAAAGGACGCTCGCGGTTCCCGCAGCGCGGGACGCGCGCGGGACGCGCCCGGGCCATGACCGGGCCAAGACGGGCCCGTCTTAGCCCGTCATAGGCTGGGCTGGGCCCTGACTCTTTCACTTTTTATTTCATTTCATTAACCATCTGTGAGCCCGAACAAGGTATTGTGCTCTACGCCCTTTGCAACTTCCCCTATAAGTCGGCTGATAGCGGGGATTATTGTAGAGACTCATTAAGACTTGTCAAACGACTGTGATATTATTGTGACATAACCATGCCCTATATTTCTTATTTAGAAATTTATTAATTAGTTAGTGGTAAGATTTATATTCAGTTTTTGTGGAACTTTGTGGAATTACTGTGTGCTGATCTATATGAGGTAATATCTACTTTATATATTATTTGTATATTTTTAGTTATTGTCTTCTGTTGTATATTTCTCATCCCGATATGGGGAAGAGGAAAATGCCGAGTACCCAGATTAAAAAACCACAGAAATCCGGGGAGTATCCCCGTCAATCTTTATTAAATTATCTAACAGGTGCTGTGGGCGCTATTGAACGTCAGATAATTACAGTCGAAGAAGCTTTGAACCCAGGTTCTGAGATTGCAGATATAGAGGCTGGAAAATGCAGTGACCTAGAGTCTTCTCGCAGGTGCACTGCTGATGCTAATGGCTGTGCGGTAAATATATCCGATCATATATCGTGTAGTGAAATTGAAATAGAATCAGATACCCAACCACCGACTAAGCGCGCCAGAAATCCTGAGGGCCCGTCAGTTTTGGAGCTTTTGAGCCCAAACCTGCGTTCTAAATCAAGCACGAATCTATCGAAAACGCGTAAAAAATCAATAAAAAAGAATAACCCATCTTTAACGTGTAAGTCAGAGAACTGGGAGAAATCGCTAGTTAGTATTAATATGCATACACAAAATGAGGTGGAGAAACTAAAAGGTAAAATGGACGCAATGGATAAATTTGTAAGAGAAACCTTAAATAGTTTAACAGCTAAGATAAGTGCGATGGAGGGAATTTTAGTTAAATGTTTGGATAAATTGGAGCTCAGGCAGAAAGAAGAGTCCAATCAAGTGCCCAAACAGGTTTGCAATATTGATGTTATAAAGCCAGCTAATGACTATGGACATGGGCCAGTTGATTTAGCTCCACAGATCCAAACGGTTAAGTCGGGGCCATCACGTCCTACTATTTTACCCAACACCCTATATAAGTGCCCCTCTTTATGTCCTTTACCAGCTATTGGTAGTAGCTGTGATATGATAGCACCAATGAATAAGGGACCACAGCACTCTCACTTAGATCTCCCACCCGAGACTACCCCGTACATAGTGGTCCTGGCAAATGTCCCAAAACTAGAAATAGGGACACAAGAAACATGCGAGATTCTAAGGAATAAATCTCTACATTGTCTTGGTACGAGGTCGGGCCTAACAAGGGAGCTCTTTGATGAGTTTAAGATGGCCAGGAGAGTGGCATGGGTGGGAAGAGGACAGAAAACCCTTGTAGGGGACTGTGTAGTTTTAACTTTTAAATCCCCTAAACTAGTTAATTTGATCTTAAGTAGAGCAGAGACCCACACTGTGTTAGGACAAGGTGTTAATGTGGTTCCCTTGGGGTTTTTCTACCAACCAATTCATGGTAATAATATCAGGGTGAATTGGAATACAAACAACTTAATTCAACCAAGGTCATTTAACATCAGAACACACAATCGATTTGAAACTTTTAACAACCTTGAAGGAGTCGATTGACTGGGTTCTGTTGTATTACCTCGAGCTGTAACCACTGGATGCTTGTTCAACCCACTAAATGCAGGCTTAACGTCGCCAAGCTCATTTAATGATATACCCAATATCCACGGTGTCGCATCTGAGAATCAACTTAAGATTGTTAGTAATTTAAATCTAAACACATCTGATGCTGCTTTGCAAATCCCTACATCCCAACTAATAGTGGTACCACCTAAAATTGTAGAAGGAGATGTAATAGTTAATAAGAAAGATAGCTGCCAGTTTATGTTCTGGAATGTGGCGGGACTAAAATCAAAAGTGACCAATAATGAGTGGGCTGTTTTTATAAATAATTTTGAGATCATCAGCCTGCAAGAAACTTGGGCTGAGGAACCGATTCATCTTAACGGTTTTAGAACATTCCATACACCTGCAATAAGATCGCTCAATGGCAGAGCTAAGGGGGGTCTCTGTACTTATGTGTCTACTGTTTAAAACTGAAGAAGGTTGAATTAACGGTTGATAATCCGTACTATCAAATGCTAAGTTTACAGGTTAAACAGGGTCTTTGTCTGATTTTATTAAACTTTTATAATAATATCCCTCCGGCGATATTAGAGCAGACATTAAGGAATATCTCTAATGATTTAAATGATCTACAACAGCATTCAACCAAAGAATTTATCATCATATGGGGAGGTGACTTTAATACTCCTATATGTCGTATGGCTGTAACAGGGGTTTGTGGATTAACATATGCAAAAGATTTTGGTTTCCAACATTTCCCACACACATCATATGGTGATTGGTTGAACGATATTATGTTTTCCTTGGATTTGGGGTTTGTCAACTGTCTTTGTATGCCTATGGTACCTTTCCGCCCAACGTTTAATGGACGTGTTGCTTCTACTATTATTGATTTTATTATGATTACAACGCGACATTCTTCACGTGTAAAAGATTTTATTACTCATGATATTGCCCTAAGTGACCATTACCCTCTTAGTATTGCTGTAGAGATTTTTAAATCAGATTTCACTATGAGAAGCTGCCCTGTAAAGCTACTGCAAAATATCTCATTATGCAGACAAAATGGTTACGCATTAAGGTGGGAGAAATTGGATCCGACAGATTTTGTTAAACAATTGGTGTTGCAGAAGAAGGAGATGTTTTTCTCATGTTTAGATCCCCTGACTCCCCATTGTAAAATAATAGAGAATTTTTCAATAATCTCTACTCATATTAAAGAACTTTTGTGGGTAAAAACAAAGAAGCGCAAAGCTATTAGTGAAGGGTGGTTTGATTCACAGTGTACGAAGGCTCACTCTAAATTGAAATGTGCTCTTAATGTTAGAGTAAAAGATCAAGTTCATATTAGGATAGCTAGAAGGAACTATCAAAGAGCACTAAAAGAGAGGAAGTTAGCATTAAAAAAGGAAGCATGGGATGCCCTACATGAAGCCTCTATTAATCGTGACCCCACAGCTTTCTGGAGGGCAGTAAATGCCCCATTCATGGCTGGGAATGAAAAAGCAACCATTGAAATAGCTATTCCTGAGATGGACTGGATAACACACTACTCAAGATTGTATAGAAATACTGAGTGGGAAGAGACGGGATTAATGTTTAATGCTGGACAGGAATCCCCACCTACTTTCCAGAAGTTAGCCTTGGACTTCACCTTAAGTGAGGTTAACGCTGCTATTAAGGCAAGTTCTGGAGGTAAGGCCCCGGGCCCAGATTGTGTACCTATTGATTTATTTAAATCTAATCTGGAACTGTGGGGTCCACTTTTAACTCAGGTTTTTAATGCTTGCTGCTCTATGGGATTTTTAAGGACATGGTACGAATCTATAATCGTACCTATTTTTAAAAAAGGAGATAGGGCTGATCCTGTATGTTATCGTCCTATCTCCTTGTTGGACTCCACAGTTAAGATTGCAGGGAGAGTGATCTTGGAAAGGTTACAGGCCTGGGCGGATGAAAATGCAGTCATAAGCGATTTGCAATATGGCTTCCGTAAAGGCTTGGGCACTATTGAACAAGGATTAAATTTGCACATTTTAGTAGATAAGTATACAAAATCTAAAAGAGAAAGGCTGTTTTTAACTTTTGTCGACTTGACTGCGGCATTTGATTGCGTTGTCCATAATGAACTTTGGGCAATTTTAGAGAGGCTGGGGGTAGATGTTTTATTAATTTTGTTTTTAAGACAGCTTTATTCTGAGGCAAGGGCTAGTGTGCGCTATGGCTTGGGGGGGAATGCACTAAGAGTTTTAGAGTAGGTAGAGGCGTTAGACATGGCTGTGTTTTAGCTCCGTTTTTATTTACTTTATATATTAATGAGTTAGAAGATATCCTTGTCAAGGAGTGTAGGGATACTCCAACAGCCTTAACACGCCCAATTCCTGCGCTCCTATACGTGGATGATGCGGTCCTTATGGCCCGCACTCCGCTGGGCCTTCAAAGAGTTGTTGATTCCTTCACAAAATTTATGATTAACTTGGGCCTTAGAATAAACTGTTCGAAAACTTTTGTAATGAATTGCGGGTGCGAGGCTAAGAAAAAGGCCATCCCTATTTTTATTGATTCAAAGACAATTGAGAGTACTAAAACCTTTTCTTATTTAGGAATTTTATTTAATAACTCTGGATCTTGGACTCGAGCAGTAATGGCCAGAAAGCTTTTGTTCAACAAATCACTGATGGCATTATTAAATTTTAGTAGGAAGTTGGGGAAACGTTTACCGGATGACCTGATAAAAATTTATAAAGCAAAATGTGTTGCGGTTGCCACCTATGGTGCCGGCATCTGGGGTATTGCTAATGTTAACTCGCTCCAGTTGGCCGAAAATTTGTTTTTCAGGTTTCTTTTGGCTGTACCAGATAGTACGTCAAATTTTATCTGTCATAGCGAATTAGGTATGCCATTCCTGGAAGATTTGATTAAGATACAGCCTGTTCTTTTATGGCACAGGGTTTGGACCACTGATGAGGCCTCCTTCAATAGACATATTTTGAAGGACGCAATGGGTCTGGATGGGGCCAGACACATAAGATGGTTGGAATATGTCAAAAAATTCATAATTCGAATAGGCCATGAAGATTTTTATACTGATCCTCTCACTTTGTGTAATGTGACGAGAAAAGAACTAAAGAGTGTATGCATGCAGTGTTTAAATGAAATGAGAATTATGGCCGAAAGTGGAAAAATAACGGTTCAAACACATACTCAAACTTTGGCAACTCTGACTATACAACCGTATATTATATTTGTAACTAGAGATTATGATAGATTTTTGTTGACAAGATTCAGATTAAACACTTTGCATAGGTCCCTGAGTTTCCCCGAGCAAAATGATTGGTCACGATCCTTGTGTAAATGTCCTTGTGACAATATTTCCGAACAATCAACGATGCATATTTTGTTATTTTGTAGTTTTTATTCAACATTCAGGAATAGGTGGATTAAACCGGTTTTAAGGAGATTCGGATTGAGACAGTGCCGCCCTGCATATCTCGCTTTACAATTTTTAGATAATGAATTTATTATTATCTCTGTCATTGCCTTTTTAAAAACAGTTTTTAAATTATGTAAATCTATTGTGATATGACTTTTTATTAAGGATTTATGTATATATTGTCTTTTACATCTGTTTGTCAGTGATTTAATATGTGCTTTTATGGTTTACATGTTATGTAACCGAATAAAGTTCTTTGATGATGAGTCCTCAAACAGCCCTTGGGCCAGCCCAGTGGTCTTGGTCCCAAAGGCTGCCGCACCCGGTGCCACACCAGAACTCCGGTTCTGTGTGGACTACCGAGGGCTCAATTCAGTCACCAGGACTGACGCGCACCCCATCCCCAGAGCTGATGAGCTCATTGATCGGTTGGGGGCTGCCCGGTACCTCAGTACGTTTGATTTAAAGTCTGGGTACTGGCAGATCGCCTTAACTGATGGGGCAAGAGAGAGGTCAGCATTCTCCACACCAGATGGGCACTACCAGTTCCGGGTGATGCCCTTTGGGATGAAGAATGCCCATGCCACCTTTCAGAGGTTGGTCAACCAGGTGATGGCTGGACTGGAGGATTTCAGTGCCGCCTACCTGGATGACATTGCAGTGTTCAGTGCCACTTGGGAGGAACATTTGCACCACCTCTGGGAAGTGTTGAAGGCGCTGCGGAGGACAGGCCTCACGATCAAGGCGAGTAAGTGCCAGATCGGGCAGGGTTCTGTGGTGTACTTGGGACACCAGGTTGGGAGCGGCCAGGTGGCGCTCCTACACCCCAAGATTGATACCATTCTGGCTTTGGAACCCCCAAGACCCAGACAGAGGTGAGAGCCTTTTTAGGACTTACAGGAGGTTTATCAAGGGGTATGGCAGCATTGTTGCACCCTTGACAGAGCTGACTTCCAGGAAGCAGCCCCAGAAAGTGAACTGGACTGATGCCTGCCAGAAAGCTTTTGATGCCCTGAAATCTGTCATGTGCAAGGCGCCCGTGCTTCAGGCGCCCAACTTCTCAAAGGAATTAATTGTGCAGACAGATGCTTCAGAGCATGGTGTGGGGGCTGTGCTTTCACAGAAGAATGAAGAGGGCCTAGACCAACCTGTAGCCTTCATCAGTAGGAGGTTACTTCCACAGGAACAGAGGTGGAGTGCGATTGAGCGTGAGGCATTTGCTGTGGTCTGGGCACTGAAGAAGTTGAGACCATACTTGTTTGGGACTCACTTCCGGGTTCAGACAGACCACAGGCCCCACAGATGGTTGATGCAGATGAGGGGTGAGAATCCAAAGCTGTTGAGGTGGTCCATTTCCCTACAGGAGATGGACTTTACGGTGGAACACCGCCCTGGTACAGAACACGCCAATGCTGATGGTCCTGTCCAGATTTTTCCGCCTTAGTGAAGAGAACTCCCAAGAGGGTGGGTAGTTCTCCCCACATTTCAGCTGGTGGGACACGTGTTAGACTTGGCACCATTGGCGTGGGTCTCCCTTCCATTTTTTGCTGTTGCCTCATCTGTTTTTGCTGGTCTACATGCTTTGGGCACTTTGCCACTGCTGTTCAGTGCCAAAGTGCAAGTGCTCCCTTTTGTAAATTGATGTAATGGATTAGTGATTCCATGATTGGCTGATTTGATTTACTTGTCAGACCCTAGTACAGTGCACTATGTGTGCCCAGGGCCGGTAAATCGAATGCTGCTGGTGGGCTTGCAGCACTGATTGTGCCACCCACAGAAGCAGCCTGCAAAATGTGACTCAGGCCTGCCATTGCAGAGCCTGTGTGCAGTCTGGGACTGCCATGTCGACTTGGCAAGTGCACCCACTTGCCAGTCTCAAAACCTTCCCTTTTCTACATGTTAGTCACCCCTAAGGTAGGCCCAAGGTACCCCTGTGGGCAGGGTGCATTGTATGTGAAAGGTAGGACATGCCCTGATGTATGTGGCATGTCCTGATAGTGAAATACTGCCAATTTCGTTTTTCACTATTGCAAGGCTATCTGTTCCCATAGGCCAGAATGGGCAGTTAGTTTATAACATCTTATAAACATAACTGGCCCTAGGAACAAGATAGAAAAATAAAGTTTAGTATGCCTGAACTCAGAATGTCAAAGTGCATCTTTTAGTGTGGGTGATTTTTACAATCTGTGTTTGAAAATACCACTTTTAGAAAGTGGGTATTTTCTTGCCTAACCATCCAATGGGCCTCTGCTAGGTTTGTGTATTGCATGTCTGGCTTGTGAGTGACAGGAACTGGGAGAGGGCAGTGGCTCCGGCAGTCTGATGAGTCAGGGCTGGGCTGAATGAGACCTGGGTTGAATTTAGAGTAGGGGGAGGAGATTTCCTTTCACCTGCCTGGGCCAGGTCTGCTTTCAACAATGCTGTCTCCACCTCCTGCCAGGAAGCTGCACCAGTGAGGACAGAACTGGTTTTGGCTGGGTACAGACACTCTCTGCCTTCAGAGAACAAAGAATTTGTGGGTATAAAAAGGGGGACCCAGACCCCAGAACTTTAGATCACTTCTGGGAAATCAAGAGGAACCTTTGCCGAGGAGAAGAGCCGGAGAAGCTGAGGAGGAATACTGCCCCTGTGCTGTTTGCTGTCTGGGGTTGGCCTGCAGTGGCTGCTTGCTGCCAAGGAAAGGAGAAAAAGGACTTTGCTGTTTGCTTTGTCACCTGCTTGAAGAAGAAGATCTCCAAGGGCTTGAAACTGAGCTTGCCTCCTGTTCTGAAGTCTCAGGAACACAAAGACTTCACCCCTTCTGTCTTCCTGCATCTAGAACTGCTGTTTTAGCTGATACAGAAGGAAATTGCAACACCGACGCCGGCGAGCGAAGCCGTAACCTGCATCGAAGTCGTGAGCGCTGCTCCGACATGCGACGCAGGCCCACCGCCAGCTGCCATGCCACATCGACGCCAGCGAGCGATGCCGTAACCTGCCCGAAGCCGTTAGCACTGCTCCGACTTGCGACGTGGGCCCGACGCCTGCTGCTGTGCCGCATCGACTCTGAAGCCGACTTCTTCATCGCGGAGTCGATCCTCGACGTGGGTGACCCCTGAATCCATCGACATCGCGACATCGTAAGGAACAGTGGTTTCGGCGCCATCGTGACGTCACCTCCCTGACGCAGTAAGGACCCGTCGTCTCGCCTCCCCTGCGCTGCAGTAAGGAACAGAGGCTACACCTCCCCTGGGGTCGTAAGGAACCGATGCCGCGCAGCGCCTACGAAGCCGCACCTCCCCAATGCCGTGAACTGTCGTTGCTTTCATCATTTCCAAGGTACTGTTCTTTGTGGGTCTACTTGACCCTGGGCCCGACGCCGCGCACTTCGCGGCCGGCGCCGTACTTTGGGATTTCCACCGGTCACGACGTCATTGTAACTCCAAGTGGAGTTATTTGTTGCTACAAGCTTTATTTGAGTGAATAACCTATTTTTAAGGATATCTTGAGAACTGTATTGTGGATTTTTGTCATTTGGTCTTGTTTTGGTTTAGATAAAGATTATTTATTTTTCTAAACTGGTGTGGTGTCCATTTGTAGTGTTTTCACTGTATTACTGTATGTGTTCACAAATGCTTTTTTTTTCTTAGAGTTTTATATAGCGCGAACTAGACCCGAGACATCGGGTATCAGAGCGCTTTACATGAGCACCAGTTTCGTTACAGATGGACACATTCATTTTTGTTAGGCACGGGGAGATTAAGTGATTTGCCCAGAATCACAGGATGTTGAGCATCGTTGCCGAGACTCGAACCCGGTTCCCCAGCTTCGAGGTCGACCGCTCTAGCCGTAAGGCCACATACTGCCTCTGAGATAAGCCTGTCTGCTTGTGCCAAGCTACCAAGGGGGTGAGCAGGGGTTATTTTAGGAGTGTATCTCCCTTAACCTGACTAGAAGCAAGGGTCCCTATTTGGTCAAAGGTACCTACCTTTGCCAACTAGAGACCCCCATTTCTAACAGGGACATTTCATGTTGGACGGACTGCCACCGCCCGGCCATTGGTGGCGGTGCCTCCAACATCCTGGGAATCGATCTGACTGGCGGATTACAATACCGACGGTCGGAGCTCAGGGAATAGGCGGGGTAGAACCGTCGCCTCCGACAGGAACAAAGATGAGATTCCAAACCCTACAATGGGGGTGGTGCCTGTGCAGGTGGCACTGTAGGGATTAGGTTATTCCTTTTCGACTTCCTTTTCATGACGGTCCCACTGCAATGAAAAGGCAGCCGGAAAAGGACTGCAGGGGCCCCAAACAGGGCGCCCATCCCCCGTGGTGCAAATGTAGTGCCCCGACACACATCCATGCACTATGTGCCAGGCACCCCATGGTGCCTGGCAGTAGGTGCATGGATGTGCACAAACTGCCTTTTCCACTGCAGTTTGTGCTGCGGCTCTTTTCCTGGGCCGCAGCACAAGCCACAGTAGCAAAAAGCTACACGGCGGTCTAATTATTATATGGTGGGTGGGACTCCTGACTCCTTGTCGGTCGGTCTCATTTCCACTGCGATGTCAGTCGGGCATCCGACCAACCGCCATCGTAATTAGGCCCTATATTTTGTGCTGCCTGGAAGATTTTGTAGTTATTAATTCAGTCCTGCTTGGATTCCATCCTGAACGTACATATCAACGAAGACTAAAAATCTTCTTGCTGGTAGAATGTTTGGGCTGCTTCTGAGAAATTGAATAGAAGGGAGGGGTTATTGTTGATCATGTATCTGGGGATGTCCTACTGGGGCGTGGGCAGCAATAAGAGGCCGAACAAAGGGCCAAAGCTAAGGTCTGGTTTTTGCCATGGTTATGAGAAAAGAAAGTTTAACTGGCTGAAGCCTTTCATCAGGGAAGCCTTCTCAGCCATTCCAAACCTATTCCCAAATGAACAATTCCCCCTTGGGGTGAACCATTCTCGAACCACATTGTAGGTAACCCAGAACCTCATCAGGGACCGAAGCTCAGCAATGTAGTCATTCCCAAAAGCACGTTTTAGAATTTAGTACATGAACAGCATAATTGTTAAAAATATAAACATTAATTTCTTTAAAATGATTTTGCAATTCACTTTTATTGGAATTAACCTGCATAATAAGCTTGTTTATCTACGACTGGCATTCAGTCTATAACATGGAACCATTGATTTTATTATTTGTTTATGATTTCCGTTAAGCGAATCGTGTGTGTTCTGAGACTCTCTCAAAACCAGGCATTTCCCCACAGACACAGAATGGGAACAGTATTAGATACATCAGGCCCAATGTCTTAACGGTTGAGAAATTGAAAGTAAGGCATAATTTATTCAGTTGAGAATTTTGAAATATTGCACAGTGGAATCTTTTAAACCAGGCCCAATGTCGAGGTTTGGATTAGGAAAAAATATTTCTACTGTGAAGGTCAATCTCTAAAATATTTAACAATGCATGCCTCATAGTTTGAAAGCCTACTGTTTGCTTTGTCTGAACACACTGGAAATGTAGGATTACTGCACAATGCGTCTCAACTGGCACACAGGGGACTGTGCATTCACCGCACAATCAGATAGGCTGTGAAGCATCCACTAGAGACTGACTGCTTGTTCTGAATTATACATATGCAGGGACTGGTAAATGAAGCAAGCACTTGGAAATACAACTGAGGTGCACAAACATGAGGAATGTGGAGTCTTTGACAATGTATTCCGATGACAATGAGTAAATGCACATCTATTGAAACACCTAACTACAGCAGCATTTTGTGTTTTTTTGTATGTTTTTTTAACCAGGGAAGCAAAAATGTGATCCTAGTATTTATTATTCAGACAATAAATCTGAATCATAGTAAATCTTGGATAAACGTACACCAAAAACTGTAATCAATTTAAGTAATTGAGTAATCTAGACAGGAAATGGAATTGCTCTTAGATGAGGTAAATGTAATTGTTTTGTAAAGAGAAATCAAACTTCACTTTGAAAAATGGCTATTCTGAGGACTCAATTTTCCATGCTTTACACATCTGAATTTCATAAATTCTTCGTTGTTGTTTTTGTTCAGCTTTCATAACTCAAACAATTTGTAAATATGGGGTGTCTTGGTCAAACATATCAAACACGGAGCTCCTTTTCATTTTTCACTTTTTGTATAAATAACGATCATGAACAAAACTCCTTATCTGAAATCACAGATGACATTTTACCGCTTGTTTGAATTCAGCTGAATTCTGGTTAAAAAGTGCCTGTTCTTGGTAGAGGTGGAAGCGGGAGAATAGGAAAGCTCTGGAGAGACAAGCGCATTACATGCCTCTTACGTTACATCGCCCCATGAAAACAAACAGTGCAATATCCTTTTTTTGGATGAATTGCAATGTAGAACATAGATAGCCAAGCCCAACAGTTTATTGGGATTCGTTTTTAAACGCCCAAACAAGAAAGCGCTAGGTTCCAACAATGAACTTTACACTACAATAGACAAAACAATCACCTTCACGGTATCATCACAGCAATCTCTGTAGAACCAGGGGTCAAGGATGCTAAATCTAGCATGTTGACATTGGGCCCACATATGCAAATGTGAAGGCGTCACACCACAAGGCCATCTCTAGAACCTCCATCACCTCCAGTGCCTGTCCCTACTATTCTTCTTTTGTTTCTGCAAGTATACTTGGGCACAACAACCCTTGAACTCAGGCTCAGGGTGTACACTATCCTCAGCCTTTGTATACTAGTTATAGATTACTAGTCCATTACTGGCGTAGAAATATTTAACCTTCCTTGTGACTATATATTTTGGAACATTTCACTTGAATCAATTTCTTTATTGAGTCTGAAATAGGAGTAAGTCTGTTAGTGCCCAATGGCATGTTTGTGAGAGCATTCAGTAGATGGGTTCCTAGTCAGGTATGATCCTGCAGCCAAGACATTCCACACTGTCTTTTTTGTCTTTACATTATATTGTCAATTTGTGACCAAGAAGCTGAATAGGAAATGTTTTAACACAGTGCAAACATAAAAGGTCTGTATTTTACTGTTGTCACGATTATCCATTTAGTTAACAAGAGAGTTGTATGCCAGAATATCAGTACAAAAAAAGATCTGCCAAATATTCTGACCAAAATATTGACTAAGAAAATATCATGAAGGTATTTATGTATATGTATGCACCTATTTACTGTTCTTAACTCCACAACTAAGGGCCTAATTACGATGTCAGGCGGACTTAAGTCTTGAAGGAAGTGACCCGATTAGGGCCACCCGGGCCAATCTCGACCTCCTCTAGCCTTCCAAGAATGAAGAGTCGATGACGCAGTAGAGAATACAAACAATCTAGTTTATTCCCTGCAGTGGAGTCCAATCAGACCAGCCTCCTATGATGGCTGACGAGGGACTGACTGTTACAAGCATAACGTTACATTTTGTATGTTGCGGAGCCTACAAAGACCCGCCTACCATGGAAAAATACAAGTAGGTGTCGTAATACAATGGGGGTACAGAACATAAGTCTCGATTCTGCAGCCTGGTACAAGCTATCTACATTTCAAGGTTGTCTGGCCTATCCTCCCCTCTAGATAGATGGGAGAAGGCCTCGATCTCAGAAGAAAGGCATGCGCTAACATGGGCATTGAAGAAACGAAACTTACCAAGAACCATTTCTCGTAAATGAGCAAAATACAGTTTTGAGTATGCAAGTAACAGTTTTGATTGCATCAGAACATGGCGTCTTTCTAACTAAAATGGCGGCACAGATGTCCACCAAACTGGCGCGACATCTGTATCAACTCATTACATATTACACACAATACATAAATATAATGTATTTAGCCATATAAATGCTAACAAAACATGCATAACATAACATATCTGGGACGCGCGCAGAGTAAGACGCCTAACTCTCTGTCAAAATTGCTTTTACTTGTTCACAAATTTTTAACTGCGACTCTGTACTTTTAAATTTGAACTTGCCGCACCTTGTACTGCGCTCCCACCTGTATTTTTAATACTGTACTTTGGTACCTTTATTTTTAATTTCGCCGTACTTGCACTTGCACTTCGATCCTACCTGTATCTGGGGATCCCGCTTACGCCACTTCGCTCCTACTCGTCACTTCGGATAGGCAGGCACCTTCCGCCCCGCTCCCCGGTCCACCACGGGTTTTCCCGATTGAGTGGAGGGAGCTGGTGGCATTTAGGGCTCCTGACTTCCGGTTCCAAGTCGGGGGGGCGGAGCTCTTTTGGTCAGCAGTCTAGCTGCTGTACCTACTTTAACTCTATGCCATTCACGACGCGCAGCGGACGCGCGCAGCGGGCGCGCCTCTGGCGCGCCAAAGGCAAACCCGTCTGCGCCCGTCCGAGCCCAACCGGGGCCAGGGACCACGACCCTTGCTCCGAATAAGAGGACTATTACTAGCTACTCCCAAAAACAGTTGTTGGATCTCCGTAGGAGGCCGCAGCATGATTGTACACTACTCAAGTTGGAAACCTTGGACTCTAACTGTGTCTGCTGCAGATTTGCTTTTGATACACGGTCTCGTAAAGAACACAACGCAAGTATTACTACATCCATCAATAATAATGCACAGAAAAAATCCTTTGCAAAAAGTAGTGCTTCACTCATCAAGGAATTTACCTTTTTTAACATTAATTGCCGATCGCTTCCCAAGCATAAGGCCGACATCTTTGACCTCCTGATGAGTGAGCAGCCCGACGCTATTTTTCTCACAGAAACATGGTTGCACGGGAGCTTTGGCCCTGATGTAGTGTCTGCTTTGCCCCCAACTACGCGATAATTAGGAAAGATAGGGGAGTTAAAACGAGGGGTGGCATTGCAGTTATCTATAACAATTTGTACACGTGTAAATTTGAAGACTTACCCTTTAAGGGATGCGAGGCCAGCCTATTTAAACTTGCCTTGGCCCCACAGTTTACATTCTCAGGGATCTTGCTCTATCGCCCCCCGGGGCCTGCTGGGCCATGGGCTGCGTATTTTCCTGACCTTATTGCTCCCCATCTTCTGGACGCTGCCAACTTTACCATTTTGGGTGACTTGAATATTCACTTTGATGACCTAACATGTATGACGAGCACTTCACTGATCTCTGACTTGGCAGCAATGAATATTCCACTTCGTAATTCAGGTTCTACCCATGTGGCGGGCCATCTGTTGGACCCCATTTTCTCAAATTTACCTAATATTCTTTGCTCTACAGCTCTTCCAGTACTTTGGTCAGATCATTTTTTGGTCGGTTTCAGGGTCAGGAAGGAACTGCAGAGTGCATCCACGTTAGCTTTGGGTACCAAGCCCAAATCAAGAGACTGGAGGAAATTAAATATAGAAGTCTTTAACAAACTCCTATCTAAAAATGCCCCTGTCATCACTCTAGTTGGTATGGCAGATCTGGATACCATCCAAACTTGGATTTTAAAATCCATTGATGCGTGCCTCCCATCTTCTATTAAAAAGGTGAACAATCACTGCCCTCCTGCCCCTTGGTTCTCCGAAAGATTAAAAATAGAGAAAAGTAAATGCAAAGCGTTAGAAAGACGCTGGAGGAAGGACTACGCACCCGAATCCAAACTCACATATAAATTGGCAAAAAGGGACTACCATTCTCTTTGTAATGCTGCCCGAGCTGAATATGTGAGCGCCACCATTTCTATGGCACAGAATAGCTCCAAAACCTTGTTTAAATTAGTTAAAGAACTATCTGATGCAGCTAGCCAACCCACCCCCCCTGTGCTCACCGAATCTCAATGTGAGGATCTAGCCAAGTTTTCTCTCAGTAAAGTGGAGAAAATCTACTCGGCATTGAATGTTGAGCCAGCTAACATTATACAACAAACTAAGAACTCCCCTCTAACATCGGGTAGTACTGAACTGCTGGACTGTCTAACCGTCGAACCTACCAATAAATTGGAAAATTGGTCGCCCCTCGATATAACCTCTTTTAGACGGCTTTTAATAGTCTTAAATCCGGCTCTCCTAGAGATCCCCTTCCCATCGCCGTGCCTCAGAAGCTCGAGCTGTCTTCACTAAAGTTAATTATGGAGTTGCTCAATGCCTCCTTACAGAAGCAATTGTTCCATCTGAATGGAAGCAAGCCATGGTTCTTCCACTTTTGAAAAAAGCCAATGCTGACCCGGCAGAACCATCTAATTTCCGTCCGATTTCTTTACTCCCAGCTTTTTCCAAAATCTTAGAAAAACATATTAACCTGCAATTGTCTCACTTTGTTGACTCCCAAAAATGTCTGCACCCCTCACAGTCCGGTTTCAGAGCAGGTTTCTCAACAGAAACTACTCTCCTTGGAGTCACAGAAACACTGCGTCACCATCTGGATACTGGTGAAACTATGGCACTCATATTGCTTGATTTGAGTGCCGCTTTCGACACAGTATCTCACACCATGTTACTGAAAGCCTTACAATCAATGGGTGTTGTCGGCTCTGCACTCAACTGGCTTACTGAGTTTCTGGCCGACCGTACGTTCCAGGTCTTCTCTCCGTCAGCCAGTTCTAAGACCCATGTATCACCTCACGGAGTACCGCAGGGCTCCATTCTCAGCCCTCTATTGTTTAATGTTTATGTCAGGCCTTTGGCGGTGATCACTGAAGACGCTGGGTTGTCTATTTTCTCCTACGCCGATGACACCCAGATAATCTTCTCCCTCTCCACTGAAGGGGCGTCTAAGCCATCATCTCTCCAGTCAGGGCTGAGGAATATTGCATGTTGGATGCAAGCCAACTTGCTTAAACTCAACGGCGAAAAGACGGAAGTGCTAATTTTGGGGAAGAATAAAGATCTCTGGGGCCCCCAACACTGGCCTTCTGATATGGGTGCGTTACCCCAACCTGCGCACCAGGTTCGCAATTTAGGTGTTATCATTGATGACCAGCTATCAATGAATCAACAAGCAGTTAAGATCGCCTCAACCTGCTTCACCATCCTTAAATGGCTCAAAACAATTCTTTGGATGTTGCCGGGTCCCACTCAAAGTCATGTACAAAAACAATTGGTACGGGGGAATTAATATATACATTTTATTTATAACATAGGGAACATTCAATTACCCTAGTTCCAGTCTTTAGTACTTCAGAAATTTTTCACCTAAGTAAATTTAAGGCACACATACAACATGGGACCGATCTTTAAACAAATTAATTGCTCCAGGACATACAAAAATACATAAAATATATACAAAACAAACACTACTAAAGACAACTCTACATTACCAATACCCCACAATGTTATCTCTAAATATGGTGTTCACCCATTGGATCAAGGTGATCCACTTAGAGGTAGTCAAAGAGTATACACTGAGGCAAAAGTGCCTTTTCTTTAGCTCTCTTGTGTCACAAAAAGTTACAAATCACTCTTTGTTAATTTAGCGCAGACTCCTCCAAAGAAAATGTCACTCAAAGAACTGTGGTCCAGGCTCTTGTCACTTCTAGGCTGGACTATGGCAACGTCCTGTATTTAGGAGCCAATAAGGATGTGATACGTAAACTTCAGGTGGTACAGAACTCGGCTGCTAGGTTGCTCAGCCAGGTTCCCAGAATGGCTTCCATCTCAGGCTCTCTTCGTGAGCTTCATTGGCTCAGGGTGGAAAACCGCATTAAATTCAAGGCCCTGAGTTATATGCACAAAATCAAATCTGGCACGGCACCTCAGTACCTGAATGCCTTAGTCTACCCTTACCTTCCACCGCACCTTCTTCGTTCCTCCACTCAGGCTAAATTTTCGGTTTCTAGAACCAGACTGTCGCGAATGGGTGGTCGGTCTTTTTCTTGTCTGGGCCCCTCTTTGTGGAATTGTCTTCCCTTGTCACTTCGTAATGAAACCATCTATGCAAATTTCCGTAAGTGTTTAAAAACTTGGTTATTTAATCAATAGTTCCCTTTCTTCTCTGTTCGTGTCAGGCGGCACCGGGAAACCTCTGGGTAGCTGTGCGCCTTATAAAATTAAATAACAATAACAATAACAATGAAGTAAAATATGAGTAAGAGGTAAAAATATGTTTCAATTCTATCAGACCCTCCTTTTAGCATGTTTAGCTAAATCATCTTTATTTGCGCTATCAGGTAAGGGTCTTTACAATTCTAATAGCTAAGAGCAAACTTTATTGGATAAACAATAATGTGGCTAAATAGTATCACATATAGTGATAAAGTTCACTGAAAAAGAATTGCGGTATTAATCATCAGCAACACAAGTACCATCAGAAACAGAATTGGCAAGGGAAGTACTTGATCCAAAAACTCCCTCATCCAACTGCATAAGGGTGTCAAGCTCTTGTTGAAGCATTATTTTAGCATTTGTGTCATGAATCGAACTTCTTTTGGGTGCAAGATAAGTGGCGCAATATGAACAACATAAAGGAAGACACTGTATCAGGACACAGCAGCAAATTAGAATAACAATGAAATATATCACTTTCTCTAAGATCCAGCCCCAACCACCAAACAGGGACCAACTCCAATTGCCACTCTCCATGCCCTTAACGTTCTCCAAAATGTCTAAAATATGTTGGGTAATATTTTTCTCCATATTCGTGATGCCAACCACGCACTGATCTCCTATCACAGCGCATGCTCCACCATTCTTAGCTAGGATAAAATCTACAGCATACCTTGTTTGTTCGGAGTATATGCGCATACTTTCTAATTGAGTGGTGATGTGTCGTAAAGCTGCCACTGTCGAATTGGATAAAATTTGGAATTTACATCCAAAATACTCTCTAGCACTTTCACCTCTGGCCATAGCAGTACCACCGAATGTGATAATAGAAGAAAGGATGTACCCAAAAGTAATACCATTGCTATAATTATTAACTTCCAAATCTGTAACTCCTTCGCAGAATTCCTTGGTGAATGTTCTTTTTACCCATCTTATTTTTGGTTTACTATGCCTACAAGGTACCCCAAGAGGTAACACCATTCCCAAAGCTACATCTTCTGTACCATTGTACATATTAGAATAGGTGCCATTGAACAGAAAATAAAAACCGGGGTGCGCATAGAGTGGACCATGGTAATCTAATGGAGCATATCTAGTGCTCATGCCTTTCATACTAGGGTCATCCTTTTTTCCTAAACGTAGGATATTTTTGTATACTATTTCTCCTGAACAGTTAAGATACAAATAAGTATCAGTACAATTTAATTCAGGGCAACACGCAGGATATATTCCTGCCTCTTGAGTGACAGTCAGATCTTGATAATGCCATCCTGTCAGTGTAATATTCCGTTTGCTGAAATATAGATTACCACAATACATTTCAGGCCTACATCCCGGATATCCCCAAAGAATTTTCGGTGGGTATCCAGAAAAACATTATTGTGCATAGTGCGCTTCTGACGATCTGAGGGAACCGCTTGATACAAGACACATGACGATGTGACCCCAGAGCATTCCATTACCCAGAACAGCGCCCCTCCCTCAATAGGAGCAATAATATAAATATGACCCAAAAGATCTTTTTCTTGAGCAACCATTCATAACTAACACGCTCTGGGCGCATATCAATAAGACCTTGTTCATCTACTGCAAGGGGGCGACCAAAAAGATACATTTTCCCTATATTTATATTCATAAATCAAAGCATCAAAAGAAAGAACAACTTAAAATGGAGCCAATGATGGAAAAAGCACAAAAGAATCAAAAATAAAAATAAATCAAAAGGAATTGTGAATCAGGGTCCTTTCCAAGCCTCCCTGGCAGGCTTCTATTGTCCATTCCTCAATGGTGCTATCGAGCACTCTCGCGTTGGAGCCACACCGTTGCAGCTCATCGGCAAATGTTCACTGTTCTTAGGATAGGGCACTGTCCCTCCTTGGAAAATACCCTCAACTTATCCTGTCCTGCATAACAGGAAGTGCACCAATCTTCTGATCCCTAATCTAACAGGAAGATGCAAAAAAAACAGGGGACTTTTGTTGCTTGTCTTATGCAATGAAGTCCATCCCTAACTACACTCACTTTTCTTTTGGTGCACCACCTTTCCGTCGAGGAAGCAAATTATACCTGTTTTTTCCAGGCACGGTCTCATCTTGAAGTAGAATCTGAAATTCAGGGGACGTTAGGACTGACACTCAGGTTCCAGAGGGTCAGATAAGGTGGAACCCTGAGCAGCCCTTATTTCCGGGGGAACTGCTTCGTTTAGCACATCATCATTTTCTGCCTCTGTTTGCGTCCATACCAATTGAGCATCCAAGAACGGAAGGAATTTCGGGACCTTGTCAGTTTCATGATCTCCGATGCCTTCTCTCACCCACGGGTCGTAGGGCAGGGGCAAAGGCACTCTCTTACAGTGAGAGGCATGCACCCAGTTCTTCCGTCCTTCCACTCTCACTGCCGTCCTTGTGGCGATAAGGACCAAATAAGGCCCCTTCCATCTTGGCTCCAAGACGTCCTTTCTCTGAAAGCTTCTAATCAGTGTGTAGTCACCTGACTGAATCGAGTGCCCAGGCCCCTCAGGTGCTGGAGGCAGCGCCTCGTGTATCTGTTGATGACTAGAACATAAGCTTTTAGTAAGTTTATACATATAGTCAACCAACAAAGGGTACTCTATATCCGAGAATCTCTTCAGTCTAGGGACACCCCACACATTCGCTGGATGACCGAAAACTCATTCATAAGGAGATAATCCGGTCCTGGAATGGGCAGTCATTCTAGTGGACAGCAAAGCAAGAGGTAATGCATCTGGCCATTGCAACCCAATACTCTCTTTCACCTTTGCCAACTTTAACTTGAGAGTACCATTGTACTTCTCAACTAAACCTGCTGACTGGGGGTGATTGGCGGCATGAAACTTTTGCTGAATATGCAAACCATCGCATATCAGCTGGATCAATTTGACGTTGAAGGGACTTCTATTGTCACTCCAAATCAAGCGGGGCAAGCCATAACGGGGGAAGAATTCTTTAATAAGGGCCTTTGCCATTGCCTTGGCGGTGTTTTCTTTTGTGGGGTAAGCCTCAATCCACTTGCTAAAAGCACAAACTACCACTAGCACATATTTCAAATTGTTAACCCGTGGCAGTTCTATATAGTCTATTTGGAGTACCTCAAAAGGAAAAGAGGGAGGTGCAAAATTACCAGAAGGTGTAGGGGTACCCTTCCCAGGATTGTGTCTAAGACAGATCATACAATATTTCACCAAGTGTGTAGCAACCTTTGGGATATTGTCATTGTTCCACACCGGATCTAACAGTTTACAAATGCCCTTAGCACTAATATGAGCTGGGCCATGTGCCATAGTAACCACAGGGAGTACATATGCATTTGGTAATATCCACCTCTGTTTCTCAGACAAATCAGTCCAACATCCCTCGTCATCCAGACGCCCTGTCTTCTCCTGCCACACTGCCAACTCCTCCACTGTCGCTTCACTCTGAATCTCTTTTACATTGGCTAGTGTGTCCTCAAACATCCCATTCTCAGGCACCCACCTAGCTGGGCCCGCTACAAACATTCTTTTCATCTTTGATCTAGCTGTCTCCTTAGCTGTCTGATCTGCAAATGCGTTTCCTTTTCCAACATCATCAATAATTGCTTTATGGGCACTACATTTTATTATTGCCAATCGTTTGGGAAGAGTCAAGGCTGTCAAAAGCCTTTCTATCAACGGACCGTGTTGAATTCTGGTCCCATGCGATGTCAAGAACCCTCTCTCTGCCCAGAGGCGTGCAAAATTATGGGCCACCCCGAAGGCATACTGGCTGTCAGTATAAATATTGACAGTCAGTCCTTCGCTTAACTCACAGGCCCGCAACAGGGCCACCAGCTCCGCAGCCTGTGCTGATTGATAAGGAACACGTGACGTCTCAACTACAGTGCGCAGCGTGGTAATAGCATACGCCGCTGTAGTGGTGCCATCTGAAAATTTAAAACAAGAGCCATCAACATATAGTTCCCCTTGTGGGTCAGATAAGGGAACATCAGTCAGGTCTACCCGTCCCTTCGTCTCCTCCTCTGTCCGAAACAAACAATCATGGACATCCTTGTCCTCTTCTTCCGAAGGGAGGGGTAGTAACGTGGCTGGATTCAGTGTGGCACATCTTTTGATAGCAATATGAGGTGCAAACAAGGTCAATTCATATCCAGTCAGACGGCCACTGGTAAGGTGCTGCGTCTTTGTTTTGTTCAAAAGTACATCCACAGCATGCGGTACCATTACTGTGAGTTCATGACTGAGAACGAGCCCTGCCGATTGTCGGATAGAGACCACCGCAGCGGCTCTTAAACAGCTCGGAAGCGCTCTGGCGACAGGGTCAAGCGTAGCAGAAAAATAAGCACACGACCTCTGCTTACCTCCAAAGGTTGTGTTAACACAGAGAGTGCGCACCCAGCCGCTTCGTGTACGTACAGCACGATGGGCTTCTTGTAATCCGGCGTGCCAAGCACAGGTGCAGAGCAAAGCGCAACCTTTAATTGTTCAAAAGCATGCTGACATTCATGTGTCCAGGGTTAGGGTTCATGCACATCTTTAGTGGTTAGGTAAAGCAAAGGCTGTATTAGTAAAGAGTAAGCAGGTATCCAGTGCCGACAATATGAGGTGATGCCTATGAACGCACGCACATCCCTTTGAGTCTCAGGGACGGGCATCTTAACAATGACATCAACTCGTTCAAGTGTTAGTCTCCGACCCTCCTTCGACAGCAGGTGACCTAGATAGGTGACCTGCTGTCGACAATATTGGAATGTAGAAAGGGACACTTTATGACCATTTTCACCCAAATGCATTAACAATTTTACCGTGGCATCTCGACAAGCCTCTTTGGTGTCGGAGGCTATCAAAATGTCATCCACATATTGCAATAATACATTACCTGCGGGGAGAGAGAGAGAGTCCAACTGGCCTTTCAAAGCTTGACTATAAATACTAGGATTTTCTGTATACCCCTGAGGAACCCTACAGAATTGGAAACTTTTTCCAGCTAAAGCAAAACCAAATAGATAGCGGCTATCAGGGTGGACAGGAATGCTAAAGAAAGCATTCTTCAAATCGATCACAGAGAAATATTTTGCCGAGGTGGGGATCATTGTGAGGAGGAGGACTGTTATATCGGGAACCACCGGAAACTGAGGAACAACTATTTTATTAACCTCCCTTAAATCAATTACAAATCGGTAAACATCAGAGTGTGCATCAGGGGAATCCACAGGAGCCTTTTTAAGGATAGGAAGAATAGGGCTATTACACACATTCGCTACTGTCTCCTCCACCACCCCCAACTTGATCAAATCCTGTATAATTCGCATAAAAGCCTGTTCCCAGGTTTGCGATATTTTGTATTGGGGAATACGAGGAAGGACAGCATTATCCTTAATCTTGATAGAAACAGGTGGTATCTGTAACAACCCAACATCAGTGTCCCCTGTCGCCCACAGTGAAGATGGGACATCCCGAAACTCAACAGGAAGTGGTGCGTCCTATGCAAAACACTGTCTCGCGCCATCTACATTAGGTCCGAAGGCCATATAAACACCGTCTGGGGAACAATAAATAGTAGCACATAGCTTCTTTAATAAATCTAATCCTAATAAATTTTCACCACAATTTGATGTCAACAGAAACGGAGAATCTACTGTAAAAGGGCCAACAGTCAAAGCTAAAGGTTTGGAAATGGGGCTCACAACCAGTACGCCTGAAAAACCTACCGAGACATTATTGCGGCCAGACAGGGCGGCCCCAGGGACCAGTGTATGAGAAACAGAGCTATTCATTGCACCTGTATCCACCAAACTTTTTTGCGTCGAACCATGTAGGTCGGCTGTGACATAAGGACCACACTGATCTACAGGAATCTGGACTGGTCCCTCACCCTGTCCCTTGCTGTCCTAGCTATAGGACATCCCTGTAACTTCACCGATACCATAATCATCATGGTAATACTGTCTTCCTCGGAGATGGTCAAAATAATTCTGATCAGACCGATCCCCTGAGGATGCATCCCCTTGAGCCTCATCTTGACTACCTGCACCACGACCCCTTCCATTCCAACCCCTTCCTCTCGGTGCTGCAACCTTCTGTAACAATTCTGGGCACTCACTCCGCCAATGCCCCTCCTTTTTACAATACACACACTGATTGAGCCCCAAAGGCACACCACCTCTACCGGCACCTCATGACCTCTGTGCCGGACCAGTACCTCGACCCCTTCCAGATCCCCTTGCAACTTGCTGTAACAACACCTTTGTCTTCAAATCCTTACTCTTTTTCTCCACTTTATCCTTTTCCTCATTTTCTCGATGTTCATAGTATTAGGCCATACTCAATATCACTGAAAGGGAGGAAGTGGTCCATGTGCTCTCAGAGGCTTGCAGGCGAGCTGCAATCTCAGGAAGTAGATTTGTAACAAACCTATTAACAAACAAACGAACCCCACCTTCCACTGACAAATCTTGCCCACTAAAGTCCAAAAACACCCCTTCAAACCAAGCAAAAAAATCAGACACACTCTCTTCTTTCTTCTGGTGACATGCCGTCAACTTATCCCAATCTACTCGCTTGGGTGGAATAAGAGAATGCATGTACGTAATGATACGATTTGGTAAAGCCAATATCTCTGCCCTAGGTTTGTCGTCAGGCTTCCGTTCCTTATCCCACGCCTTAATCTCGTCCCATGTACCACCCAATTCCACTCTGTGATCCTGTGTATGCACTTGTCTCCATATATCTACCTGCACCAGCAGCCCAAAAAATATCTCAATATGTGCTAACGTCATAACTGACAAAGAGGCAGCCTATGTTAATTCTTTATAGTATGCAGTGGGATTTTTCCTGGGATCCGGTAACTGACTTTTAAGAGCAAGTACCTCACTTCTTTTCCACGGGGTATAAACCCACTGCTCCTGGAAATGAGCCTCTACTCTCTGCTGAGTAACGACATTTGCTACATTACGCTGCGCTGGAATTTCAGGGTGGTAAATGGGATGTACTTCCCTCATTGGGAACTGGGATGCTGGAATCGGAGTGCTATGATATAATTTTGCCCGATAACTAAGTAATGTCCCAACGTTACTATGAACTTCCGCAGGAGCCATACCAGCAGAATATACGCGATCCCAAATATCATGAACAATTTGCGGAGCTTTACCTCCGATACACTGTTCCCACAAACCAATCAATGTATTCGGCATATGCTGAATAGCATGTTGTTGCACAAATGGATCAAAACCTTTCATCACACTCCATATATCCTCCAAACCATAAATCACATTCCGAGCCCACTGTGCTGCCTGAATTGCAACCATCCTTTTCTCTTCTTCACCCACATCAGATCGAATCATTGCCCGCTCTAGTCGCTCCCGTGCCTCTGCCCAATTCCCTCCATCCGACCCTCGCACTGGCGTCCCAACACTACTCAATACCATGGGTGACATAGTCAGGGGGAACGCAACAGATGCCAATGCAGGTGACAGTGTCAACAATGGCTGTGTAGTAGGTGTAAGAGAAGGAGGAGATACGGAAACAGAAGCAACTGACACTATGGGGGTGCCCGCAGTTACTGCACTCATAATTTGCGAAACTGGGGGAAAAACAGATACGGCCAGAACCGAGGCTGTTGAGGCTGTGGAGGGGTCAGGGGAAGACGAGGGAACAGCGGCAGACTGAGACGACAGAACAACAGGATATATTCTTTGTGGGGCATAAGGAGGTGGGGGGCGAGTTTCCAACGAATCCTCCACGAAAAGATCCTCTTCCTCTCGAACAACATAGGACCTATCACTCTGTAACCAAAACTTCCTATCTGCACACTCAATACCCTTCTCTTTTCTCTCCTTATCATAAGCTACCGCTTTCTGCACCACAGTTTGCATTGCCTTCTTCCTAGACTCCTTTTCAGCACGTGTACGCCTCTGCTTAGCTTCCTTCTGCCATACCTGTAATGTATCAAACATCGACTGCCGACTTCTTCTAGCAAATAATTTATCCTGTAAGTAATTCAATTTCTGTTCATCAAAGGTACCATCCCGTGGCCACTGAATCTCAGTATTGTCCCTCGTATACTTGTGCCACAATGTACAAAACATAATAGGGCCAATACCATGCTTCACATACATATCAAAACTTGGAGTACCTTCTGAGGGTGCAGGCTGCTGCTCCTCCAAGCGATGTTCCGCAGATCAGCATCGGCACCCCAAACACCACACTTTACTCCTGCAAGGCATCCTGACATCAGACACATCCACGTATTCACTCAATCAACACACACACACAACGAAACTTGCACAAACAAAGAACTCTCAAAAACAGTCCGCATACTGCATCAAAACAAGTCAGTCCTCAGACCGCACCAAGACAAGATAGGCTCTAGCCCCAGACCTTTTCAAGAATAAACTAAATTCAACCAGTGGCCTGGCAGAACGTTCGACAAACGCTCTGAATCACAAGGGTCCACAGACCCACCAAGTTAACCAAGACGGCGCCGCACTTACCAAGAATTCAAAATGAACTCACCCGGTGCACACAGGTCAAACAAGACTATTCTCCACTGCTGACACTTCGGAGCAAACGGTCAGATCCAAGGGTTTCGCCTTTTCAGGTCCCAAGGTGACCACTAGACGAGGAGCCGCCCGATCAGACAGGCGGGGCAGCTGCGAGAACCAGGCTCGATGGTGTGGGGATCCCCGATCCGCCTATCTGACCGGACACAACCCCGACCTCTACAACCCGACTACGGGTGAGACGGGTCACCTATGTGGGGTCCCTGTTCGGGTGCCAACTGAAGGAAGTGACCCGATTAGGGCCACCCGGGCCAATCTCGACCTCCTCTAGCCTTCCAAGAATGAAGAGTCGATGACGCAGTAGAGAATACAAACGATCTAGTTTATTCACTGCATTGGAGTCCAATCAGACCAGCCTCCTATGACGGCTGACGGTGGACTGACCGTTACAAGCATACAGTTACATTATGTATGTTGCGGAGCCTACAAAGACCCGCCTACTATGGAAAAATACTAGTAGGTGTCGTAATACAATGGGGGTACAGAACATAAGTCTCGATTCTGCAGCCTGGTACAAGCTATCTACATTTCAAGGTTGTCTGGCCTATCCTCCCCTCTAGATAGGTGGGAGAAGGCCTCGATCTCAGAAGAAAGGCATGCGCTAATGAGCTAACATGGGCATTGAAGAAACAAAACTTACCAAGAACAATTTCTCGTAAATGAGCAAAATACAGTTTCGAGTATGCGAGTAACAGTTTCGATTGCATCAGAACATGGCGTCTTTCTAACTAAAATGGCGGCACAGATGTCCACCTAACTGGCGCGACATCTGTATCAACTCATTACATATTACACACAATACGTAAATATAATGTATTTAGCCATATAAATGCTAACATAATATGAAGTAAAATACGAGTAAGAGGTAAACTACGTTTCAATTCTATCAGTCAGAACCAACATCATTTCGCTACTGGGACCGACCGACCTCCTGTTGGCGGTTCCGACCGACCAATTAGGATGCGACCGAACACTGTTCAGTCGCACTCCTATTCTTTAAAATGGGAGCATGCATTCCAACTGGAATGCATGCTCTCATTGTAAAACGAAAAGGTGCAGGGATCAAAAGGGGGCACCACAGGTGCCCCCTTGGCCTCCAACCGGAGGCTGTGCACCCATGGGGGCCATGCAGGGGGCCCTCAAAGTCGACTTCCACAGCCTTTCTGTGTCGGAAAGGCCGGCACAGAAAGGCTGTAGGAATCTAACATTGTAATCCCTCGTGCGGAAAGAACTGCCCTTGGGATTACTGAAATCATTTCAACTGGCGGAGGGGTCTCCGAGCCTGTCGGAAGACAGTCAGAATGACCGGTCGGATTCCTTTCCGACCGACACCATCATAATGGGTCAGTCAGAAAGGAATCCGACCAGCTGATTACAATTCATAATGCATCGTAATCAGCCCCTATATACCTGGAATGTGGAGTTAAGAATAGCAAATCTATACTTGCCTTTACAATATTGTAGTAGTCGTATTTAGGCCACAGTATTTTGTTAGGTGTCAGAAATTAGGATATTCATTTGAGCGGTGGTACCCCTACAGACTTCATGAATACAATCTGGTTTAGTCACAACACATTTCTAAGAAATTCTTCATCCAAACCTTGTACAATGGCACACACAGCAGGCAAAACCCTTGAGAAATGCATATTAAGATCAAGCAGTATCAGGCGATGTAAAAGTTAAGACCACAGCACAATAAAATCCCAATATTTTTTCACAAAAAAAAGATACCAAAATTGTTAAAGTTGGATAAGTGGCACTGGAGAATGAATTTATAATATTGTTTAAGTAAACTAGTAAGTATGTGTAATGTCTTTATGCAGAAAACAGCAATAAAGTGAAAAGACAGCACAAGAAAAATCCCAAACCTCTTTAGAAAATTAGAGTAACTTTTAATAACTTATTTGACACCAAAATGACAAAACTCCAATCAGTAGAACCGGAGTTATGAATTTTAAAATTTTAAGGTTCAAAATAGCGCCTAAAGATCAAAGTGCCAATCACGGACATCTAGTCACGCAAGACCGAGACAATGTCGAAAGTTAAAGTTGACCGCGATAGAGTGTGGTTCGGATACAAGAAGTGGATTGGGCCAGGTCAGCGCTACTGAAGAAAAGTGCCTGAGAAGGTAAAGTTCAGAGGGACAATGCTGCAGAAGGTGCCAGAGGAGGGAACAACATCATCAGATGCCTTGGGTCAAAGCCACAGTGAAGATTTCTGCGTTCGGACTTAGTCGCCTAGATGGAAGTGGAAAAACTCTAGCGGGAGGAGGGAAGACAGTTCCACAAGGTCGGATACCCCTTTGGTGACAGACTGCTGAAACAGATTTGCTGCTGTGGAGAAGAAAGTAGCAGGAGAAGCCACAAAGTCAGTCCGACAGGTGATGCACATCAGGCAGATAGGCAAGAAGATTGGTACCGGTCTCCTCCTCGTTCTCAGAGCACTTTTTTCGACAAATTTTGTCAAAGTCCTCAGTTTTGGAAAATGGCCATCTGGGCACCTTTAGCACCACAACCAAGGGTCCATGTCTGGTGGGACAGCTCTTGGGGGTTCAAACTCACTCAGGCTGGGTCCAAGTGCAGGATCAAGATGGTGGAAGCCTGTTATGTTCCTGTGGTCTGAACTTTTACACTGCAGTCCAGCCAGTGTACAATGGTAATCTCTAGAGCCCTTTGTTTTTGTCCCACACTGCAGTCCATTAATGGAATTTATCTTCAATGTCATTGATGCATGTTCTGCACCATCTACCATCACCTTACTGGACAGATAAATAGGCCAATTAGCTGAAACCAATCCACAGAGCATGTTTTAGTGGAAAATCACACCCACTGTGGCTCTGTTTAGCAGTATAATACAACAGACAGTTCTAAAGCAAACGAAACTAGACATGGAAAATCTGGGCAACCACAACAGAAATTATGTCATTCTTTTAAACTGAAGTGTAAGTCAGTAGCGTTTTAACTATAGTTACACTCTGTATAAAAAATTATTTACTTAAAATTTTGGATTGCCTCTACGTAGAAAATGATATTGGCATGTCTTTTTAAAATGTATCTATGGGTCCCGAACCCATATTAAGTGATAAATTTGTCGCCATATGTCAGGTAATGTATTTTGACTTTTGCAGTATTTCCCCAAGTTAGCCCTAATAAGAGTTATGTTTTGACTACACTGCTGGGCCACATTAATTATTCTGCTGTGCAGCTGACAACTGAAAGTTCAACGTCTTCCCTAGAAAATTAAACCCATTGGAAAGGATTAGCTTTCTCCTAGAAGAAGCACCAGTCACACTAGGAATTCCTGTTAATGTCTTGGATGGAAGAAATAGAGTTTTAGGTCAGCAGAGCTAAGTTCAGAGAGGAGGTCTTCCAGATGCTTGGTTGAGCCTGCCCATTTGAATGATTCCAGAATATTGTTCGGAGAGGTGAGCCAGCCTGTAGGCTGCTCCCAGGAACAGTAAATGTTAGTTAAGGGTCGGGGGATGATGTGGCATCTATGGATCTTTTAAAACTCTCAACTTCCGCTTTTAAACCCGTGTATCAGGGCAAAGACTTTGAGAAGAGTGGGACCAGAGAAGAGGAAGGAAGATGAGCTTTCTGAAAAATCCCTGTTTGGAATGGAAGGACTCTGAAATTGTACTTCTTAAACTTTGTAGGGATGTGACCGCAGAGCTAGTGGCAATGGCTTCCTCACTCACTCTGGGGACAAGAAATGGGGGTCTCTAGTTGGAAGTGGGATGCACCCTGTCCAAGTCGGGACCCTTATTCTAGTCATGCTAAGGGAATTACTCAGCTAAGAAATTCCCTTCTCACCCCTTGGTAGCTTGGCATGAGCAGTCAGGCTTATCTCAGAGGCAATTTGTAAAGCATTTGTACATAAACACACAGTAACACAGTGAAAACACTACAAAAACACACCACACCAGTTTAGAAACATAACCAATATTTATCTGAATAAACCAAGACCAAATCGACCAATATCTAACATACACAAGCAAATATATCACTTTTAAAAGGTTCAAGACAGTTCAGTCCATAGGAAACTATGGATGTGTCACTTTTATGGTAAAGTACCTGGGATACGTCAAAATCAAAGACGAAAACAGGCCCAGGGGAGATGAAGCGCCGGAAAACAAAGCGAATCGCCGATTCCTTACTCGCAGGGGAGGTGATGCGTCGATTTCTTACTGCTAGGGGAGGTGATGCGTCAATCCCTTAATGTCACACAGGGGAGGTGATTCATCGATTCCGTACTGATGGCGTAGGTGATGAGTCGATTCTTTACGGCGAGGGGAGGTGATGCGCCGGTTTCCGGACACTCGGCCTCGGTTCCTTACTGCTGGCTACGTCGATGAAGAACTTGGCATACAGGTGCGATGCATTAAAAATCAGGACATGGTGGGGTTGATGTGGCCGTGGCAAAACAGGCACTGTGACGATTTTCCAGCCGTGAGCAGGTGATGCGTTTATTTCTTCAGCCACACAGCAGGGCATGCATCGGAGCGGGTGCCTCAGACGTCGGAGACATGGTGCTCAGGGATTAGGCTGCGGCGATCCCGCAGCTGCACAGCAGATGCAGCGTTGATTCTTTGGCCACACTGCAGCAATGCATTGGTTTTTCAGCCACACTGCAGTGCTGCATCAGGAAAGACAGGCGCTGAGGGTTGATGCATGGATTTTCTTCTCTCTTTGCAGCAAAGCCATCTCCAAAGGCCCAGAACTGGAATTAGCACCACTTGGCAGGTCAGAACGTCCAGCAGAGGAGTTCAGAGGGTGCAGGTGAAGTCTTCGATGGCCCTGTGACTTCTTAACAGGAGGCAAGCACACACAAGCCCTTGGAGAACCTTGGAAGCAGGATTCAGAAAGCAAAGTTCAGTCCTCTCACTGTCCAAGACAGAAGCAGAAGGCCAGCACAACACAGCCACAAGCAGAGTGGCAGATCCCCTCTTACAGCTTCTCCAGCTTTTCTTCTTCTTCTTGGCAGAATCTCCTCTTAGTCCAGAAGTGTTCTGAAGTTATGGTGTCACAGCTCCAGTACTTATACCAGTTTCTGCCTTTGAAGTATACAAACTTCAAAGGAAAGTCTTTGTAGTACACAATACCCTGCCTTTCCATGACCTGTCTCCAGACGCACTACAGAGGGGTGGAGACAGTTTTGTGTGAGGACAGGCACAGCCCTATTCAGGTGTCAGTGACAAATCCCCTCACCACTCTAGCTCAGGAAGACCCATCAGCCTGGTGATGAGCCATCAAGATATGCAGAGCATACCTCAGCTCCCTTTGTGTAACTGTCTAGAGTGAATGCACAGACAGGTCAACTGTCACCATCCTTCAGGCGTGGATTCCACAGGCAGGCAGAGGCATAGAATGGCAAAGCAAGAAAATGCCCACTTTCTAAAAGTGGCATTTTCAAACATGCAATTTAAAAAACAACTTCACTAAAAGAGGTATTTGTAAACTGTGAGTTCAGGGACCACAAACTCTAAATCTCTATCTCTTCCCGAGGTAGCTCCAATGATAACCTATGGGAGAGATGGTCCTTGTAATAGTGAAAAACAAAATTAGCAGGATTTCACTATCAGGACATGTAAAACACACTAGTACTTGTCCTACCTTTCACATACACTGCACCCTGCCCATGGGGCTACCATGAGGCTACCTTAGGGATGCCTTACATGTAATAAAAGGGAAGGTTTGGGCCTGGCAAGAGGGGGCACTTACCAGGTCGACATGGCAGTTCAAAACTGTACTCACAGACACTGCAGTGGCAGGTCAGAGACATGTTTGTGGGTGGCACCATCAGTGCTGCAGGCCCACTAGTAGCATTTGATTTAAAGGCCCTGGGCACACACAGTGCACATTACCATGGACTTATCAGCAAATCAAATATACCAATCATGGACAAACCAATCACCTTTGCAATTCAGACAGAGAGCATATGCCCTTTAGCACTGATCAGCAGTGGTAAAGTGACCAGATTCTTAAAGCCAACAAAAACAAGCCAGAAAAACTAAGAGGAAAAGCCAACAAATTTGGGGATAACCCTGCCTGGTCCAACAAGGATGCACTTGCTGGGGACCCTTAAGGAAGATTCCCCCTGTGGAATTCTTGGGACTGGCCCTACTGCATGCTGGACTGCACAGGTACATGCCCTGCAAGTGACATAAAGCTTTGGGTGCTAGGGTAGTGTAGGCAGTGTGAGTAGTCTGCCCGGTGAGCCATGGGGTGCTGCCACCAGAAGACCTGTAGGTTAGGAGCAATCCTAAAGGCTGGATGAGAGGGCATGTCCTGAGCCCCTACAGCATGCTGCTACTACAAGGAGGAAGTAGCAGTGCCCAGAGCCTGTTAAATCACTCAGAATCACCCAGAATAACCAACCCCAAATCACATGTCAGAAAGCTCTGAGTAAGCACTCCTGGCTGTCAGAGTACACTAAGAAGAGGAAGGAGCAAGAAATCCTAAGTTATTCAGCCCATCAGATCCAGAGAAATTTAAGAAAACCCAACCTGCATTTTTATTGCTATTCCTGAATAAGCCTTTGTGGTGTGGGCCCACAGGAGACAAGCAAGTGTTGGCTCTGTTTTGCTTCCTATATTCAAAGATCACCCTGCCTAAATTTACCTGGGGGTCAGTTTGCTAGTTATGCTAACGACCATGAAACCCCTGGGTCTGGCAGCAGTAGACTGTGAGGAGCAGTGCCTCCTACGTGCCAGGATGTGCGCCACATTCTTTCCCTTACTGCCATGAGGAGTAAAAGTCAGCAGAAGCAGCAAGGACTACAGGGTCCCTTAGTCTATTACTGAAGGAGTGAGTTTTAGAATTGTGAGAATGACACTGCTACAGATCAGGTAAGCCAGGAGCCTCATTGTGTACAACACAGCCAGAGGAGCTAGCCAGGAATAACTTTCCACCTAACACCAATCCCTTTCAGCATTCCATAGAAACAAGGCATGTGCTCAGAGGGCGTCATTTACGTTTTTTTGCCGTAGGGCATCGCAGCAGGTCTTGCTGCTGCGCTGCCCTGTGGCAAAAGTAAATGGCAGGAATGTACCATATCTATTCGATATGGCACATTCCTGTCCTTTTCGCCTGCGTCGAGCACAATGGGCTGCTGTGCGCCAACGCAGGCCCCTTTGCACCATGGTACAAGGGTGCCTGCGTTTCAGTGAAAATTATTTTAGTGCAGGAAGAGAAACCTTCCTGCACAAAAACAATCACGAGAGGAAAAATGAGGAGAAATAAAGATATTCCTCCTCGTTTTGCCTCCCCTGGGAAGGCGTACGTTTTTGACACCGCCTCAGACTTATGGTTTCTCGTAAATCTGGGGCAGTGTCAAAAAGCCATAGATGTTGCTGGGAACACCCCCAGCAACACCCATGGAACGCCCCTTTCATGCAGTTTTCATATTTATAAGGCCAAGAAAAGCCACGTAACGTGGCTTTACGTGGCCTTATAAATATGCCAGTGGCACATTGCGCCACCGGAACGTAAAAAAAGTGATGTTCCGGCGGCGCAAATGTGTGTGAGGCCCAAAGTGCTGATGGACAATAGTATCAGGACAACACTGTTAAGTCATGTGTTATGTTAGAAGTTTATAAAGTGCCTGGTTTCTCCATTCGGAGTGTCCCTGTGCTGGACAGCATATTCAAATATCACATGAGTGAGCCTATCTGACAGCACAGGTTTGAAGGCTCCCACCCAGCACCAAGAACACTGGTGCAGAAGCTTCACATGGACAGGGTCACCCACTTTTCAGAAATAAATTTGCCGGCGGTAGTCAGGAGAAAAGAAAGGATGCAGCCAACAGCCACATCAAAGAGAGTGTCATGTCTGTAAGGATCACCCGAGAAACACCTGCGATGAGTTATGAAATTTGTTTATTTCATTTCTGGTGACCCTTGAGTGCAGGACCACCACTAGGAGTGTTTTCAGTGCTTGGGGGCTGGTAGGATCCAGCACTGAGATCCCAACAGCATTGTTGGTGATTTGGGGCCTGATTAGGAGCTTGATGGATGGGATACTCCATCACAAATGTGACGGATATCACGTCCGCCCTATTACAAGTTCCATAAGATATAATGGAATTTTAGCTGGTGGGATTTCCGTCACATTTGTGATGAAGTAACTGATCCAGCGCAAGGCCAATGCCTAATCAGGGATCAATACTCAATACATCACAACATAATGGCCCATACACATTCACCCAAATCCCTGATGCGCTAGGGTTCAAGTTTTAATGATGTTAAATTCGTTTCCTTCACAAATTCATGGTTGACATCTCTGAGTTCATAACTAAACCTGTACATCAACTTTCTTTCCTCTTGGTCGACGGACCAATTAGTTGAAGAGTTGATGGTAATGATAATACTGTCTAACTAACTACCATGTCAGCTAAATAATTACAGACTCTCTGTAAGATTAATAAAGCTTTATCTCATATTAAATGCTCAATGCATACGGTCACAAATGCAAACAATGAAATTCACAAAAGGAGAGTGAAACATCAGAAAAATGCAAATAGATTCATTCTCATCACAATAATCATAATGCACAATGAGGAGTGGATAGATTAAGAGACATCAGTTTCAGCAAAATAATGCGAAACAAAATACATATATCGGTGTGGATAGATGGAGAGACTTAAGTTTCAGAGACAATAATAAGATTGCAAAATGATTATGCAAAGAATGAGTCAGATTAATACAAACCCAAAGGATCTGTGGAAAACCACCCCCTTGGCCAAGGGGACGGTTGGGGTCCCCTGTAATAGGATCAGGGAACAAAGATTTCAGGACCCAGGAGAGGGACAGGGACAGGATCAGCTAGGCCTCTCTGCAAACCGACGAACAGCGACGCATCCACCCTTCTTCTCTTTCTCCCTGCAAGTCTAAACCACACCCCTAAAGGCACCCCAGTTATACCCTAAAACCTACATGTCCGTCCCACATCAGTTGAAACATTTCACATAACTTGACAGTTGATTGGTGGACTTAGGAGGTGGTATGTCTCACCACTGTGACTTCATTCAGACTTTGGACATATTCATTGTTCTACATCCATTCCCATAGCCTAGTTCTTGACTCGTTCTCACGATTTTAGCATATGATACATTTAAACATTTTATTCATAATATTCTGCAATGTCCGCGGAAAGAGTCTTTGGTCCCACGGTCGGTCACATCCTTTGGCAGGCACTCAATATTCTCCTTCAGCATATCGCCCTTGAACCTTTGAGCTTCATCTGCTGTGCTCAGCGCTTCTGTCTGTACTGACAGGTCAGTTTCACTCTTTCCTCCAACCCCTCCTCTATTCAGCCAACTTAAGAAATATGGTGGTTTATTCGGTTCACTGCGACAAATGGAATATAGACATTCATTAATTATACAGAAATGCACTTTTCACTGTTATGCCTCCCACCTTAGCACTATCCCTCGTTTATGTTTTTCCTAGCATAGCTTTAAGCAAAGCAGTATTATTTATTATTTCAAAGCAAAATGCAACATGCAGACTACAAATTTCACATGCGGCCTAGTCATGCATTATTTCTCGTTTCTTTCAAAGCATAATGTAAATACGGTTTTAGTTCTTTCATGCGTTATCTCACGTTAGTGCATGCATGCGCAAAGCAGATTTCCCTTGTGTTCATGTAAGGTGCACGTTAATTTTCTATTACTACTTACTGTTAGTACGTATTATGGGGGTGTTAATCTGAGCAGGTTTCTTTGCGTGAAATCCTGCTCCATCAATTTCCCCTCTGATGGCTTTCAGGAGCCATCATAAAATACCTACCATACCAAGTGCCATCTTCTTTTATCTAAAACTCTGTATTCTTCTCTCTTTTTATGGCACGTTCATCTATATCTTTCATCATATTATACTATTCTTCTAGCTCTATTTCCTCTCTTTTTCTTTTTCTCGCTCTTCGTTTATTCTCTGATTCTGTCACTTCCTTTTTACCACTCTTATACTTACAACATGTGTATGTTGTTATTATCACTAAGGCTACTACAGCTACTGAAATAATTGGCATTATTAATTTTCCTAATAAGCTACTTCCAAAAGTAGAAAACCATTTACCTACAGAGGAGAAACGTTTACCAAGCTTCTCCCAAACACCGTCAACCTCCAGTTGGGTCAAATCTTCATGTAATTTCGTAATATTCTTTATATATCCCTCAATTCCTTTACTTTTGTCAGGGATATAGGTACAGCAGTGTTGGATTTTCAACATGCCACAGACTCCACCCTCCTTTGCCAATAAGATATCAAGGGCAAGTCGATTTTGCAAAAGCATTGACCTGATTGCAACCATTTCTGTGTCAATCATTAAGAAACCACCAGCATTATCTGTTGATAAACGATCAACCACTGTGGATAACTTTCGAATTTTGTGCGAATTTAGAACGACTCCAACTGATGGTATCAGTGCACCAAAAATATCACCGACTATTTCTGAGAAACTAGCTCTCTTGTTACGTGTTAGTCCTTGTTTTATTTCACTTAGTCTGCTGTTGTTTCGGTCCATGTGGTAGACCTTTAGAAAGATGATAGCAAAATAACAACTACCATACCAATGTGCAGGCAACCTATAATAGGCTTTCTTACCACACACATAATAGACTCCTGGAAAGACAGGATCAGTTCCACCTTTCAATCCCCAACCTCCAGTAATTTGGAAAGTATGCTCACATTCACTAGTACCAATGAAATAATTGTAATAGTTAGTTTTCATTCTAAGCAAACATATTTTTCCCTTCTGATGCCAGTCCAGGGACATTGCAGCGTATGTCTCGCCTTTCTCATAATTTCCTTCCCTAAAAGCCCATGGTGGTACCTGTGACTTCTGTTCAGCAGCTTTTCTTTGGAAACTTTCCCTTCTACTTTCTACCATTTCTATAAATACTTTTTCTTCAACCTGCAAACTACATGTTAAATTGTTTTTATAGGCATATTCTATATCTAAAGTTTTGGTAATATAGAAAAATTCTCCCATATAATGTGCATTTTTACTACTTAAAACCTTATTCAACTCCTTTATAATGGGTATTTCTGAAAACACTAAATCTATATTAGAATAATGATACTCGAGTTTCCCGTTACATAAAGGAGGCTCGTTAGGACACTACAAGACACACCATATGTTAAAGGTAGGTGATGATACGTCACCCCCTCTGAGACAGACAAAGGTAATTGCATGCACACATAACAATCACTCACATTCATTGTGTCAATGTATTCATACAACAATTTAGTAAACACATTTAACGAGAAATCACTAATTGATTTATCATGATGGAGAATGCTTCCATCCATTTGTTCTATGTTGGGATTAGGTGTTCCTTCAGTAACATCATTCACTCTTTCACTTGTTACATCATTAGTATTATTTCCATTATTAGTTACCATTAGAATAGGTACAAGGACAGTTAGTAATATCCACATGAATGTTAATAACAAGACACTACATAAGCAAGCTTTAATACAGCTACGTTTTAGACTAGATTTTGGATGTTCAGTCACCTTTTCTTCGACCATTTTGTATTCTACCAAAAAATCTATCTAAATCTATAAACACTAACTTACTAAAAAAACAAAAACAAATCTGAAAAAATAGTGTAATCCTACACTTCAGACTTTCTTCTTTACCCCTTTCTTTTATTTTTCTTTTCTTTAGGTCTTCAGAATTCTTCACTTCTTCTTTCAACTGACAATGTTGTACCTTAGTTTTTTGTCACAGTTCTTTTAAGGTGGTCTCAATTTGCTTTCATCAACATGCACAGTGTCAGAATTGTCTTTTTCTTCACTTGGATCTGAGCTTTCAATTTCTTCCAAGATAACGTAAGTCCATTCTGGTGCTGTGTATTTTCTGCTTGGAATTCTTACTCTTCTTGTTTTTCGTACTAATTCTTCTCCTGACTCTTCTTGTTCTGTCTGACTTGAGACCTCATTACTTTGCTCTGGTCTTTTCTTTAACTTTCTCCTTACAAGAGTGTATTTCAGTCTTTTCACTCCACCTGGCCAATTGTCACCTTTTCTTGGTTTCTTGGTTTGAACTACCCGTTTCACCTTCTCCATCTGGTTCACAGGTTCTTTTGTTTGGCCTTTCTTCTATCTGTTCTTCTTCTTCTGGATTTTCAGTAACTTCTGTTTTTGCTGATACAACAGCAATTTCACTTTCTCCTGGTTTATCTGTGAACCCACTTTCTTCTGGTTCAACAACAGTCTCACCTTCCTCTGGTTCAACAGCAGTCTCACGAGACCCAGTAGTTGGTGCCCACCTTACTTGACTTGTGCTTGGCTGTTTGTCATCAGTTTGTTCTTCAGAATCTGTTACTCTAGATTCTTCAGCTTCACACACTTCAACCTCTGGTCTTTGACTTTGGTTTACCAGTTGCTGCTCTTCTTGTCTTTCAAGTGGACTTGGGACTCGTCTGGTGTGGCTTGCGTGAATCCAGTTTGGCAGACCACCACACTTCACTGCCGTCGTCGTCACCAGGATTATTTGGTAGGGACCATTCCACCTGGGTTCTAAACACGATTTCCTCACGTGTTTCTTGATGAGAACCCACTCACCAGGACTCAGATCATGAGCTTGATTCGGCTGTGTTGTTGTGGCATCTTCTCCAACCTGGCGAGACACAGAACGCACCAGATCAGCCAATCCTCTGCAATAATCAAGTACTAGATCATCAGATATATTCATCAGTTTGTTCGCTGGTATGTATGCTTGTCTCATTGCTCTTCCCCTTAGGACTTCGTGAGGACTCAAACCCGTCTTTTTGTCAGGAATGCTTCTAAGACTCATCAATACAAGGGGTAAAGCATCAGGCCATTTCAGTGTTGTGGATGCACACACCTTTCCTAACCTAGATTTTATTGTGCCATTCATCTGCTCAACTACTCCAGATGCTTCAGGTCGATAGGCACAATGCAGCTTCTGTTCAATTTGCAAAGCTGCACAAAACATCCGAATTATCTCATTGTTAAAGTGAGTTCCTCTATCTGTTTCTAAAGTGACTGGAAATCCAAACCTAGGTATCAATTCTCTTAGGAGCAACTTTGCAACAGTTAGGCTGTCATTTCTTCTCGTTGGATAGGCTTCCACCCAGCGAGAGAACAAGCAGACAACAACCAACACATATTTCAGCCCATTGCAAAGGGGGTAACTCTATGAAGTCCAACTGAAGTCGGGTGAATGGACCTGCTGCTTTCCCAATTCGACCCCAACTAACAATTGTCTTTCTGCCTGGATTCTGCTGCTGGCAGATGGCACACATCTGGCAAAGGGTCTCTGCAATGACCCTGAACTTTGGGTTATACCATGACTGCTTGAAGAGTCTGATCATTGCATCTCTTCCAACATGCGCAATTCCATGGTACACCCTGGCCATATGGGATAGTAAACTGTCTGGCATGACTGGTCTTTCATCTATATAGACCGACACTTCGTCCTCTCCTCTCTTTCTGCAACCTGAATTTTTCCAAATGTCCTTTTCCTCATCACTTGCTTCTTCCTGCAGCTGCCTGATCTCATCCCAGGTTTCATATGTAGATGTAAACATAAGATGGCAATTGGTATTTTCCTTTTCAATCCCTCTGTTTAAAGCCATTAAATTTCGTGCACAGAAACGTGCTACTTGATCAGCGTATCTGTTGCCCTTCATCACATAATCATCTCCTGATTTATGTGCGGCACATTTGGCCACTGCAATTCTTTTGGGCATTTGTAAAGCATCCAATAATTCTTTTACAGTTTTGCTGTTCCTAATGGGGGAACCTGAAGAAGTCAGAAATCCTCTCGCAATCCATAGCTGTCCAAAATCATGGACAACCCCGAACCCTTACTGACTATCAGTAAATATGGTTACCTTCAGGCTTTTGGCAATTTTGCACGCTCTAATCAGAGCTATCAATTCAGCAATTTGGGCAGAATATTTTCCCTTTTAGACAGGATGCTTCTAAAACTCCCGCTATGGTGCAAACAGCATAGGCAGTACGTAATTCACCTGTCTCATTCCTTAGACAAGACCCATCAACAAACATTTCACAATCTGATTCCTCTAATGGGACGTCTTCTATGTCTGGCCTAGGTTTGGTGCACAGTTCTGTCACATCCAGACAATCATGATCCGCTTCTTCTCTCACCTCCTCACAATAAGAATTCGGCAATAAAGTTGCCGGATTTACAGTTGTGCACCTCACCACAGTCACATTTTCAGCACCCAAAATCACTCTTTCGTACTTAGTCAGCCGACTAGAGGTCATGTACTGTGTCCGGGTGGGTGTTAGAAGGATTTCAACTGAATGCGGCACATACACCTTGACTGGATATCCCATCACAATCGCTTCACTTTGTTCCAGACTCACACAAGTGCCAGCTACTGCTTTCAAACAGCCTGGTAATGCTGCGGCCACTGAATCCAAAGTAGCAGAAAAATATGCTGCTGGACGTCGTGCCATTCCATGTTTTTGAGTTAAGACTGAAAGTGCACATCCATCCCTTTCACGGCAGTACAACGCAAAATCCTTTGCATAATCTGGCATTCCCAATGCAGGTGCTCGACAAAGACTGTTTCTCAATTTTGTAAAAGCCTCCATACTTTCATCATCCAGCAAAATCGGATCTTTCACATCTTTACGTGTCAACCTCTTGTATACAAAATTGTAATTTTGCTGGTGACACTTTGTGTCCTCCTTCTGCCAATAAGGCAACTGTATCTGTCACACATGCCTCTCGTGTTTTTGATGCCACTAACAGGTCATCAATATATTGAACCAAAACTGAATTTCCTGGCATGACTAAAGTCTCAAGACATTTCTTCAAGATCTGGTTAAAGATTGAAGGACTCTCTGTGTACCCTTGAGGAACTCGGCACCATGCCAAAACACGGTCTCCGAACTGGAACGCAAAAAGATATTGGCTTTCCGGATGTACAGGAATCGAGAAAAATGCCTGGCACAAATCAATCACTGTGTACCATTCAGCATCACAGGGAATTTGGTAAAGGATCACTGCTGGATTTGGCACTACTGGACAACAGGGTACTACAATTTTATTTATTTTTCGTAAATCCTGCACTATTCTGTATTTCCCATTGGGCTTTTTGATACCTATAATAGGCGAATTGCAAGGACTGCTCAGTATTTCTTTCAGAATTCCCTGTTCAATCATTTGATCAATCACAGGTGTGACTCCTACAATTACTTCTGGACTCATTTTGTACTGAGGTGTGTTTGGATATACAGCACCTTCTTTCACTGTAATCAGAATCGGATCTACATTTGCCATTAGGACAATTTCTTTTCCTGTAAAATCCCATACATCCGATCTTCCTGCACCCTTTAATTCTTCAGGCAAATTCTCTTCTGTGAGAAGTGAAAACAACTCATCCACTTCTGTCCCTTGCTTTGCTAGCATCATCTTAAATTCGACATCCTCGTCAGGTGTCTGAAATGCAATACCATCTGGCCTACAATAGATGGTACAATTCATTTTACACAATAAATCCCTACCTAAGAGATTCACTGGACTTGAGTCACATACCACAAAACGATGCATGTCTCTGAAATTTCCAATATGAACTTCTATTGGATGTGTAACTGGCGTTCTAATATGCTTATTCGAGACTCCTACAACTTGGATAGTTTCTCCCGAGAGGGGTAGGTTTGGAATTTCTGTTGCTCTCACAGTAGAACGGGTATCACCAGTGTCCACTAGGAATGTAATATCATTACCTTCCACCTTTCCTTCAACAAATGGACCTGACTGATCTACCGCCAAGGATGTGCCAAGTACGCACTCTTCCTCCCCCCTCAGGCACCGTCATTGAGATGAGTCTGAATCACTCCTATTGCACTGCAACCAATGTTGCGGAACCATTTGCACACTTTGATTCTTACCGAATTGATCACCTCCGTGAAATCCAGTGTTCGCACTGCACCTCTGCACTTGAGCATTCACATTATTTGGCATGGGAGCTTGTGGCACCTGTATCTGTGGTGTAACTACCTGCTGCTGCTGCTGTTGATTTACACCCACCTCATTCTGCATCTGTGGAATTACATTTTGATTTACCCCATTATTCTTTTTATTAGATCTACACTCGTTCTTCCAAAGTCCATGCTTTCCGCACACATGATAAGGAAATTTCTTCATTGCTTCCTCTGTACTCATTTTACCTCTTCCTCTACCCCTACTGGGTATTTGACTATTTTAATTTTGACCATTCATCTGGTAACCTGTTTGAGGACTATTATTTGCGTCTTGCTGCTCTGCCACTTTCACTTGCGCCCACATCATTTTCTCTTTTAACTTTTTATGTCTTGATTCAATGTCGTCACTACAATACTTTGCATACCTCAAGATTTCATCAATTGTTTTGCTTTGCCAACAAATCAAATGCTGCTGAATCATATTACTAATATCCGGTTTCAATCCAAACACAAAACGATACACAAAATGTCCCATATCCTTGTCTTCAATATTCTCAAACCCACTATACTGTTTAAATACCTGCAACAACCTTTCATAGTAGGCATGCACTGACTCCTTTGGTTCTTGGGTCGTCCTGTCTATTTTAACCCAATCTGTTTCTTTAGGGGAAATTTTCCCTTTCAAGAAAGTGATTACCTGATTATACTTTTTCATCACCTCATCAGATGGTGCACCTGTTTTAGGGTCTCTAGCATATTCTTCTTTTGGCCAATTGACAGTGATCTTACATTCTGTCCACAAATCTGCTGGAACAACAATCTCAAACAACCCATCTAAATCCTTTAACAAAACCTTCGAGACTTTCACAAACCTTTCTACCTGTTTGTACCACTCAACTGGTTTCTCTCTTAATCTGGGAAAATCATTAGTGAAAGATAATATATCCTGCCTTGACCATGGAACATGAACATATCCACCACCTGGAACTTCTCTCATCGGACATGCCCTTTCAACTTGTTCTGTTTCTTTTAACGGAAACATAGACGCTCCTTTACTAGCTGCTTCTTCCTTCTTTTTCGTCCATCTATTTTTCCATCGATCTACATCACCCCATTTCTTCAAAATATTCATCAACTCTTTTATCTGTAACCTTTTTCCAGACGCATTCAAACTTTCCAGATCCTTATCCGTAAAAGCCAATCTGTATGATTTCTGCAACACCTTCGACTTTTCTATGTCTATTCCATACTCACTAGCAGCTTCGGATATTTTCTCATGAAGATTCCTTGCTCTCCAAGTAATGCTTTTACACAAAACAATAATTTATCATCTCGGTAAGTTCCTAATCTGTCTGGACTTATTGTGCCTATAATCATCTCCTCCAGATCTACTTTCAATTGACTCACATTTATACTCTGTGGTTGCGGTTTCGGCTTCACCATTTCTTTTATCCATTTATTCAATTCTTCTGGTGAAGGACCTGCTGAACTCCCTGCCATTTGAGTGACGTTCGGCCCTATTCTCCTTGGATCTATTTGTACACTTCTTCTAGGGGTTCCTGTTATCATCTCACAAACCGGAAGATCTAACAAAGTATTATTCGTGTCAGTCTGTTCACCCTCATCTGCTACCATCACCATTCCACTCCTGATGCTTGGAACGTATAACGTATGTGCTTTTGTCATATTCTGTTTTTCTCCGTATAATGGGACAACGGGACCAATTGTTACTGGTACCGTTAATGCTTCTGCAGTCATACTTAACTGATTCATTTTCTGGACCTGCTCTAGTCTTGCCTTATTCAACAAATTCACTTCATTCTCTCGCACTACCCTAGCTATTTCAGTGACTTGTGGAGTTAATGGGGTTTCCAATTGTGGGGCACTCGGAGTCACCTCCCCTGAATTTTCTTCATACGGCGGAGGTCGTTTGGTCATAATATCCTCTAATATCTCATCATCATCAGAGTCGTTCGGATCATCCCTTAAACTTGAAGTCTCTATATTTTTCTTTTTCTCTTTACATTTACCTCCTGTCTGATCGTCAGCGACTAAAACTGGATACAATCCTTCCGTTATCACAGCTCTCCTCCATCTTTTCAACTTATTCTCCCTATTCTCAGAAGGATATCCAAACATTTAATTTCTGTATCTTCTGTTACTTCTATATGTCTCTCTTTAAAATGCCTCAACTTCCCATTCCTCTAAGGCTTCATACTGTGTCAATCTGGGATTCGGCTCTAGTGAATTCATCCGATTTCTCAAATTCTGCAAAATCCTTACATTAAACGTACCATACTGTGGAAAAGCTATAACATCATCATCCTTCGTATATTCCACCCAGTTCTCTAACCACATACACGTATGATATCCTCGCTCCAGCATCATATAAGAAGCAGGCGTTCTTGGAGGTGGAATAGGAATTCCCTCTCTAGTCACAATTGGTTTATCCTTTTTAAAGAAATTCTTTATTTTCTTAAGCAGCTTAATTTTCCTGACTCTTACGCTAACGTATCTCAACAAAACAAACAAGGAAACCTTTCCATAATTCTATTTATTCTATTTTTCAGTTCTCGTCCTATACCAGCGCAACACACACCAACCATCCAATCAGAGCACCAGTACGTAAGCAAAATCTCAACCAATACTAGCGCGGCTCACCCTAACTAACCAATCACAGCTCAGTACACGCACGCTGCCTGACCAGTGCCAGCGCGGCTTTTTCGGACGTCAGTATTACTCCTTCTACTGACCCTCCCTTTACAAAATAATACGGCAATGTATTTTTAAGTACCCTTAATCAAAAATTCGATTAGTAACAACACAAAACAATGCTACCTTGTCTGTTCCTCTAATAAAGAGATAGTCTTCACTTTTCCGAGAGGTTTCTTCTCTATGGGTAATAATAACGACCAGCGCTATTTTACCCTTCAAACAAGCTGCTGGTGGACCTATTACTCCTCTAGGGATAAGGCCAAAGTTTTGCAAGAGGACTTTTTGGTGTGAAAAGAGGTCTTGGTACTCCCCTGGGGATAAGGCTAGAGTTTCGGAAGTGGACCCTTCGCTATTTCAGGCACTCTACTTACATACGAAATTGTCCCTAAATATAACACCTACAGCCCTCCGTAGCTTCGGTATTATTACAACAGACAAAGTACTTCTGCAGTGGGATTTCTCTATCCACACTCTTCTTCCGCCTACTTCAGGCTATTTCTTATTCCTCAGGTAACTCCGTACCTGTACTTCTAGACAACATAGAACAGGACACTAACTTTTTGGTGTTAAAACATATAATCAATAATCATTACCAAACTAATCAATATTTAAACCGTCCTCTGCTACCAGAAAACTGATCCAACGCAAGGCCAATGCCTAATCAGGGATCAATGCTCAATACATCACAACATAATGGCCCAAACACATTCACCCAAATCCCTGATGCGCTGGGGTTCAAGTTTGAAGGACGTTAAATTTGTTTCTTTCACAAATTCATGGTTGACATCTCTGAGTTCATAACTAAACCTGTACATCAACTTTCTTTCCTCTTGGTCGACGGACCAATTAGTTGAAGAGTTGATGGTCATGATAATACTGTCTGACTAACTACCATGTCAGCTAAATAATCACAGACTCTCTGTAAGATTAATAAAGCTTTATCTCATATTAAATGCTCAATGCATACGGTCACAAATGCAAACAATGAAATTCACAAAAGGAGAGTGAAACATCAGAAAAATGCAAATAGATTCATTCTTATCACAATAATCATAATACACAATGAGGAGTGGATAGATTAAGAGACATCAGTTTCAGCAAAATAATTCGAAACAAAATACATATATCGGAGTGGATAGATGGAGAGACATAAGTTTCAGAGACAATAATAAGATTGCAAAATGATTATGCAAAGAACGAGTCAGAATAATACAAACCCAAAGGATCTGTGGAAAACCACTCCCTTGGCCTAGGGGACGGTGGGGGTCCCCTGAAATAGGATCAGGGAATAAAGATTTCAGGACCCAGGAGCGGGACAGGGACAGGATCAGCCAGGCCTCTCTGCAAACCGACGAACAGCGACGCATCCACCCTCCTTCTCTTTCTCCCTGCAAGTCTAAACCACAACCCTAAAGGCACCCCAGTTATACCCTAAAACCTACATGTCCGTCCCACATCAGTTGAAACATTTCACATAACTTGACAGTTGATTGGTGGACTTAGGAGGTGGTATGTCACACCACTGTGACTTCATTCAGACTTTGGACATATTCATTGTTCTACATCCATTCCCATAGCCTAGTTCTTGACTCGTTCTCACGATTTTAGCATATGATACATTTAAGCATTTTATTAATAATATTCAGCAATGTCCGCGGAAAGAGTCTTTGGTCCCACGGTCGGTCTCATCCTTTGGCCGGCACTCAATATTCTCCTTCAGCATATCGGCCTTGAACCTTTGAGCTTCATCTGCTGTGCTCAGCGCTTCTGTCTGTACTGACAGGTCAGTTTCACTCTTTCCTCCAACCCCTCCTCTATTCAGCCAACTTAAGAAATATGGTGGTTTATTCGGTTCACTACGACAAATGGAATATAGACATTCATTAATTATACAGAAATGCACTTTTCACTGTTATGCCTCCCACCTTAACACTATCCCTCTTTTATGTTTTTCCTAGCATAGCTTTAAGCAAAGCAGTATTATTTATTATTTCAAAGCAAAATGCAACATGCAGACTACAAATTTCACATGCGGGCTAGTCATGCATTATTTCTCGTTTCTTTCAAAGCATAATGTAAATACGGTTTTAGTTCTTTCATGCGTTATCTCACGTTAGTGCATGCATGCGCAAAGCAGATTTCCCTTGTGTTCATTTAAGGTGCACGTTAATTTTCTATTACTACTTACTGTTAGTACGTATTATGGGGGTGTTAATTCGAGCAGGTTTCTTTGCGTGAAATCCTGCTCCATTATAACCCTGTCTGCCAAGTTCGTAATCAGGCTCATTGTCTCCATAAATCTTACAGGGCCTAACAAACAAGAGCCTTTTAGACGTTTCTTTGATTTAAGCAGTCACAGAACTGTGACCTTTACACAGATGCTCTGGAGTGCCTGAACCTGTGTTCCTAGGTCTCATCGGCTTGCTAGGCAACCTTCTTAAATGTAGAAATAAGAATCATTATGGGAATGTTCATTGTTTTGTATGGTTTACTGCTATAAGAATGTTAAAGTCAATAGGAATTACGCAATAATGGGGAAAGTCTGGAAAAGTTTATATTTTGGTGCCATCTGAAAAGTTTTATTATTGAAGGGCTTGATTGTATGGTGATACTCTTGAAAACGTAAGCCTGGCTTTTGATTACTATATTGTGGTCAAATATATGTCTCATGTTTATTAGGCATGTGGGGGTAATTCGTTTTAGAGGTTGGGGCCAGCTGGTTCACAACCTGTTAAAAGTGATATGTAGTAAAGTTATTAGGTGACTGTGACTTTTGCTTATCTTGTGCAATATGTGGGTTGCAATGCCCTATAAAAGATGTACCCATTGGTATTCCCCCAGTTACCTTGTACATATTTGTAATTGTGTGTGCATATTTAGTTTTGTGTGTAATAAAATACTTATCTTTTTAAAAAGAAACACTGACTGGACAATAATTTATTAAGGGGCATATTCTCAAGAACGTGTGATTACTACCGCAAAAGTTGCTTAACGCAACCCTTCACATCGCAGTCTATCGCGGGAAAATAACACTGTGTTAACGTGGCATTCCCAACCCGGCGGCACCATGCGATAGTAGCAGGATAACGTGCCAAATGACCACCCAAAAACTAACGCGACGCAGAAAAAATGCGAAACACGAACGCGAAAAAACCTGCGATGCCCCAAATCGCGATACAAAAATCAGCGACAACCAGCCACAGGCCTGCAATTCCCACGCGTCATGCGGGAAAATGCACTATAAAAGCAAACAAAAAAACACCAAAACCAAATCAAACTGCGTAGCACCATGGATGCACCCGGACCGAGTGCAGAGGATAACCCGAACCCCACAAGCCCCAAGGAGGACCAGCCAGGAACCCCGTGTTCGGGGAAGGGCAAGGAGAAGAGGAAGAGGAAGACGGGGTTCAGTCCGCAGGAAGACCGGATCACCGTCACGGAGGTGATAGAACACTACCAACAACTGTTCGTCACCTCCACTGAGTCATTGGCAACACAAACGGAAATATGGCAGTCCATCGTCACCAAAGTGAATGCAGTCGGAGTGTCGAGGAGGTCAATGGAGGAGGTCAAGAGGCGCTGGCATGAAGTGCACAGCCAAACCAAACAGAAACTCGCTGCCAACATGAAGGCAGCAAAGGCGACTGGAGGTGGGAGTCCTGTGCCACAGGAGGAGCTGGATGAGCTGGAGGAAATGGTGGCCATAGTCATCAGTGTGGAGACGGTGCAAGGAGTTGGGGGTCTGGACACAGCCCGATATGACCTTACCCAACAGCAACAGGGTGAGTAACGACCAGGGACTGGGGGGACGGGGGGAGATGGGCACAATGGCACACATGCACAATCATGGGCAGCACACTGCACACCCACAATGAGTGTGGAACATGTCCCTGATACCCTTGGCACAGTGCAGCACACATAGAAACACCAAGTGGGCCCCCGTCCACAATGTGCACAAATGGGCCCCCCTCCATATCACCAATGCCACAACCTACCCATGCACATGTGCTGAATCCAGAAAAGCAGCGGCTCTGTGAGCCACACTGACAATGCAAGTGACACTGCATGACAGATAGCATGGCTGAAGTCACAATACATGACATGGTGCACGAGACGACACTGAGGTGGCTGAGTGTGGACCACATCCATAAAGGAGCAGGTCACACTCTGACACATCCACGTGCACCTACGACCCATGACGTCAAAAACACATCTGCAGACAAGCAATGCACAAGAGTACCAAATATCTCCAGTAGCACAAATGACCCAAGTCGCAAACATCCCAGCACCCGAAAAGCACACAAGTCAAATGCACACCGACTCAAAGGGATAAGGGTCCGCCAATGCAGAGCTGCAGGGGCGAATCGCCAACAATGCAGCACACACACATAGTAATCACAGTACATCAACATTGACGACAATGTGGGACAGAGTGCAACCCCTACACCACAGGACAGAGGACACAACTGGTGCTGCTCGTGCATAGAAACTTGCCAATCACATCTGGCAATGCATGACACTGTGAGATGATAATGTACGAGTACAACCACACATCCGTCATGTAGTCGAAATGTCCACTGACTCCCACCAAATAGCCAGCTCCACCAAAACAGTCACAATGTACATCGTCATGCAGTCTGAATGTAAACATCTACAATGCGTCAACATACATGGAACACACTGTTAACCTGCATCTCCCCTTTACATTGCAGAGGGACAATCAACACCTCCTGCAGAGCAGACCACACATCTCTTCAGTGATGATGAAGAGGACACCCTGCCCATTTGCCCAGACACACTCCAACGGCTCGTGGACAGCCTCCGCACCCCACCTCCAGGAGCAGGGCAGCCCAGCTGCATCGCGGTGAGCCCACCCCCTGCACAGACCACACAGCAGGAAGCACACACCACCACGGCTGCCTCCCAGGACCCCCACGACCAACACATGGATTTCAAACGCCGTGCGTTAGGGTGCCAGGAGAAGATGGCAGATCAGCTGCAGCTGGGTTTCGAGCTCATGGCAGCCAAACTCGATGCCATATGTGGGTGCCTGAGTCCCATCAGGGAGCACCTACAGTCCCTAACGGATACCCACTGTCCGCACCATGCTCACCAACAATCCTTGGCTGACATCGCTGGGTCCATTACTCGGATACAAGAACTGTCTAGGCAGACAGGCTCCAGCGATGACAGCACAGAGTTGGCACAGATGCGGAGGACAATGGAGACCATGGAGCCGATGCAGGCTGGAAGTATGGCTGCCACTGCTGAACACCAGCGAGATGTAGCTGCGATCTTCCATGCCTTGCAGATCCTCATCTTGCCATTGCTGCCACTGAGCCTGTTCCAGATGACTGATGCAGGAACCTCGACACACACATCTCTGCCCCCTGACGTGTCAGTGGCACACAGTGAGGCAGCCCTATCCCCTTCGCACCCTGATGTGTGAGTGGCACACAGTGACGCAGCCATAACACCACCACACACACCTGACACACCGGACACAGAAGACGTCTCAGAGGAGTAAGATGTGGAGGGTAATGACTGTGTGAGGAAGGAGGTAGTAGCATCCGTCCCCGCCATATGGCCTGTCCCTGCCTGGTTGTGCTCTCTGCATCATGCCCTGGAACAACACCTCCCACTGTCCCCCGAAACACTCTGCGACCTTCACATGGCCCCCGACATGGACTGCCATATCTGCTCTGGTACCAATGACACAGCAATCTGGCGGCGGACTGAACTCTTCCTCTTCAGATTAACTTTGCCTTGCCACAAGGACTCTGGTTGGCCCACCACTGGACAACCATGTCATGTGGGCTTGAAGTGGCCATGTACTGCTCCAGCTCCGACACACCCCAGAAAGTGAATAAAACATTCCAAATCACACAGATGTGTCATGTCTATGTTCACTCACGTATAAATGTTTGGATGAATGTAGGGACATTGATTGCACTAAAAGGTACACCCTGGTAAATGTCATCAAACGCATGTTTGACCCTGACCCACATGGCCACTTAGATGACTGTGAAGGTGTTAACTAGCTGTGGCCTCATTGCACAGTAACAACAATCTCTTTGCCCACCAACGAAGCCCCACGTCCATGTATTAAATAGGGCTGTGTGTGGAAATGTCAAATTCGGTAGCAGTCCTGAAGTGGTGTCCCCCATCACATGTGACAACAGAACGTCTCTTCGCATGCCTACTCACACACATCTGTGTGGACACAGTCTGTTTTGATGGATGGCCTTGATCTACATGGCAAGAAGTTGGACACCATACGCACATTGCTGGGGACACGTAAGAGCACAGGTCTGCCAGCAACTATCCCAGCCACAATGTCTGGCTCACAGAGGTGGAGCTGTCAATAGGGACTCACCCCCAATTCACAAGCGTCAGTCAATCCCTCCCTGTGTACGGACAATGCACATGTTTATGTTTATGTTAGGGAATGTATTAAGCGCACGTATACCAAAGGTCTCTTGGCACTATGAGGGGAGGGAGAGCCTTCCAGAGGAATACTAACAATAGGCTGAAGTGAACAACCAAGTTTTCAGTTTTTTTCTGAAAATGGTGTACTCAGATGAAAGTCTGATGTCTATCGGGAAAGAATTCCAAAGTGTAGGGCCAAGAACAGAAAAACGGGAACCGCCCGTTCTCTTGCGCTTAAATCTAGGAATAGTCAACATAGACATTGTGGCGGATCTGAGATTTCGTTTGGGTAAGTACCTTGAGATCTTTGCAGATATGAATTTGGGGCCTTTTTCGTGAAGTGCATTAAATACCATGCAGCCTGTCTTGAACATGAATCGCTGGGTCACCGGGAGCCAGTGTAACTGCTTCAAAAGAGGTTTAGTATGGCAGTGTCTTGGTTGCTGAAAGACCAACCTAGCTGCTTGATTTTGAATCAATTGCAGCCTGTGGGTCTGATTAGCAGGAAGCCCTAAATAGATGGCATTGGCATAATCCAGCCTGGACATAATCAGAGCAAGCATGATAACCATGCTTGCTTCCCTGGTGAAAAATTTCCTGATTTTCCTAAAAGTCCTCAGGTGGTAAACACAGGAGGAAGTAACCAGGTTAAGCTGTTCATGCATGGATAGCTTAGCATCGATTTTAATCCCCAGACTTTTAACTGAATTTTTTGGAATAGGTGGAATGCCCAAGGCAGCTGGCCAGTGTACTGGCGTCCACTGATTGAGTCTGTTATTGGAGATGACTATCTCAGTTTTGTCTGAGTTTAATTTGAGATAGTTATGACTCATCCAATCTTTGATGAATAGCATAGTATATTGGAAGAAATCCTTAGATTCCTCCGTCTCATCAATCGGGAAAATCAGCTGCATGTCGTCTGCATAATTATATACCTTCACTCCCCTTGTTTGAAGAGCATGAATAAGAGGACAGATGTAGATGTTAAACAGGTGCGGTGAGAGAGATGAGCCTTGCGGTACACCACATGTGGTGTTGACCCAGGCTGATTTAAAGGGTGCCAGCGTGACAGATTGAGTGCGTTCCTTTAAAAAAGAAAGCATCCAGTCCAGCGCCTCTCCCCTCAGGCCCGCCGCTTCCACTCTATCCGCTAGTATGGTGTGATCCACGGTGTCGAAAGCGGCGGATAGGTCTAATAACACCAGGGCCTGTGTACACCCCCTGTCTGCACCCTCTTTCAGATCATCCACTACACTCAAGATAACTGATTCAGTGGAGTGTGAAGGCCTAAAGCCTGCCTGATGTGAATCCAGGAAGTTAGTCTCTTCAATGAAGGCAGAAAGGAGATTTGCAACATGTGCCTCCAATATCTTCGCCGGGTATGGGAGGAGTGATATCGGTCTATAATTAGTCATTAAGCTAGGATCTACTCCAGCTTTCTTTTGCAGCGGAACTAGCACTGCCTCTTTGAAAGCACGAGGAACCACCCCCTGCTCCAAAGAGATGTTAAGAAGGGTGAGAAAAGTGTCCGGAAATTGTGTAAAAAGATCTTTTTGAATCCTAGCAGGGCAGGGGTCATTAGGGGACCCAGATTGTATCTTATTTCTAAGTTCTACTAGCCGATCTAAGGTAACATTTTGGAAGCTAGACAAGGTCATGGGATTAGTATATCGCTTATGTCATTTCCAGTCTTGAGAGTTAGAGGAGATAGATTCCTGGATGACCTTAATTTTGTCAACAAAGAAAGTATTCAAGTTGTCGCATAAAACTTGTGAAGGAGTAATGGCCGATATGATGCGATCAGCACTAGAGAGTTCTCTAACTATTTTGAAAATATCTTTGGATTTATTTTCAGAGCTAAGCACCCTATTTGTGTAAAAAGCCTTTTTAGCCTCCACAATGGCAACTTTATACTCAGTTAATGCTTTTTCATACCTTTTCCTATCAGTTGGTGAGTAGCTTCTCCTCCATTTCCGTTCCGCCTGGCGGGTTTTAAGTTTTACTAGTTTTAACTCTGGAGTAAACCAATAAGAGGTTTCATGTCGCCGCGGGACCCTTTCTTTCCATTGTAATGGGGCATGTATCTCAGAAGCCCATAATTGCCAGTTGAAAATAGCTCTTTCCATCTCATTAACATTATCTGTTATGAGCGGGGGAGTAGATTCCAATGTTTTGAGGAACTCTGGTAGGTGAACACGATTCCAATTTCTAGTCAATAATTTCGTGTCATTCATCGATTTACATAAAGATAGGCCATTTATAGCAAAGTGTATCAAGTGGTGATCTGACCACACACATGGCTTGACCTGTAGGCACAAGATCTGTCATTATAATCAACACTCATCACAGTTGTACACAGGTGAAGTTGCGTAGACTTTATTAGCATGTGCGTGTCAGTACGTGCAAGGCAAGGGCCACAACATGCAGACAAATGTTTAAGACACTTACAGTCAGCTTAGGAACATGTCGAGGTGCAAGTAATGGGGTGGCAGAAATGTACACCAATCATCACAGATGTCAACGGTCTCAACCCACCTTGCCTTTCTGGACGAGTCATGTGATGTTTTGCGTCTGCTCATTGGCCCGTGTCAGGGGACACGACTCACAGCCCATGGGATCTGCATAGTGCTGTAGCACCGGCCTGTGCTGACTGTGTGCTCTGCTGACAGTGAGCAGGTGAAAGGATCCTACAAGGTCACATGTCGAACTACATTGCCATGTGTGTACTCTCCCCCCAGCTGTTTCTCCGATTTTGGAATGTTGCCAGGCGACGCTGTGCAGCTCCGCCCATGGGACTGCATCACCCTGCACAGGTGTGTGTACACACGCGTAGGTCCATTCACATGCATTCTGAGTCCAGGCGAAGGCAGACATGTCCACTGTTGTGGTGGGATATGTGACCATTCCTCCAAGATGCTACAAGGTGTGGGGACCTGTGCTGTGGGTGACAATCAGTTGTGGCTGCAGGAACGTAGTCACTCGTCCATGTATGCGAGCGCTGCTTCATGGGCAATCTGTTCCAGGAGTACATCGTTGTCGAGGTCAAGGTACCCGAGGGCGAGCCAATACATTACCTGCTCCGGGCAGCTGTGCTCCGTCCATGCCGTTTCACCAATCCGCAACACAGCCCAATAGGGGAGCGCCTCAATGTGGTCACTGCACACGAGGAGTTGTGCTATCTCCCATGCCCAACTGCCTGCACATACGCCAAATATCAAGGCATCCCATGCACGGGTATCACGGTTACACTCCTGTTCGTGGGCCAATAGGGGGCGCACACACGTGGCATAATCCAGTTCAGCTACCGTTGTGTTGGATAGGCAGACATCCATGGGCCACTCGAATGTGCATGTTCAACAGTGGAACCAGGGCTGGACACAGGTGACGTACGCAAGACGGAAACTCAGACGGTAACTGATGCGCAACACTGCCAGTTGCAGTGATCCCAACAGATGCAGCATTTGTGCACTGTAAAGTTCCACGTGACAGGGGTTGTGCATGTGCCCGGGATTGCCAGCCATTGCCTTTGTTGGTCTCGTATCACCGGCACTCTTCTGACAGGCAGAAGTTATGTGGATGATATGCCACTGCTCGGAGCAATGAGTCATATTTGTGTGCAACGTTTAGGCGTATGGGTTGTTTTTTACTTATGTGTCAGGGGCATCCCAAGCAGCTGTGCCTCAAGCAGGGACAAGTGTGTGTGGGGTGTGGACACGTTGGTCTTTCATTCGCGCAGTTTGTGGTGTGGGAGTCGTCACGATCTGGTATGGTATCTCTCGCAGGGAGTGCCAGCCGCATTCAGGACCAAGGTCGGGGGTTCAGATGTCCTTCAGCCTTGTGTATTGAGACAAAGGAGCTTTCATTCCTGATGTTGGTCTGACTACTGCTTGCATTTTTGAAATGTGATGTGGCCTTCGCGTTGCTATTGATGCCAGGCCTTTGACTTAGTGCACCAATAGCGATACACACACAACAGTTGGCATGTATGAGCCAAGAGCCTGATTGGCCTTGCGCTCCTTGTACAATCTCTCTCTTTCTCACTCTCACTCCCTCTCCCTCTCCCTCTCCCTCTCCCTCTCCCTCTCTTTCTCTCACTCTCACTCTCTCTATCTCTATCTCTCTCTTTCTCACTTTCGCTCGCTCTCTCTGTCCTTTGATGAGCGCATGACACACCTTCTTATCTGGAATTTTGTTTTACAGGCTGTAACTTACAGGTTGTCCTGAGAGGACCCGCCATGGCTCTTCAAAATAGTTATTTTGAGTTTATTCTGAATGAAACAAATTATTTGCTAAGTCTAAGATGATTGTATGATTCTCATTTTTCTGATGACACATGTATGTTAGGTGTTGTAATTGTGCGACATCAGGCACATTGTTTTGTTTATGATTTCGTGACGTTGATGTGACATATCTTTGTCCGGGTGTAAGTGGGGGGGTGCCCGGAGGGGGGCCCGGGGGGCGGGGGGTCCTGGGTGTGGTGGCGGTGGGTGTTGTTGCCCTCTTGGGGCTCCGGAATGCATGGTGATTGGCTCCATGGCATCTGTTGTTCTTCATGTGTGGCTATGGGCTGTGCTCCCTTGTCTAGTGCAGGTTGGCGTCCGACTTTACACCAGGTAAGAGCAGGTGTTAATTTCCTGCTGCTAACGCGCCTTAGCGCATGTTTTCTGATCTTATCGCCGATCGGGCTGGTCGTTGAGAATGTTGTGGAGTGGTGTTGTCGCGGCTTTTTGCACGGGAACGCCTCCTCTCCATATCATTAGCGTTAGTTGCCGGGCTCATCTGTGGCGATGTTTTTTGCAGGTGCTATCGCAGGTAAAGTGGTGATATCGGCTGTTTGCACCAGCTTGTGAATGGGGCGATGATTTTATCGTGACTTTGGCTGAGATAAAGTGCCGTTAACTCGGCGATAGGTCCCTGAGAATATGCCCCTAAGTGTTGTTGTGGAGATGCTGTTTTCATGATCTCTAGTCAAGAGCACCTCTTGGGTAAGCCTTGGATTGCTCTTCTTTGCTACCATAAGAGTCACGTGCTAATGGGAGTACTTGACTTCCAATTTGGAGATCCACAGCACAGGCGCCCCATGATACCAGAAGTGAATACCCGTGGTTGTTTCAATTGGGGGCCAGTAACTTCTTATTGCTCTTTGACACTCCAACTAGCATTTCCCACAGTTAATATTAAAATCTTTATATTTTGGTAAAAAGCCATATACCAGGCAAAGACGACTGTGCCACTTTCCTCTGGTGACTGAGAGCAGTAACTGGCATGTTGTATGTGTAGCAGGTTAGCGATCCTGCTTGATAGACTCCACACCGGAAGTGCACCCACTGTATCCTTTCGCCTGGCGTGGCCAGAGGCTTTAAATAAAAGGGAGTACACCGTTCGTGGTCTTACGCCCTACCACATCCCTCTGTGTGGATGCCCGTTATTGTGGTCAAGTGTGAAGGGCCTATACATGGGGTACCTGCTTGGCGCCAGCATCCTGCAGCACTGGTGATGAGGGTGGGATGCGCCCCTGCCTACCCCAAAGCCACTGCGGAGTGAGCCAAAGGCCCCCGGGATAACCCACGGCAACGAAGACCTAGCCCCTGCTTTCCCACAGACCCCACCGCTAGTCCATGCAACCGCGGTGGCCTGGCAGCTCCCGCAGCCAGCACGGAAGCTGAAGCACCGACCCAGCAGTCAATGCGCCTTCTTCTCCAAGGCGAAAACTCAAGCTGTGCTGCAGCACTGCCCGCTGAAGGAGGAGAAATTGGGCCACCCCTAGACAGCACGTCACCAGCGAGGCCCACAGTGAGTAGCGGCCCGAACTGAGTGCTTACCACTCATCATCACACGAGCCTCCCAGCCCCACCACACTGCGCGAAGGCCAGCCTACAGCCCAGTCATCCCCAGCACGTCTGCATGAGCCCGCACCAGCCTAAGAGGAAAGAAACAAGCAAACAAAACAAGCATTGGCTCACACAAGTCTCCACAGAGAAAAACAAAATTATAGTGGCTTAGAAACAGGACATAGCTTGGACTACACTGCTAACCAAGCAAGAGAGTGCCCAACCTCATAACTCACTGGGGAATTTACCCAAAGGCCACACGTCAATAACAGATAAAGCCTGACATGGCAGATGAGGCGAATGCAGCTCAACCCCTGAGACAAGTCACCCCACAACATGCACTCACAGGGATGTTACCCCCATCCAGCGAACTTGCAGACCCGGCGATAGCCTCTCCTCGATGGAAGACGTGGTTAGGGCGGGTGAACAACTATTTCAGCGACACGCGAGAAACGGATGGCACCATTAAAAGGTCCTAGCTACTCCACTATGCCGGAGTCCTTGCTACTCCACTATGCCGGAAAATAAATATATAAATTGTTCGAACACTTATCTAACACTAGCCCGGCCACAGACTACGATGCAGCTGTGAAAGCGCTCAACACTCATTTTGATCCGCAGTTAACCCCAGATTTTGAGAGATTTAAATTGCGCCAAGCCCGCCAGCAGGAAGGAGAGTCCGTCGATGCATTCTATGCAAGACAGTGTGAGCTATCGAATACCTGCACAGCAGATGACCAACTCAAGGAAATTCAAGCGCAACTGATCCAAGAATGCCGCAACAAAACGCTGTGCAGCCTGATCCTGAGACAACCCAACAGTAGTCTATATGATATTCTGATATTAAAGAGGTCACACGACTTGTCCGCAGCCCGAGCCTACGAGATGGATTTAGCCATTTCACAAATGCCAGAAAAACTGTCAAGGTCGAACGGGCTAGTGCCATCCATACAAAGAGCAAGAGTGAAACCACCAAGGGACGAGGATCCCTACCCACGAAGCTGAGGTGCAGATACTGCGGAAGATAGGAACACCCTGTGAGCGAGTGCCCGGCCCAAGGTCCCACCTGCTCCAATTGTGGAATAAGCAATCACTTCACATCTGTCTGCAGGAGAAAGCTCAAGAACAAGAACTCCAGAGGAGGCAGGCCGCCAACTAAAGCAGTGCATCAGCTGTCCCTGATGAACCTCACACACACGGACGACACAAAATGTCCGTCAAGACAGAGTTACCGTCTCGAAGATTCCTCTCCCAAGGAAGAAGAGGAGGAGACATTCCTCATCTCATTCACAAGAGAACTAAAACATCACTGGAGACCACAACCCACATGTGTCATCTGTGTTGCTGGGTCAGAAGTAAAGCCATCATCGACACTGGGGCATTTGTCAATGTGATGGGAGTCCAACAATACAACCATCTTTGGCCAAAGCCTCAGCTAGTCCCATCACACACCACGATCTTCGCGTATGGAAGTCAATCGTCCTTACCCCTCTGTGGACGCATATCCGTGCAGTGCAATCCAACGGCCAAGAAGTCATGACAACGTTCCACGTTATCGACAAGGAGGCTGACACGCTGATCGGTAGCCACACCGCAGAAGATCCTGGCCTAGTGTCCTTTGCCAAAAGTGTGAGGTTGCATCAAGTCGATGACCTGCTAGATCAAACTGTTTAGTGTGCTTGGGTGCCTCAAGTACCCTCTGGTAAAACTGCACATTGACCCTGCTGTTGCACCAGTAGCAGTGCGCCACTGCCGCATTCTGTTCCATCTCTGACCTCTGGTAGAGCAAGAACTCGAGAAGCTCAAGGAATATGGAGTGATAGAGAAGGTTTCTGGACCAACGCTATGGGTCTTCCCAATGGTAATTGCAGAAAAACCACAACAACCAGTGAAGTACGCCTGTGCATCAACATGTAACTGCCGAACCGCGCCACCTAACGCCTACTATGGATGACATCATAGTGGATATAAATGGCTCCCAATGGTTCTCTAAGTTGGACTTAAACGCCAGCTATCACCAGCTGTTGCTAGCTGAAGAAAGCAGGTACATTATCACCTTTAGCACACCCATAGGATTGCGCCTGTACAAGTGCCTAAACTTCAGCATATCATCAGCTGCTGAAGTATTCCAGAATGCAATACATGAAACATTACCCAGACTGCCAGGCGTCCTGAATGTCAGTTATGACATTCTTATCCACTCAGCCATGGCAGCTGAACACCACAAGCAGCTCCGAGCAACACTGAGGCGTCTATAGTATCATGGAGTCACGCTGCATATGAAAAGTGTTCATTCTTCCAGTCAGCCATCAAATTCTTCAGATACGTATTCAATCAGAATGGAATACAGGTCGACCCCTGCAAGTGGCAAGCCATCAAACATGCACCAGCCCCAATTATGGTGTTGGAAGTGTGCAGCCTCCTGGGAATGACCACATACTGCGGGAGATTCATTCCTGATCTCGCCACCCTTGCAGAGCCTTTAAGAGCCCTCACAAAGGTGGAGGTCAAGTGGATAGGGGGCCGTCAGGAAGAAGACAAGCTCCTCGATAACGCCACGTTGGTGTATTCAACCCAGACAAGCACACCGAAATGCTGGTAGATGCCAGTCCAGTAGGTCTGGAAGCCGTACTCATGCAGGAGCAGGAACCTGTTTGGTGTGCGGCATTGGCATTCGGCAGCAAAGTGGTAACGCAGACTGAAGCATGTTACACCCAAATTGAGTGGGAGGCCTTGGCAATCAAGTGGACATGCGGACATTTTCACCTATATTGAAGGGGTCAACCATTTAAAATCATCACGGATCACCAGCCTCTCGTCCCGCTGTTTTGTGGGTCAGCTCCCCATTAGCCTCCAAGGATTGAGAGATGGGCCATCGAGCTAAAACATTACCAAATGGAGGTTGTTGTACCTACGAGGATCTAAAAACCCTGCTGACTTTCTCTCTCATCACCCTGTATCTCCAAACAAACAGAATGATAACAACACAGATGCGGTGGAAAAGTACATCAATATGATCTCAAGTGCCACCTGTCCCAGAGCTCTGAGTCTGGAGGACATCAAAGAAGGGGCCAAAACAGACCCCATCATCACCCGAGTGAGGACTGCTCTCCAGAACGGAATGTGGTGGAACTTCCTTCAAGATGCCAACGACCTGCCCAAGGAGGACAAGGAAGGGTTGATGAGAATGTGGAGGGTGTAAGACGAATTTAGCACCACCCAGGGCTGAATCCTTCTGCGAAGGTCTCACATTGTCATACCGATTGCCCTAAGACACCACGTGACACTGTTGGCGCACAGGGGGCACCAGAGCACCATGAAGAGAAAAGGTGAGGTTACCCGGGCTTGAGGACACAGTTGAAGAGTTCATTCGAAAATGTCCAGGGTGCCAACTGACAAGCGCGCCTGAGAATCCAGCACCAGTAATCACTGAAGAGCCTTGCATGATACTGTGGTCCAGGCTGAGTCTAGATGTCAGAAGCTTCCCCGATGGGGGAGCCACGATGGTCCTGAAGGACAGTTATTCCAAATATCCTGTTGTGGAAGTGAATGACTCAACAGCATTCACCCATGTTGCCCCCATCCTTGAGAAAGCATTCGCCGTCTTCAGTCTGCCTCCGGAGATTAAGAGTGCTAATGGGCCATTTTTCAGGGCACAGAATTTGGAGAATTCCTCAGAGATTTCGGAATATTTGATCGCCACAATAAACACCTCAATGGCCACAAGCCAACGGCGAAGTTGAAAGATTCATGCGCTCCTTGAACAAATCTCTTCATATCACAGTGGCCGAACAAGCCAATCCTGAGCGCCACCTCCAGTCATTTCTCCGTGCGTATCGGAGAATGCCCAACTGCACTACTCAGCAAGCCACATGGACCCTGATGTTCAATGGACCTTGCCGGGACACCATTCCCATGTGCCCGGGCTGGGTGGCACCAGCTCACGATGCCCTGGAGACCCAGGCACACCAAGAGCAGTGTAATGCCCTCACGGGCAAAAAACAAGGAGCAAAGACACGCTCTCCCCTGCCCGGGGACCAGGTCGTCATCCGGGACCATAAGCCATGATGGAAGTTTAAGACGCCATTTGAACCAGGGATCTGGACAGTCCTAAGAAGCGCTGCAAGGAAAGTACAAGAAACTGTAGCCAGGAATTTCTCTTGGTTGAAAAGAATTGAAGTCTCGCACCAACACCTGGGTCAGTCCGACAATGAGGAGGAAACTGATTGGCCGGGGTGTGAAGAAAACAATGAGCCTACAGGAGGCACAGCGGATCGGTGCCCATTGGGTGACAACAGATTTCCAACTGATGACATGCAATCCAGCTCCCAAATCCGCGATCTGTCTAATCGCGTCCAGCATCTGCAATACAGCCTCCGGCCTAACCCTCAACCCAGCCAGCAGCTCAAGGGCTTTGTATGTCGCATAAATGAACATCAGTTTTCAAGACTGAGTTGGGAAGGGATGTAGCAGGTTAGCAGTATTGCTTGATGGAATCCACCCGGATATACATCCACTGCATCGTCTGGTCAGGCGTGGCCAGAGGTTTTAAATAAAGGGGAGTAGACCTCTCGTGGTCTTAAGCCCATACGGCATCCCTGTGTGTGTGTGTCTGTATGTGTGTGTCCGTTATTGTGGTCAAGGGTGAGGGGCCTATTCAGGGGGTACATGCTTGGTGCCAGCACCCTGCAACAGTATGTATGTTGCTTCAAGACAATCCTTTTGAAAAGGGCCGGTTCATTCAAAATCCTAAAAGGGAGAGCTAGGATGGGAGAAGGCAGCGTGAGAGCAATTTGGGTGGGGATAAGTATATTGTTCAATGTGCTGCCAATTACAGCATATCATGAATTCTCATATTTTGCACGACTGTGGCTAAAATGACTTTTTATGACGTAATCATCAATAAAAGGCAGATGCAAATATAATAACTCTTAATTTAGTCAAACGGTTTGAATTACAAGGGCGAGGTTTATGAAAATAATTTCCCCAGGGTGTTGCACTGACTGTTACATAAAAAAGGTTATGTGCAGAACTCAGATACAAGCACTGAAAACAGACTATATACCGAGCACGGTTTATTGTGGGTCTAGAGTGAGGAGTCACAATGTCAGCGCATGCTGTCTGTATTTTACTATAATCATATTCATTCCTCTAATCATCAAGTCTCGTTCGCTCATTAATGCAGTGAAAAAACATGTCTCTTACATGTGGGGAAACTGAGCAAAAACTTGGTTAACGTATGTTGACTCAAATCAGTGCTCTGCAGACGGATCGGGGTTAATTATAAACTCCAAAAGGGGGAGGGTTGATGCAGGAATGTAAGATTTGACTGGGAAATCACTAAATGTAAGTCGAAGATTTGCCGATTTCATGATAGCTGTGGTTTTAAGCAAATTCTGAATTCTCACCTTTGGACTTCCCACAGATAAAGCAGTGTCTACAAGTAATCAACAATAACAGGCATGTACAAATGGCTCAGAATACTGGATCCCTCAAATTATTTTCTTCTCTTGTTCACACTCAACTCTTTGTTTAATTCATGATGGGAAGTTCAAATATAGTTTTATCGTTAATGTCCTGCACCTGCATTCTGAATTTGGCCCTTGTTTTGTATCACAAGTTTTGGTAATTTTGGATTTGGAAAGGCTATGGTGAGTTGCTTGCGCTCTTTGCCAATTTCCACAATCTGTGGGATCAGTTTGATTTATGGCTTTTGACTTTAGTGTCTTGGTATTTAAGATAGTTACTCCCATTTCCCATGATGTTGAGTACCGGAAGAATAAACTTCAGTCTAATTAGAGGGTTGTCTTCTAGTGATGTCATCAATGATGTCACTGACCATGTCATGAGTGATGCATTATATGAGGTCATAAGCAGTGCATAGTGGGGGCATAACTTATAGTTAGCCCCAGAAACTAGAACTGCTGAATTTCACTGGTTTTCTACGAGTGAAATCTGAAAATAACTATAAGGTCCTGTAACCTTTGTTTTTTTCAGTGAATTTTCATGTTTTTTAAATTCTATTTCCTAACTAAAACATCGCTGTAACCTTACATTTTTTCAGTGACTTCCTACGTTGTTTTAAAATTAATTTTTCCTAACTATAACGTCCCTGTAACCTTTAGTTGTTTAAGTGAATTTGTAAGGTTTTTAAATTTTATTTCCTAACTGTAACCACTAACCTTTGGCAATGAGTGTGTGAGTGAGTTCATGGGTGTCTCAGTGGGTGCATGAGTGTCTGAGAAGGTTTGTAAGTGAATGTGAGAGAGTATGAGTGGGGCTGTAAGTTGGTATATGAGAGTCTAAGAGGGTCTGTGAGTCGGTACATGAGTCTCTGAGTAGATCTGTGAGTGGGTGAGAGAGAGTATGAGTGATTCTGTAAGTGGGTGCATGAGTGTCTGACTGTGTCTGTGAGTGGGTGTATGTGTCTGAATTCATTTATGAGTGGGTGCATGAGTGAATTAATCAGTGAGTGGCTGTGAGAGTGTCTGAGGTGTTCTGTGAGTGGGTGCATGAGTGCCTGAGTGAAAAACTCTGACAAATTCCGCAGAGTTCCGTGAGCAGGCAGAGCATTGCTTGACCACCCCAAATGAAGTCCCCTGAAGGACCTCAGGACACAAGTGGACTTCATCCTCCGAGCAGCAGTGTGCCAGAAGCCGCTTTTGCAGTGTGGTATAAAAAGGGGCGTGGCCTTGGAACACCTCTCTGCAACGCAGCTCTGTGGCACTTACTGGAGGTACCTGGTGGGCTAGTTGGTCCCCAGGGACCCTCAGGATTGAAGGGGGCTTAATCCCTTAACTTACAACGCGCCAGGGGGTGTGTTTGCACAGTGGTGCAGGGAGGGGGCGGGCCTCATATAACAAGTTAGCAATCTTGCTGTGTGGGACTTACTGGAGGTAATAAAAGGGGTAGTTGGCCCCCAAGGTTGACGTTGGGGGCTAACTACCCCTCATGTTACCTCCAGTAAATCCCACACAGTGGGATTGCTAAAAGGGGTTTGGAGGCCACGCTCACCTTTCTCCACCACTCTGAAAATGAGACTGCTATTTTATAGTTAGAAATTAGCATTTAAAAAACCTTTGAAATTCACTGAAAAAACCATAGGTTTCAGGGACGTTATAGTTAGAAATTAGCATTAAAAAAACCATTGAAATTCACTGAAAAACCATAGGTTCCAGGTACGTTATAGTTAGAAATTAGCATTTAAAAAACCTTAGAAATTCACTGAAAAAACCATAGGTTTCAGGGACGTTATAGTTAGTTGGAGATTTCACTCGTACAAAACCAGAGAAATTCCGCAGTTATAGTTATTTCAGCTAACTATAACTCGCGCCCCCGCAATGCACTGCTGATGACGTCACATATTACATCATTCATGACATGGTCAGTGACATCACTGATGACATCTCAAATGACATCACTGATGACATCACTGATGACATCATCCACATGAAAATCTGATGCACCTCCTCATACCCTAATATAACCTTTGATACACCCACTGTAAAATACAGACTACCATTTTCGAAACCATCGACACACCAATACCAGTTACTACATACGCACTCACTAATTCCTAGGTCTACACACACACATCCCCTCATTCACCCATACAATCACTCATACATGCAGTCACTCATCAATACAACACTATCATATGCACTCATACACCTATAGAGACACTCACACACCACCACTCATCCAGAGTTACTCACACACCTAGTCAGTCATGCAAAGAATCAATCACACTTCCATTTACTCACGTATACAGTTATACACACACCACATCACTTATTCATACAGAAACAAACGCATACTTACTCTCTTATACAATCACTGATACAAGTACACACTCATCCATAGAGCCACTCTCACAATCACTGACTCTCACGTATAGTCATTTATATACTCCAACTCTCACATACACTGCCTTTTACATATGTAGTTACTTGGACATGTACCACTGAGACATCCATTCACTCACCAACACACCCATACACACACTCACCCACCCATACAGCTGTTTCCACATGCACTCTTAAACCCATACACCCAGTGAATCAACCACTCAAACATCTATGCACAGAGTCACACACCTCCCACCCACCCACACACACACTCAGGCACCCACACAAATACTCAGGCAAACAATCGATAACCCATATAGACACTCATGTAGCTACTGACCAACCCATGCAGCAGCTTATACAACAACAGACAGACTGATACAGACATTCACACAGTTTAGTCACTAACCCATGCATTCAGTAAGACACATTTAATCACTCACTTAAACAGTCAGTCACGCACCTACTAAATCCTCCATCCAGACACTTATACACCCACTCATTCTTCAATACACCTTGGCATATATATAAAACATATTTAAACTTTAAACAAACACACAGTCACTGGATGATGTCATCAGTGATGTCATCAGTGATGTCATTTGAGATGTCATCAGTGATGTCATCAGTTATGTCACTTACCGTATCATGAATGATGTAATATGTGACGTCATCAGCAGTGCATTGCAGGGGCGCGAGTTATAGTTAGCTGAACTAACCATAACGGCGGAATTTCTCTGGTTTTGTACGAGTGAAATCTCCAACTAACTATAACGTCCCTGAAACCTATGGTTTTTTCAGTGAATATATATATATATATATATAAAATCAAGGTATACATCTTTACAAGCACCATTGGTGTCTTGTGCATACTATTGCTGTACATTTGTATTTTGAATATGGTGGTGATGTGGGGAAGAGCCAGCTCTTGAGTAATCTCTTGAAGATAAGATGGCTAAGTGTGGATCTTATGTTTGTGGGTAATGAATTTGATAGTGTGGCTGCTTGAACAGAGAAAGATGTTCCACACCATGGTTTTTTAATTGTGTGCTGAGATTTTGAGGTGGGTGCCAATCAGGAGAGGAGGTTTCTTTGTTGTGTGTATTTTGTGATTTTCTTTCTGATGAAAAGTGGTCCTGTTCCATGTATTGCTTTGTAGGTGATACAGAGCACCTTCACAGTTGATCTTCTAGCAACCAGTAACCAATGTACGGCCATTAAGGCAGGGGAGATGTATGATTGTGGCTTTATATGTAGGAGTAGCCTGGCACCAGATTTTTGGAATTTGATGTAGTCTTTTCATATTTGATAGAGGTGATCCATGGTAGACGCCATCGATGTAATCAAGTTTAGACTGTACAAGAGAGATAGTAGCGTGGACCTTGTTTGGAAATCCTTGGTCAGGGAATGTGCCTTTCAGAGTTTTCATAGTAATGTAGCTTGATCTTGCTAACTTATCTTCTTGGGCTTTTATTGATAGCTTAGATTCCATGGTAATTTCGAGGTGTCTTACTTCCTTGGATACTCCAAGAGGTGGTCCCAGATCGTCAGGCCAGACGGAGAGTGGGTCATAATTTTTCCAATCGCCATAGGTAAGTATTTCAGTTTTGAATGCATTCAATTTGAGATGGCTCCATGTCATCCACTGCTCATCGGATCAGAGACAACTGAGGAATTTTGAGTTTCTGATGTCTTTGGGTCTTTCTAGTGTAAGAAGTATTTGTGTGTCATCTGCGTAGTTATAGCAGGTGAGCTGAAAGTCATTGATCATTGCCGGTAATGACTCCATATAGATGTTGAAAAGTATGGGTGAAAATGACATTGAACCTTGTTGTACAGTAGCCCACACTGCTCTGCAACGTCTTCAAAAAAATTGAAAAAGCCAATAGGTCTCGCATAGGCAAAACCTACTGGTTTTGCCAATGCTTGTTTATACTGTGTATAAGACTTTAATCTTTGTGTGAAGTAGAATGTTGGTACCTCTTCAAATCCTCAATATGACATATCCATTGGGAATAACTACTTTCCCTTACTACTACTGTGAACACTCAATTCTACAACCAACTAATTTGGCTTTACCTATAAAGTAGATGAGGATAAGTAGTCATGTTTACGATGTTGACCTTAGGCAAGCACCTAGTTTCTCCTTTCAATATAAGGAAGTCTATTGATTGCCATCTACAGCACCTGAACTCCTCAAAGTTTAAGGTATGTAGTAGCGATGGCCAGAACTTGCCTATAACATTTTACATAGCATGTACATGGCCCTATGGCATTAGAGTTCTTTATAATATGAAAAACCAGAGTACAGGTATCAATACAGTAACCACAGGATATTACAGATACAGAATATTAAACATGGAAAATATACAGCTGCAAGCAGGAAGTATTGTACATTTCTATACACAAAGGATATCACATAAGTTAAATTATAACATGCCAGCACAGCATTGGTAAAGAAGAATCACCTATGAATGTACAGATGAGAAGGCGTTCCTGAGTATCAACTTAGAACACTCAAGAAAAAGAAGAATAGATAGGAGTGGGAAACAACTGTTAACCTTAGCGGTGTTGAGTGTGGGGTACAGAAGATTGGGGGTCATGAGTGTCAGCAATCAAAAAGAAGCCATTAGCTGGGACCAATATGAAGTATCTTTAGAAAAGGACGTAGGAGAAATGAGGTAAGCTCAACTGTCAACTTATTGAATATGTGCATAGTAGAACTATGACATCACTAAATCGTAATTTGCTAATCAAATTGATACATTTCATATATCTAGTAAGCCCTAAACATTTCTGTTCACCTCATTTCCCCCCAAAAATGTCCAGCAACAACAAAAACAACTACTGACTTATCACCTGTTCAACAATGTTATAGAAATAGCGTTTGTTAAACATAACCAGGAAAAAGTTTATTCCCGTGATGTTTTCCACTCATATGATACAGAATTCTGCCATAGGCACAGAAGAGCGACTGCACTCCTTTAAATATAGCATGTTTTGAATTTTATTCTAGATTAAGAAGACACTTCCATACTGTCTACCTAAATCTAAGTGAAGCTGACATGATAGGCTAATGGATTCTATCACTGCTGACTGTTAGTATTGGATGGAAAAGCCCAGCTTCCAGCTCTTCTCCGTTGAGTTGTTGGTGGTCTCAGAGGGCCTCTATTACTGCACCTAAGCATTCTGATGGGGTTCTGGAGTAGCAGCCTGTGTTTGGGTCTGGGTAGTTGGGGCTTGAATTTTGTAGAGACGTGTATCATAGAGTAAGGATCTTGAGTTTAATCCTTTCTTGGGCTGCGGCAGCTAGTGCATTGACCTTAGAGTTGGAGGAATATGGCTATATGTATGAATATTAGCCACTACTCCAGCTGCCAAGGTTTGTAGAGTATGGTTTTTAAGGATTTTTCTCTTAGCATTGCCCACCAGCAAAACAATTTTGAAGTGTTTAAGCTCAGATGATGTTTCTTGCTATTTCCACTTTGTCAGATTCTTTGAGGAGTGATTGAGCCTCAACAGAGTAGCTTTAGATGGTGTTAGACCTGGCACCATTGGCGTGGGTCTCCCTTCCATTTTTCGCTGTTGCCTCATGTGTTTTTGCTGGTTATAGATGCTTTGGGCACTGTGCCACTACTATTCAGGGCCACAGTGCAAGTGCTCCCTATGGTAAATTGATGTATGGATTAGTGACTCCATGATTGGCTGGTTTGGTTTACTTGTCAGACCCTAGTACAGTGCACTGAGTGTGCCCAGGGCTTGTAAACCAAATGCTGCTGGTGGGCTTGCAGCACTGGTTGTGCCACCCACAGAAGCAGCCTGTAAAAGTGTGTCTCAGGTCTGCCATTGCAGAGCCTGTGTGCAGTCTGTGACTGCCATGTTGACTGGGCAAGTGCACCCACTTGCCAGTCCCTAAACCTTCCCTTTTCTGCATATTAGTCACCCCTATGGTAGGCCCAAGGGCAGGGTGCATTGTAGGTAAAAGGTAGGACATGCCCTGGTGTGTGTGGCATGTCCTAATAGTGAATTACAGCCATTTTCGTTTTTCACTATTGCAAGGCTACCTGTTCCCCATAGGCCAGAATGGGCAGTTTGATTATTACATCTTATAATCCTAACTGACCCAGGGAACATGGTAGAAAAACGAATTTAGTATGCCTGAACTCAGAATGATAAAATACATCTTTTAGTGAAGTTGGTTTTAACATTCTGTGTTTGAAAATACCACTTTTAGAAAGTAGGTATTTTCTTGCCTAACTATCCATGCCTGCCTCTGCTAGGTTGTGTATTCCATGTCTGGTTTGTGAGTGACAATGGCTGGGGGATTCCAGGAGACAGGGTGAGTCAGCACAGGGCTGAATAGAGAGATCTGCATGGAGATGGGTGGGAGGAGTTGCACCTGGGACCTGAATAGGGCTGTGCCTTTCCTCCAAAATGCTGGCTCCACCTCCTGTGGTGCGTCTGATGTCCCTGGCCTACACTGTGAAAGGAAAGAGGGAGTCTTGTCAACAAAGTGCTCCAGGACTGACCAGAACTGGTTTGGACTAGGCAAAGGCCTCTCTGCCTTCAGAGAACAAAGGAAAAATGAGTATAAAAGAGGGGACCCAAACCCCAGATCTTTAGATCACTTTGGGAAACAAGAAGAACCTTTGCTGAGGAGAGGAACCAGAGAGAGAGAGACTGCAGGAGGAGACTATCCCTATGCTGAGTGCTGTTTGGGGGATTGGCCTGCAGTGGTGGCCTGACTGCCAAAGAAAGGAGAAAGGACTTTGTGCTACTTTTCATTCAACTTGTAAAGGATCTCCAAGGGCTTGAGAGAGAGCTTGCCTCCTGCTGAAGTCTCAGGGACAACAGACTTCACCCACCAGCTCCCCAAGAGTTCTTTTGAAGTGCCTGCTGTTGTGTTGGGCCTTCTGAGGGACTGCGTGTCGCAAGGAGCTGGAAGCGCGACTAACGAAGAAGAAGCGTGTCGCCGCCGCAGCCGCTGTTGTCGCATCGCTGAAGAAGGGTGTCGCCGCTGCCGCTGTCGCTTCGCAACGCAGAAGCGCCTCGCATCGCCAGAGAAGAGGATCGACATCGCATCAGACGCCGCCGCATCATCGGAGAAGCGTGTCGCCGCCGCAGCCACTGTTGTCGCATCACTGAAGAAGGGTGTCGCCGCTGCAGCTGTCGCATCGCATCGCCGAAGCGCCTCGCATCGCCGGAAAAGAGGATCACCGTCGCATCAGACGCCGCCGCATCACTGGGAAGCGTGTCGCAGGGCCTGTCGTGGCTCAGAAGAATCGTTGAGTCGCCGCACGGCCGTCGGGCGTGCACGCATCGTGTCGCATCAAGAAGAAGACGCCATCTTTGTTTCATTGCACCGGATCTTCATCGCATCACGGCGCTGCTGGTCGCATCACCACGGAAGCGCAGTAAGAAACCGACGCATCACCTCCCCACGCGGAGAAGAACCGACGCATCCCCTACGCAGCAGTAGGGACCCGACGCATCATCGTTCTTGCATGTAAGGAACCGACGCATCACCTTCCCTGCCACACTTTCGTTGTGTAGCGTTACGCATCCAAAGGTACATTGAACTCAAAGTGTCGCATTTACCATCTAAAGAGAACTAAGCTATTTCTACCATTTTAAAGTACAGTATTGTGGATTTTTGTCGTTTGTGGTCTTGTGTTAAATCTATATAAAAGATACTTATTTTTAATATACAACCTGTGTGGTGTCCATCTGTAGTGTTATCACTGGGTTACTGTATGTGTTCACAAATGCTTTACACACTGCCTCTGAGATAAGCCTGTCTGTTCGTGCCAAGCTACCAAGGGGGTGAGCAGGGGTTATTTTAGGAGTGTACCCCCTTACCCTGACTACACGCAAGGGTCCCTATTTGGTCAAAGGTACCTACCTCTGCCAACTAGAGACCCCCAAATCTAACAGATGGTAGTTGGAGGACAAAACTATGGCCTAGGCATAGGGGCCCATCAACATCCTAGCATCAATCCATTCTTCTACAGTTGTAATCTTTTTCCAATTTGCTCCACTTTAAGCATTGCATATCTGTCCATTAAACTTTTCAGAAGGAATTCATCTCCATTAGTAGGAACTTGGGTTGTGATCTACTGAGATTAAGCCAATTGAGGCTCATCCAAATCTGAATCATATTGAAGATATCATGGTATTTACACCGCTCAAGCTATCTGGTTAGGCAGAACATAGATATCAAATGTAATATTCACTGAACTAAAATGGTCATAGATGGATTGGATATGGATCTTGAACAACAGTGGTGACAATCCATGAGGTCCCCATAACATGCAGTGGGTTGGTGGTAACCATTAAAAAGTGTAAGCTGCTAATATTTTGTTGCGTTCACCACAATATTATTGAGATTGCATCTAGTAGATGCTCTTAGCCCCAAAAGGAAATATATCATTTTCAGAGAAAAGTGTAAAAGTCTCTCACTTCCTCGCCTGCATGTAATGCACTGTTGGACAGAGTTGTCAGGAAAACCTGTCAGAGGCTCTCTTATCTGCAGCTGATGATAGATAAAGCCTCACCCAAGTGTCCCCCAAATCAGTATGCACATGCAAATAATGGTATTTTTCAACTATATGATTATTTATTTCATAGCATTAGTCTATCAATCATGTGACTCAGAATTATAATTATTATTAACTAATCAGCAGATAATACAGAAATCAGAGTGAATGTTAAATAGGCATGTGCACTCAAATTATTAATCTGCTTTTTTAAACACTGTGCCTATTGGATGCTTTCTGTAATGTTACTAAAGATACATTTTGTATCTAGATATTAAATACATCTTGGACCTTGGTTGTCTTCCCAGCTTCTAGCACTGAAAGAAATATTGTAAGTGTGTGGAATGTATGTGGTGCAGAAATGATAATGTTGATGATAAACTGAGGTACCTGAACTCATTGAAACTTTACCATAAAGCTTGCCGAGAAGCACATGTGAGCTATCTCAAAAATGAAATCAATTGCTCCAAGAATCCGGCCAATGAGGTTTTTCGGATAGTTAAAGCCTTAGCTGATCCTGCTGGTATGGTTTGGGTGGTTTCACTATCCTCAGAAAGATGTAATGAACTGGCTAATTTATCCTTTGATAAAGTTGCTAACATCTATACCTCATTTTATGTACCGGTCGCCGACGGCCTCCCTCCTACAGTCATGGAAGAAGTAGATGCAGTTGCAGAATCAGGTGGAAGTACTACTTTTGAGTAATTTCCTTTAATTTACTCACAGTTTTGAGTCATCAATTGACTATTAAATCAGGATCCCCATTCAACCCTGCTCCCTTGCGGATACTCAAATTGGGTCATGGCTCTCTTTCCTCTACCTGGATAGATTTATTCAACATGTTTTTAGCACAAGCCTTGGTCTCATTTCCTGGAAACTCATCATGGTGATATCTTTATTAAAAACACCTGCCCTTGATGCAGCTAAGCCAGAAAACGTCAGCCCCATCTCACACCTCTCGACTCTAACTAAAGTATCAGAAAAACATGGCAATTTTGAGGTGTCATCTTACTTGGAATCTAACCTTCTTCTTCATGGCTCACAATTTGGCTTTCCTCCAGAGCTGCCTTTACTAGGGGTCACTGAGTATCTAAGAGCAAAGCTTGACTCTGGAGGATGGCTGCACTGATCCTTCTTGATCTCAGCGCAGTGTTTGAGACAGTGTTCCATGAAGTTCTTCTCCAGTGGCTGGCTGACTGTCGCATTAGGGGTTGTGTCCTTCTTTAGTTTCGCTCCTTTTTGCGGGATCTAACTTTTCAAGTGATCTCAAGTACCTCCTCCTCTTCAAATCGCAAGATGCCTGATGGGATCAGGGCTCTACCCTGGGTTCCATGCTTTTTAATGTATATATTAGGTCCCTGGCAGACATTGTAGAGGCTATTGGCATTAACTTGTTTTCTTATGCCGGCTATACCTAAATAGTTTTTTCTTTATCCTCTACTAAAGACAAAAGTGGCATTGAGTTGAGACCTTGCCTAGTGGCACTGACACTCTGGATGAAAAACAACTGCTTAAAGCTGAATGGAAATAAAACCAAGGTCCTTGTCAATCAATCAATCAGGGATTTGTGAAGGGTACTACTTACCCGTGAGGGTCTCAAGGCGCTAGGTGTGGGGATTTCGGGCAGCTCCATCTCATCCGAAGAGCCAGGACTTGAGGCTCTTCCTGAAAGCTTGCAGTGTGGGGGTTCGTCTGATGCTGAGGGGGAGTTCGTTCCAGGTTTTGGCTGCGATGTAGGAAAAGGATCGCCCTCCTGCTCTGGTTCTGCGGATGGAAGGGATTTCGGCCAGGGCCAGATCGGCAGAGCGGAGGCTTCTCTTGTGTGCATAAACAGAGAATCTATCATTGAGGTATTGGAGTCCGATGTTGTGGAGGGATTTGTAGGTGTGGGTGAGAAGTTTGAGGGTCACTCTCTTTTCAAAGGGGAGCCAGTGGAGTTCTTGTAGATGATGTGGTGTTGTCTTGGGATGCCGAGGACGAGTCTAGCTGCTGCGTTCTGGATGGTCTGGAGTTTGAGTAGGGATTTGTTTATTCCGGCGGAGAGGGCGTTCCCGTAGTCCAGTCTGCTGGTTATGAGATGAGTGCGTGGGTGACGGTCTTTCTGGATTCTGGGGGGGATCCATTTGAAGGTCTTGCGGAGTATGGGCAGGGAGTTAAAGCACGAGGAAGACACGGCGTTGATCTGGCGGTTCATGGTGAGGGAGGAGTCGAGTATGATGCCAAGGTTCCGAGCATAGTCCGTGGGGGTGGGGGGTTGTTGGGGTGGTGGGCCACCAGGTGTTGTCCCATGCTGAGGGGGTGGATCTGAGGACGAGTACTTCCGTTTTCTCTGAGTTGAGTTTTAGGCAGCTGTGTGAGCTAACGGAAGGACCAGGCGGGACCAGTAGGGTGCTTTTCAGTAATATTGTTTTATTTTCAGTTTCTTATCTTTAATTGTCCTTGTTGTGTTTATAGGGGACTTCGCTCTCCTGGTCGATCCGTCTTCTTTCAGCGGGGGAATCTTGATAACAGGCCAATACCCCTCAAGGAAACAGAAGAGACCAAGGTAAGTGTTTCAGTCACACTACCTATCTTTTAATTGGGGAAGGGGAAGTGAGGGATCGCCCGAGCTAACGTAATTCACCACCATATGTTTTCTGATAAGAGAGGAGGGTTGTGTGTGTGATGGTGCTAGGGATTACTGGTGCATTCCCCGTCTGTGCCTCCAACCTCCCTCCTCCCGAGCAGCCCACGGAGATGCACGTGTACCTGTGCAAGCCACGCTCCTCCGGGAGCGTGGTGGGCAATTCGCTGGTTCGTTGGCCTCTTGGCTTTCCAGCAGGCACTTCTCCTCGGAGGTCTCCTTGTGGGCCTTGGGATTTGTTCTTCTCCGATCCTTTCTCCGGTTTCGCGTCTTCCGTCTCTGCTGTGGTGTTTTCTCTAAACGTTTCCTTCTCCGATCCTCCTAGAAAAACCCGGCTTCCGGCCACGTGGGAGATGACAGCGTTTTCAGTGGCAGAGCTTGAAGGCAGTCGACTCTGCTTAAAGGAGCCAGGTTGAAGCATGTTTGGATCGATGTCTTCGTGGGTGTCCTGTTCTCCTGTCCAGGCTCCCGTATTTACAGGCTGTGAAAACAGAAGAGGATCTACATGAGGTGGAACACACCACCACTCGACCTCATCCTCCTTGGATACCAGCTCAGAGACACCCTCTTCGTGACAAGCTGTTGCTCATCCAGGAGGCTACGTCTTTCATTCATTCCTGGAAGCTGTGTCTGGTGATGTCGGGTTCATTGGTGAGGGAGAGGATGAGCTGGGTATCGTTAGCGTAGAATACTATGCTGAGTCCATGTTTTCTGACGATGGTGGCGAGAGGGCCCTTGTAGATGTTGAAGAGCGTGGGGCTGAGTGAGGATCCAGCAGATCTCTGTAGGTTCGGAGAGGAAAGACGGGCATCTGATTCTTTGGGTTCGGCCGGTGAGGAAGGAGCGGATCCTGTCAAGGGCGGTTCCTCGGTTGCCGGCGTCGTGGAGTCTGGCAGTTAGTGTGCTGTGGGAGACGGTGTTGAAAGCTGCTGAGAGGTCAAGTAGGATGAGGACAGCCATGTGGCCCTGGTCGAAGAAGGTGCAGATGTCGTCCGTGTCGGCTAGGAGGGTGGTCTCGGTGATGTGGTTGCTGCAGAATCCAGATTGGGAGGAGTAGAGGATCGAATTGGCTTCTATGAAGATGGTGAGCTGGTTGTTGACAATCTCCTCGGTGACTTTGGCAGCGAAGGGGAGGAGAGAGATTGGTTGGTAGCTTTTGAGGTTCGTCGGGTCTGCGGTGGGCTTCTTGAGGAAGGGCTTGATTTCTGCGCATTTCCAGTCGTCGGGAAAGTGCCTGTTTCGAGTGAGCAGTTGATGGTCCTTCATCATTTGGGTGCGATGGCGGAGGCAGCTCTGTGGAAGATGTGGGGTGGGCAGGGGTAAGTGGGGGCTCCTGAGTGTATACTTCTCATGGTATCGGCAGTGTCTTCTATGGTGACAGGGGTCCAGGCAGTGATGGTGGGCTGGGTTGCATTGCCGGTTGACGGAGTAGTGTCAGTGCCTAGGTTCTGCTAATCAAAGTTGCTGTAGAGGGCCCTGATCTTGAGATGGAAGTAGGAGCCGAGTTTGTTGCAGAGGTCCTGGGAAGGAGGAACGTCGGATGATTCGCTGGGGGGTTTGGTGAATTCTTGTATGATGCTGAAGAGTTCCTTAGAATTGAAGGAGTTGGTGAGGATTCTGTTCTGAATGAAATTCTTCTTCGTGGTTCTGATGAGTTGGTGGTGTTCTGTCATCGCGGTCTTTTAGGCGGAACGTGCTTCAGGGGTTTTGCTGTTCCTCCAGGTTTTCTAGACTCGTCGGCACGTGCGCTTGGATTCTCGGAGGTCAGTGGTGAACCAGGTGGCTTTTGTGGTGTGTTGCCTGTCGGAACACTGGAGGGGAGTGATTGTGTCTGCGCAGTCGGTGATCCTGGTGGTGGGTAATAAGCCTCAGCTTTGGGGCATTTTGGATTTGCCTGAAGCTCTAGTCTCATCCCATCCCCTAAGCACCATGGGTCTTATCTACAACAAAGTAATGCAGCGCAGTGCTGCAAGCCATTTGGCTGCACTGTGTTACTTTGGAAGCAAAGGGATGCGTCATATCTACAATGATGTGACAGATCCCTTTGCTCTTGCTGGCGCACAATGGGCTGCCATGCGCGCTTGCAGGCACCCTGGCTGCATTGCGGGATGATTGTTTTTGTGCCGGAAGGTACACTTTCTAGCACAAAAACAATCACAAGAGGTGATTTCGCATAGAATGAGGAAAAAACGAGGTGAAATGAAAACATTTCTCCTCGTTGCACCTTCCTACGCCTCCCCTGGGGAGGCGTAGCATTCTTACGCATTTCCAGGTTTACGATTTCTCATAAATCTGGAAATGCGGCAGAAGTCATCTATGGCACGCCCCTTTCACGCAAAGTGCTGCGTGTAAAGGGGCCGTATTTACAAGGATACAAAAAGCCACCCAGGTGGCTTTATGTGTCTTTGTAAATATGGGGCAGCAAGATACGCCACCAGTGCATCACAAAAAGTGACACACCGGTGGCGCAAGGGGCTTGTTAATAAGCCCCCCACATGTTTTGGGCTACTTAAAAGTCTGCATAAAAATTATGTGGTATCTGCTGGTCCCTGCTCAGAGAACTGTTGTGCAGGCCCCAATTACTTGCTGTTTGGACTGTGGCAATGTGCTATATATGGGAATGTCGAAGTCCCTTCTGAAAAGGTTGCACCTACTGCAAAATGCGGCTTCTAGACTACCTTCTAGACTACTCTGTCATGTTTCTCAATATGTTTCAGTTTCTGCTCACTTGCGTGAGCTTCACTGGCTACTGATTGAAAAACAAATCCAGTTTAAAGCAGTGTGTATTATGTATAAGGCAATGGCCCAGAGGGTCCTAACTATATTAACAAGTTGGTCACCCATTATGTTCATATGCGTGCTCTACGCTCATGTAGCCCTGGCCTTGCGGTCACTCCTCGGGTGTAGCTAGTTAGGAAGGGAGGCTGGTCTTTTAGATACCTCAGCCCTAAGCTCTGGAACACGCTCAATCAATCAATCAATCAATCAATCAGGCATTCGTTAAGCGCGACTACTCACCCGTAAGGGTCTCAAGGCGCTGAGGGGGGGGGGTTAGCAGGTTCCAGTCCATCAAGGGGGGGGTCTGTCGAAGAGCCAGGTTTTGAGGTTTCTTGCGAAGATGGGGAGCGATGTTGTCTGTCTGAGGTGGAGCAGAAGGGCGTTCCAGGCTCTGGCCGCGAGGAAGGAGCGGCCTCCCGATCTGGTCTTTCTGGTGCGGGTGACCACGGCGTAGGAGAGCTGGGCTGATCGTAGGGTCCTCTGGGGTGTGTGGAATTTGAGTCGGCTGTTCAGGTATGCTGGTCCGGTGTCGTAGAGGGCCTTGTGGGCGTGGGTGAGCATCTTGAAGGTGACTCTACCTTCGATGGGGAGCCAGTGGAGTGTGCGCAGGTGCTGGAAGATGTGGCATTGTCTTGGCAGGTTGAGGACCAGTCTTGCGGCGGCATTCTGGATCTTCTGTAGCTTGTGGGTGAGGTTTTTGTTTATTCCGGCGTAGAGTGCGTTGCCGTAGTCGAGTCTGCTGGTGACCAGGGCGTGAGTGACGGTCTTTCTGTGTTCGAGGGGGATCCATTTGAAGGTCTTACGTAGGAGGCGGAGGGTGTGGAAACAGGAGGACGAGACGGAGTTGATCTGGCGGTCCATTTGAGCTCGGAGTCCAGGATGATTCCCAGGTTGCGTGCGTGGTCCGTGGGGGTGGGCGGGCTTCCGAGGGCAGGGGGCCACCAGGTGTCATTCCAGGCGTCAGGGTTTGGGCCCATGATGAGTACTTCTGTTTTGTTGGTGTTTAGTTGTAGGCAGCTGTTTTTCATCCATTTGGCGACGGCTTCCATGCCTTCTCGAAAGTTGTGTCTGGCGGTATTGGGTTCGTTGGATAGGGAGAGGATGAGTTGGGTGTCGTCTGCGTATGACACAATGTTGAGTCCGTAGGTTCTAACGATGGGGGCGAGCGGAGCCATGTAGACGTTGAAGAGCGTAGGGCTGAGGGAGGACCCCTGGGGGACTCCGCAGGTGGTTGGTGTAGGGTCTGAGAGGAAAGGGGGGAGTCTGACCCGCTGCGTTCTGCCGGAGAGGAAGGAGCGGATCCAGTCGAGGGCCTTGTCTTGGATCCCTGCGTCGTGGAGTCTGCATATTAGGGTGCGGTGAGAGACTGTGTCAAACGCCGCTGAGAGGTCGAGGAGGATGAGGGCTGCTGTTTCTCCTTTGTCCAGTAGGGTGCGGATGTCATCTGTTGTGGCGAGGAGGGCGGTTTCCGTACTGTGGTTTTTTCTGAAGCCGGATTGGGAGGAGTCGAGGATGTTGTGCTCTTCGATGAATGTGGCGAGTTGGCTGTTGATGGCTTTCTCGATGACTTTCGCTGGGAACGGGAGCAGGGAGATGGGTCTGTAGTTTTTGAGGTCGGTGGGGTCCGCCGATGGTTTCTTCAGGAGGGGTTGACCTCGGCGTGTTTCCAGTCGTCGGGGAACGAGGCGGTTGCCAGGGAGCGGTTGATGGTGTGGCAGAGCATGGGTGCAATGGTGTCGGCGGCTCTGTTGAAAATGTGGTGGGAGCAGGGGTCCGTGGGGGGCCCCGGAGTGGATTAACTTCATCGTCTTCAGTGTGTCTTTGGTGGTGAGGGCTGTCCAGTTGCCGATCGTTGGCTTCAGGGTGTCGGGGTGGTTGGTGAGGGTTCAGTGTGTTGGTTGTCTTCGTTGAAGTTGTCGTAGATGCTCTTGATTTTGTGGTGGAAAAAGGTGCTGAGTTTGTCGCAGAGGTCTTGTGAGGGAGGGATGTCGGTGGACTCGCTGGTGGGTTGGGCGAACTCCTTGATGATGTCGAAGAGTTCTTTGCTGTTGTGTGCGTGAGTGGAGATTCTGTCTTCAATCGCCTTTTTCCTCATTTTTCTGATGAGTTGGTGGTGGGCGTTGTGGCGGCTCTGAAGTTGTTGTGGGCTTCTGTGGATTTGGTGTTCCTCCAGGTCTTTTCGAGGCGGCGGCAAGTGCGTCTGGACTCTCGAAGTTCGGTGGTAAACCATATGGCTTCCTTGGCATGGGTGTTGTTGTTTTTCTTGAGGGGGGCTATGGTGTTGGCGCTGTCGGAGATCCATCTGTGCAGGGTTCGGGCTGCGGTGTTGGGGTTGTCGTTTTCCGTGATGGTTGGGGTGGAGTTGCTGAGTGATGAGGTTAGCTGGTCGTCGGTGATTCTTGTCCAGTTTCTTCATGGGAGCACCCTCCCCTCTGGAGTTGAAACTACCACTTCCCTTGAGGTTTTATGTAAGAAAAAGAACAGCCTCTGCTCAGCGTACCTGTGCAGCATTACCGGATTAACTACTGGTAATACTAGAGAGTTGTCCTTCTAAATTGCTTGCAGGAAAGGTATTTTGCCATCTTTTGTGTGAGTGATCTCTTTAATCCCTTTGTTGAAAAATGGCCATCTTTGCAGGGTCACCCCCAAATGTTTTACCTTCCTCCTCCACTTTTTCTGACCTTGTATGTGTTGGCTGTAGGACTCTGAGCACTTTACCACTGCTAGCCAGTGGTAAAGTGCATGTGCTCTCGCCTCTAAACATGGTAATATTGGCTCATACCCAATTGGCATATTTAATTTACTTATAGGCCCCTAGTAAGTGCACTACATGTGCCCAGGGCCTGTAAACTAAATGCTACTAGTGGGCTGGCAGCACTGATTGTGCCACCCACTTAGGTAGCTCCTTATGCAGGTCTCAGGCCTGCCACTGCAGAGCCTGTGTGTGCAGTTTAAACTGCAATTTCGACCTGGCAAAATGAACCTTTTGCCAGGCCCAAACCTTGCTCTTTACTATATATACGTCAATCCTACGGTAGGCCCTGGGCAGCCCAGAGGGCAGGATGCAATGTATTTAAAAAGTAGAACATGTAATTTTAAGTTTTACATGCCCTTATAGTGAAAAACTCTTACATTTATTTTTTAGCACTGCACGGCCTATCTCTCCCATAGGATAACATTCGCATTACCTTATTGCATTCTATAAGTGTAATTTCCAATTGAGAGTAGATAGAACCTTCAAGTCTGGTGTCTCTGGAATCCTAATTTAAAATCCTAACTTATGGTGAAGTTGGATTCTAAATTACAATTCTGATATGGCCACTTTTAGAAAGTCAGCATTTTCTTACTTTAGTCATTTAGTGCCTGCTGCCTGTCTCTGATCACGTGTCTGGGGTGCCTGACAATTGGGCTTCGTGTATTCCTCCTACAGTGCCACACACAATGGGAGCTTAGGTGTGACTTGATGTGCTATCCCGGCAGGATGGAAGTGAGAAGCTGGGCACAGCCTCCCTTACACATGAATAGGCTGTGTCCTGTCCACTCACAAAGGGCTACATAACCCCCTGTAGTGAGTCTGGAGCTAGGGCAAGGACGGAGGACATCTGTGCACTTCAAAGCATTTCTTTGAAGTCTCCCCCACTTCAAAGGCACAACTGGTATGAGTACTGGGCCTCTGACACCACCACTTCAGTACACTCCTGGACCAGTGAAGACCAGAAAAAGGACTTCTGTGCTGCTGAAGGACTGCCACTCTGCTGGACTGCTGCTTTACTGGACTCCTGTCTTGCTCTGCCTGCCTGCTGTTCCCCTACCTGGGTGAGGACTGAACCTGAAACCCAGAGTGACTCCAATGATTAGCTGGCTGGCCTCCTGATTTGAAGTCTCAGGGACATAAAAGAGTTCCAACCTACGTGCTTCTGCACCTGGACTCTGCCATTTGTGAGTCTGCCCTGCAAGTGGTGCCACCCCAGTCCTGGACCCTTGGAAGTGGGCCTGAGGTGTCTGCTCCAAGCAACCCCACACATCCTCTGTTTAATTGTTAAAACCACTGCCATAGCATGGATCAGAGCCACTGCTTCACTCCTGTTGCGTGGATCAGAACCAGCGCATCGCTCCTATTGCGTGACCAGAACTGGCACATCGCTTTGACTGCACCCCGCATCTTTGACGTAGACGCAGCCAGGATTATGGTAATTTTGTGCAGCGGGCCTCACTGGGTCCCTGTATCTGGCCTGCACTCCATCATGGTCGGCCTGAACTTTTGACTTTGTCCCGGTCCGGGGAACCAGATAACCCAAGTAATAATATACAAAAAAGTGGTTCTGTCGGGAGAAGAACAATTGCTTTGTATCATATAAATACTAACTTAAAAGAATAAACAAAATAGACTGATAGGATTGATTCACAGCCAAGGACTATTAATATGGAACACACCATAAAGACACATTATTTTTTATACACACCAAATGTTCTTTGTATTGTATAGGTATCTTATACATATATTAATGAATATGGCTGTCCAGAAACCAATACAAAATACGATGATACGGTGAATTGAGGTGCACGTGAAGTGACTTGTGATAAATAAACAGATAAAGTGCTGTACATATAATACAAGTGGATCATACATAAGGCAATCAAAAGATTATAATGTACTGTCCAATCATTAATGCATAGATACACAGCCCGAATATAGCTTTGAATTGGGGTCCGTGAAGTTGCATGAACTAGTATACATTTAACGTCGACGTTTCGACCCTAGGTAGAAGCGCAACTTGAATATGCGTCAAGGTCGGGTTTTCATCAGGACGGGGTGGGAGAAAATACACGTAGACAGCCTGTCAAATAAATGAGAAGCAAAGTGATTTAAAAAAAGGGTCTGTGTGTGTGATGCAGTCCGTTGGGTAATACGAAATGAATGGGTGCTTACCGCAGATATGGGAATGGATCCTATTTCATGAATAGATGAGGATCCAATGTGATATCAATCACAAGAAGACCAACATAAAAGTTGTGGTCTCAAAGAATTCCAAATGTACTCCACCAGCCGGTTGGAGACATGAATATAGAAATGAATATAGAAATATAGAAATGAAGGACGCCGCCGTCAAGCGATCGTTCCCATGGGGAGCCTTGACCTGTTCCGTCCGATGTGAGTCTGCAAGTGAACCTGGCATGGCAGTTTAGCGTGGATTGCTCCTTTAGGAGCAGGACCAAGCTTATTTAGAGGGATATAGTTTGAAAACAATGATGGACTGGGATGTGGGCTTGACTAATTACAAGTGGCTGGGATTAATTCAAAAATTCAACCCCTCAACTTTTCGTTTTGTTGTTTCACTGTCTGCTATCAAAAGATGTTGGCTTTGATATGCACTTGCACTTTTATTTGTTCTTTTCTTAGCTTGGTCTTGTTCCTTATCTGCTCCTAGTATGAATGAATGTTTGTATTTAAATTACATGATGAGATGCAATATCTTCTTCAGTAAGCATTGACATGGGATGCCTTTCTTATTAAAGGTCTGCTGAGCCCTATGGTTAATCGGCATTGATACCTCTTGCACTTTGACTTTGTAATATGTAAGATGAGGGCCTTTTCTTTTTACTTGCTTTGATATGCACTTGCACCTTTATTCATACTTATCTTAAGGGCCTAATATTGAGTTTCGGCAGTGCGGGAGTGGACGGGCCGCCTCAATCACACACGCTGAGACTCACCACTGCCCGCCCACCAGATTACGACTTAAAAGTGATCTGGCGGGCGCGTGGCGTGGAGGTCCCACAACGGTGCCTCTTTCAAAGGCGGTGGTACCTTTGAAAAAGGCATTGCAATGGGAACACCACGCAAGGTTCTTGCATGGCATGGACTACAAAGTTGCCCTTTGTGCATCCACATGGCGTAAGGCACCAAGGGCGCTGTAGGGCCCCCTTTGTTTCCTTTCTGCCATGGTTCATGGCGGTTCTACCGTGGCAGAGAGGAAACTCGTAATATACTTGGCGGGGCTGAGGTGGTTCTGCCAAGCATATTGCAGCCTCAGGACCGCCACGCCACCACTAGGGAACAGCGTTTCCCTGGCGGTGTTCCCAGGGCAGTCCGACCGCCCAACTCGTAATGGGGCGGTCGGACCGCCTGTGCGGCGGTGGCTGAACCGCCACGCCACCATGAGTCTGGCAATCCTCGGACTGCCTAACTTGTAATTAGGCCCTTGGCCTGTCCTTGTTCTTTATCCACTGCTAGTATGAATGAATGTTTGTATTTTAATCATGTGATAATGTATGGTACAGTCTCTTCATACTGTTGGTTTTTTTTTTTTAGATGGTAATGTTTGCTATGATTTTAATCAATCGTGCAATCAGAATAAACTTTGAACTTCATTTAACTGTACTATTTGACTGATTTTTGCAAGTATTCTCTGAAGGGCAACCCATTTCATTACATTTGTTGCCCCGTAATACACTCTAATAACATGAATTGCAGGTCACACTTGGGGGCATATTCACAAGGAGCTATCGCCCAATTAATGGCACTTTATCGCAGCCAAAGTCGGATAAATTTACCCCCCCCCATTCACAAGCCGGTGTTAACAGCCCACAGCACCAGTTTACCCGCGATAGCAGCCGCAAAAAACATCGCCACAGAGGACCCTCGCAAATATCGCTAATGAGATGCAGAGTAGGCGTTCCCGTGACAAAAGCAGAGACAACAGCACACCTCAACATTCACAACGACCAGCCACATCCGCGATAAAAACACAAAACAGGCGATAAGGCGCGTTAGCACCAGGAAATCTACACCTGCTCTGACCTGGTGTAAAGTCGGACGGCAGCCAGCACCACAAAAGGGAGCACAGCCCAGGGCCACAACCGAAAGGCAACAGATGCCATGGAGCCACACATCATGCAGCCCGGACACCCAAGAGGGCCACAACCACCACCCCCACCACCCCAGGACCCCACACCCGGAACACCCCCCCCCCGGGCCAACACAGACGCAGCGCAGACAAAGACAGCGGAACCCCAGGAAACGTACCAGCCACACAGACCCAGCATCTGACAATGTCACCTTCCACTACAGGCTGAAAGGGACAACCAACCTACGCATCCTGACCATCATCGCCTAACAGGCCTACTACAACCAACATCCCACCCCACACAAAGCTGATGGCGTGGCTGCACCTGTTGGCCCCTGAGACCCCCCATCCAACACCCGCCAGAGTCGGAGGAGTCCCACAGCCAGCCACATCCAAGTCCCCCACACCTGTCCTAGACGTCACCATCACCCTGGTACCCCAGTCCCCATACGTACAACACAATGCGCAGGATCCGCTGGAGACCAAGCAAGGACCAGACGCCATAGCAGGATGCACGCATGTGTTGGGGGCAACACACAGCACACATGTACTACCTGTGCCCCCTGGTGGCACAGCACACAATCACCACAACAGGAAGCACACGTCACACACCAATGTGCAGGCAACAACAGAACACCATGGAACACCCAACAATGTCGCCTTCAAATACACAGCCAGTGTGCATGATACCTTCATCCTCCGACAGTCCATCATCAACCAGTGTTCCCAGGATGGCAACAAGGGAAATGTACAGCTCCTTGGCAATATACAAATGAACACCCCACACACCTCAACACCACAACCATGCAACTCACAACTCGGGCAATGCACACGTCACAAAATCACATACAACAGGCACAACAATATGCCCACCCACCAGACACGACAGAACAACTTACAATGTCCACATGGGCAAGCCCTGAAAATTACCCAGCAACGGCATGGCACCTCAGCCACATACTAGCCGAATGTGGGGAGAGGTGGCAACCTGGCAAGTGTGAAGGATGCAGGAGAACCATGATTGGGAAAGTACACAATGCCAAGAGTGCCAGAGATGTGCTGGACACCTCGCAGTATGCAGAACACACCCTTATCCATGGCGACATACACCGCTTGCGTATGGAGTGTAGTGGACAGTGGACGCCACCATGTCACCACAGCCAGTGGGGGACCTCGCCGAAATGTTGCCTGTTACGCCCCCCCTAAACGTCAGCGGAGTGGGATGGCCCGGCGTACGCAAAGCCAGTGTAGGGGTGTGAATAAAAACCACGTAGGCCTGGGCGTGGTCCACTTCCAGAAAGACCCACGTCTCTGCCAGGGCGGCGTCACCCACCTCGCCACGAGGCCGACGCCATCCCCGTGAGCGGAGTTGCCTGATATGCCTTGGGCCTGCCGGACCCCGGCACGCTGGTCCACGAACCCGTCAGGCCAGCCTCTGCGCAGCCAGACCACACTGATCACCTTCCGACACCGGCGTGTGTCAAGGAGGGCCCACCACGTGCCGGCGCAAGCCACAAGCCCGAGGCCCGAGACCTTGGCAGCCACCTCAGACCATCACGGCTGCCACGACACCGGCCCGCTTCATTCCTTTTCCGTTGACGTACTCTACTGCCGCCCCCGGCCTACTCTTCGGACCAGTAGGTCCCACATGTGGAACTGTGTCTTGAGTCATGAATGGCAGTGACCCCAAATCCGGGCCAGCGGCCACAGCATCAGACCCCCCCCGATCAGTGAGGCATAGTTCCATATGGGCATCTTGCGACACGTGGTGCCACTAACCCTGTTCAACGCCAGCCGGCAACACGTGGTGCCACTAACCCTGTTCAACGCCAGCAGGCAACACGTGGGGCCACTAACCCTGTTCAACGCCTGCCGGCAACACGTGGTGCCACTAACCCTGTTCAACGCCAGCCGGCTAAACGTGGTGCCACTGAACCTGAACTACGCAGGCCGGTGGGGCCATCCAACCTATGCCGGCGACACTCGGTGAATGGGCTGTGCTGACCGCTGCCTCAGGCCTACACCACGGTCAGGTAGGTCACACATTTGGAACTGAGTCTTGATTACACCATGGCAGTGACCAGATGTCTACTGCAGGGGTGAGATCACTAAACTCCCTGCTATCAGTGAAGCAAACGAATGCATCACAAGCACACGACACGTGTCTGTGGGCCCATGCTGACCGCTGCCTCCGGCCTACACTGCGGTCTAGCGGCTCACAGAGTCTTGATTTGGCAATGTTGGAGTTCACATCTGTGTACCGGCATCATCGCAGACTGCATCGCTTCACAGCACCTGTGCCACTAAGTTTGTTCCCCGACATACATGGACACTCACTGGTCGTACATTGGTGGCGTTTGAGTCTGTGGACTAGGGGCTAGTTTTCAACCTCATGTAGCTGATCCCGAATTGTTTGTGCAAACGAGGCTTGCGCTTTCCACTCCTCCATTTGCTGCTTCCAGATGACATCAGACCTTCCGCATCATGCCCTGGAGGACACCTTCCACTGTCCTCCGGAACCCTCCGCAACATACACCTCGGACATTGATGGGGACCCGCTCAGGTCGCATGGCCCTCTGACTGCACCCCATGTCACCGTCCCGTGGCTGGGTGCCTGTGCCGGCCGCAGTGCATCCGGGGCCAATAACTCTGTGCTGGTCAGGTCTGGGACACCTTCTTCTGAGACATTGAATGGCCTCTGCAGCGATGGTCTTGGGGTCATCAATGCCATGTGTCTGTGGCCCTGCGCTGTCCGCATCCTCAGGCCTCAACTGCGGGCCAACATGGCCCACACATAGCATCGATTCTTGACCGGCCCGGACGTCGCATCACCACAGGAGGCACACGCCACCACCGCAAGGAACACCACCAACCGCCATCTGCCAGAGTCGGAAGGGTGGTCCTGACAGACCTACGGAGTTGCTCAGACCTGTCGTGGATGCCATCATCGGCCTGATACCCTGCTCAGCACTCCAGGTGCCAGTGACTCAGTGCACTGCAACTCACGGAACCTCCTGACTGAATATTGGGTGTCCTCTGTCCTTACTCCGGATCCCTCCATGTTGCTCTGCATTTGACTCTGTTATGCTGGTGTTTTCTGTTTCCATGACACTGGTGTCCACTTTTCAGGTTGTTGCCAGCACCAGCACTCCGTGCGGGCTGGCTTATACTCACCCCACACACATCCAGCACAGGCGTCACTGTACATGTGGCCCTGCCAATAAAGGGGCCGGGCGCACGTGCCCGTAGCCAGTTCAACATGATATGTGCATGTGTCTCTGTGGAGGTGTGGGTCTCCTTTGTAGGTTGTAGGTGGTCCCTGAAGGGTATTGGACACCCACGTATGTGTTCTACTTCTCATTTCATGGGTTAGGCAACACCATCACCTGTTCGGCCACCTCCTTTTGGCGTTCGGCCACCAGGCATTGGGGTGCCATGTGTGGGTGGGTGACGTGTTGTGAGGCAGCTGTGATTGCGGGTGCTTCATGCTGTGTGGTCTGTTGCAGAGCCTGGGTTCTCCTCTGAGTAGCTTGTCTGCCCTGGTCCTGGTGGTGGGTTGTGTGGGATGTCCATGGGCTGTTGTAGGGCGTCGGGGTCGGGGGTGTGGTGTTCGTCTCGGGCATCACTGATGGGTTGTCTGTTCTGACCTGCTGGAGGTGTTGTTTGTCCCTCTGCATTGTGAAGGGGAGGTGCATTTTGGCATTGTGTTGGCGCCTTGTTCTTGTCGACATGCAGACTGTGTGACAATGTACATTGTGACTGTTTGGGCGGTGGTGGCTATTTGAGTTGGGACAGTGTACATTTGGCCTACATGGCTGATGTGGGCTTGTAGGGGTAGATGTGCATCTCACAGTTCCCTGCTCTGTCCAATGTGATTGTTCTGTTTCTGCGCCTGGGTGGACCCAGTTGTGTCCCCTGTTCTGCAGTGTGGGTGTTGCACTTTGTGCCACATTGTCATGGTATGTGCTGTGATTGCTATGTGTGTGTGCTGCAGTGTGCTACGGGGATGGGGACATGTCCCTGGGTAATTGTGGATGTGCAGTGTGCGACACCTCATTGTGCATGTGTGGCATTGTGCCCATCACCCCCGTCCCCCCAGTCCCTGTTGGATCCTCACCCTGTTGTTGTTGTGTCAGGTCCTGTCGAGCTGTGTCCGTACTCCCTACTCCTTGCACCCTCTCCACACTGATGACTGTGGCCTGGCTTTCCTCCTGCTCCTCCTGTGTCGCTGGACTGCCACCTCCTGTCGCCGTTGCTGCCTTCCTGTTGGCAGCAGGTTTGTGCCTGGTTTAGGTTTTCACGTCCTGGCGGAGCCTCTTGGCCTCCTGGATTGGCCTCCTGGGCTCTGCGACTGCATTCCAGGCGGTCTGCTTGTGGGTCATTTGCTGGTAGTGTTCTGTCGCCTCCGTGGCCTTGGTCTTGTTTTCCTGCGGTCTGCACCCCGTCTTCCTCTCCATTTTCTCCTTGGCCTTCCCCGACCCACTTGTTCCTTGCTGGTGGTCTGTGGGGGTTGTGGGGTTCGCGTTGCCCTCTGCACTGGGTCAGGGTGCATGGATGTTGCTACGTGCTTTGGCTTGTTTCTGGTGTGTTGTGCCTGTGGTTTTTATGGTGCAATTGCCCGCCAGACGCGTGGGAGTTGCAGGCCAGAGGCTGCTTTTCGTAGCTTATTGTACCGCTATTGGCCTCATCGCATGGTTTCTCGCGTTTCGCATTTTTTGGGCGTGGGGTTGATTTACACGCTGGCATTTGACGCGTTATCTGGTGACTATCGCATGGTACCGCCTTGTTGTGAATTCCACGTTGACAAAGGGTTATTTTCCCGTGATAGGCTGCGTTATTGAAAGTTGCGTTACGCTACTCTTGCGGTAGTTATCACACGTTCTTGTGAATATACCCCCTAGGTGTTGAAAGGACACCGCATATATTGGAAAAAACACTGAACTGGTCGTGCTTTTTTAAACCTTTTTCTTCAAATCAACCCTGTGAGACACAAAAAAAAATCTACATTTTGTCCGGAAAATCAAAAACACCTTCTGCGCAAGGATAGAAGAGTTAAGGGTTTGGATAGAGGCGCTCTTCTTGCTGTTGCCCTTCACTGAATCATCGCCTTGAAATTGGACCAGAAAGACGAGAGCGCGAGCGCATCAGAGGAAAGGCGCTTTGCATGCGTGATAGGACTGCGTGCCGCGTCCAAAAGAGATGGAAGCTACACCTGTTGACATACTTGTCAACGTCAGATTAGCTCCACAGCAACACGAGCTCTCTTCACAGCTCTGTAAACATGGGTGCAGGTATCCAGAAAATGTCTTCTGAATTTTTCAACCCTTAAGGTCACTTCACAGGCATTTCTGACGGCACAGCACAGCCGGATACATACAAGAGCTGTTCCCAGACAGGAAGTAATTGAGTCACTGAAAAAACAAGCCTTACTGAGATGACAATCAAACAAAAATACAAGGACGGCTGCTCTGCCAATATATCAATGGTACGGATTTATAAAAAAAGATTCTGTAGGATCTGCATTGACTTTTCATATGACTTTAAAAACATTTGTGCTCGCTGAAAAAACTTGAAAGAAGGCAAACTAATCTTTTCCTCAGGTGCAGTGAATTAGGTTCCAAATAGATCACTGATGATGCCATCAAAGGCGCCCTCTGCTTTGTTCATGGTTCATTTGTTTGGAAAAAAAAGGCCTTTGCCTATCCATTACTGTACAGGAGGCCCAGGAGAGCAGAGCGCACCCTGTCACTGCAAAATGCTCTCAGCGCACGAAAGGGATGCTTGGTGGGGCTGCAGAATCCTCTTGTGTCTTCATTTGGAAAAGGTTACACGGTTACATCCGAAAATATAACTATATTGATTTTGTCTCAACTTTTTCCTCATAAGGCATCTGCAGAAATTCACGTGCGACAAACCTGAACGATTTTATCAGAATTTTGACCTCCTGTCAACTTTCTTAATTTCAGAGCACCTTAAGGAGGGGCAAAGGTTAAATAAACAGCAGGCACCAGGCGACAGCAAGGTGAATTTATTGAGCAAAAAGAAATGGCGTGGATGGGGCTACGAGAAGTACAAAGGAAAGATTCCACTGAGATAGAGACCTAATTGGTCTACATTTCTCAAAATTCTGCAGGACGAATAAAATCAGCAAGCAAGAATGCAGTCTGAGGGCGAGTCAGAGATTTCATTGTAATATTTGGGGCCACAAATATTATTATTGAAAATAGTGATTACCTAATTGTGATTCCCTGCAAATCGCAATTAGGTAATCGCTATTCCTAATGTATGAAACTCAATAAATTTCATTTAGCGATTCCTACTGGGTCGCTAATCGACCTACCTCATAAATATTAATGAGGTAGGTTGCAATTTGTGACCCATTAGGAATCACTAAAATCACGGGGATGGTGGCCTGCTGGGGTCAACAGAGCACAATGTCTGTGAATGCCTTTAAATAAAGCAATCATTTTTTAAAAATGCAGCCCATTTTCCTTAAACGAGAATGGGTTGCGTTTACAAAAAAAAAAAAAGTTTTATTTTTTACGAGCAGGCAGTGGTCTGTGGGACCACTGCCTGCTCTGAAAAAATGTTTTCGCTGAAATTCAGTATTAGGAAGAGATTCCCTAAATTTGCCCCTTCGTAATACCGAATCGGTATGTATTCGCAATTCCAAATTGCGATTCAGTAATATGTTACTGAATCACAAATTGGAAATCATACATACATACATACCACTGTGCATTTTACCGGTCACAAACGGCCTAATTCTGTGAATTGGGCTGTTTGTGACCGGTAAAATGCATGATACATATGGCCCTTAGTGTGATGCCTTTTCTGGGTGGATAAATCAGAAAACCATCAACCTGTGAGTTTCTGTAAAGAGGCACATTTTTGAAAGCTGCTTGGAGGGCAGAAAATAAGTCTCTCTACAATGACAGTGACACGCTTGTGCATCCTTTCTAGCAAATGCATATGTATGTGGCAGAATAAGCTAGCAGCACCTGTGGGAAAGTGCCACTAAAGGAACTATTGGGGATACTGTATATGTCAGTGGATAAAATACTTAATAGTAGAATATATTAGCATATAATATGTTACATTTTCAGTTTCATAGTGGAAAAGCGTAATTTTGATCCCATCCTAAGATACTGTAGGAGTGCATCATAACCATGCGTAGTCAGCACTCAAAATTATTCTGTGTGATTCATGTTACTAAGAAAAAGATGGGGTATTGTGTATTTAAAGTACTCCATGTGAAAACTAATGAAACTTATAAATTGTGTGCAAAGAAATGTGATTAATAAAGGTCTTTGCAACATTTACATATTATTATTTTAGGAGAAATTAATGTTTAGATGTGTCACATTGTGAAGGAAGTGAAATAAAGTGTATGTGTAGACTAATGTTTAAGCATTTACATGTGTAACAGAAATTATATTTATATTGGTGTATTTGGAATGATATTTTCATAATCTTTGCAATTTATTCATGCATTAAGAAACTACATTTGCTATATGTGTAGAAATGTGAACGCATTTGTAACCCTGTGACTATTAACCCCTTCGCTGTTAGGCCTTTTCCCCCCCATGTGCTAAGCCTTTTTTTGGCTATTTGGGGTAGTTCGCGCTTAGGCCCCTGTAACTTTTTGACCACATAAGGTATCCACTCCAAATTTGCGTCCTTTTCTTCCAACATCATGGGGATTCTAAAGGTACCCAGAGTTTGTGGATTCCCCTGGAGGGGACCCAGAAGTTAGCCAAAATACAGCTAAATTTTGTTTTTTTGGGAAAAAAGTGCTGCAAATGAAAGCGTCTGTTTTTTTCCCTGCAAATGGTATCAACAAAGGGTTTATGGGGCTGAAATCACCATTTTCCCAGCTTTCAGTAACTGACAGACTTTTGTCAGAAAACCAACATTTTTTTCACAGTTTTGGCATTTTAATGGGACATAGCCTATTTTTGCTATTTTTTTGTGCTTTTAATCTTCTTCCAGTTAATGGTAGAAATGGGTATAAAAGCAATAATGGATCCTGGAAAGCTATACATTTTAGAAACGTAGACAAAATTCTGAATTCAGCAAGGGGTCATTTGTGTAGATCCTTCAAGGTTTCTTTATAGAAACTAACAGTTGAAAATAGGAAAAATTGAAAATGAGTTGAAAAAAACAGCCATTTGTGCCAACGTTTTCACCTGTAACTTCTTCTAATTATGACAGATGTTTGAAAGCAATATACCGTTACATCCGCTGGACCTTTCTGGTTGTGTGGATATATAGGACTTGTAGGTTCACCAAGAACCCGACGAACCCAGAGCCAATAACTGAGCAGCGTCTTGCAATGTTTTTTTTATGATGTACCGGGTATATAGCAATTAATTTGGGAAAATATATACAGTGAAAAATTGGGATGAAAGACATCTATGTATTTCTGAAATTAGAACAAAATATAGAGTTTAGAAACAGTAGCTATTTGCACATTTCCGAAATTGTGAGTACCCATACTAGCATGAGAATTATAGGACAGTTTTCAAAGTGACTTCTTTTTTACACATTGTCTTTCATTTGGAAAGCAGAAATGCATCGAAAGTCAATAGGTAATAACAGTTGCTCTACAATTCTGTGTTACCCTAAGTGTCCCGATAAAAATGGTACCTCACTTGTGTGGGTAGGCCTAGTGCCCGCAACAGGAAACCGCTCAAAACGCAACATGGACACACTTCATTTTTACAGTGAAAACTGACCCTTTTTTTGCAAAGTGCCTAGCTGTAGGTTTTGAACCCTAGCTCTGCCGGCACCTAGGGAAACCTAGCAAACATATATCTTTTTGAAAACTAGACACCCAGGGGCAACCAGGTTGGGGTGACTTGTCTGGCTCTCACTAGGTTCTGTTACCCAGAATCCCTTGCAAACTCAAACTTTGTAAAAAAAAACACATTTTCCTCAAATTTCTGTGGTGAAAGGTCTGGAATCTGCGTAGATCCACAAAATTCCGCCTACCCCGCATTCCCCAAAGTCTTCCGAGAAAAATGGTACCTCACTTGTGTGGGTAAGCCTATTGCCCGCGACAGGAAACAGCCCAAAATGCAACATGGACACACCACATTTTCACAGTGAAAACTGACCCTTATTTTGCAAAGTGCCTAGCTGTAGACATTGAACCCTAGCTCTTCCGGCACCTAGGGAAACCTAGCAAACCTATAAATTTTTTAAAACTAGACACCCAGGGGTATCCAGGATAGGGTGACTTGTCTGGCTCTCACCATGTTCTGTTACCCAGAATCCCTTGCAAACCTCAAACTTTGTCAAAAAAAAACACATTTTCCTCACATTTCTGTAGTGGAAAGTTCTGGAATCTGTGTGGATCCACAGAATTCCACCCACCCCGCATTCCCCAAAGTCTTCTGAGAAAAATGGTACCTCACTTGTGTGGGTAGGCTTAGTGCCCACAACAAGAAACGGCCCAAAACGCAATGTGGACACACCACATTTTCACAGTGAAAACTGACCCTTTTTGTGCAAAGTGCCTATCTGTAAATTTTGAACCCTAGCTCTGCCGGCACCTAGGGAAACCTAGCAAACCTATACATTTTTGAAAACTAGACACCCAGGGGAAACCAGGAAGGGGTGACTTGTCTGGCTCTCACCAGGTTCTGTTACCCAGAATCCGTTGCAATGCAAACCTCAAACTTTGTAAAAAAAAAATCTATTTTCCTCAAATTTCTGTGGTGGAAAGTTCTGGAATCTGCGTAGATCCACAAAATTCCACCCACCCCGCATTCCTCATAGTCTTCCGAGAAAAATGGTACCTCACTTGTGTGGGTAGGCCTAGTGCCCGCAGCAGGAAACAGCCTAAAATGCAACGTGGACACACCACATTTTCACAGTGAAAACGGACCCTTTTTTTTGCAAAGTGCTTAGCTGTAGATTTTGAACCCTAGCTCTGCCGGTACCTAGGGAAACCTAGCAAACCTATACATTTTTGAAAACTAGACACCCAGGGGAATTCAGGATGGGGTGACTTGTCTGGCTCTCACCAGGTTCTATTACCCAGAATCCCTTGCAAATCTCAAACTTTGTCAAAAAAACAAATTTTCCTCATATTTCTGTAGTGGAAAGTTCTGGAATCTGAATGGATCCACAAAATTCCACCCACCCCGCATTCCCCAAAGTCTTCTGAGAAAAATGGTACCTCACTTGTGTAGGTAGGCTTAGTGCCCGCGACAGGAAACAGCCCAAAACACAACATGGACACACCACATTTTCACAGTGAAAACGGACCATTTTTTTTTGCAAAGTGCCTAGCTGTAGATTTTGAACCCTAGCTCTGCCGGCACCCAGGGAAACCTAGCAAACCTATACATGTTTGAAAACTAGACACCCAGGGGAATTCAGGATGGGGTGACTTGTCTGGTTCTCACCAGGTTCTGTTACCCAGAATCCCTTGCAAACCTCAAACTTTGTAAAAAAAAAAAAACACATTTTCCTCACATTTCTGTGGTGAAAAGTTCTGGAATCTGCATAGATCCACACATTTCCTACCACCCAGCATTCCCCCAGGTCTCCCGATTAAAATGGAACCTCACTCGTGTGGGTGGGTCAAGGACCCATGACAGGCAAGGCCCCAAAACGTGTTGAGGAGACATCAAAATTCCCTATCACAAAACAATCTGGTTTTGCAAGGGGGGTCACCTGGGTTTTTGGCCCGGGCTCAGCGGCCATTTTGGGAAACCTACCAAACCCGCACATTTCTAAAAACTAGACACCCGGGGGAGTGCAGCGAGGTATGGCTTGCGTGGATCCCCCAACGTTTTCCTACCCAGAATCCCCTGCAAACCTCAAATTTAGCTGGAAAAATCACTTTTCTCTCAAATTTCTGTGTGGGAAAGTTCTGTAATCTGCATGGATCCACAAATTTCCTACCACCCAGCGTTCCCCCAGGTCTCCCGATAAAAATGGTACCTCAATCGCGTGGGTGGGTCAAGTACCCGCGGCAGGCAAGGGCCCAAAACATATTGAGGAGACATCAAAATTACCTATCACAAAACAGCTTGGTTTTGCAAGGGGGGTCACCTGGGTTTTTGGCCCCGGGCTCGGCAGCTATCTTGGGAAACTACCAAACTCACACATTTCTGAAAACTAGACACCCAGGGGAGTCCAGCGAGGTATGGCTTGCGTGGATCCCCCAACGTTGTCCTACCTAGAATCCCCTGCAAACCACAAATTTAGCTGAAAAAAACACATTTTCCACATATTTTTGTGCGAAATCACCGTGCGGGCACAAATGTCCTACCTCAAAGCGTTCCCCTCAGTCACCCGAATAAAATTATACCTCACTTGTGTGGGTGTCCAATGCAGAATTAGCTAAAAACGTATTTTTTTTTAAATGTAGTGCTTAGAATTCACAGTGTTATACCCTTAATCGCTATGTTTTTGGCTCTTCCCAGCCACAGGCCCTTGCCCCACCCACACAAGTGAGGTATCATTTTACTCGGTAGACCTGGGGGAACACTGGGTGATAGGAAATGTGTGTCAGCCCGGTGATCCTACAACTTTCCCACACAGAAATTTGAGAACATTTTCATTTTTTCATCAAAATTTGAGGTTTGCAGGGGATTCTGGGTAGGGAAACGTTGGGGGATCCACTCAAGCCATACCTCCCTGGACTCCCCCGGTCTCTAGTTTTCAGAAATGTGTGGGTTTGGTAGGTTTCCCTAAATGGCCGCTAAGCCCGGGACCAAAAACTCATGTGACCCCCCTTGCAAATGCAGATTGTTTTGTGATGAGTAATTTTGATGTCCAGACGATATTGAGCAACCTACCAAGACTATGGGGCCAATTCCGATCTCGGCCGGTAGGGCACCGAATCGGATTCGGCTTTACCGGATCCGATTCGGAGGCCTCTTTTCCGACCGATTCGTGCATGCGTCCGGGCGAGCGAGTACGATGCGAGCGTACGCGAAATCGCCGACCGACTCGTTCGCGGGTCCGAACCGCTCCGACCGACTCGCACGGACACGACTCGCACCGCGCAATGGAGATGTTCCCCGACCGAGCAAGTATGATGCGCGCCTCGAACAGTCCGACTGACTCGCGCCATCCGGCTCCAAAGAGCAGTCGGAGCCGGACTTTGGGGGTCCGTGTCGGACCCCCCTGCATGCGTAGCCGCGCGAGTCGCACACAGAGTGGACCATGGGTCCCCCCTACACGTGCATGTACGGCGCGAGTCGCATCGACGCGTACCCGCTGTAGGGGGCGCCCTTGTTTGCGACATACCCATTGAGTCAATGGGAGCCCGTGTACGCGCTTGTCGACCGGCTCCCATTGACTTCAATGGGAGTCCGACCGAATCGAGATTCGATAGCATACGTACGCATCGTACTCGTTCGGTCGGGCTGCTAGAGTCCGATTCGGTCGGAAATCTCTCCGGGTCCGGCTCGGTCGGAGAAATTTCCTGCCCGAATCGGAATCGGCCCCTATGTCTCTATTGAGTCTGTAATATGACTCAACTTCGATTTGAGTAGAACGTTAACGGTGCTAACGTGTTTCGCGATAACAATTCCAATATGGCGACACCTTTCACTTTGGAATCATGCAGTTTTAGTCTGCCTGGTGGTCCGTCCTCTATTTGCCTTGAAATAGAAATTCAACAAGCCACCCGTACATAACGCCGGAATTCGTCTCTTACTCGCAGCAAGGGACTCAACTTATCTCTTGGTAAACATCGGAACCTTTCATCTAATTCTGAAGAGGTCTCACATTCTTGCTAGGGGTCAATTTTATTTTAATAATATCGGGGTGGTTACTCAGGATTCTTTTATTTGGTGCAAGATTGCAGGGCTTTATCCGGAACAGGACCATTAAACTATTGGACCGCTACCTGTCGCATACTCGCACGGGCAGTTTCAAAGAAAAGTGGTGATTTACCACTATTCATTAATATCTCATCTAGCAACATTTTTAATGGATGGATAACACCATAGAAACGTATATTGTGGCCATTATTATTCTGACCAATTGCAGATTTTAAATCGGCCAACAAACCATGGAATTGGAATAATTCCACCGTTGCATATAATTCTCGTCGTATAGGATGAGTAGACATTGAGCATCTCAGGAAAACGACTTTATAATGTTGTCAGGCACTGGACATATTTTATATCGTAACGCAATATCTCTTTAGGTGGAGTTGTGGCTAATACCACTTGAGAGCAATGTTGTGCTTCTATCGGGAATAGTGATACGGAGGTAATGGTTACATGGCCTTCTAGCTTTTCACCTGCATGTAGGTTCTTGATGGCCTCTTTAAACTGCCCTGACCTTGTGATATTTAGAAAATATAAATTAAGAATAAGGACCTATTCAGTGATGTGTAGAAGTTATGTGACTATTTACTCAATTTTTCAATGTTTTTTATTTTGGAATATGGTCTCATGATTACCACTCTTTTACCTGCCTTAGTCCATTGGAGTAATAGACTTTATGCACTATTCATATGTGAATACAATATGGTGATATGACTTGCCCGCACTATGCTCACTGTGTGCGCTTTTTTGATATGTTGCACCTTGAAGTCACTGGTGGTGGTTTATCAGTGCCTCATTAGCTTTTTTTAGTTTAGACAATTCCATTCTGTTATCTTTTTTGATATCTGTAGCCCTGATAAAGTCGTGATTACGACAAAACACGTGTTGGCTACTGGCTACCGTGAAAAATCATTTGGATCACAATAAACTGCTTGTAAATAACAAGATTGAAGAAACAACACCAATTGGAGACTGCATTATTACTATAAAATTTGTTACATACAAGAATTTACGTGTGCCTGATGGGTGTACATAGATTTACATTGAACCTCAAGTGGGGTTCTAACTTGTCAATGTTGGGTGAACATTGTTCTATCTTGAGCACCATATCTACTTGGACTCTGCTAAAATACCTTGTGTACATTCTCAAGTGAGAGCTGGGAACCCTCTTTTCACCCCTCTTTTTCAACAAGGACGATTGAAGTAGCAACATATCGCTGCAGGAAAGGTGGTGCCAGTAAGCAATTTGTTCTGGATTCGTGGAAATTTGCTGGAGACGAGCTTGTGACTTACCTTGAATGCAACAAATGTCTTATGCTGTAATGTAGTGAGGGTCAGAGAGACATCTTAGAACTTCATGAGGTACAGACCTCTGCGTCTGCTTTGTGTGGCTTTATGCTTCTTGACACTTGGTTGGAGTTTCTTCTACTTAAGACCCTGACAGCTGACACCTTTCTATTATTCATTATTACTCAATGCTTCTTAGTTTAGGGTTGACCCTTTTAAGGCAGTATAGGGATAGATAGCATGCTCATGCTTAGCTTTGGGAATCAATTGATACAATTTAACGTTCATTTCTTTTTCCTGATTACTTGCATTGTCATAACTGAATGAGTCATAATCTTCTTGTTATATAGGATAAATCTCTTCAGGAGATTTGGATTCCTTTGTTTGTTCTGTATTTCTGTACTGTGATGTTAAGATTGATGTATCTTAATTTATAATTAAACCTTACTAATCTCAGATTTAGTTGCCGAGTGGATTATTGGGTGACTAAATTGGTTACACTGTATTGAATTTTAAATTGTGATTGTTTCCTTCCTCTTACCTCTCAAGCAGCTAAAAAGACTATTTGGTTGAGTAGGGATGTTTAAGTGGGCCCCAGCTCTCTCAATAGTTTAAGTTGTAAGCGGAAAGCTAAAGCTAATTGCCGGAAGCTCAGTTAGGGTTTAGGGAACAATATTTTGTACTCATTGGTATTTAGGGAGGTGTTTATTTTTGTTAGCAGTGCATGTTCATAGTACTAGAAATATATGTGGTATCTCAGAAAGGATAATCCAATCATGAAAAATGTGTATTATGTGGAAATTACTTAGTGAGGCTCAAAATTCATTATTCATTAATGAATGCTTGTGATTAGCTACTGATCTCTCAAGGGTTAAAATTATAGCGGGGTATTTAAATTAAGTCCTCAATGCCTTTTACAGGTCAGATGCAGGCCTCATTAGCTATATTAAATCAAAAATAGGACAGCTAAAGCCTGAGACACATCACCACCAGTAACACCCTTACATAAATCACATCAAATTATTGCCCACCTCCCTAGGTTAGCTATCCAGCAGCCTAGAATTTGAAATCATACAATCGAACAGAAAGGCAGCGATACTATATGTCCAATTTTGTGTCTTGTTTCAGTTCACAAAAGTCCAAACATTAATATTTTAAGATGCTCTCAGCCAGAGTTATTTAAAATATCCTTAATTCATTCATTCTTCATAAAAAGAAACACCATAGACAGTCACTGTGTTTCGCTCATATGAGAGCTTTATCAGGGCTATATTGCGACAAATTACAAAACATTAAACACTTTAAGTAAAATACTAAAAACAGCACATCCATATTAATACATTAACACAATACAACAATTTGGCATAAAAAGATGTTGGCAGAGGGAAGTAGGGGTACTCCAATAAATACACAATACATTACAAAAGATGTCTTAATCAAAGACACATGCTTGATTTTCACAGTTGCAGAGCAACGTTAAAATGCTCAAAATAGGGAAGCCATACAAAATAATACTACAAATCAAATAGTTAAAAGCCAAAAAAAATAACAATAAACCCATAATCAAAAATGGATAAATCAGACGTATGAGTAATATTAAGGCCAGATACTCCTAAGTCTCTACATGCCCCACGTCACAAACCTAAACAAGTTGGTAGTTCGGTGCAATAGCTATATGGGCTCCAGATAGTAAGTACAGAAGTGTACACATATATGTCCAGTGTCGAATTGTATATGTAAATTTATTTGAAAGCTTAAAAGTCTACTTCATTGCCTGCATGGCTTTCCGACCTTAGGGTTGTCATTTTTTTTTAAAAACATTCAATTTAAGTAGTTTGTCAATGTCACAGAGAAATGCTATTTCTACTTTTCCTCATACCCTCTCGCTTTTCATCTTTACACCACCAGAAAAAAAAACACAAACAGGAGCCTCTTCCTATGGTAAACAGGAGTGACATGAGGAAAGGGTATGTTTTCTGAATTCAAGGGTACCTCCTACAGTGGTCAGATGCTTAAGAAAGTACCAGTCTAGACCGTTTCATTACCCAGTGGGAAGTTCAAGGGAGATCCTGGTCCCTTGTTGGACATGCTGTAAGGTTATGAAAATATCACATTGGGGTCAGTGAGGGCCTGAAGCCTTGTCCATGTGATCTGAGGGAGCAGCCAATGTTACAGTGAGACTCAAGAATATTTGCAGGCTGCTTACTACTAACGACACAGGGAATACTGAAAACAACAGAATACAAATTCATGAAAAGAAGCCCCCGACTGCGCTCAACATGTCTGAGAAGTGGCTTCTGGAGGTCAGCAAGTGCCAGCTAATGCCAAGTGGTCCGGAAGCAGTCTGTGCTTGTGATATCCTCGTCGGCATAAAGAACTCCTGACAGAGAAATGTATTTTGATAAAGAAAGAAACAGGGAGAGAAGATAGGGCGCAGCAGAGAAAGAAAGAAAGAATACATTGTATACATCCATCAACATCAGGACAAAGCAGAGCTGCCATGTTCCACTCTGAGCTGTATCAAGGTTCCTACTCACAACAGCCATTTTTAGAGAAACATACTGGAAAGATTCCATAAAGGAAGCTAGATTCAGACCATATGTCTTCATAGATCAATGTTTTGTGGAAATGACTTGTCACTCTTTATGCCTGTATCTCTTTCAAGGTACTGAGGCATGTATTCTGCCCAGTGCATAATTAGAGCCGGTGGTTGTAGGTGGAGCCCACCCACCAGCACTTATTTTTGGGGACGGGTAGTTACTTTTCCTCATCACAATTTGAGCCAGAGCAAGATAGAAAAGCATACAATTGAGACAAGGAGGAGTAAGAGAAAGTAAGAAAAACAGTGACAAAAGGAGAAAGCAGGGATAAAAAGTAGCCTGCTGGAGGGGAATAAAGCGGCAGTATGGTGTGGGAATAAAGTCATGAGGTAGAATCCAGACAAAGCAGCCATGATATTTGGCATGCCAACATTCTTCAGTCCCGGCTCTGAGAAAAACCTTGTCCCTGGCACTTATTATTTTACAAATAAAGCACTGACTCTGACTAAGAAGGTGCCCACACCTAGTAAATTTGCCTCCAGGTCACAATATCGAGGTGAGGAATATCAGCCCGCACATGTAGCAACTCCATAATATAGCCTACCAACATGTCATCAAGGTAAACATACATTAGAAAGTATATATTATCTAGTCTTTACATCACATCTACTTACCTTTATGATTTGTTGGTGGTCAATACTGTGGAGTTTACAAAACTGCAAGTTAATATTTAAACTTCGATACTGCGGTCAATTTCTCACAATGAGTAATACGAGACACAAGTGATGCTTCCACCTGAGAGCTTGCATCGGCATGAAACCCTTTGAAAGCATTGTCTGAAAATGCATTCTTTAGCAGTGGTGGTTTGTAGATAACGGTGGCAGGGGGGCCCGGGCGGGGAGGGGGGATTAGGGGGGAAAAAAGACTTAACTGCTCATCGCCGGTCACCAGCCACAGCCTCTTCTTCGTCCTCGCTGTTTTGCTGGCTGCCGGCAGCACCCTGGATCCCCTAAGCCAATCACGAGGCTGCTGTCACCATGACAGCAGCCTCGTGATTGGTCTGAGCACCGTGGTTTGGCGCTCAGGCGGAGACTGACAGCCTGTGCATGTTCTCCACCCAGACTGTGCATTACAGCCCAGTGGAGAACATGCAAAGTGCACATGACTGTTTGGCCAGCCCAAGACAGCGGCCAAACTTTCATGTGCACTTAAGGTGCAGCAACCACTCCTCCTCCCTCAACGTCAAGGGAGGGCCCCGCCCTGCCCTAACTTGGCTGCAAGATACTAAAAATAAAATTATAATAACAACTGTTTTTATCATTTTATTTTTCCTTTTACACTGCTCCAAGAGCAGTGTGGTGACAGCACCACTATTCTTTAGTGCACAGAAACAAATCTGCACTAAAGAAAACCTGACTAGAGGATGGCCTGTCTGCAGGTGGGTTGGAGACTCCAGCTTAGCTGTTGCTTCCAGAATTCTGGTTTATTTTTCTTGGCACGCCCCACTTTATGCATCAAGAGTGCTTGATCTGTTTTGAAAAGAATATCAATAACACAATGCATAGTTTACAAATTCTTACAGCTTGCTTCTTCCTTTACAAGTACATTAATACACTGCTGTTCAACACTGTTATTTCTGCTAAGATGGCATTTGTGCACCAATGTTGTCCTTTCTTTTGGAGGGAGAGGTGCTGATGCCCAGGTCTGGGTGTCAATGTTATGTCTGGAGGTTTGTCTGGCAAGTCCACACAATTGTTCAAACTTTATTCAGTCTTGAATGTGTTAACAAAAATATTATCCTGAGATTTTGGGGAGCTTACCCCAATATCTCAGGATAGTTACAGTTTTGAGATTCACAAATCCACACCAGAACACCATATATCACAGATGTCATTGGTATGGACCAAGCAGATAGTCTCTCTCCGGGGTAAGGACTAACCCCCTTCAACAAAAGGGCTCTGACGAAGGACTGTGATGAGGTACTTGATAAGACCATAATCCTGTGCACACAGAATTGCCATTTCCCCTATCCCATAACATCTGCGCAGTGAAAGGTGTGTCAGCCACAGCTTTCCAGACATACTACTGGATAAGCCACATGATCTTTTTTATATTATTTTCTTAACACAAAATTGCACACAGGGTACAGTTATGCCCAGGGAAAAAGCACAGCTGAGAAATTGCACATTTATTTCATTTTATTTGCTTTCTCCATGAGGAAAATATTTAACATGCAGAGAAAACACTTCCACTACGCCCCCCTCGAAGATTGGGATGCTCCATCCCCCTTTCGACTCTATTCTACTAGGAATTACACCAGCATTTCCCTGAGTCAAATCTACGACCATGTCCATGGTGGGAAAGAGTCAGAGAGGAATTTGTGAATGTTTTAAAATTCCCAAGTTTGTGGACGTTCACAAATTTTAAAAGCAATCTTCACCTTAATTTGCCCACTCCCCTTCTTTCTGGCTGTTACCCCTTTGTAATTGTATGCAATCGTGGTTTACAGTGTAGTGGTAGAAGATGCGTTTAATCCTATCATTTTGTGGGTACATGACGGGTGCCATTCTTGCACATAAAACATAGCTTTACAGCTAAAAATGGCTTTGTGAATTCGGCCCCTGATATAGTAAACACTCTTACTTTCAGTTCTGTTTGTCCTTTCAAGTCATAATTTGAAGAATCATTATTTGGGTTGTGCAAATATGAACAAAAGATCATTCAGAAAAAAATAAGTGCTGCTCTATTTTCAAGCCTTTCTAAAATTAATAGCTTGATGTCTTTCCTGGCTTACAGAGTGCATACAAATTGAATTGGTTTATAAGCTTGGTGGAAACAAGTCCAACAGGAATTACAATTGGAGTTATTCATTTATGGTTGCAGATAGATACATTTTCCTGGTTTCAGTGTAGACGTGCAGGTTTATACATTAGTTTATGAATGTATCAATTTAACCCAAATTCAGATGGCCGGTCCAAGAGGTACACTGTTTCTACATCCATTTTTGTCATTCAGACACCAACTACATTTCAGACAGCATACACATTATACATTTACAATTGATGTATCTTGTGTAGCCTTTCTTTATTTTAAACATTTTTCACATTTATGTGTAGTTATTTTATTCCATTCCAAAGTTAAAGGGATGGTGTGTAGTAATAGATTATATTGATTCACATAACGTGCAATAAAATAATCATCATAAAAGTATCAACCGATAAATAATGAATATAGGTGACATAAACAAGAATATCATTGAAAGGTTGACATTTGATCCCAAAGCAAAACAGACCTAGACAATGCCAGTCCATTTGGCTCTAACCTGAAAATGCCTCCTCAGTTACTAATGAGTTTAGGTATGCAATACCTCCTCAGGCATGCACTCTGTGACTCATCCTCACACTTACGCATCCATTTACCCATCCACTGACGCAGTCTTACATTCATGTTGTGGCCATGTACTTGCAATTAAGAATAAGTGAAAAATGTATGTAGCATTTAGCGGCCATTCTTGGAATAGCGATATAGCATTGTATAGTGAATAATTGCTGTACAAATCCAAGATGAATGACGTTGCTCCTAAATGTGGTGGTCATCTTGGAACGTTAAAACGATGACCCTAAACAGACACCTGATTTAGAAGAAGTGACCACGCAGAATGTGGTTCAATGCAGATAAAATGAGCAAGTGGTAGCATAACCCATATGTTCCCTCACTGTTTGTGATCATGAGACTGAGGCAAAGCTAGACACGCCTCATCTTCATCTACCATAACCGCAGTCAGTATTACCAAAAGAACAGTCAAGACTGATTTGTTAAGACTATCACGTGTTCTCACCCAGGGACTTTTTGCCCCACTCTTTCTGGGAGCCAAACAGTTCTATATGCTTACCGATATGCTTACCAGGACCAGGGATTCATAGGAAAATGTATGACAAGGCCTCACAGACCATCCTCGGCATCATGCTTTATCATTGGACTGCCACTCTCGCCAGAGAATACACTAGTGGCACGTGGGCTTACTCTATTACCAGATGGTGTCACTAAAGGTATTTCCATCTACTTGATTGTATACATTTATAACTTAATGCATAGTATTAGAGCAGCACAATTTAGACTTCATCCTCATTCATTACAGAAATTCTAATTATATACAAGCACTTGAAATTATATTCATTGTGTGCCTTAGTTCATAACTGTGAGTGACGCATTTAAATGCATTAACGAAATGTATTTACTGTGGAAACTAGAGATTTATAAACGTCTGCACTAACATTTAGCTTAATTATGAGGAGGTGTAATTTTCATCTACATTTACACTTGTTTTAAGTTATATTGCATTTATTTTGAAAGTTATGTTGCATATGTAAACATGTACTCATTTACTCACATTTTACATTTATTCCTAAAGTTTACAAGTGTATGTACAACCATGTATTCAAAGTGAACATTAAATGCTTAAATAAAGTTAGCCTGACTATAGGCCTCAGTTGAAATGTATTTTGTTTTGCCAGCAGGTTTTCTATTTCCTTTGCAGGTTTACTATTATGCTATTTGTTAGCTAGAGAAAGTCTCATTTTCTGCATTAGAAGACTGATAGAGAGGCCTGAGAAGAAACTTGGCAGTGAACATGAAGAACAATGATCGAAAGAGGCTTCTGTTCATCATGTGCCAGATTGAAAGATGTTCAAGGTTGAGAACAAAAGTTGTAGTTTGTTACGGTGTGAACCTGAACTGATGTCGCAGGTGCATTCAAGCAGAGACCTGATTGGTCCCTGGTGGTGTGCGAGAGTTAAGAATGTTCTAAATTTCTTGTTACTTTTAAATTGGTGTATGCACAGTTGTAGGTAGAGCAGATGACGATTCCCTTTAGACTATGAGAGGTACAGACCTCTCTGCTTGACGTATTTTTGCAAGTATTAAGCTTTATACTAAACACTAATTTCCTATTTTTCCAATTTCTACTGAAGGCTTATCATGCTGACACTGTTCTTATTTTGTCCTGCGCTCCCAACTTCGAGATTCCTTCTAGATCACCTTATATCTAATCCATGTTAGGAGAGGAAACTTCCTTTCCAGAGCTTCTTCATGAAACATCTGTTTGCTTTAACCTGTGTTTATACAATTGTGATTAATTCAATATGATATGTTATTCTGCTATGTCTTAACCTGCTAAGATATTTCAATTTACCTTTTGTATTCCTGCATTTACTGAACTTAACTCTGGTCTGCATATATACAGGCTTGATTGGAAATCCAAAATAAACCCTTCTTAACCACATTTAAAAATGTCTGGTCCTTACTGTGGTGTCACACTGGCTTATAGGTTTTAAATGTATTGTTGATGAAAACTCATTTTCAGTGCTTCAGGTCAGCTATTAAATGTCCATATGACCAATGGGGGAAAATCTTTGATGACTAAGAGATTACATTTTAAGGCCCAGTGCACTATCAGATGGTAGCTTGTCAAATGGTTAGCTACTGAAGCATAAGAAGTTACTGTATCCCATTTAGATTTGCCCAAGTACTAGTCCTTTAAGCCCATGGTTTTGATGCAGAGCGTTTGTGGAGTTCCAGCAGTTTCGAAAAAGAGTTGTAGCAGCGGAGGTGTGAGTATTAATAGAGTTGCACGTAAGTAAGTAAGTAAGTAAATTTTATTTGCATAGTTAATTAAAACCATTGCAATACAAACATCGAGAAAAAAATAAAAAAATTTAAAACTTGCTCTACATGCATTGGTAAAACCGATATATCATGAATCTTAGTTTTTTTTGTTTAAAACCATAAAAAGATATACTTTTTAGCAGCCTTATGTGCAAAATAGATACAATTTCATACATCAGTATTTTTCAAAATCATAAAAATATATGCTTAGCAGCGATCTTGAATTAAAATAAATCCAGTTTTGTATTATAAATCTATCTAAAGGACAGTTAAGAATCAAGTTCTGGCATTTTCCGCTCCACCACCTTCATAAACTTCACAAGTCTACAGTTCAGCTGTGGATCCTGGGGTGCAAAACAGGCAAGGACTGCCTGTCTACGTGAGCGTATCCCCCGCTGATTGAAATGGAATTTTAGCAGATGTTTTCGTTCTTCCAACAGTTTATCACAGGAGCAAAGCAAATGCAGCATATCCTCCGGCGCTGAGCCGCATAACCGGCAGAGAAGACCAGCCTTATCCTTAAGCCAATGTGGTAAATGCCGGATACAGGGAAGCAAGCCCAACCTGTACTTTAAAAACTTCATTTTGATTGCTTTGGCATAACCCAAATCAAGGTAGCTCTGTGATACTTGTTTGGAGTAGGAATTCAAAGTCATCCAGCCATGTGACCTCTTCGCAAGGGATGCCTTGTCTTCAATCCATGAAAGATGTTTGACGGTTTTCCTAACCAGTTTTTTAAGTGTTATATGATTTGTGGGGGTATTCCAGAGCTGAATTAAGCCAGTATTTGCCAAACTGCTTTTTAAATACTTGGCAGCTGGAGACGCTGAATGTTGCTCTAACTCCATCCATAAATAATTATTTAGAGTTCCTTCTTTGGATTTTCGCACTTTGTCCCAAGTAGTTATATATGCCCCCTGTCTCATCAGGAGCTGTTTCTGGGCGCCGAACTCTAGCCTAATTTGAGCTGGTGAAGTATATTTGGGCAGACTAAAGATAATCCTATAGGCAGCTATAACAGTACTATCCAAAATCATTGCGTCTCTACCTCTCTGTACTTCACTCCCGTAAGTAATTGTTGGCAGGAGTTTAGCTTGTATTACTTGTACCAGTGGTAGAAGAGATGGCCCAGTAAGCTTGCTGTTTAGTGCTTTTAAAGAGATTGCTAAGGCAAGGCCTTTACCTCTGATGCTGGTTTTCTGTGCAGTAAAGTGACCGCTGTTGTCGATTTTTACTCCCAAATATTTGTATACTGACGTGTTCTCAATACGGACATTGTTCCAAAACCAAATAGACGATTTTTTCCTGTTCTTACTAATCGTCATTGTCTGCGTTTTCTCCAGGTTTATGGTCAGTTTATTTGCTTCAGAATAGCCCTGCGTAGCATTCACAAGATGTTGTAGCCCTACTTTTGTATGGCTAATTAGGACTATATCGTCCGCATAGAGAAGACACGGTAGTGGTAGCCCACCTAATTTGGGGGCATGCGAGTTACAGCTGTTTAGGATCGGGACGAGGTCTCCTATAAACAAATTGAATAATGTGGGGGCTAAAACACAGCCCTGTTTAAGGCCCTTGTTGGTTGGTATACGTCTTGACAGAAGTGATCCGTCACCCAGTTTTATCTGGACCCAAGTTTCTGTGTGAAGGTTGATCAACAAATCCAACAAAGATCTTGGTATCCCCCAACTATTCAATTTGGACCACAAAATATTCCGATTTATGTGGTCAAAAGCAGCCTTATAGTCTATAAAACAGAAGTGAATGGGCATTTTGGTTGATCCAGCCTTATCAATCAACATACCTATAGTTAGAATATTGGTGGTTGTCCCAACTGATTTTACAAAGCCTGTCTGGTTAACCGGAATTAGGGATTTCTCTGAGGCCCAGGCCTGCAGCTCCTCCAAAAGTATACCTGCAAAATACTTTGCCTCGTTATCCATTAGGGCCACTAATCGATAACTTTGCGGGAGAGACTTATCCCCAGACTTAAAAATCGGAGAGATAATTGAGCCCTTCCAGGAGGCAGGCAGTATATTGAAAAGTCTTATTTCCAAAAATAGAGGCTCAAGCGCTGTTGCCCATTCATTCTCATCTTGTTTGTAAAAGATGGGTGGAATTCCATTCGGGCCTGGCGCCCCTCACTTCTTCCTTTTTTAATTTGGCGCTTGACGATGTTTCGCATACTTAACAATCCATCATTTATAGGTGGTGCGTGGCCTTCTGAATTGCTGAACCTCCTATGGAATATCTCTTTTTATTTGTAACGAGCCTTTTTATCGCATTGTCGCTTTTAGTCTCACATTTACCATCCATATCCTGATTAAAATGATTCTTAAGATGGCTTGCCCATACCTCTTCGGTAATATTAGAGGAAAGCCCGTCATGCATTGGTCTTATAAAGTGGTTTATGGTTTTCCAAAAACTTGCACCATCGTTCCCTTTTATATCAGCATGTAATTTTGCCCACATTTGGTCCTCCATTGATCTGTTGGCTTCCCATTTTATTTTTTTCAACGTTGCCTTTTGTTTCCGTAGAAAATCATGTTTTATCGTATCCATAGGATTATAACGAAGTTGTCTCATCGTTTGATAAATTGAATTTTTTATACACCTAAGCTTCTCTTTGTATTTTTGTGGAAAGTGTTTCATGTTGCTGCACCTCAATTGGCCTTGTGGTTTTAATCTTGTTGCATAAGCTGCCATAGATATTGTAAATTGCTCCCATTTCTCGACTTCACTAGATCCGATTCTGGCATTGAAGTGCTGTTTAGCCTTTTCCAATATATTTTCGTCAGTTGCTGCTGAGTACTTAATCCTTTTATAGTTAATAGTATACACCGACTCCTTTGGCACCGCGGATAACTCGAATTTAGGCTTGCTAATATTAAGGACCGTTTCTTGAGGGCAATGATCACTATCAGCTTTTCCACCTATCTGAAATGAAATCATGTGCTGAAATAGAGATAATGAAATAAAAGTATAATCCAGGATAGTATTAATTCTTGTGCAGTAGAATGTATTGGCAGGAGGATTATCTCCAATAAATCTTCCATTTAATGCTCTGATGTTAAAAAGCTCAAGGTCCTCTAGTATCTGCGTTCCTAATTTAGTTTGTTTGGAACTTTGTGGTTTCCCTTGTAATGGTATGTCCCAAGCTGAATTTTGAGATAGAATCTCCTCATCTGGCGAGGTTCCCATAAGATTTAGATTGAAGTCCCCAGTAAGCATAAGATCTATTGTGGGACTTTCCCTTATACACTCCTCCACAAAGTTGCATAATTCTTTTACTGCCTTTGCTTTCCTTTTTGGATGGACATAAACATTAATCAGGATAAGTTCCATTCCCCCTGTGCCTGGTTTAGGTTGCGAGGTAAAAAGTTTTATTGCCACTAATTCTGAGGAGGTTGGACCAGCTTTTTTGACCACCTGGGTACAAGTAGCTGACACATAGGTTACTAAACCGCCTTGGAGGTGGCCGTATTTTGCATTCCGAATTGCACCGGTAAAGAAACGCAAGTAGCCCTGAAGATGCGGGGGTCTGCCTGCCATGTTTCCTGTAATGCAACAATGTCAAAAGATCTTATGTAGTTAACAAATTCTAAGTCAGACAATTTGGAAGCTAGACCATTTACGTTCCATGAACATATTCGTAGATGATTGTGCTTACTCAATCTTAACTGTGAGCCTGTTTGTCAATTTGTATTATTATTTATTGTTCTTGCAATCCATCTTAGATCAGTTAATTCAGTTGGTATTAATGCTCCATCTTGGATACTTCTAATGATTCTGGAATTATGCACATCACTTGTTCCGCATTTCCCCACCGCTCCTCGGAGCACCGATATTCCTGGTCTGTTCTCAGACGCCTGAATTCCCACCGTTGGTGCCGGAATCAATAATTCTGGGTATCTTGGCTTTTTATAAGGTGTTATTGTTATCCCCCAATTTTTAAATGTGTGAACCTCTGCTAGTATTTTGTGTGCAATTGTTGATGTTGACCATGATGCTTTTGTTTTTTCCCCACCTACTCCGTCGTCGTCTATGAATTCGATTGAGACCAGGTCCAACGTTGTCACTTCTTCCAGAGAGGGAATATGAGATAACAACCGTAGAATATTACCTCTATTTAATATATCATGCCTACCCTTTGAGATGTAGTCCGGACGAAACCATATAGCACTTATCTCATTCCTTAATTCATCTGTGCTCCTGGTAGGATCATATCCTCGTGATGCTGTTAATGATACTGGATGGATGGAAGAATCTACATCATCTCTCTCTATTTGATGTGTTGTTTCCTGTCTTAGTGTGAACGAATGGCCTTCCTCTCTGTGCCTAGGGACATCTAACGAGGATCCTAATGCTTTTACGTGTGCCTGCGGTTCTTGTCTCAGCTTAGCTCGTTTATATATCGATGAGGTCATTTGAGTAGTAGAAACCAATTGATTATCGTTTAATTCTTTAGAGCTATACCGTATTGTTTCTCCTGGCTTTTTGATCCGTGCACATTGGTCGCTTTCATTCTCAAACATTATTACTGGGATATATTCACAGTTTGCTGTTCGATTAACAGTAGAGCGTGTCGGAATATTGCACAATTGTAATTGGGTCTGTTCGGGCTCGAGAGATGTTTTTTCCTCTTTAATTTGTTGGAGAATCATAGCAGGCCCTTCTCGATTTAGGCCTTCTAAGTCTTCATTAGTAGTATTCCCGAAAACTTGTGATTCCTCCATTACATGCTTCGTTCTATTAACCGTCTGCTCGATTACTTTTGCAGCTACTGTTTTTTGTACAGAGAGCCCTGCTAAACTGATGTCATTTCTAGGTTTGAGATCACTTTGCACTGATGGAGATGATGTCCCAAAAAGACGCATAAATCCTTCATTATTTAAATTTGTTTTTTGATTTCTACCTTTCCGCTTTTTTGCTCGCCTTTGTTTTGCATTTATTTGTTTGTCAACATTATCTCCCAATAAGGTTTCAGACGTTTGGCCAACCAATGTTACAATGTCACTACCCTCTGTTCTATTAATCGTTCGAGCCAGGGTATCTTTTATCCCGGAATGACCCTTTTCATTTGCTTTGCCTGAGACTATATTTATCGGATCGCTTTCTTCTTTTTCCGGGAGGACCTCAAAAAGTTTGTTATAAGGGACCTGCGAGGACCTTTTGAGGTGTGTACACAGGTCACTCAGCATCACTGGAAGTGAGGCTAATTTATCAATGATGGGGCCACATCCGCAACTCAAGTTCGCGCCCTGCGATTGATCTTGCTTGTTTTGTAGAAGCGTGTTTAATGAACCCAATTTCCCATCGATGGCAACCACAAAGACAGCCAGAGTATCTAGTAACGTTAATTGAGTGTCCATCTTGTCGGATTGATAATTGAGGGCCTCTACCAGAAGTTGCATTGTTTTTAACAGACTTGGCCACGCACTTTCATAATTTATATGTTTTGGTGACCCCTCTTGACTTCCTGGATTTAATGTAGCATTTTGATCTCCCTTGGTCACCCCCTCCACCTGTCGTTCATGTTTACCTTCAGTTGTCATGTTTAAAGTGTGTGTGGTAGGCCCACTCCTACACTTATCTTGGGCGTAGGCTGCCATAAGATCTTCCCACTCTTCTTTCCCCAGATACGACGAGACCTCTGTCTCTTCTGAGGAGTAATTTACTGGCCTATCCTCTTTATCCTCGTATTCCTTCTTCCCCCTGATCCTAACATTGTATTGCAATCTGTCACTTGTTCGTTCGGGTGAGTACCTGGCGCTGGATCTGCCAGCGAGAAATCCTTTTCTCTCCATTCTTCCCTTGCCCTCATTTGTATATACTTTGTATTACTAGAGTACTTTATTTCCTCTGGACTTCTCTGTTCACTAATCGATGGTGCCTCTATTGTAGCGCAGTTGGCAGTTGTATTTCTACTGTGAAGTGATCCACTGGCCCCAGCTGCTTCATAGATATCTGTTTTGCTTTCCTCTTGGTTATCCGCAGATATTTCTTGTGCTTCATTAGACCTATGTACTTGGATTAGTTTAGTATCGATTGCAACATCCTTACTGGTGGTAATAGCCTCATTAGCTGTCCAAATTATGTTACATTGTGGAATCGGTGTTACTTGCAGTGGAAAGCTACCTGACGTACTGGGACTTTCTTTTTTATATGTGTTTTCCTGTGCGCCAGTGAATTGTAATGGTTGTAATGGCTGAAGAGGTGATTGAAGACCCGGCACTTCTCTAACATTTGAAAGTAGAGTATCCCCCATATTTTTTAAAAAGCAAAATTTTGAGTATATTTTTGGTTGAAATGAAGTTTGAGAAATTTTTGATTTATTGTTTATTTCCGTTTTTAATGGATATCCGCTCTTTTGCTTCCCTGAAACATTTGTATCTATTGGTGAATCTGTTATTATTTCAATTAAGGAGCAGTCCCTCTGAACTGCTGACCTGGTTTTAGGTGGTGGCTCCTCCCTACTGCCCTCTAGCGTCTTGATGTTTCGCTTACGCTTTTTTGTAGCACCTTTCACCGTAGGACCGCCTCGAACACGGCCTGACCTCATACTGAGCTTTACCAAACCTAATTTAACTGTTTTGATTCAATTAGAGCAAAATACACCCTTTTGAATGATTTTTCCAACTGTGTTCTATTCCAGCCTTTGGTTTCTTAATTCCAGACGTTGATTTTCTTAATTCTTAATTCCAAGTACTGTCAGCACACCAGTACTTGTCTTCAGTTGTTTCTTTCGTCACTTTATGTCACTTCTCCCTCACTTACATGCCTTGCTCCTGCCACTTTAAAAAAGAAGAAACTCGCAGGAATCCGTTACTCTCGTGATTTTCCTTTTTAGCACCAGAAGAGGCTTTACAGCTCCCACGCTGGGAATTAACTCGTGGCAGCGCTCCAGACAAAACTTATGTGGACCCCTATGGATCCTACTGTGCTTAGGAGAACGCTGTGCAGCGCCAGCAAAGCAAGGTGAGGTGAAGGTAAAGGTAAGGGCAGAAGGCAAGAAGGCAAGAACCGCTGCAAGCACCCGTATCCGCGGCCCCCCGGCCACGCTCCTGCTACACTAGGAGAGCCCCTAGGTTGTTAACCCCCTCACCATGAGAGTGAGAGTGAGGGTCGGCGGGGGTGGGGGCGGTGGAAGTAGTGAGCAGTAAGCTGCAGCCGTAGACTGCAGCGGTTCAATGACCTCTTTCACTCTTTAACTGAGGGTCCAACCATCTGTGCACACTCCCCCGTGTCTTTCCACAATAAAAGATAACCCACGGCTCCAGCCGCGTGTTTCTGCAGCTCCTGCTGCCTACGGGGGGTGTCCGGGGGGTGTCCTGCGGCGTCTGCCACTCACGGAAAGCCTCTTGCACTTCCAGCAGGCTCTCACCGCTCACAGGAGGCTTTCGCGGTTTTCCCGCGGCTCACGGGAGGCTCTCCACCACCCACAACAGGAGGTACTCACGGCTCCTGCAGTGCGATTAATGCGTGCAGTACGGCGGCCTCACCAGTCTCTCAGGCTCCGGTCTCAGACCCGCACCGGCACCGGCACTCCGACGATGACAACGATGACCGGCACTCCGGCACACCGGTACTCCGCTGCTCCGCCGCTCCGCTCCGCAGCACTGCTCTAGCTCTAGCTCTGTGGCCACTCCTCCTCCTCCAAAAACAAAGGGACTTTCAGCGCTTGAATAGAGTTGCACGTTGTAATTGTTAATGTCAAGCTTGCAGTATTTTGCTGAGATTGCTTGGTGTGACCTGATGATGATAGTTGTGGTATAGGTGTGAATGTACTTAATTTTGAGAAGTTGAAGTTGTTCTCATGCTCAACATAACCTAAGATCCTGAGATAGATAAAGTGTGGAATAGACTGTATTGTAATTTGTCTGCTTAGTTTGGTGGTGCTAGTCATAAGACGTCATTGATTGCACAATTGAGGAAGGGACATATATCTTTGTGTGAGAGCAAGATGTGGTTACAAAGGAGAAGCTGCGCTGAACCGGGTGATTCCAGCTGGTCGAGGTTTCATTCAAGTGTGTATCTGAGTAGGTCAGACAGTGTCGCTCCGAAACATTTCTTGTGTGATTGAATACTTAATTTCTTTAGTGGAGCAGAAAAAAATTATTTGTTGAAATTGCTTTTTTATGTTTTGCGTGTTTTGTGTTGAGAAGAGAGTGCATTAGTGAAAATTGCAAAGGAGGGTGAACTGACGCGAGGAGTGAGAACTACGTCATCTTGTGTCATGCTGAGATTGGTCTGTTGATGTTTGTGCCGTGCTGTTATTGGTTGATACGTCACTGAGTGTCGTTCTGCGATTGGTTGTTGATTCTGAATGAGAACTGTGGGTAAAGAAATTATTTCCTGGCTTGAGACGAAATTTACTGTGACTGTTGATATTACTGCTGAAAAATGAAATTCTTCAAAGCTATACAAGATCTGTTGTGGGGAGATGTGACAGTACACGTTAGAAAAGGACAAGAGACACCACCAGAATATACAGTAGGTCATTATATGGCTCTAATTGTAGGACTACACTCATGTATTTGGCTGAGTCAATGGCATAAGATTGAAAAAGAGAGTGTTTTGATGTTTCCACGCTATGGAACATTTAATTTGAGAATCATGAAGAATCTAAGGGTTATATTCACATGAACGTGCGCTAAACATCCCCAAAAAATGTTAACGCAACTTTACACATCGCAGTCCATCGCGGGAAAATAACCCCGTGTCAACGTGGAATTCACAACACGGCGGTACCATGCGATAGCCTCCCGAAACCGCGGCCAAAGTCTGTGATACAACCACCGCGACGGCGATAAAAACACAAACCCCAACGCGTAAAAAGACGCGAAGTGCCCAAACGCGATAAGAAAACAGTGATAACCAGCGAGAGGCCAGCAATACCCACGCGTAATGCGGGGAAAAGCACAAGAACAGCATACGGAAAATGCCACTGAAAAGGAAATCAACTGCGGAGTACCACGGATGCACCCGACCGACTGCAGAGGACAACATGAACCCCACAATCCCCACGGAGGAACACCCAGGAATCCAGGGCTGGTGGAAGGGCAATGAGAAGAGGAAGAGGAAGACGGGGTACAGTCCCCAGGAAAACCCGATTATCGCCACGGATGAGATAGAACACCAACACCAACTGTACGTCACCTCCAACGTGTCATTGGCAACAAAGAGGCAAAGATGACACACCCTCTCGGACCATGTGAATGCCGTCGTAGCGCCGAGGAGGACAATGGAAGAGGACAAGAGGCGCAGGACTGATGTGAATGGCAAAACCAAGCAGAAACTCGCTGCCAACACAAAAGCAGCAACGCACCTCGGAGGAGGGGGGCCAGCAGAACACCAGGAGCTGAATGACATGGAGAAGATGGTGGCCATAGTCACCAGTCCGGAGACGGTGACAGGAGTTGGGGATCTGGACACTGCCCAACATGACCCGACACTACATCAATAGGGGGCATACCGACCAGGGAGTGGGGGGACGGGGGGAGATGGGCACAATGGCACACATGCACAATCAAGCAGAGCACACTGCACACCCACAATGACTCAGGACCATGTCCCTGATCCCACGGGAACACCTCAGCACACACACAAACACCAAGTAGTCCCACGTACCCCATGTGCCCAAAGGGTCACCCACCCAACACATCAACAATCACACAACCAACACATCCACATGTGCGAAACACAGCAAACATGCACATATGTCCGCCACACTGACAATGCAAGAGACACCACATGACGAGTAGCTTGGCTGCAGGCCAATCATCATGACAATGTACACGGCACGACACTGAGGTGGCTGAGAGCGGACCACAACCGAAAAGGAGCAGGTCACACTTGGACACAACAACCTGCACAAACAACCCCTGACGTCAACGACACATCTGCGGACAAACCATGCCCAAGAGCCACAACTCGACAAAGAGCACAAGTTACCCAAGTCTGCAACATCTTAGCACTGTGGAAGCACAGAACTGAAAGGCACACCGCATGAAAGGGATAAGTGGCAGCCAAATCAAAGCCGCAGGAGCGACTCACCCACCGTGTAGCATACGCACATAATGATAAGTGCGCCTCGACATTGACAACATCCTGGAACAAACAGCAACACCTCCACAACAGAACACAGGACACAACTGGTGCTGCATATGTGCACAACATGGCCAATCACACCTGGCACAGCAGGAAACTGTGACATGACAATGTACAAGTACAACCTGAAACCTGCAAATTATTTTTATTCAGACATGCTGTGCTTGTGGACATTTTGTACTGTCCCATGATTGCCAGGGACGGCCACAATGTGACGTGCTCATGAGAAGAAATTGGCAATGATGGTGTTCCTACGGGCCATTCCTGCCACAGCTGCAGTGGGATGTGGGCCACCTGCCCCATCGTCCTCATCATCGTCCGGTACTTCTGGAACTTGGATCCATGGGCATTGGTGCGTACACAGATGTCATTATGCTGGATTACCGGGCGGAGCCCACGCTGTCGATTTATAGGCGGCTTTGCGGACATAAATCCTGAACATTCCAATCTTGAATGGGAAGTACTGTTACAACAAAGAGAGAACATTCATGAACTTGTTTGACTTAGCACGTCCTGGATACAATCATTCTGTCTCACAGTACCTGGTCACTGCCCAGTAGGACATCCCCTCCTGACTGATCACATCATCGAAGTATACTTTATCAAGGGCTCTCCACATGAGAGAACTTTGGAATGTGCATTTCTAGCACTAATATGGAAATATTTGACACTGACAATTAGTTGTCTTCCGCGCTGCCCTACATATCTCCTTTGAGTAAACATTAGTTCCCCCTGGGTGTTTTTGTATGTTCTCGTTATCTGGTTAAGGTCCTGATGAAGGTGGCGTCACCATTCCTCCAGCCACCGAAACGCGCGTCGACCAATGCTGTTTAGATCTTGCTGTTTGCAGCCAACTCTATTGCTCACAGAGACTATGTCATCTGTTGTCTCCCATTTTCCAGATACATGCATTTTTTTGGATGGTGTATGAGTATGTATGAGTTGTATATATGTAGTGTAGTATGAATGAAAGATTTTCTTTTTTCACGAATTTGCATTCAGGGGTCATTAATTCAAACCTGTTGTATCTAACATTTTATGTAACTATTATGTTCTATTGCATGTAAGTGCTTTAAAAAAAATATATATATTCTGGTATTTATACAAAAAAAGAAAAAAGTAAAGACATTTTTGAAATTGAAATAAACTAAAAAGTTTAACAAATTTTTATAGAGCTATTATGTCTTCTCTTTATAGGTTGTTGTTGTTTAGATATACTATGTAAGCCCATGCTGAAAGTAACTCACAGGTAGGTCACAAGGGAGCTCCTTTATATTGTGTACACAGATGTTGTGCAACACACAACATGTAACGATCATCTTGCACACGATGTCTGGGCTGTACAGGAGCTTTCCAACTGTGCCGTCCAGGCACCTGAAACGTGACTTCAAAACGCCAAATGTGCATTCAACGATGCCCCTGGTGCGTATGTGGGCCGCATTGTACCTCTGGGCGGGTGTGTTCGGGTCTCGGAGGGGTGTCATCATACAAGGGCAGAGTGCATATCCTTGATCACCTGTGACAGTGCAGAGAGAAAAGAGTCAATACTTGGTTCGGCATGATGTGATGGCAGGCCCACTGGTCCAGTGACGCATGTGCTGGCTGTGTGTGGGGTGAGTGTAAGCCAGCCCTCAGGGAGTAGCTGGTGCTGGCAACAACTCCAACAGTCATCAGGCACTCAGAAATGCAATGTCCAAACAACAAGGGAGCATGACTTGAGTCGCACAGAGTTAGTGGCCCCGGATGCGCAGCGGCCGACACAGGCCTACCGCCACGGGACGCTGACTTGCGGGAGACTGGGGTAGGGTCATGAGGGCAGAGCAGGGTCTCGTATGTATCAGAGGTGGTTTCCGCTGAGTGTCTCGGGGGAGAATGGGAGGTGTACCCCCAGGGCATGATGCAGAGGGCACATGCCAGCTGTGTCCGGCAACATGGCGGATATGAATGCCACAGACTCATGCCAAACACCAAGTCCGTACCTGCCCGTTGCTGATGACAACCACCAGGCCACAGGTTCAGACACCAACAATGTTCGGCCGGAGGCTGACGGTCACTCACAGCGCACAGGGTTAGTGGCACCAGGTCAGTCCTTGCTACTGGTTGACCTCCTCCATGACGGTGATCCGTGTTTCCACCAGACTGAGATGCATCTTCCTCTCACTCCTCACCCGGCGTACACTGGCATGGACTTTGCCATTGATTAATGATGACTCAGTTCAAGATGTGGGACATACTGGACTGCAGTGTAGCCCGGCTGCAGCGGTGGAGTATGTCAACGAATGAGGACTCCTGGGGGCCTGTGTCACGGAGGACAGCGATGGCCTGAGGAGGCTGCCAAGGTCGCGGGCATGGGTATTGGAGCTAGCACCGGCACGTGGTGGGCCCTCTTTGTAACATGACGGTGTCGGCAGGTGAGCAGTGCGGCCTTGGAGCACTGGGGCGGGCAGGCCTGGTCTGGGTATCAGCGTCCTGGGGTGCAGCAGGCGCACAGGCTCGCAGGCCCCGCTGCTCACAGCGTCGGCCTCATGGCGGACTGAGAGGCGCCGCCCTGGCAGTGACGTTGTCCTTTCCGGGAGAGCACCACGCTCTGCGCCACGGGGTTTTTGTCCACACCCCTGCGCAGGCCTGGCGTAATCCGGGCCAACCCACTACGCTCACGCACACAGGGGGGGACGCAGCGAGCGACATTTCTGCGATCTGACCCACGGCCTGGGGTGACATGGTTGCGTCCACTGTTCACTACTCTCCAGACACCAGCAGTTGATGTCTGCATGGACATATCTGTGGTTTGCATACCCGGGTCTGTCCAGCACATTCACGCCTCACTTGTCGTTGTGTACATTCCCATTCATGGGTCACTTACATCCTTCGCACATGCCTGCTTTCCGCATCTCCACACGTTCAGCTGTTGTGTGGCTGTGGTGCCATGATATAGCTGGATTGTGTACATGGGAAGCCCAGGATCCCAATGGAGTTGTGTTGTCATCTCTGGTAGGTGGGCATGTTGATTGACATGTTGTATGTGGTTTGGTCACGTGTGCATTCCCACAGTTGTGCGTTGTGTGATGGTGGCTTTGAGGTGTGTGGTGTGTAGATTTGGTACTTACCAACGAGCAGTGCATTTCCATAGGTGCCATCCTGGAAGCGCTGGTTGATGATGGACTGTCGGAAGATGTAGGAATCGTGCACACTGCCTGGGTAGTTTGCGACGACATTGGTGAACATTCCCCGGTGGTCCACTATTGCCTGCACATTGATGGAATGCGTGTGCTGTCTGTTGCGGTAGTGGTGTGCAGTATCCGCAGGGGGCACAAGTGGGACATGTGTGCAGTCAATGGCCCCCAACACGTGTGGGAAGCTAGCAATGGTGTAGAAGCCTTGCTTGGTCTCCAGCTGTTCCTGCGCAGTGTGGGAGAAGTGAAGGTACTGGGGTATGAAGCTGATGATGGCATCCAGGACAGGTGTGATGAACTTTGATAGGGCTGGCTGTGAGACTCCTCCGACTCTGGCAGTTGTTGGTTGGAAGGTACCAGAGGCCAACAGGTGCAGCACAGCAAGCAGCTTTGTCTGCGGAGGGATGTTGGTGGTCCGCTGTGTTGGGACCGTCAACCTGTGGGCGATGTGGGTCATGATGCGGAGGATGGTTGTCCTTTTGAGCCTGTAGTGGGCAATGACTTCCTCGGGCGTTAGGTCTGTGAGACTGGTGCGTTTTCGGTAGGTCCGCTGTCTTACTCTGTGCTGCCTCTGTGGTGGTCCAGGGGGGGTCCGGGGGGGGTGCGGGTCCGGGTCCTGGGGGTGGTGGCGGTCCTGGGGGTGGTGGCGGTGGGTGTTGTGGCCCTGTTGGGGCTCCGAGATGCATGATGAGTAGCTCCATGGTGTGGGTTGTTCTTCGGGTGTGGCTGTGTGCGGGGCTCCGTTGCCTGCTGCAGGTAGTCGTCCTGCTTTACACCAGCAAGAGGCAGGTGTTAAATACCTGCTGCTACCGCGGCTTATCACGTGGTTTTGACTCGCATCGCAGTTCTGGCAGTTCGTTGTGAAAGTGGTGTAGTGGTGTTTTCGTGTGTTTTTGCACGGGAACGCCTACTCTGCATCTCATTAGGGTTAGTTGGTGGTGTCACCCGTGGAGATAAATTTGGGGGAAGTTATTGCGGCAATACTGGCGATGTCTGCAGTTTGCACACGCTTGTGAATGTGGTGTTAAATCTATCTTCACTTTTGTTGCGTTAAGATGGCGATAAATCGGCGATGAGTCCTTGTGAATATGCCCCTAAGTTGGGTATTGTTTGAAATTAAGCCACCTCCTAGGCCTGCACAGCAAGAGGATCTTAATGCTTGGGAGTGCATAGCTCATGCCAAAGAGAAAGAGAAATATCAGGGTAGAGTCAGAAAGGCAGTATGTACATGTTCTGATGCTAGATGGGATACGGAACAGCGAAGATGGAGAACAGATATGATTGAAGGAGCTAAGTTATGCCCTGCATTGACAAGTGGGGAACCTCAGAAAGTGAAAGAGAAGATGAAAAATAAAAAAGAGGATAAAGTAGAGAGTGTAGAGGGAACAGGCTAAGATAGTGGTAGTGATTCAAGTGATGACTTTTTGGATGTGTTGTTGTCAACTCGACAACCTTCTCATAATGCCACCCAGCCTGAAGGAACAAATGGTGTTGTTACTGGTGGAAGCTCAGAGGGAGCTACTGCTGCAGTGAATACAAGTCAGAACCCTGTGGGAGAGAGATCAGGGATTCATGCTCCTGTTAATCCCATTGTTACCAGTGCCCCAAATGCATTAACTGTTCGCGTTACATTTGGTTACGCAGTTCCTTTGTATATGCCTGAGTCATTAGGGAACACAACACATGCTTTGATGATTCCTGTTGGAGTAAATAAGCCAACTATGGTTCTGGAGCTTTGGTCCCGAGTATGGTGACTTCACCATAGGTTGCTCCTGTGTCATCAGTATTAAATCACAGATAGTAGTCCTAGGGAATAGGTTACGTTTACAATTCTGGAGTCCAAAATGGTGTTAATTCACGGAAATTAGATGATTTGATTATATTCTTCAATGGGTCTCCATGAGAAGCTGAAAGTTCAGGATCTAGCAAAAAGATTCAGTCCTCAGTACGGAGGAGTGCAGTAGTTGTGGTCAAATCAAAACTAGAATTGGATGAGATGATTTCAGGAAATCCTGAGCTTTCTAGATAAGATACGTATCAAGAGAATGAACTTATATATATGTGTAAAGATGTCACAAAGTGCGCAGGGCAAGCGCATGATACATTTTCTGAATTAGCTAAAGAGTGTGATGTAGATTTAAGTAGGATCAAATCCTTTCAGAATAGTTACGTTGTATGCTTTGATGAAAATGGCATAACAAATATGAGAACGTCTGGAATGAAATTGCAAATTAAAGAATTAATTGGTAGCCTCAGAAATGGAGTGAGTTAGATAAGTAACCCAGTAGATGGAATAAGAAGAAAGACTCAAAGAAAGCAAAGAGAGAACTGCATTCGTCTTGGACAGATGGGGAAGGTACTTCAACATTCCCATTGTGGGAAGTGCCTGGTGGAGGTTAAATTCATGTACCATGGAGTAGCAGTGATCTTGCTCCATTCACAAATGATTTTCCCAAACTGAGAGATAAACCTGTGGAGTGGTACACATAAGTTGATGAAGATTTCACAGGTATCATGGATAGATTTGAATACCCTGTTTGATATTGTGGTGCCAAGTGAATTGTGGGTGGAATGCAAAGTAGCTGTAGAGTGGCCAGAGAAGGAGCCACCAAGGAATACGATACCACATGCGCCGTCGCCTTTGGTGATGAAAAAGTATCAACAGCTGATTACCTTTTTGAAAGGGAAGATACCAGTAAAAGACATTGATTGAGCAAAAATTGACAGAATGACTCAGGAGCCTAAAGAGACTGTACATTTGTTTATGAGAGATTGTTGCAGATGTTTCAGCAGCGCAGTGGAAGGCAGAATCTTGAATCTAAAGATATGGGAAGTTTTGTGTCGAGGTTTGTGACAGGATTTAGACCTGAAGTTAGCATGAGGATTCAACAGCATTTCATTTGTTGGCAGAACAAATCAATTGATGAGATTTTGTGGTACGCAAAATATTGCAGTGATGAGTTAGAAATGAAACAGAAGCGGTTGAAGGAGAAATTGATGTTGGGGCAGATAAAAAAGCACTGCGAGGGAATCCGAGTCAACTGTATACAGGGAATGTTGATACAATGCAAGGCGTGCATCAGCAGGGAGCTGCTATGCTGCAAGGTGGAAAGGGTTATCCACAACAGAGTAGAGGACAAGGTGTCCCAATAGATCCACGTACTGGAATTGGTGTTGTCATATGGCTGAAAACAAATCTGAGTCACTATTGTAACAAGTAAGTACATTGAAAGCGGGAATGTCGTCTCAATCCCAACAGAATAGTAAATGAGAATCAAGTTCAAAATCAAGGGTTTGTACAGACACAGGTTAATAACCCTGTGCAGACACAAAATGTGCCAAGACAGAAAATACAAAGTCCTGATGTGCAACAAGTCCCTGTAATGGAAGTTCCTCAAGCCACAATACTACAGCAAAATGTAAATGGTCCTAGGTTTAGTCCTAAAATGGTCCCAAATTTTAATCAGAATTCTTTCCAAAATCAAAACTTGTTTCAGCAATTTCCTGTGTTTGCCACACTTGAGAGCTACAGCTCAGAGCAGTCACAACAATGGTGCCTGAGGGGGAAGGAAGATTGCATGCTTGGCGCAGTCTTAGAGGTAGACCAGCGTGGTGCATTCACAGAAGGTGAGGTGAATGGCCACCCCATATCATTTTTGATTGATACTGCTGCTACCCATTCCACTGTTAGCACAGTGGATTCCATACCTACCTCTCTTGGGAAAAATAATCCATGTTGTAGGAATTGCCAATAAATAAATGACAAACCCAGTAACACTAGCAGTGCCTGTTAAAATAGGGTCCTTTGAAGAGAAACACAAGTTTGTGGTGATTGATTCTGGTCCCGGAAATCTTTTGGATCGTGATTTATTGTGCAAGTTAAATTGCACCATCTATTGTACCCAGAAGGGAACAGAGTCCCAAACGCATGATGAAGATGTTGCCTTTAAATTGGCAAGTCAGGGTACAGCAATTGAATTGTACCCTTTGGTGACAAAGGATGATTTACCGCTAGAGTTCAGAGATACAGTGAAGCCTGAAGTCTGGGACTTTTCAGGAGAGGACAAAGGTCTCATAAAGAAATGAGCCTGTCCATATAAATGTCAAACCAAATGCTGAGTACCCTAGAACGCCACAGTACAATTTGACCCCTGAAACGATTCCTGGGATTACACCAGTGATTGAGTCAATGATACAGCAAGGCATTTTGAAGGAGATAATTGGAAGTCTGTGTAACTCACCCATTATGGATTTGCAGAAGCCTAGTGGTAAGTACTGCATACTGCAGGTAGCTCTCGAAGAATGGGAACATGTGGCCCGTCATAAAGAAAAGGAGAAATATCAAGGCCGATATAAAAATACACTAAATAGATATGCAGAGGCTAAGTGGGACTCACAATGAAAAATGTGGAGACGGGACATTGCAGAAGGAGCAAAAATGTATCCTGTAATCGTTGCAGATAAGGGGAGGGAGAAAAATACAAAGAAAAGAAAAACATCCAGAAAATGCTCAAGCTCTCACGTTAACTGAGGAGAGTGGGGATGCGATAGAGGATGAGTTTTTGAGTGAATTATTAATGAATCAACCTTCGCCCTGTAATGAAGAACAGCCACAGTCTGGGACAATTCCCTTTGTGGGAACTCAATCAAATGCATCTGCCTTGCCAAATAGTTTAAGTTCTGTAAATCCCTTTTTGACTGAAGAGCCAGCACCAAGAGGAGCAGGGATTAATAACTCCATAAAGCCCAATGCTCCAGATGCCCTTTCCGTACCCGGAACTATAGGGCCTGTGGTTCCTTTATACCAGACAGGCAAGGGAGCACAGCAAAAACATACGTTAACTGTTCCTACTGGTGTGGGAAGAGCTCAAGAATATATTAAGGGACAAATGAATTCAAATTTAGCATTCCCTAATGAAGGTACTTCTCAGCAAGGGAATGAATCAGGAGTTATGGAAGGAACGATTCGGACAGCTGTACCCTCAAATCAAGAAAGGCCACATTTATTAATTGGCACTGCATAAAGGATTATAGAAACTCCCAGTAGAGTACCACAGGTTTCGGCAGCTAGAGCTTTACCAATGAGAGCTCAAGGTTCTGAAACTTACGTCACTCCACAGGTGGAGGGAGCTAGTGGGGGATCACATGAGGGTGTGATAAATCAAAGAGTAGGACCCACTCCACAGGAACTGGATGATTGGATTAAGGAGATTGCACCTTCTACCTTTGATAAGAATGTGGTTGAAAAGGGAACTTCCGATGCAGGGAATTCAAACGAAAAAACGCTGGACATTGCTAAACTGAAAGTGGAATTGGAGGAGAAGATTTTGGGAACTATTAGTCCAGGGAGATTTGCTAATTACCGTGACAATGAATTATTGTTAATTTGTATGGATATCACCAGGAGAGCTAGAACCACACATGAGAAGTTTGCTGAGATGGCACAAAAGCAAGAAGTGGAGATACAGAAGTCCAAGGCATTACAAAAAACCTATTGATTGGATTTTAGCGTTAAGGGTTTGGAAAGTTTAAATCCGTCAGGGAAAAGATTACAAATTAAAGAGTTATTGTCAACACTCAGGAAATGGGGTGAGTTAGAGAGATGGGAAGGCAGATGGGCTAAAAAGAAGGAAACGACAAAGGCAACCATGCCAATATACCCAATGTTCGAAGGGGCTACTGAAAATTTTGAAACCAAAATATTTCCGATGAGAGAAGTGATAGGAGGAGGGTATGTTCATGTTCCTTGGACTAAACCAAACACATTGTCCTTCACAAATGATTTTCCGAAGTTGAGAGAAAAGCCAGTTGAATGGTATAGGCAGGCTGAGAGGTTTGTGAAAGTTTCAAAGATTTTGTTGCAGGATTTAGATACCTTGTTTGATATTGTGGTACCAAGTGATATGTGGACTCAATGTAAGATTGCAGTAGACTGGCCAGAGACAGAACCTGTGAGTGATCTGATTACTGGTGCACTGTCACCTGAAGTAATAAGAAAATTCAAGCAGGTCATTACTTATTTAAAAGGGAAAATTTCTGTAAAGGAAACTGACTGGGTAAAGATTGACAGGACGACACAGGAGCTGAAAGAGACAGTGCATGCATATTATGAAAGAACCTGCAGGCATGTAAGCAATATAGTGGAATGGAGAACATGACTGGTAAAGACATGGGACATTTTGTTTATCGATTTGTGTATGGATTGAGACCTGAGATAAGTGCAATGATTCAACAGCATTTGATTTGCTGGCAAAGCAAGCCATTAGATGAGATTCTTAGGTATACAAAGTACTGTGGAGATGAAGTGGATCCCAAGCATAAAATATTGAAGGAAAAACTAATGTTGGCTCAGATGAAGGCAGCGAAGAAATGTTATGTGGGAGTCGGTACTGATTGTTCTGTATAGTACAGGGAAATAACCAAGCAAACACTGGCATGCGAAGAGTAGCAGGAGTACAGCAACAAAATGTGACAGCTCAAGGCAGAGGAAGAGGGGTTTCCATAGAGATATTGAAAAAGACTCACCCTTGTCATATTTGTGGCAAGTTCGGGCATTGGAAGCACGAGTGCAGGTTCAATCCAATGAATCAGATGACTGGACAGGTAGCACAGAGTAAAATTACACAAGCCCAGATGGGTGAAATGATGCAGAATCAGCAGACTCAAAGGCAGAAAAAATTTAATTAAACCATGCCACAAGCCCCTATGCCTCAATTTAATGCCAAGTGCAGAAGTATAACGTGAACATGGGATTTCATACAAATGATCAAATCAATACCAATTCAAATGTAACCCAATAATACCTGATTCAGATTAGTGACAGTGATTCTGATTTGTCCCAATGCTGGTACCTGAGGGGGGAGGAGAAATGCATGCTTGGTGCGTGCTTGGCGCATCCTTGGAGGTAGACCAGAGCGGTCCTTTTGTAGATGGCAAGGTAAATGGAACACCAATTTCATTCCTTGTTGACACTGGTCCTACCTGTTCCAATGTGAAAATCAATCAATCAGGGGTTAGTAAAGCACAGCTACTCACCCGCGAGGGTCTCAAGGCGCTGGGGAGGAAGGGTGGGGCTCCGTTGAGTGCTGGGGTCATCCGAAGAGCCAGGACTTGAGGTCCTTCCTGAACTGGAGCAGTGTGGGGACTTGCCGGAGGTGGAGGGGGAGGTTGTTCCAGGCCTTCGCTGCCAGGTAGGAGAAGGACGTTCCACCTGTTCTGGTTTTGTAGATGCGTGGGATGGTGGCCAGAGAGAGGTCAGCTAATCAGAGGTGTCTATTGGGTGCGGGGAAGGAGAAGCGATTGTTTCGGTGTGCTGGTCCGATGTTGTGGAGGGCCTTGTATGTGTGAGTGAGGAGCTTGAAGGTTATTCTTCATTCAATGGGGAGCCAGTGGAGATCGCAGAGGTGTTGGGTAATGTGGTTGTGAAGGGGGATGTCCAGGATCAGCCTGGCTGTGGCGTTTTGGACGGTCTGGAGTTTGCGAAGTAGTTTCTTGTTGATTCTGGAGTAGAGAGCGTTGCCGTAATCCAGTCTGCTACTGATGAGGGCATGCATGACTGTTTTTCTGGATTCGGGTGTGATCCATCTGAAGGTCTTTCGGAGTATGCGGAGGTTGTTGAAGCAGGCCGAGGACACGGTGTTGATCTGGTGATTCATCGTGAACGATGACTCTAGTATGATGCAGAGGTTTTGTGCGTGGTCCGTGGGGGTGGGGGGGTTTCCAAGGGTGGGGGCCACCAGGTGTCATCCCATGCGGAGGGGGTGGAGCCAAGAATGAGGACTTCTGTTTTGTCTGAGTTGAGTTTCAGGCAGCTCTTCTTTATCCAGGTGGCAACAGCTTTCATCCCTTCTTGAAAGTTGTGCCTGGTGATGTTGGGTTCTTTGGTGAGGGAGAGACTGAGCTGGATGTCGTCGGCGTAGGAGACGATGTTGAGCCCGTGGTTTCTGATGATGGTTGGGGGGGACATGTAGATGTTGAAGAGGGTGGGGCTGAGGGAGGGTCCGAATCTGGTCTCTGTTGGTTCAGAGAGGTAGGGCAGGAGTCTGACTCACTGAGTTCTGCCTGTGAGGAATGAGCATATCCAGCCAAGTGCCTTTTTGCGGATGCCAGCGTCGTGGAGTCTGGTCACTAGTGTGTGGTGGGAGACGGTGTCGAAGGCGGCTTAGAGGTCCAGGAGGATGAGGGCTGCCATTTTGCCCTGGTCGAGGAGGGAGCGGATGTCGTCGGTGGCGATGAGAAGGGCAGTATCTGTGCTGTGGTTGCTGCGGAATCCGGATTGGGAGATGTCCAGGACGTTGTTGGCTTAGTTTGCTAGCTGGGTGTTGATGGCCTTTTCAATGACCTTGGCTGCAAAAGGAAGCAGGGAGATGGGCCTGAAGTTCTTGAGGTCTGTCGGGTCTGTGGTGGGTTTTTTCAGGAGGGGGTTGACTTCAGCGTTTTTCCAGTCATCAGGGAATGTGGCGGTTTTGAGCGAGCAGTTGATCGTCCGGCGTAGTTTGGGTGCGATGGTCGTGGTGGCTCTGTGGAAGATGTGAGGTGGGCTGTGGTCAGAGGGTGCTCCCGAGTGGATGCTCTTCATGGTCATTATGGTGTCTTCGCTAGTGAGTGGGGTCTGTTGGGTGGTATCGCTGGGAGTGGGAGCTGGGGTGGTGCGGAGGTCTTGGTTTTCGAAGTTGTCATTGATCATCTTAATCTTGAGGTGAAAGAAGGTGCTGAGTCTGTTGCAGAGGTTTTGGGAGGGTGGGGCATCTGTTGTTTCGCTGCCAGGTTTTGTAAATTCCTTGATGATGGAGAAGAGTTCTTAGGAGTTGTGGGCGTTGGTGCAGATTCTGTCTTGGAGGGAATTCTTCTTTGTGGAATTGATGAGTTGGTGGTGTGTTGTGGTGCTGCTCTGTAGGCGGTGTGTGTTTCTGGGGTTTTATTGTTCCTCCATGTCTTTTCGAGTCATCGGCAGGAGCGCTTGGATTCTTGGAGTGCAGGGGGGAACCAGCTTGCTTTCTTGATGTGTTGTCCTTTGGCTCTGTTGAGGGGGCGAGTGTGTCGGCGCAGTTCGTGATCCAGCGGAGGAGGTTGCATGCCGCGGTATTGGCATCTTGTGTCGTCTGTGGTGGGGTGCTGATGAGGGTGGAGGTGAGCTGGTCTTCGGTGACTTTGTTCCAGCTTCTACTGGGAGGCGGTGGGCGTGCTTGTGACTGGTGGGTTTTCTGAAGGATAAGTGGATGCAGTGGTGGTCTATCTAGAGGAGTTTCATGGTGTAGCTGTAGGAGAACGCTGTTTCCTTCTGCGAAGGTAGGGTCGAGTGTGTGTCCCGCTGTGTCCGTGGGAGCGGTGACAAGTTGCTTTAGTCCTACGTTGGCAAGGTTCTCTAGGAGGGCGGTGGTGTTGGCTCATGGTGTTTGTCCAGGTGGAAGTTGAGATCTCCGAGTAGGATGTAGTCTGTGGAGGCGAGATCATGGGGTGTGATGAGGTCGGTGATGGTGTCAGTGAAAGGGGCACGTAGGCGGGCTGCCTGTACATGAGGGGTGTGGTGAGTCGTTTTAGGGTTGGTCTGGATTTGGAAGTGGAGATGCTCCATGGGGTTCGTAGTGTCGTCCGAGTCGGTGGTTGTCATGCGAAGGGTGCTTTTGTGGACGATGGCGATGCCTCCTCCTGGACGGGTGGGGCGGTCTTTCCGCACGATTTTGTATCCGTCGGGGATGGCGGTGGTGATGTTGGGTGCGGAGTTGACCTTGGTCCAGGATTCTGTGAGGAATGCGACGTCGGGCGCGTGGGTGTTGAGGAGGTATCGGATTTCTATGGTGTACTTGTGTAGGGAGTGCACGTTGAGGAGGATACAGTTTAGTGGTTTGTGAGCGCTAAAGTCTGGTAGGCAGGGAGCTGCTGCTGGGGTCCGGCGGTGGGTGAAGGTGCAGCAGCAGTGTCAACAGGAGATCTAGCCTTGGGTGTTGCTCGGCGTCAAAAGCTGGCAGATGTTGTGGCGTTCGGGGTTGAGAGCGTGGAGGGTGCTGGAGTTGTAGCGGAGGTGGGTCAGAAGACCAGGGTCCCTGGCGCTGGACGCGGTCGGGTCATGGATGGGTGCAGATGGGCTTGCCTTTGGCATCCCAGCTGCGCTGTTGCACAGCAGCCACCATTCAGTAGGGGTCGGGGAGGGTGGTCAGCTGGGAGGCGGGAAAGGACACACTGGAGGGGGATGGGCTGCGGTGCAGCAATGGCAGGGAGTGCGAGGGAGTAAAGAGAGAGAAGAGGGCACAAAGAAAAGAGAAAAAAGGGAAAATGAGAGCAAGAGAGAAAAAAGGGCAGAGAGACCAAAAAGAGAAAAGAGGGCACAGAAAAGAGCCAAGAGAGGTGGAACAGCAGAAGAGCAGAGTGACCTCCCACTGGACCACCATGGATGAGGCACAGGCAGAAGCCTGTGGGTGGAGTAGAGCCTCGAACACGTGGCAAACAGAGAGCTCAGGGGACTCAGAGGGCAGCACTTACTGGTAGAGCTGCGCGGGGGAGAGCAGTCACACTGACCAGGTCAGCGTAAGTTCCCACCCTACCCCTCTCAGGAGAAAGAATCCAAGTTGTAGGAGTTTCCAACCAATTAATGCCAACACCTGTATCAGTACCTGTTACAGTACAAATTGCATCATTTGAGGATTTGCACAAATTTGTGATATGTGATTCCAGCCCAGTGAACCTTGTAGAACGAGACATATTATGCAAATTGAATTGCTCCATTTGATGTACCCTGAAAGGAATAGAATTTCATAGCAATGATGAAGACATTGTATTCAAAATGTCAAAACAAAGGACAGGAGTTTAGGGGATATTTCCTTTATGAACCAGTAATGATTTACTCTTAGGAATTGAGAGACACTGTGTTCCAGGAGGTTTGGGATTTTACAGGAAAGGATATTGGGTTGATCAAAGGAGTAGCTCCAATACGAATCACTTTGAAACCCAATGCAGAATTCCCTCGGACTCCACCATATAACCGGAGTCCTGAGACCATTGCAGGAATAACACCTGTGATAGAGACACTGATTGAGCAATGAATTTGGAGAGAAATCATGGGAAGCCCATTTAATTCACCTATCATGGGAATTCAGAAACCGAATGGAAAGTATAGGATTGTGCGCAATTACACAAATTTAATCAGATTGTGGTACCGTGCTGTCCAATCGTGCCAAATCCCGCTGTGATACTATATCAGATTTATTGGGAAGCTGAATAGTTTTCTGTCATTGATTTGTGCAAGCCTTCTTTTCCATCCCTTTGCACCCTGAAAGCCAATTTTTATTTGCATTCTGGTTCAGAAACTGTGTCTTGGCATGGTGCTGTGTTCCGCAAGGGTATACAGAGAGTCCTTCCATTTTCAATCAAATATTGAAAAGGAATTTGGAGTCATTGGTAATGCCAAACCACTCTGTTCTGGTACAGTACATTGACGATTTGTTGGTAGCGTCATGTACTCAGGGAGGCTTGCATATGCGACACGATTGCATTACTAAATCATCTGGCAGTGAGTGGGCATAAGGTGTCACCTAGTAAGATACAGTTTTGGAAAAGGGAGGTCCTTTACCTAGACATCACATTGAGAAGGGAGCCAGAAAGGTGTCATAAGATTGGATTACTGCCATTTTGCAGATGAATCCACCGAGAACTCAAAAGGAGGTTCGCATGTTTCTGGGAATGGTAGACTATTGCCGACAATAGATTCCGAATTTTTCATTAACTGCTAAGCCACTTCAGAGGCTTACGCACAAGGATATGCCAGATCCATTTCCATGGAGTGATGAATAATTGCGCTCTTTTAATGAACTGCGAGAGAGTCTGTGTCGAGCTCCAGCATTGGGAATGCCCGACTTTAACAAAAGTTTCACTCTGTTTTGCAGTGAGCGCGAAAGCTGTGCACCGTCAGTGCTAACTCAGATGCATGGAACTGTGCACAGACCTGTTGCATGATTCTCAGCTACATTAGACCCTGTAGCTGCAGCATTGCCTGGATGTCTGAAAGCAGTTGCTGCTACATGTGTAAGTCTGGAGCAATGTGAAAGCATCGTGATGGGTCATCCGCTGAAAGGGCATATACCACACTCTGTTGAGATCTCGTTTACTCGTGTCATCTCACGAGCAGTCGGGTAACCAAGTATGAGCAAGTAATATTGGGTGCTGAGAACGTGTCCTTGGTGAGATGCATGAGTTTAAATCCAGATACCTTTGCCAGGAAATGAAGTTGTGATTGATGAAGCAGATCATGATTGCTTGGATGTGACAGAGTTGTGTACACAACCTCGTCTGTATATTATGAATGTTCCACTGCCTGAATCAGATCTCCTGCTGTTTGTGGATGGATCATGTTTGAAGGATACTGGAGGAAATATAAGAGCTGCATATGCCATTTGGATGGTTGTGGGAGTGGTGGAAGCATCATGGTTGCAGGGAGTGTATTCAGCTTAGGTGGCTGACTTGATCGCCTTGATTAGGGCTTGCAGCATTACTGAACAATTGAGAGTTACCACTGTCAAAGACAGCCACTATGGATTTGAGGTTGTCCATGAGTTTGGGCAATTGTGGTCTCAGCATGGATTCATGACCTCTTCGTGTTTACCTATCCGAAACGGAGAGAGCATGAAATACCTACTGCTGTCATTACAATTGCCAGCCCAAATTGCAGTGGTGAAGTGCCCGGCCCACTGACAGGGAAATGATTATGTGACGGTCTGCAACAGCTATGGGGATGAGACCCGCGCTATTGCGCTCTAAATTCTTACATCTTCAATGGGGACCCATTGAAAGTTCAAACTGATGTCACAGAATGTAGGCTGATGTTTTCAGTTGTGGAAACATGGGAAGAAATAAAAGCTTTAGAGGATGAAGTGCCGGAAACTGAGCGACAAGGGTGGATTAAAGCAGGATGCATGCAAAGACAAGAGGATGATGTGTGGGTATACACAGATGGGAGACCTGTCCTATCGGATAGTTTGTCGTCACCAATGGTAAGAAACTATCATGGACCTGCACATGTTGGGAGGGATGCCATGATGCACCTTTTCCCACAAACTGGGTTCAATACCCGATTCAGAGCTGTGGCAGAAGTAGTGTGTAATATGTCAACAACAAAACATGGACAAGAAAACACTAGTCACAATGAGTCATGTAGGGAAGTCTGAAGGACCCTTTAATAGAATGCAACTTGACTTCATTGAAATGCCTCCTTGCAATGGATTAAAATATATTCTAGTGATTTTGTGTCTGTTCTCTCGTTGGGTGGAAGCCTATCCAACCAGGTGTAATGACAGTCTAACTGTAGCAAAATTACTCCTTAGGGAGCTTATAATGCGGTTTGGATTTATGACCTCTTTAGAATCAGATAGAGGGAGACATTTTAATAATGAGGTGATACGAATGCTTTGTGCAGCATTACAAATTGAACAGGAGTTACACTGTGCATATCGACCAGAGGCGTCCGGATTCGTCGAACAAGTAAATGGCACACTAAAGTCCTGGCTGGCAAAAGTATGTGCATTCACATCTTTAAAATGGGCAGATGCTTTGCCTTTGGTTTTGATGAGTTTGAGAAATATCCCAGACAAAAGAACTGGACTGTCCCCACACAAGATCATTACGGGGAGGGCTATGAGACAGCCTACAGTCCCAGCCAATCAGCTAGTGAATATAACTGATGATTTGGCACTCGATTACTGTAAAGGATTGGCTGATGTGGTTCGTTCTGTGTCTCACCAGGTTGGGGAAGCTGCCAATTCAACACAACAGGAGCAGTGCCATGACTTGTGCCCTGGGGACTGGGTGCTAGTCAAGAAGCACGTGTGCAACACGTGTTTGGAGCCTCGTTGGGGTGGGCTGTACCAAGTGATTCTTGTTACCACAACTGCTGTCAAATGTGGTGGTCTGCCTAACTGGGTGCATGCTGCCCATACTTGCCGAGTCCCATGTCCCCTTGAAAATGAAGTGCGTGCAGTGGATGTGCTGGCGGTTGCAGTGAGACGTCCAACTCAGGTCAGTCACAGAGTTGGGAGGGCGCCAGCTACTGGGTCTTGAAGCACTGGTTCAAATGAGGGTCCGAGAGAGTCAGTCCCTGTTGGAAACGAGGGCCAGGTGGTAAGGGACCTGACTAGGCGAAGTACTGACCCCACCGTTGTGAATGGTGACAGAGGAAAGCGAGTAGTAAATGGAGGCCAATGGCACAAAGGAACTGACAGATTGAGGCAAGTTTTGGCAGAAGGTAAAATACCTCCATCTTTAATAGAAGTTTCAAGCCAAGCGGAACAGGGCAACACAGACAATGATGAGACTGCAGTGAGAAAATCAAAAAGAGCAAGGGTACCAAGTGGGAGATATGCTGCACCAGAGTGGACTTATTTAGCAGCAGCAAATGACTGGGAGAGAGCGTGTCGTGCCTTTTGTTTCAAGAACTTAAACTCACAAAAACCACCTTGAGGAACTGATATGATAAAAGACATGTGTGCAAAGCTGGAGAAAATACACTAAAGTGTGGCTTTTGAGTAATTGAAGAGACAAAAAACACCGGATCATGTCAAACCATTTAAACTTGTGCATTGTGAAAGTGGGAGAAGCAAAGAAAATGTGTTTCCTGAACTGGAGAAAAAATACAGTTACTGCAAAGTACTACAGTATAAGGCATTCCAAAATGTTTGACAAAGATTAAAAGTCCTTCTTCTGGAAAGATGGAAAATCCAAACCTGGCATCGTTAAAACGTAAACGCATATGTGCTTCTTTTTTAGCCGCTTTTTCTATAATTCTCATATTAGTACTAATTGTTCTGAATCTGCCTCATCATGTCTATGTGAAGCATGACACTAACCCTACCTCTGTTACTAAACTGATAGAGGAAAAGAAGGATGGAGTTGAAACTAACGATCTAACTGATAAGTTATTACATCATGATCAATCTATTAATGATTTTTCTTTAAATGTTTTCACTAAACTCCTCTATGAGTATGTAGACACTATGGATGTGAGAGATTGTTATGTGTGCATGTACCTACCTACCTCAGTATCAGAGGGAGTGACTTGTCATCACTTACCTTTAACATATGGAATTTCATGTAGTGTACTAACTAGTTTATTTTATCGCAAGGGGAAATTTCAATATTAATACTCAAATTATGGTTTGATCTTCTAAGAAATACCTATCAAGAAGAATTTGAATATAGTACCAGATTCACAAATGGCTGAAATAATGGGACAATTTTTCCAACCTACACAGAGCGTAGATACAGTATATGTGCATAGACATAATTTAACTTGCTTTTTACATAATGTAGAAAAGGATTTAATAAAATCAGTTGAGGATAGATGTGGGGATATTAAGAAAAAGGCTGAAACCCAATCAAAAACCCTACCTTGGGCACATCGGGAAGATGAAATTAAAAAGGGAGAAGCACACTCTGCAATGGCTCTGAACTGGCAACACAAGCAGAAGCTAGGAATACTAAGACGCAAAACCGAATTTAACAATACATTTGTTGGTTCCAGTAAATGTGAACACACCTTCCAAACTGTGAGAGGTTGGGGTTTATATCTTCGAGGATCTGATCCTGTTTTCCTAGGGGTGTACTACATATGTGGGAGAAATGCCTATTATAGGTTGCCAAAACAATGGTATGGATGCTGTTATATGGGATTAGTTTTTCCAACAATTTATCATGTGGGTCAAACTAGTGAAACCAACGATTTTAAACACACTCATTTAAGAAGGGGAATAAGTGCTGCTGGAATAACTGGAGATGTTTTTGGTGCAATAATACCATTGGTCGGGGTAATACTAAATTCACACAAAATTCGAAAGCTTTCTACTGTAGTTGATCGTTTGTCAACTGATACATCGGGAGGTTTCATTGTGATAGATACTGAAATGGTTGCTATTAGATCTACGGTTTTACAAAACAGACTTGCATTAGATGTCCTACTCGCAAAAGAGGGTGGAGTCTGTTGCCTGCTCAAGGTCCAAAAGTGCTACACTTATATCCCTGACAAAAGTAAAGATTTGCGGGTTATTTCAGCAATATTACTAAATTGTGAAAAGATTTGACTGAATTGAAAGCTGATGGTGCATGGGAATCTATTGGGAATGGATTTACGTCAGTGGGAAAATGGTTTGCAATCTTGTGAAGTAGTTTAGTGAGGAGAATATTAACACCTATAGTAACAATTGCTATTGGCTTACTAATAATAATAATAATTTACAGATATTGTAAACGCACAAAATTTGAGAAAAGAAAGCGAGGGATAAAAAGAAAACAAGCAGAAATTGAGCTAAAAGATAGACAATGTGGCTACTATGATGAATTAAAGGCCTTAGAACAAACTAGACTGGAACTAATAAAGACATCTGCCTTATGAATGTGGCATCAGATAAAGATAAAGATAAGAGTGTGATGGCTCGATTTGCTATCAAAGGGGGAATTGATAGAGCCAGGATGTTATCATTCATCTAATCTATATGAATTCACCCTGGAAAAATTGATTGTGACAATAATTTACAGATATGACAAATGTGTGTCAAGTTATCATGCTTTGAGAACATGCACAAAGTGAAGTTGATCTAGATACTGCATCGTAAAAGCATGCAAAATGTTAGACGTAGATTTGTGATGATACCTAACCACAGATGAACTAATGAGAAGTTTGATAAAGCTATTGATATATGTTTTCTTTATGCATAGATGAACAATAACAGACAGACAAATAGCCTAGAAATTCCTTATACGTGTATGAGTAAAGTCATTTTAGGTATTAAGAAGATGGACGATCACATTAGAATGTGTAATGTGGGCACTGATATTGATGAGAAAAAGAAATGCTATAATATTTTGTGCTTTGTAAAGGTTAAACTTTAACGATGCTTCCAATTACTGAATGATGTAATAAGCTTGTAACATGAAAAGAGTATTGAAAAACAAATATACGCCCTGGCTATAAAGTGTTATAAATGTTTTTTATAGGTATTTCATACTTACATAATGTAGATGCAATTATTAATTAACATGAACGAAGAACTAATGGATTGTATTCAATAATGTGAAGTTCATATTTTAGCACAACTCAGCACGCACAAGCTGCATTGCATATAGGCCTCAAAACATTTTTTCCTTCCTAGCATGAACTAATGAACTGAGTAGTCTGAAGCCTATGAGAACTTTTGGTAAAGTTTCTACTCAATATTTCCTTTCACACTTGCAGCTTACTTGACCGGACTTGAAACAAATTTGTTACTTCCTAGAGTACATGCTTGGGAAAGGACTGACAAAGGATGAGCGCATGGACTCGCCTACTTCCTAGATGTTATAACCATTTGGATGATTAAAAAATCAGTGGTCTAATGGAAAATGCAAAGTAATGGATTACTTAATCTTCTGGATTTGTATACTTTACCTACTACATCATCTCATCCTATTGAAACTGACCAATGGGACAGAATGCTCGGATCTAATTGGTGATGTCAAAAGGTGTCAACTAGAAATCAATGGAGTATAATTGCCTAAAGTACAGACAGGTGCGGTTCCTATCTTGCCCACCTTCTTGACCCACCTTGTGGTAAAGAGACTGATGATTTGTACTTCCAGAAAGTAATGCGAACTGGGACATATTACTGCGCTTTCTGCCGGCTGGTATGCTTACGTAAGTGGAACCTTTCCGGCTGGAAGGTTTCCGACAACAGCTGTGGCATTTGATGCTGTAGTGCGGACAGTGGCAGACAAACCTGTTCATGCACTGGAACTAGTCATTTTAGTGATTTCTGAAATTACATCTATAGGGTTTGTATGAGGTTATATGCTTTAAAAGATTCATTTCTCATTATATAATCTTCCTCGGCAGAGGAAGGATTTTCCTTTAAACTTGATTCTTACAGCTTTATTAATGCTTACTAAAACTCTGTAAGTCGTAAATCAAATTGGCATGAAAATTACCTTTAAAATGCAATAAAGATACCAACTTAGATAACAATTCTGCTGATTCAGTTTCATTCATTTGTTGTGGTCATGTCATCTGTTTCCAAATTCATTTGATCTGAACATTTTATTCCTGAACAAATCCATTTGCTAACTATTATCTTATTCCAGGTCCTCATATGATAATAGTTCATCCCCTAAATGTTCTAGTCCCTTTCAGCACAGAAAAAGATCCATCGGAGGACCTAAGGGGAACAGGAAATGGTAGCTGACGTTATTCTGGGAAAATGTATTCAGTAGTAGAAATTAATTTGAGGCCCAACACGTTTACGCTACAACATGGTTCACTGTGATTGATTTGTGTCAGGCCTTTTTCTGTAATCCATTGCATGAGGACAGTCAGTACCTTTTTGCCTTCTGGTTCCAGAACCGAGTTTTCACATGGTGCCGAGTTGCACTGGGTTATTCAGATAGTCCGTCTATCTTAAATCAGATCTTTGAAAAAAGATCTTGAGTCTTTAATACTGCCCTGTAATTCAGTCTTACTGCAGACATTGACGACCTCCTTGTTACATCAGAAACACAAGAAGCATGTAATCAAGGCACAATTGCATTGATGAACTACCTAGCTGAAAATGGACATAAAGTGTACCAGAGTAAGTTTCAGTGTTGTCAAAAAGAAATTCTATATCTCGGACATCACATTGAAAAAGGAACGAGAAAGGTGTTGCAAAGAAGAATATCGGCGATTCTGAAAATGAGTCCGCCAACCATCCAGAGAGAAGTCAGGATGTTTTTGGGAAGTTTTTTAAAACTTAACGCCACCTTCTCCTTGGTCCACCATGGCTGGATAGTAGCAGCTTGTTGCGGAGGGAGAGTTGGTGTGAGAGCTACGAGTACTTATTGTATGTTTTAAAACATTCCTCTAGGAGCAGCTACTTAAGTTGCATGAGTGTGCAGATGCGCAGCTAATCCTGAGTTACCACTTGGTACCCACTGCATATTTGAAAAATTCCTTTATCAGTTACCCAGTTATTTTTTGCTTTGCGCAGCATTACTGTTTTTAAAACTTAATGCCGACTTCTCCTTGGTCCTCCGCAGCTGGATGGTAGCTGCTTGTTGTGGAGGGGGAGTTGGTGTGAGTGCTAAAAGCATCAAATGTATGTGTCTAAACACTCCTCTGTTAGTCACCCAGTTATCTTTGCGCTGAGCTTCAGTTTGATTTTCAAAAACTTAACACCTACCTTCTCCTTGGTCTGCAATGGCTAGACAGTAGCCACTTGGTGCAGAGGGAGAGCTGGTGCAAGTGCAACCTACTTTCTGGTTATCTCCTTACTGATGCTATTTTGAAGTTAGCGGGCTTGTCGTTTTCTCCAATTTGAGACGACTATTTAAGTCGCATGAGTGCTTTAACGTGCCACTGGTGACCCAAAGGCTAGCCCGGCTGCGCTCATCAGCACCTGGATTACGCCCTGTGCCAGGACCCCATGTCATTTATTATCAGAAAGGTCTCCTCACTTGGTTTACTCCAAAGAACATCTCTGGAGACTTTACCATAGGGGTCAGTCACTTCCATGCAAGCTGTTTGATTTCAAGGATCTTTATCAGAATACATACTGTGCCCACCTTTCTCATGGTTTCAAGGTCCTTCAAACTCCTTCCTGGGACGGGGTTTCTACCAATGTGGATAACTCCTTAGCAGAGAAAACGGCTAACAAGGCGGCAACTATATGCAAAGGGAACCTGAAGGGTTTTCTAATTAATGTTAGGTCTTTGAGCAAGCATAATACTGAGTTTGCAGAATTTATGCTAAGACAAGACCCTGACTGGATTTCATACAGAGACATGGGCGAATGCGTCGTCGGGTTCTGATTTGCTTGATGCAATTCCCACAGGATAAACTATCCTTAGACTGGCTATGGTGGGCAGACCTTGAGGTGGTTTAATCATTGTTTATAAACTTAAATATCATTGCCACATGGAGCTGCACTAGCACTAGCCTGTGTGAGGCTTTTCACTTCTCCATAAAAATCTCCCCCACCGATTCGTTTGCAGACATTCTATTATATAGACTTCCAGGCCCTTGGAACATGTTCCCGACTGAATTTGCAAATTTGATTGAACCATACCTAGTTTAAAAAAATCACTCTTGTAGGTGACTTTAATTTTTACCTAGAGGAAATCGGGAGTAGTGACTCCATAGTACTGATTGATTCCATTGCCTTTCTTGGACTCTCACAATTGGTGAGGGCCCCCACATATACAGCGTGCCACACCCTAGATGGGATTTTCACTAATGATGCCCAGCAGTCTGTGCAAGAGGTATTACCTCTATACTGGTCCGATCACCAGGTATTTCTTGCACTCAGATCAAAGATACTCCTGACACTTAAAATGAACTGAAATGGGGTTTCGGAGGAATCCTTCTCTAGTGCCCTCAGAAGCAAGCATTGCACTGAGTTCGAGGATGCAGGCATGGGAGTTGCTCAGTTTGCAGCTTGGCAGAGTTTGCCTCAGATATGGTTGCGGTCATTAGGAGAAATAGAAATCACAGGAAGTTGCCTACATCACCATGGTTTACTTAAAGTTTAAGACTACTGAGGCAGGCCTGTTGATGGCAGGAATGCAGCTGCAGGAAACAGTTTGAGGAGCAGAAGAAAATCTTATATGAGAACACCATTAGAGAGTGCTAAAGAGCCATTAGAGAAGAAAAATCTCTCTTTTGTACTACTAAAATTGAGTCTGAAAGCTCCTTCAAATAACTTTTTTAAGTTATTCATCAGCTTGCGTCTTCCCCGGATCCATCAGAAATTGAGGGCTCAACAGAGTTCTGAAACAAGTTGGCAGAATTCTTCCACTCCAAGGTTTCTAACATCTATAAAGAATTTGTATCTTCTAATGAAGATGAGCATGCAGACTCATGCCTTACTGACTCTCGGCAGCAGAGCCTCTTAGCTACGACTGAGGTGGAGGAGATACACCTAGCATCTTTCACTTGGTTCCCTTCTTTGACTCTCGATCAAAAGGAGACACAATTGATGAACTTAAAATCAGAATCACCGCTGGAACCTTGTTCTCTAAGATTCTCCAACTAGCAGCCAGCACTATAGTTCAACCTCTAACCACCAATATGAACGGATCGATTAGTTCTGGGTGCCATTCACGTTTTTGGATAAAGGCAGCGGTCAGGCCTCCTCTCAAAAAACCCAATCTTGACCCTAATAACATGAAAAACTATTGTTCCATCTTCCTGCTTCCAATCCCAGCTAAGATCATGGAGAAACATCTTAACCACTGTAGGAAGGTGGAATCTGACTATATGGTTGCCCCCACTTTTTTCCTGGTGTTTTGCTGGTTTATGACTTAGTTGGACTGGGACCCTGCTATTCAGGGCCCCAGTCTATCTGCTCTCTCTAAACGACATGGAGTGCACTCTAGGTGCACTAGTGATTGGATACTGTGGTGCCTTATGAGTCCCTAGTATATGGTACCTTAGGTGCCAAGGGCATAGGTACTTCACAGGCCTCCCAGGGGCTGCAGCAGGTGTTATGCCACCCTGGGAAGCAGTCTAAATCTGACACCACAGGCCTGCTACTGCAGCCTGGGTGAGGTGGTGCTAGCACCCCTCACTGAGATATAGGTTTCCTATATCTCTCCTGCACACACATATAAACCTATCAGTCACCCCTAAGGCAGGCCCTATCAATCCTGAGGGCAGGGTGCTTGGCTTCTATGTGAGGGGGTGCCTCTGCATGAGCAGGGCCCCTCTGCAGTTCTCAGAGTCCATTCTCTGGTGCTGTTTGTGGATGCGGTTAAACCATATACTATTTAAGTGCATTATATCCTCGCGGTAAATGCTAACTTTGGAATGGCTGCATCAAAACATGTCGTGTTTGGTGTCAAACATCTTGGAATACTACCCCCCGCCAATCTTGGCGGCGGGGGTAGCATTCCACCCTTCTAGAGGGAGAAGACATGTACCTGCTGTGGAAACGCGGTAGAATCCTAAAGAGCCCTGGCATCACAAAATGGATGCCACCAGTCACAGACACTGGGCTGCCCTCCTGCTGATGACCGAAACTCACAGTGGAGGAAGCCCAACAATAGGCATCCTGTCACAGGAGGTGTAACCACCTTCCAGACAGGGTTTAGTGTATTGGGGCTGGGTGGGTGCACTCTTAGAGTGCTTTGAAGTCCTGCACTGGGGGAGCAGAAGGCTCCTCTGTGCATATGCCAGTTCAAACCAGCTCAGGGGCTACCTGCCCCTGCTCTGGCGCGAAACTGGACAAAGGGAAGTGGGTGTAGCCACCCCTCCCTTGACCCTCCCATAGGTGGGGTCATAGAGCTAGTCCATCCCCTCTTTTTAGTATAAGAGGGGGAACCTTGCCATTGCAAAGCAGATAACCCCTGGACGACGCTCTACAGAAGAATCCTGGCCCTTCGACGTTCCACTACCTTTGGAAGACAGAAGAATCTCCCTTGGAGTCAAGGAGTGACTCCCCTGCTTGGCAGGCACCAAAAACGACAACGACGGTCGCAAACTACGCCGCTCCCGCCGGAGTCCGAAGTCCCTGCAGCCCAAGAAGTGGATTTCCTGACCTCTCCCAGGCCATCGTGAGTCCCCAGCGAAGCTGAGGCAAGTGGACCCCACGAGTAACGAGGAACCGCGACCCCTGGGTACCGTGCACTATTGTCGAGTGCAACCCCTTCACAACGTTCTACGAACTGGTGCTTTGGACCACGTGTGGTCCCGACCTCCAGCAGGAATCCCTCCGAAGATCAGAGGCCTACACCGTCCCGAGTGACCGTGGGCCCCTGTTGAGTGATTCCGCCCGAGGTGTCTTCGCGATCCCTTGCCCGCTGGCTTGTGGGTCCCCAGAAGACTTCTTAAAGAAACCAAAGGGCTCCCCTGGTTGCTCCAGGCCTGCCCTGACTTACCCTCGCTGGGTGAGTCCCTCAGACCTTGCTGGTCTGCGCCATCGACTTTTCTTCATCTCCCCGAGACTTGCGGCTGCCAAGGCTTGTTGGCTCCGATCGAGTTGCCGACACCGCAGTCAGCTGCAGACGTCGAGGGACACACTGAATCCAGCTCCTGGTCATCGTCGACGCCTCCTGGACCACGTGGCTGAAGAGTCAAGGCACCTGCAACCGACCTGAAGCGACCGACGACGGTGGGCATCCATCTTCCTTGCCCCGGGTCACTGCCAAGTGACTTTGAACACTGTCCCCTCTGCTTTCAGGTCATCCTTCTTCAGAATCCAGGCTTGGATTCCACCGGACACTTCTCCAGCTCCCGCAAGCAGCAAGTCTTCTTTGTTCGCCATTGAAAACGACGCCGCGACCCGACACCAAAGGACACCTGTGCACCCGGCTTCCCTGGGTGAGGTAACTCCAGCACTACGGTGCTCCTGTGGGTGTGGGCCCTAGAACTACTTACCCTGTAAGTGACTTGCTTGTAGGTTCTCCCGAAGTATCCTAAAACTCTTTATTTCCAACCGCGACTTGCCCCATTGAAGTTAACGGCGATTCGCGCCTGTGTATCCACACTGCACGCGTCCCCCGTGGGTCCTTTACTTACCTGCCTTGGGTGGTTTCGTGAGGCCCCAGCACTTCTGAAGGCCCTAGGCCTTGTCTCCCTGCAAGTCGTTGTGTCTAAGTCTCTTACTTAGTATATGGTCTGGTACGCCCCTAGGGCCCCAGCCATATTTTGTGCTTAACTTATTGTGAAACGTTGATTTGTGCATATGTTTGTCTTCTAATCTCATAAAGAGATTAGTAGAGAGTTATTTAGAAATAAATACATATATATTTGATATATATACCTGTGTGGTGTCTTTTCATTTGGTGATTCAAGAGATTATATGGTAAAACAAGCTGCTTTACATTCCTCCGAGACTTAGCCTGAAGGCTGCTCTCCACAGCTACCACTAGGATAGCTTTCTTTAAAAGGTTGTCTTAAACCTATCTACCATAAGAGTCGATTTGCCCTGGTGCAAGGTGTCCACTTTAATTAGTGAACAGCATATACCAGGCCAACTTCTCACATTGGTGGGCAGCGTGTGGGATTCCAGCTTGCCATTGTTTTACCAGAAAATCTCTATTTGAATTACTAACTGAAAACCATTATAGGTACTCAAGGTACATATAAAGTCAAGCTTAGTATCAATAAGTTCTACTGAACTTAGAGCTGTGTTCCAAGGGATAGCACACCCTTTCCACAGCTCAAGCTAGGATCAGTAGGCCACAAACTAGTGTAGGTAGTACACCACTGCACAACACTAGAATGTCCTTGAAGGGTGGACCCAGTGGATCCACTCAGCCTCAGTATAAGGACATGGCTTTCTCTGACTTGAGAGCCATGTGTGTTGACAGACACCTGAGGACAGGACAGAGTCCCTCAACACTACACCTGATAGATCTGCTGACAGCAGATGACCTTAGATTGGCTCTAGGAGCTAAAGGGTTTGAATCAGTGGGTGGGTCAGTCATAGTATCTGGGTCAGATGATGAAAATCAGAATGACCAAGATTCTGTGGTTGAAGGGCCAGGCTTCAAGGAGCCTGAACAGGACAGAGGAGTTCTCCCTAAGAGAACTGGCAGAGTGGATGAGAGGCACAGATCCCCTTCCAGGGAATCTGAGCACTCTTATCACTCTGGCAGAGAATTTGTCCAAGAGAGGAGCTCATACTTTAACTTAAGAGAGACCTCCTCTGAGAGAAGGTGCAAACTGCTCCAGTATGAGGAAGCCAAAGTGGCCCTCAGAACCAAGCAGTTGGCACTGGATAGAGAAGCCCTGGAGATCCAGAGAGCTTCCAGAAGGGAGGGTTTAGAACCCCCTGGTGGCAGCAACAGTGTCCCTAGAGGCAGAGAATATATTCCTGACCATAGGAACCTGAGCAAGGTTGTTCCTCCCTACCAGAGTGGGGATGATATCCACAAATGGATAACTGCTATGGAGAGGGCCTGTAGAGTACAGCAGGTCCCCCAAAAGCAGTGGGCAGCAATCTTGTGGCTCTCCTTTTCAGATAAAGGAAGAGACAAGCTCCTCACTGTTAGAGAGGAGGATGCTGATGATTATGAGGTCCTGAAGAGTGCACTGATAGATGGGTTTGGCTTAACCACTGAGCAGTACAGGTTGAAGTTCAGAGATACCCAGAAGGCACAGACTCAGGACTGGACAGACTTTGTAGATTGTGCATCCAAGGCTCTGGAGGGTTGGCTGGTTGGCAGTAGGGTTACTGATTTCAAAGGATTTTATAATCTAATGATGAGAGAACAGATCCTTAATAATTGTCAAAACCAGCTTTTACACCAGTACCTGGTGGACTCTGATCTGACCTCTCCCCAAGAATTGGGAAAGAAGGCAGACAAATGGGTCAGAACCAGAGTAAGGCCTAAGAATCAGGGTGGTGACCACAAGAAAGATTCTACCAAGTCCCAAGAGAAAGGTGGGGATAAATCCAAGGATAAGTCCACTACAGGGCCCCAAAATTCCTCTTCTGGGGTGGGTCCCAAACTCCTTCCTCTCCTGAAAAGAAACCCTATTGCCATGTCTGTAAAAAGCCTGGGCACTGGAAATCTGATCCCAGTTGTCCCAGGAATGGCAATAAAGAAAATGTTCCTCCAACAACTACTACCACCCCTCCTGGTACTACCAGTAGTAATCCTCCAGTTGGGAGTAGTGCACCCAAAAAGTTAGGTGCTTTTGCAAGAGGAACAGAGGTGGGCCCTAGTTTAGACAGGACCCCTCAACAGACTCCTCAGATTCTGATGGTGGTGTAGGATATGCCACCTTTACCATGGGTCCCATAGCATTGGGCAGGTACAGACTGGAGCCAATGATTAATGGTCAGAAAGCTGTGGCATTTAGGGACACAGGGGCTAGTGTCACCATGGTGGCAGGGAAACTAGTCCCCCTCACCAGCTTTTACCTGAGTTTAAATACCAGGTGACCAACATTGATGGTGTCAGAACAGATCACCCCATGGCCATAGTCAATCTCAGCTGGGAAGGGGTCACAGGCCCAAAAGAGTGGCAGTGTCCCCAACCCTACCTGTAGATTGCCTGATGGGCAATGATTTGGAAATTTCAGCCTGGGCTGAAGTTGAACACCAAACCCATCTTAGGATGTTGGGCGTCCCTGCAAAGGTTAGTGGGGCTGTGATGGCCACAGCCCCAGCCCAAGAATTTGGAGAGATGGAGCCTGAAAGAATGGCCCACTCTCCCCCGAAAGAGAGCACAAGGGTTGAAGAAAAGTCTTCTTCCCCCAGACAGTAGGTAAGGGTCAGCCTCCTCAGGGAACTGACCCTACCCCTAGTGAAGGAACTGCCACAGAGGTAGTCAGGCCTGGCCTGGCCACACCCCTGATGGCAGAGGACCCTTCCAAGGTGGTACCCAGTCTGGAGCAGGTAACCTGCCCCTCTCTACCCTGCCTCAGTCAGCCCAGGGCTGCAGAGGTCAGGGAGGTCAGTGGACCCCCGGGCCCCCTGTCCAGAGGAAGCCCCCATCAGCAGATTAGGGGCACCCAGTCTAGTAGCCCTAGCCAGGTGAAAATTCCTCTACACACTGAGGGATCCCCCATACCTTTATGTAGGGACCTCCCCAGAAGGACTCTGGTAGGCAAGGGCAAACCTGGGACCAGAAGGTTCCAAACCTGCCATGTCCCTCCAGTGTTCCATCCAAAGGGACCCAACCCCCAGCTGTAGGCAGCCAAAGGTTGACCCTTAGAGCAAAGTGCAACTCAGTCATGGAAAGACAGGCATACATGGTGACCAGTGATCTGAGGAAGCTGAGGCCAACATTCCTAGGGCCTCACTTCCCTACTCAGACACCTCACCGGCCTTGTACTTTACCTAAGCACACCAGAGGTAGTGATTCCCCATGGTGGAGACCCTCTCATACCCTTAGGGCGAGGGATTGCTTAGTGGACCATAACATAGGGGGCAACCATGCTAGTGCAGGTGCTTCCTTATATGGCCACTTAGTCAATATAGGCTCAACTGGTCAAGGTTAGCCTTATCTCCTTTCGTTTGGGGGGGTTATGTAGGAAGGTGGAATCTGACTATATGGTTGCCCCCACTTTTTTCCTGGTGTTTTGCTGGTTTATGACTTAGTTGGACTGGGACCCTGCTATTCAGGGCCCCAGTCTATCTGCTCTCTCTAAACGACATGGAGTGCACTCTAGGTGCACTAGTGATTGGATACTGTGGTGCCTTATGAGTCCCTAGTATATGGTACCTTAGGTGCCAAGGGCATAGGTACTTCACAGGCCTCCCAGGGGCTGCAGCAGGTGTTATGCCACCCCTGGGAAGCAGTCTAAATCTGACACCACAGGCCTGCTACTGCAGCCTGGGTGAGGTGGTGCTAGCACCCCTCACTGAGATATAGGTTTCCTATATCTCTCCTGCACACACATATAAACCTATCAGTCACCCCTAAGGCAGGCCCTATCAATCCTGAGGGCAGGGTGCTTGGCTTCTATGTGAGGGGGTGCCTCTGCATGAGCAGGGCCCCTCTGCAGTTCTCAGAGTCCATTCTCTGGTGCTGTTTGTGGATGCGGTTAAACCATATACTATTTAAGTGCATTATATCCTCGCGGTAAATGCTAACTTTGGAATGGCTGCATCAAAACATGTCGTGTTTGGTGTCAAACATCTTGGAATACTACCCCCCGCCAATCTTGGCGGCGGGGGTAGCATTCCACCCTTCTAGAGGGAGAAGACATGTACCTGCTGTGGAAACGCGGTAGAATCCTAAAGAGCCCTGGCATCACAAAATGGATGCCACCAGTCACAGACACTGGGCTGCCCTCCTGCTGATGACCGAAACTCACAGTGGAGGAAGCCCAACAATAGGCATCCTGTCACAGTGAGGTGTAACCACCTTCCAGATAGGGTTTAGTGTATTGGGGCTGGGTGGGTGCACTCTTAGAGTGCTTTGAAGTCCTGCACTGGGGGAGCAGAAGGCTCCTCTGTGCATATGCCAGTTCAAACCAGCTCAGGGGCTACCTGCCCCTGCTCTGGCGCGAAACTGGACAAAGGGAAGTGGGTGTAGCCACCCCCTCCCTTGACCCTCCCATATGTGGGGTCATAGAGCTAGTCCATCCCCTCTTTTTAGTATAAGAGGGGGAACCTTGCCATTGCAAAGCAGATAACCCCTGGACGATGCTCTACAGAAGAATCCTGGCCCTTCGACGTTCCACTACCTTTGGAAGACAGAAGAATCTCCCTTGGAGTCAAGGAGTGACTCCCCTGCTTGGCAGGCACCAAAAACGACAACGACGGTCGCAAACTACGCCGCTCCCGCCGGAGTCCGAAGTCCCTGCAGCCCAAGAAGTGGATTTCCTGACCTCTCCCAGGCCATCGTGAGTCCCCAGCGAAGCTGAGGCAAGTGGACCCCACGAGTAACGAGGAACCGCGACCCCTGGGTACCGTGCACTATTGTCGAGTGCAACCCCTTCACAACGTTCTACGAACTTGTGCTTTGGACCACGTGTGGTCCCGACCTCCAGCAGGAATCCCTCCGAAGATCAGAGGCCTACACCGTCCCGAGTGACCGTGGGCCCCTGTTGAGTGATTCCGCCCGAGGTGTCTTCGCGATCCCTTGCCCGCTGGCTTGTGGGTCCCCAGAAGACTTCTTAAAGAAACCAAAGGGCTCCCCTGGTTGCTCCAGGCCTGCCCTGACTTACCCTCGCTGGGTGAGTCCCTCAGACCTTGCTGGTCTGCGCCATCGACTTTTCTTCATCTCCCCGAGACTTGCGGCTGCCAAGGCTTGTTGGCTCCGATCGAGTTGCCGACACCGCAGTCAGCTGCAGACGTCGAGGACACACTGAATCCAGCTCCTGGTGATCGTCGACGCCTCCTGGACCACGTGGCTGAAGAGTCAAGGCACCTGCAACCGACCTGAAGCGACCGACGACGGTGGGCATCCATCTTCCTTGCCCCGGGTCACTGCCAAGTGACTTTGAACACTGTCCCCTCTGCTTTCAGGTCATCCTTCTTCAGAATCCAGGCTTGGATTCCACCGGACACTTCTCCAGCTCCCGCAAGCAGCAAGTCTTCTTTGTTCGCCATTGAAAACGACGCCGCGACCCGACACCAAAGGACACCTGTGCACCCGGCTTCCCTGGGTGAGGTAACTCCAGCACTACGGTGCTCCTGTGGGTGTGGGCCCTAGAACTACTTACCCTGTAAGTGACTTGCTTGTAGGTTCTCCCGAAGTATCCTAAAACTCTTTATTTCCAACCGCGACTTGCCCCATTGAAGTTAACGGCGATTCGCGCCTGTGTATCCACACTGCACGCGTCCCCCGTGGGTCCTTTACTTACCTGCCTTGGGTGGTTTCGTGAGGCCCCAGCACTTCTGAAGGCCCTAGGCCTTGTCTCCCTGCAAGTCGTTGTGTCTAAGTCTCTTACTTAGTATATGGTCTGGTACGCCCCTAGGGCCCCAGCCATATTTTGTGCTTAACTTATTGTGAAACGTTGATTTGTGCATATGTTTGTCTTCTAATCTCATAAAGAGATTAGTAGAGAGTTATTTAGAAATAAATACATATATATTTGATATATATACCTGTGTGGTGTCTTTTCATTTGGTGATTCAAGAGATTATATGGTAAAACAAGCTGCTTTACATTCCTCCGAGACTTAGCCTGAAGGCTGCTCTCCACAGCTACCACTAGGATAGCTTTCTTTAAAAGGTTGTCTTAAACCTATCTACCATAAGAGTCGATTTGCCCTGGTGCAAGGTGTCCACTTTAATTAGTGAACAGCATATACCAGGCCAACTTCTCACAACCACCATTTGATGGCACACGTGGATAAACAGGGATTGTTGGACATCTCACAGTTCGGTTTCAGATTTCATCATGGAGCGGAAACTGCCCTGGTACCTGCAACAGACAGTGTTAGGCATTTGGTTGATGCAGGGCAGGCCGCGGCTCCGATCCTTCTGGATCGGTCCACAGCCTTTGACACTATCTCCCCTACCCTACTCACTGAACGCTTACAGGCTTTGGGTATAGGAGATATGGCTTTGAAACTACTTACTTCTTTCCTTATGGACAGATCCCAGATGGTGATCATAAATTAATTAAATTCTGACCCTTTCTCCTTGCCATGTGGAGTTCCTCAGGGATCTTCCCTGAACGCTACGAGGTTTAATTTATATGTCTCTCCCTGGCTAAATGTATTCACTCTTCCGGGCTATAGGTCGTATCTTATACCGATGACACACAGATCATCATGTCCATTTCAAAAGACATGGATGCCACAGCCACCAACTTCATCAACTGCATGAAGGCGGTGCCTATGTGGAATGGTAAGAATTGCCTAAAGTTGAATGGTGAGAAGATGGAGGTGTTGATGTTTGGGAGTCAATCATCTGTATGGAACCAGAATTAGTGACCAGAGAGCCTGGGGACACTACCCACCGCAACGAACTCAGCAAAATACCAAGGAGTCATCCTGGATAGTGACCTGTCTCTGGACCTCCAGGTCAATCGTACTGTGGCGACCTGTTTCTGTATTATCAAAACATTGCAGCAGATTTTTCCATTGATTCTTTCTCCTGCATGGAAACGGGTAGCCTTAGCAATAATCTCGTCTGGAATTGACTATTGCAATGCACTCTATCTTGATGGTAAGAAGACTATTCTAGCCAAGCTGCAACTTTTACAAAAGGCAGCGGCAAGGCTGACATTGGAAATGTCCAAGCATCTGTCAGACTCAAGAGGATTGCTTGAACTTCACTGGCTTCCTGTACAGAAGTGTGTTACTTTTAAATCTATGTGCATTGTTCATTAACGACTGTACGTTACTAGGCCGGTTGGAATCAAAACCATGTTCCAGTGGTACTCCCCTAGTAGACATCTTTGCTTGGCATCCCACAATTTGTTTGTTATTCCCAGAGTTCAGAGAAAGAGATGGTGTGGCAAAGCTTTTTGGAGTGCGGCTGTTAGGCTCTGGAATTTTCCCCCCTCCGTTTGACCTGCATGAAGCTGAATAGGCCTTTCAGGAAGACCTTAAAAACCCGGCTCTTCTCTCTGTAAGAAGATTAAATACTTCATTATAGGCTCCCTCCATGGGCCTAAACTACTCTCAGGATGAGCGATTAGTGCTTTGATGCCTTTGGGCATTTCTTGCGCTATATAAATCTACATCATTTCATTTAAATGGTGAGCTACTTTCGTCAGTGGATCCCCAACTTTTTCCTAGTGGCCAAGCCTTTACAGAGTATGACACACAAGGATGTGTCAGATCCAGCACCATTGGATAACGATTGTATGATTGCCTTCCTAGAGCTGAGAGAAAGTCTCTGTCATGCCCCAGCACTGGGAATACCAGATTACAACAACGCATTTGTTCTTTTCTGCAGTGAAAGGTAGGGCTGCGCTCTCTCAGTTCTTACACAAATGCATGGTAATGCCCGAAGACACGTTGCCTATTTTTCTGCTACAGTTGACCTCTTAGATGCAGAGCTGCCTGGATGCCTTAAAGCTGTGGCAGCTGTGAGTGTCAGCATAGAACGCTGTGAAAGTATTGTCATGGGTCACCCACTCATTGTATTTGTATCCCTATTCAGTTGGGATCTTGTTGATGGGTGTTGGACCTAGCTCTTTTTGCAGGGTTATCCCCAAACATTTTGTCTTCCTCCTGTATTTTTCTGACCTGTTTTTGTAGGCTTTAGGACTCTGGGCATTTTACCACTGCTATTCAGTGCTAAAGTGCATGTCCTCTCTCCTTTTAACATGGTATGATTGGTTTACACCGGGTTGGCATATTTAATTTACCTGTAAGTCCCTTATACAGTGGTATCTCATATACCCAGGGCCTGTAAATTAAATGCTACTAGTGGGCCTGAAAATCTGCTTGCGCTAATCACAGAAGTAGCCTTTCAAACCTGTCTCAGGCCTCTGACACTCCAGGGCCTGTGTGCACAGCTTACTGCCACAGTGACTTGGCATTTAAAGTTACTTGCCAAGCCTAAAACTCCCTTTTAACTACATATAGGTCACCCCTACAGTAGGCCCTAGGTAGCCCTATGGCAGGGTGCTGTGTAGGTAAAAGGTAGGACATGTGCCTTTATTGTGTGGCACACCCTGGTAGTGACAAACACCCTATTCCATTTTTTAATACAGTGAGTGCTGCTCCTCTCATAGGTTATCATTGGAAATTCCCTTACATGTTTGTAAGTGGCAATTTCTGATCTGAAAGGTGTAGCAGTGCCATCTTTGGAAATGCTTGTTTCCAGTTTAGGGAAGTCCGGGTTTGGCAGTTCAGGCTGGACTGTTCCCATGAGGAACAGGGTCAAGACTGATTTGCATATGGCTGGGTCTGAACTGTGGTACCAAAGTGAGCTAAAGAACGATGATGGATTCAACCCAGATCTGTGACTGGGGGTGAGTGTCTGAACAGTTTCAGCGCTCCGTCCATCATCTCCTTGTGTTTGATTTGTTCGCCCTAAGTGGGCAGGGTATGCCCAGACGTGGGTCCCTTGCTCACTTTGCCACTGGATTCAAGCTAGCCTGGCTGATGAGGGCTGTTAGCCCGAAACCGGTCCCAGGATGCTTGTTTCTGGTCCAGGGAAGACATGGCTTGGCAGTTCGGGCTGGACTGTTCCCATGAGGCACAGGGTCAAGACTGATTTGCATATAGCTGTGTCTGAACTGGGGTGGCAAAGTGAGCTAAAGAACGATGATGGATTCAACCCAGATCTGTGACTGGGGGTGAGTGTCTGAAAAGTTTCAGCGCTCCGTCCATCATCTTCTTGTGTTTGCTTTGTTCGCCCTAAGTGGGCAGGGTATGCCCAGACGTGGGTCCCTTGCTCACTTTGCCACTGGATTCAAGCTGGCCTGGCTGATGAGGGCTGTTAGCCTGAAACCAGTCCCAGGGTGCTTGTTTCCGGTCCAGGGAAGACATGGCTTGGCAGTTCGGGCTGGACTGTTCCCATGAGGCACAGGGTCAAGACTGATTTGCATATAGCTATGTCTGAACTGGGGTGGCAAAGTGAGCTAAAGAACGATGATGGATTCAACCCAGATCTGTGACTGGGGGTGAGTGTCTGAAAAGTTTCAGCGCTCCGTCCATCATCTCCTTGTGTTTGATTTGTTCGCCCTAAGTGGGCAGGGTATGCCCAGACGTGGGTCCCTTGCTCACTTTGCCACTGGATTCAAGGTAGCCTGGCTGATGAGGGCTGTTAGCCCGAAACCGGTCCCAGGATGCTTGTTCTCGGTCCAGGGAAGACATGGCTTGGCAGTTCGGGCTGGACTGTTCCCATGAGGCACAGGGTCAAGACTGATTTGCATATAGCTGTGTCTGAACTGAGGTGGCAAAGTGAGCTAAAGAACGATGATGGATTCAACCCAGATCTGTGACTGGGGGTGAGTGTCTGAAAAGTTTCAGCGCTCCGTCCATCATCGCCTTGTGTTTGCTTTGTTCGCCCTAAGTGGGCAGGGTATGCCCAGACGTGGGTCCCTTGCTCACTTTGCCACTGGATTCAAGCTGGCCTGGCTGATGAGGGCTGTTAGCCTGAAACCAGTCCCAGGGTGCTTGTTTCCGGTCCAGGGAAGACATGGCTTGGCAGTTCGGGATGGACTGTTCCCATGAGGCACAGGGTCAAAACTGATTTGAATATAGCTGTGTCTGAACTGGGGTGGCAAAGTGAGCTAAAGAACGATGATGAATTCAACCCAGATCTGGGCCTGGGGATGAGTGTCTCGTTTCAGCGCTCCGTCCATCATCTCCTTGTGTTTGTTTTAAAAAGGACAAAGGTCAGCATTGTCCTCTAGTCAATCTTGTAGTCTCAATAAGATGACTCTACTAAAGAGTTTCTGCTTGTATCAATAAGGCTAATGGGCCTGTGATTAGCTGGCACCAGTGGGGAACCCTTTTTATAAATAGGGAACATTTCTGCCCCAGTCATGATGGGGGCATTGGTAGCCCACTCATAAAGGCATTAAACACTGTCATAAAATAGGGCCCCAGATGTTGGCCAGGAACAGGTCACTTGGAATTTTATCAATGCCCTGGGATTTATGTGAGACGATCCTTCTAATGGCCTGCTCCACCTCCTTGCAAGTGATAATGGGGTACGCGCTGTTGTCAAAGGGCCTTTCTATGGTTAGCAATGAGGAGCATCTTACTGGTACAGTAAGAGCACTCTCTCCCAGAGATGATGAATACAGATTAGAGAATGTGCTTTAAAGGCATCAGCAGCAGTGTTACTTTCTATGGTAACAATCCGCTCAGTGTTCCTAGTGGCCACTAAATTCCAAAAGGAGGTTTGGTCTTTGTCCCATGTGGCGGCAAGAAGGGCCTCCCACCTCCCTTGGTCCCATTCCCTTTTGAGTTTGTTAACAGCACTTTTAAAAGCATCTCTCACGGCTTGGATCGCTTCTATCCTGTGTCTTGATTGAGTCAATCAATGCAAGTTTGACAGTTCTACAATGACTGTTAAACCATGACAGCGGATCCTCCTCATTCCCAGGTACCTTGCTTTAACAAAAAAATGTTTTCTTAAATCTTCAAATAGTTTATTATGGACTTCCTCATTCCTTGCTAGGAGGTTTCCTGGCCCACGTTAGAGTCTAGGTTGCCGAGGTCCCAAAGACTCCTCGTCACTAACTTAGAAATTGACTTCACTGAGTCCTGAGAGCGTGCCACTATGCGCCAGTGTATCCTGCGCCTGTTGGTAGTTAATTAGTGCTTGCCATCCAGGGATTACGCTTGTACGGTTGTGGACCTAGTAAGAGGAAGATCCAGATTAAGTTCTAGCGCATTATGGTCACTATCATGTCTATTCATAACTGTCATGTCCATGACAAAAGGCAATAGTCTAACATCAACTAATATATAGTCTATTAAACTTGTCTTGGGCAATCTGTTATAGTTGCACCTCCCATCCAGGAGTGGACGCTCGTACTGTGAAGTAGTGGGGAACACAAAAAAAGACAATTAAAAAATAAAATTGCACTTACCTGCTCCGATGGCCGCCGCCTTCCTCCCGAAGCTTGCCTCTTTGTCAGGAACCTGGTGCACACTGTGCAGGCTCCCAGCTCCCAATCCCAGTGCTGCTCACATGCTGAGAATGCTATTCCCAGCATGTGAGCAGCGCTGGGATTGGTCTGAGTGCCTCAGTTCAGCGCTCAGACATAGACTGGGAGCCTGTGATGGTATCTCCACCCAGCTGTACAACACAGCTAGGTGGAGAAAGGCTAAGTACGCATGACGGTTATTGTCTGGCCATCTGGTGCCAGCCAAACCATCATGCGCATTTAGCAGTGCCCACCACTCCCCCCTCCTCCCTGGTGCTGCAGCTGCAACGTCACTGTGGCTGTCCCCGCCCCTCCCTCGGCTCGGTTGGCAATCAGCCAGCAGGACGCAAAATAAAATGATAATAAAAACGTTTTATTATCATTTTATTTATGTCCTTGCCTCTGCTGGCCTTGAGCAGGGAGGGGCGACGCTCCCTCGCCATAATGGAGGAGCCTCCACTGCTCCCATCCCTCTCAGAGCAAGTTCTCCCATTACAGGCACGCACACTCTGATTCAGTGTCAGGGCATTAAGTTGAAGAGCCAGCACAGACCATTTCTTTATGGGACATACGGTTAAGTTCAAAATGGACCAGACTCTATCCTCCTCCAACACAAGCTCGCTAATAGAGATGTCCAAGGACTCAAGCTGGCAGTTAAGATCACCACCCACTATTTTGAAAGTTCCCACCAGGAGGACCGCCATATGGGATACGAGCTGGTTAACTGTGAGTCCTGTCTGTTAATCCTGGGTATGGAATAGATATTGTAAATGCAGACTGAGTGACCGGCTGGAAATGAAATAGTGACACACAAAATATCACCTTATACTGCCTCACTCTTCTCTACAATACAGCCCAGGTGAGTTCCCACCTAAGTCAACAACCCCTCTGAGGGTCGGCCCCTACCACATGCTTGACTCTGTGCTATAAGTGGCAAAACATGCTTGCTGCACTTTTGATGTTAGGCAGGTTTCTAGGAAGAAGCAAACATTGAACTGGTCAATAAAGAGGCTTTAGAGCTTTAGAGCTTTTAGAATGCATACCTGAGACATTCCATGTCAGTACCCTTAATGTGGTGTTGGTTTCTGCAGGGCTTGCCACCCTTGTAACTCCCACTCGGCTAGAGGTTGCCCTGGGGCTTATACTTGCGGGGCAGGGCTAGTGGCCATAGTGCTATGTTCTCCAACTCTACTAGGTGTGCTGGATTTATCATATCTCTGGATGTTCAGAGGGGATGTAGGCCTTGCCACAGCAACTACAGCACCCTCCTCGGTACCCAGGTCATGGCAGATACTAGACGCCCGGTGGTTAAATGGGCAATCAGACTGAGGAACTAGTAGGGACCCAACAGGGAGGCTACTGTGAGGTGTGCAACACTCAGTTCTAGCAATTTGGATAGGGGAGTTTGCATGGATCTCATTATCCCTTATTGGGGGCCCATTCTACGGTCCTTCTGAAATAGTTAAGATGCGGTGGGCCTTTCTTATTAGTTAATCAGTCTACTTGATCAAGGATCTCAAACCGATTATACACTGGAACACTGTACGGTCCAACAGATCGATGCGGCCCATTAGGGGATACACTTGGGCATGAATGATGGTGTGACAATGACAGAGTGCGGGAAAACCCACACTAGGTATTGGTTCAAGGGTAGTAAAGCAATATAAGAGTCCCCCACTTGTGACTGCACAGCATCAAATAACAGTCTTCAAACCACTGAGGGGTCTTTAAAGTTGATAATGACACAATCCCCTGGTCAATATTTCCGTCCCTTACTGATCCACCTCACCCTGAAATAAAATGGATATCGTGAGCCAAGGGAAGTTCTTATTTTTCCCCAGCCAGTTCAGACACTTGTTGCCCAGTTCAATGTGTGTTTCATTCAGCCCATCCTGCAGCCCCGGCACTCCTGACAAAACAATCACATATGGGCAGGCCGCAGGAGGCAAGCTGATAATTGTCAGATGACTTGTCCCTTGTGCTGGTGCGACAGCCCCATGGCACCCAACGCCGCCCCCCTGATGGTGGATTTGCCTTGGTTGGGGACCCGTTTCCATATCAACCCCAAATATTGTTGCAGTGTCACTGTTGTAGTTGTGGCTGTAATGCTCCCGCTAATGTTGCTCGTCATGACGCCTTGGTTGCGTATTTGAGGTAAACTGGTTCAGAACCTCCTCTATTGTTTAGCTGAAGGGGTGGTGGCAGGCGTTTGGTGATGTCTCTGAGTGTTTGTTCAATCACGAACAGTCTCGCCAAAACAGGTGAGAGTTCCTTTCTCAGAATCCCCTAACCCTATCAACAAAATCTTCCACCAGGTCGGCCGCCTAACTTGGTTTTGCACTTCAGTCAACTCCCACAGTATTGGCTGTGGGATTAGCAAGCATGAGGGGGGAAGAGGAGAGGTCAGTAAGGATGCCACAATTTAGTTGTTTGTTTTGGGCAGTCATCCTGACTCTTTTGGCGACTTCTTGCAGTTCCTCAGGGGGATTTCAGGGAGCAGCATACTTTGCGTTTTAATAAACTTTTGGTCAGAGGCCTTGTTCTGCAAGTTGGAATTGACCTCGGAGTGTGCCCGTTCCTGAGAATGCCAAAGGTGGGCCGGGTAGTGAGTGCGCGAGCTCCCCTGGTCCCATAGAGAGTCTTCTCTGTAATTTGATTTCAGTGGCAACGACCCCAATCGCCCCCTGGAGCATCTGGTCGATTGAGGTAGTTTTGGGAGGAGGTGGTGTGACAGAGGCCCCCACACACTTGCACTTCCCCATACGGACCACACTGAGAGAGCACTGAAGGGGCACTTTAATACAAAACAGGTTTTTAGTTAAACGAAGCCACCAGGGCTACAGTCTGCTTAGTTCTCTGGCGTGTTGAAGGACTCTGGTGAGTGTTTTTTTTTTTTTAAGTTTGTACTTTCACTCAGCCAATTTTCCTGGCAGAAGTTAGGGGGGTATCCTGCCCCTTAGGGGGTATCCTGACCCGGCCTTATCGGGCCACGAATAGGCGCAGATGGGCCTGCCCTTGACCCGGGCGCAGGAAGTCTCTAGGCGCTTGATAGCGCGTAAAATGGCAGTGTCAGGAAAGCAGCTGGACGCAGCCCCTCCTCTTTGGGCTGGTGTAGTCTGGGGTGTGTAGTCCCCCACAAACAGTAAGCACAGCACTCAGCGTCCCATGCCACAGGAAGTCGCTAGGCACTTTATAGCGCGTTAAATGGCGGCATCTGAAAGCGGAAGATGTGACCCCTCCTCCTTGGGCTGGTGTAGTCTGGGATGTGTAGTCCCCTGCAAACAGCAAGCACAACAGCATCCCCCATCTTGTTGTAGTTTCAGTCTTTTGAGATCCTCTCCTTTTCTCGAGCAAACAATGTAGAGCCTCTAGGGAAATGCTGCTAACGTGTGTTTTTGTGACCTCTTGCTTCAAATATTTATCATGGCTTCATCTTAACATGTAAATTGTCAAGTATGCCTTTATATTTAAAAACTGTATATGACGTGCAATGACAATTTCTTTGGTCGTATGTTGTGCTGGAATAATGCCATCATATAATTTTGCAAGAGATTACCTATTTAAGATTAGATGTGAGTGAAGTAATGTGACGAGACTTTTCTGCTAAGACTTTGTTTATCACTGGTATAAGAACAGTGCCATGTTACAGAAAAAAAAGAAACATAAGTAATATGTTATCGACAGGTGCCGCTAGAAAATTCCATGCTCTATTTGTTATGGAAAACCTCCATTAAAGTAAACATAGCCCTATCTGGTTATTAGAAGTTAAATAAACAAATGGGTTGTATTATGTAGTACAGGGCTTGCCGCTGTAATGCAGGGTAAAACATAGTGGTTTATAATAAGGTACATTCTGGCAGGAAACTTGAATCATCCCAGCATCCACGTGACCACATAGTGTGATCCTGGGCAAAACACTTTTTCACTGTGCTTCCCTGTCCTTCACACATGACAGCACCTTTAAATACATTAATTCGAGGTGTGCAGTGCACAAAACCAAAAGATTATACTATTACTCCATCTATAGCAAGGGCGTAGAGAAGAGAATGTCACCAGCTTCAACGGGGGTGCTTCTGGGGCAGATTAGGTTGTTTTATGGCCTTCCAAATTGTGATCTGTGGCTCGCAGGCCATTAGAAGAGAGGCACAAAAACTAATAAACCCTACAAGAATAAATTACCGTGACATAGATGTGGGGTGAAGGTCGAAGGATGCCAAAGATTCCATAAATGGCGACAGGTAGATAGAGTATTTATTAAAATGGCAAATTAAAAAAAAGGTAGGGGCAAATGGAGTGATAGATCGTGAAGAAAAAAGCAGACTGCAAACAACAAAAGAAAGAATGAAAAAAATAAGAAGTTTGATGAAAGAAGGTACATAAAAGGAAGAAGAAAGGAAAGAGAAAGAATAAATTGATGATAGAAAGAAGGGCAGCAAAGAGAAACAAGCATTGGCACAACCAATAGGTCTCGCCATTTTGGACCTTTTACGTATTTAGCCATGCAGCACATTATCCTGGGTGCTACTACATCTACTGTTCAGCAAACAAAAAAAAATTGAAAATGTACAGATTAAAAATCACCAACTGAAACAAATGTAAACGACCAATCAATCAATCAATCAGTAATCTTATAAAGAGCAACTACTCACCTGTGAGGGATACAAGGCGCAAAGTGGGGTGGGGGGACTGCGGTTCAGTTGAAGAGCCAGGTGTTGAGGTCCTTCCTGAAGTGCTGCCGTGATGGTGACTGGCTGAGGTGCGGAGGCAGTCTATTAGCTAATTATAATGCAAGTTATCGTGAAAAAGGAAAACAATAATAGACTACTGCTTAGATTATCTGTGCAATGCAGTGGCAAAAAGTACATAAACATGTATGTCAGATTCAGAGAGGACTATATTAAGTCTATATCATACATTACAATATTTTAGCTTTCTCCCACTGGAAACTTTCTCTGCAATAAAAGTTAATGTGAACACGTACCCATGTTTTATTAAATATCTCCCACATTGTTGTAGCAAAATACATGTATGCCTTCCTTGTGTACATACATGAGCGCATACACTGATCATGTGCATGCTTATATTATGTAAATCTCGGTTTGTTCCCATTAAAGAGAGGCATAATAGACTTGGAATGTCCCTCTCTGTGACATTACAGCACACTGCCCATGCTAATTTACAAACCCCGTCCCCCAAAACCTATGTTTTTTTTGTTTAGGTGTGTGCCCCCTGTACTCTGCATTCTAGTAATCAGTGATCTCTGCAGGGCTTGGGTTACTGTTGACTTGTGATCCAGGCAGCATATTTCCTGCCATGGTGAAGGAGGCGCCTGCATATGAGGGAGACGGTATTGTTACTTTCAGTCCTCTCACTCTTCATTGCAATTAGAATCGTGTTTTCTTTCTATTTGCTGCTGTTTATGCTTCCCTCTGTGGATGACTCGTGCTTCCTGCAGTCAGCAGATAATTAACTGCCAAGTTCACGGCTCTGACCAGAGGCACAGTGATCAGAGCTGACTCATAAGCCTTTGTGTATTTACAAGTTTATGTGCAGGTTGATGTTCACTGCTGTGGGTAAAAGCAGCTCCGTTCTGCTAATCCCTTCACCGACTTTCCAGAGGCGTCAGAGGCACTCTTGGTTACACAGGGAGCCTGTTTCACTTTTGCAACATTTCTTCTTGTCAGCCTGTTTATTTTAAAATGCATGACGAGAAGAGGGGCAGATCAGATTCTTCATGCATTTAAGAATAAACAGGCTGATAGAAGAAACGTGCAAAAATGAAACAGACTCCCTGTGTAACCAAGAGTGACTCGGCGAACCGGCCTGCCTCTGACGCCTCTGGACAGTCAGGGAAGGGATTAGCAGAACGGAGCTGCTTTTACCCGCATGGGAACTCCGAGTGCAAAGGAGATATAGTGGCCCCGGTTCTACCCCGCCCGCTCCTCCAGTGGCTGCACCCACAGAGCCTGAGAGGCAGCAACGGAGGTGGAGAGCGGCCTCTGTGATCTGCAAGCTAGGTATGGCCCTGAATTTCCCTGCTACTATTAGAGTGCTCAGTGAGGCTGGTGCCTGTGTTTTTTATTTTAAACAAACAAATATATTGGAGCAGTTAGTGCTGCGATCCATAGAAGGCGAGCTTATTGAGCTGCTGCAGGGTGTGAACATCTTGAAGGGTAGCCATTAAAAAACAAGACATGTGAAACAACGCTCCAGACGCTCCCAGGACCTGCGTCACGACCCACAACAGGAAGGAACACAAGAAATTGGTTGCGGGAAGGAGCGCTGGGAGGCCGTGGATGCAAGGCAGGAGAGCGTGTGCTGATTAAAGAAGGGAGGGCAGGAGGGACAAAAAATTAAACGGGAGACAGCCGTGAGCGTGAAGAGTGTCTTAAGCTAAATACATAATTTCACTGCAGCAGAAAAAGAGTGCGTGCCATATGGTTGGACATATGTTGCGATGGTCAACCAGAAGTATCACTTAGTGAATTTGACTGGGAGGGAACCAAGCTGTGTGAACGTGTTGCGAACACCAAGGCTGCAATGCAGAGGAGGTGCCATCACACGCTGTAACAGGAGGAAGCCTGAACATAGTGTGATGGCCAATAAAAATGTTCACTTAGTGAAATTGCCTGGGAGGGAACTAAGCACACAAATGAGACAGTTAGAAAAATGCACCAATAAAAAGGGAGCATTTAAGACAAGCACAACAAAGAACAAATGGCAATAGATGGGTGTGCTTAAAGCCCATAGACTGAATACAGCATGTCTTGCAGACAGCGCATACTCGTTGCCTAGGCTTGACCTAAAATGAAAGGGGCAAAGAAATAACAAAGAAAAATGGAAGGAGAGAAATCAAACAGGAAGAGAGAATGAAATAATGTAAAGAAGACATTAGAGACTCTTTTTAAAAAGAAAGAAGGGTGGTAGGAAGGGGAAAAGGAAGGACAGGAGGATATTGAGAAGCAAGGGAGGAATTAAAGGATGAAAGAGCAGAAGGAAGTAAAGACAGGAAGAAGGAAAGAAAATTATATAAGGGTAAAAAGTAGGAGAGATTGCTAGAAAGACAGATGCAATAAAAGAAGAATTTACAGAAGAAAAGAAAAATGCAAAGAAGGAATGAAATGAGAATGGAAAGAGGTAAACAAAGAATAAAAGAAAATAGGTCAGATGAAAGAAAGAAGGAAAGGATGTGGCTTGGATAGCTATCATGGCAGATGTCCTTTAGGCGTGCTCCGTCCCACCATGCCCAAAATCTGTCTGAATCCGACTTTATTCCTCATCGAGTGGACCAAAAGTCAGCGGATCCTGTGGCGTAACCTCCGGTCCATGTTTCGGTACCGGGGAGGTGGCACACCAAGGCACAGCGCAACCCATCCCTGAATTGTGGAACCTCGGCCTGGTTGCCGGGGCCTGCGCTGCCCTGCGGTCGCCCGGTGGGTGAAAGCACTGAACTCAGAGGGCGCGGCCCGGTGGGACCCGGACCAGGCGGAGGCCGGGCGTTGTGCCAGAGATCCAGGGACGAGATCCAGGGATCAGAGCGGTGAGGCAGTGCGGCAGATTTACAGCCCCGCACATTGCTGCCTCCGTGCTGTGGGGCCGCCGTTAGCGGAGCCCAGCCTGGCAGCGGCCCTGGGTGTCCCGCAATCATGGCAGTGCCTGGCCGGCTTCATGAGCACTGGCTGCGGAGCCTGCAGCACCGGACGGGGCCCTCCGCCCCCTGAAGACTCGGGTGGGGGCCTGATTCCCTTTTGGAGCGGCAGCACCGCCGGGGCGGGGCGAGCCCACAGCGTGGGCCCGACTTCGGAGATGCCGCCTGGGAGACAGGGCCCTGGTCCCTCCTGAAATGCAGTGGTTGCTCGGGGACGGATCCTAGCCTCGTGGGAGAGGCGGGCACCTTGCTGTCAGCTTTGTCCCAGACCACCTCGCCCATACATCTAAACAGGGCCCTTTGCTCTCGAGGACACGAGTGGGGGTCCGGCGCCTCCTTGGTTTGATGACCCGGCTGAGGCAAGGTAGTCCCGCAGTGCGAGATGGGCTCCTGAGACATCGGGCACACTGCGGAGCTCCACTGCCCCTGAGGTGTGGGGGGAATCTGGGGGTTAGATCCTAGACTGGGTCCTTGTTGTGGGGACACCTGGAACCCTGTCAGGCTGCAAGATATTGGAGGACCTCGGCCCCCTTCCCTCCTCAATATATAATAAGGAGCAACTGGCAATCCCGGAGCCTACATCAACTGGTGGACACGTGGGTGGGAGCTGTAGGCTGGGGGTCCGGCGAGGCTGGTCCTAATTGGGGGTCCGCTTGGCAGTCCATCCTCGGGCCACAGAGGCGGCCGAGCTAGGCCCGGTGCCGCCTGTGGCTTGGGGCGGCCTGTTCACATGAGGCCCGGCCCGCAGCAGCTCACCCCTACACATACTCCAGGCTTCCCGGAGCAGCAAACGGACCCGTCGTGTGGTCCCTCCTGTGGCGAGGCAGAGAGGGGTGGTGATACCTGGCCTTCAGGCTACTCTTCCAGCTGACTTGGCAGACGAGGCTGTTCACCTTAAGCCACACACCCCGCCTCCACTGAAATCCGACTCCTCACAAGGCACTCAGAGACATTGTCCAAAAAGGTCCACCTCCAAGAGACGGCACAGATCATGATCCAACTGGCACTCTCAGACACAGGGTGACGAGTCCTGACCGCCGGGGAGCCATCGCCGACACCCCGTCACAGATTCCAGATATTGACACTCGCCTGTCCAGAGGATATGGTCCGCCAATGGACCACCACCAGGCTTGGGGGATTCTGATAGGCACCTCCTCCACACCCTGAACAATCATGGTTGATGGCATCGGGAAGTTGGGGAACCATTGGCGGGAGCTTTCCGGGGTCCCCCTTTGGGGCCCCGGGAGTCCCAATGCCGCGACAGATACTTCATGTTTGCGAAAGTATTGGGGTGGGAGCAGGGGGGCGAGGGTAACATGTTTGGGTATGCAAATGTTTACACAGTTTAGGCACAGGCACACAGACATAGCCGTTTCTCCACACACACTCAACATCTGGTATCCCCTTTACATATACATTTGGCCGCACATACCACTAACACTCAAACGGGAGGGCTCAACATCATGACTTGGATTGTCCGTGGGGTCCTGGATAAAATCAAACGAGGTGCTGTTCTAAGGTAGGCCAAACGCCTGGCAGTACATATCCTCCTCCTACAAGAAACGCACATGATGGGCAACAAAGCACCATGCCTTGCCCGCTACGGATTTGATCAAGTCTATCACTCAGGATTTACCCGTGGGTCACATGGTACAGCTATCCTTATACATCGCAGGGTTCCCTACAGTTTATCCAAAATCTGGGCTGACCCCGGTGGGCGTTACACTATCGTGACAGGTACATTACATGGTGAAACACTAATGCTGGGCAGCTTTTATGCCCCACCTCCCGTGGGACAAGCTTTTGTTGATATGGTTGTCCGCCTTTGGGGGGAGCTCCTGGAAGTTATATCAATAAGAGGGGTGACTGGAATGACACTATGGCAACTGTTGATCGCTTGCGGGAGACAGGCCTGGGTCCCCAAACAGGAGACTCCAAACTGCATCACCTGGTCTCTACCCTGGAGTGGTCGGACGCATGGAGAGCGTACCACCCTACAGAATTAGGTTTCACTTACTTCTCGGCAGTACACGACTCACTTTCCAGATTAGATTACCTATTTCTCCCTCTTAACTATATCTATAGGGCCACGTCTGTCTCCATTCTGCCCCGAGGCCTCTCAGATCATTCCCCTGTCACCCTAAAGTTGCTTATAGGGCCCTACAAACTCCCATGATGGAGTGTGCCATCTTGGCACCTACGTAACCCAACATACCAAACCACCGTCCGGCAGGATATTACACACTATTTAGAATTTAATGTCACTACTGCCTCCTCATGCACCATATTGTGGGAGGCCCTCAAGCCTACAATCCGAGGTATCGATATTAGCTACTGTGCAGGGGAAAAGCATTGCTGCCTTGCACAGGTGGTGGACTTGGAGAATCTCCAGCGTGCCCTAGAGACCATGGTGAGGGAGGGCAAGGGTCCGGAAGCAAAGCGCTGCCTTCTCCTCGCACAACAACAATTGAACAACGAAGCTCATGATAGATGGCTAGCGACTCAATCCAGAATCTATCAATGGGGGGATAAATCGAGTAAGATGCTTCACCGCCTCTGTCAGGCAGCGCAGTCACCGACCCCAGTGCCCGCGCTGCGCAACGCGGAAGGTATCCTATGTTCCACCCCCAGCTATATCACTCAAGCATTCGCAGCCTATTAGTCGTCCCTATATGCTAAAAAGGAGATCATATCATCAGATCAAATAGGAGACTTTTTAAGAGATATACCACCTAAAGCACTACCAGACCATTTTCGCGACCAGCTCGATGTACCATCACATTAGAGGAACTTGGTATGGCCCTGTTGGGCATACGCCCCGGCCGTGCACCGGGTCCCAACAGATTCCCGAGTGAATATCTATGATATCATATGTCCCTCCTGGGCCCACACCTCCTAAATATGCTCCATGAAGACCTGGAACAGCGCATTCTCCCCCCGGACTGGCGCCATGCAGAAATTGTGGTGTTCCTCAAACTGCCCCATTTCACTTTTAAACTTTGAAGCTAAACTACTGGACAAGGTGCTCGTAGATCGCCTCCGTGCGCATATCAATGAGTTCGTCCATCCGGATCAGGTGGGCTTTATGCCTCATAGATCCACTCGGCACAACATCAGACGGGTTCATAACGCTATTGCAAAGGCCCCGGAACTTGGAGGCCCCACGGCCCTTTTGCTAGCCGACATTGATAAGGCGTTTGACTCCCTGAGCTGGGACTACCTTTTCCAGCTCTTCCGAGCTCTTAATTTTGGGCAGCGCTTTCTTTCATATATACAATTCCTCTATACTGATCTCACAGCCCCTGTCTGGGTGGCGGGCACACGATCGGGGCACTTCCCAATTCGCCGGGGAAAAAGGCAGGGATGCCCACTTTCCCCGCTGTTATTCGCTTTAGCTATAGAACCTTTAGCAACATGGGTGAGGCGAGACCCCCTGGTGTGGGGATTCGATTGGTCAGCGGAGGCATCAGACAGGATTGCACTATATGCGGACGATGTGCTGTTTTTCCTCACAGACCCCGGATTCTCCAGCCCTAGAATCCTACAAATACTCTGTGTTCGGGGAAACGTCGGGTCTTGGAGCTAACCTGGCGAAGTCAGTGTTGTTCCCAGTTTGCGGAGACCAGGGGAGAGGAACTTGGGTGACTCAATTACCCCACGCCACAGAGGGATTTCAATACCTAGGAGTATTTATCTCACCGAGTCCATTGACATCTTGGTCCCATAACATTCACCTGCTGCTCTCCCATCTCCAAGACAAAATGAAGGGCTGGTCACCCCTACCCTTATCCTGTATGGGTGATCCGCCATCTTCAAAATGGTTTCTTTACCACGCATAATGTACCGGCTTCAAAATTACCCTTATGATATCCCACAGTCATGGTTTCAACAGGTAAATGCACTCCTCAATCACTTTATATGGGGCGGCGGGGCGATTAGGGTTGCTCTGCGAACCTGCACACAATTGACTTACTGTGGAGGAATTGCCGCTGCCGATATCTATGCTTATTATGCTGCCTCCCATCTCCTAAACATTAACGAGTGGTGGTATGGCTCACAAACGGATCCGACATTCAAGGTAGAGAGACGCGCAATGGGCAATGACTCTCTCCTGGGTCTCCTTTATAGTCAAACAAATTTAGATCCTTTACCCCCAGCGTGTAAAGTAGTCATACAATTATGTCGTCACGTAGTGAGAAGGATGGGATGGAAAGGGCACCTAACGCAGATGACCCCACTATGGCATGGAACTTACCTCCGGTCAGTTGCCACACTGCCAGGTTTCTGCACATGGGACCTGATTGGGATCTCGACGCTGGGAGACATAATGCAGGGAACGGTGCGTAAGTCCTTCCTAAAACTACAAACAGAATACCACTTCCACTGCAACAAATTCTTCAGATATCTGTAGCTCAGGCATGCACTGACTTTGTTGATCCGCCCTTTGGAGGGATTGCCAGAGTTTCACCCTTTAGAAGAGCGCTTGTTGATGGGGGACTTGGGGGCCCACAAAATCCGGCAAATATAATAAACTCTAGTCACTCACAACCATACAACACTGAGCGCAACAGGCATGGCATGGGAAGCAGACATCTCAGACCTTACAGACGATGTCTGGACCGAGGCCCTAGCTAGCCCCCGAGGTGCCATTATTGTGACACGATACCGTTTGATCCAATTCAAATACGTGCACAGAGCATATTACACACGATCTTGACTTTGGCGCATGGGAGTTATACCGTCCCCCACATGTCTCAGATGTGGTGACGGGGAGGGGACCTTTTTCCACACAGTATGGAGCTGTAGGGCACTTCAGCCATATTGGCGTAAGGTTTCCGCCTGTCTGGAAGGGGTCTTATCCTGGCGTCTCACCCCTGAACCCAAGTTATTTCTACTACACAGCATGGAGGGGATAGGTGGGAACCAATATAAGCAGCACCTCCTGTTCTTGGGTCTTACGCTGGCCAAGCAAGACATTGGCCAACTCTGGAAAGGGACTTCTCCGCCTTCGATAGGAGTGTGGAAACGTGCCATAGACAGGTGTATGGGGACCTAGATAGCTGTGTTTAAGGCACAAGGTTGTCCGCAAAAACATAAGAAGATTTGGTCCTGTTGGGCAATGAACAGGGGTATTGACCTCCCCCCTACACAATCTATAGACCCACCATAAATCAGATAACACCCTCACTAGATTATTGACACCCTTCCGATTAACGGACTCAGCCATATAAGAGAACTTCAAAGAAATTTCCTGAGGCGGGGAAGCGAAGTGTGCAGCCTGTGCCATGGTTGATGTTTCACAGGCTCCGGTTGATGTTCTGATATACTGGTACCATTTCGTAACGGATTTAAACTTGATTCTCTGTAACCGACTCCGGCTGCTATGTACCACAAAATTCCAATTAAATGTGTTGTTAAAAAAAAAAAAAGAAAGAAGGAAAGAAAGAGGAATAAAAGGAAAGAAAGATGAAGGAAAAAAGAGAGACTAGGTAAAATAAAGAAATCAATACTGGAAACTCCCATTTTTAGGTCGAGCGTGCAGGCAGCGTGCATGTGTTATCGCTTGGCGACGATCTATTGTGTCTATTAAAATAAACTCTGGGGGGCATATTCTCAAGAACGTGTGATAACCACCGCAAGTTTAGCTTATCGCAACTTTGCACATCGCAGTCTATCGCGGGAAAACAGCGCCATGTTAACGTAGTATTCCCAACCTGGCGGCACCATGCGATAGCCCCACGATAACGTGTCAAATGACCGCGTTAAAATCAACGCGCCGCCGCAAAAATGCGAAACACGAATAAAGTTGCGATGAGGCCAACCGCGATACAAAAATCCGCGATAACCAGCGAGAGGCCTGCAATCCCCACGTGTCATGCGGGAAAATGCACCATAAAAGCTGAACAAGAAAAACACACCATAAACAAAATAAACTGCGTAGCAACATGGAGGCACCCGGAACGAGTGCCCAGGTCAACGCGAACCCCACAAGCCCCACAGACCACCAGCAGGAAACCTCGGGGTCGGGGAAGTCCAAGGAGAAGAGGAAGAGGAAGACGGGGTACAGTCCGCATGACAACCGGATCGTCGTCACGGAGGTGACAGAGCACCAACAACAACTGTCCGTCACCTCCACCGTGTCATTGGCAACACAGACGGAAAAATGGCATTCCATCGTGAATGCAGCAGGAGTGTCGAGGAGGCCAAGATGCGCTGGCACGATGTGAAAAGCCAAACCAAGCAGAAACCCGCTGCCAACAGGAAGGCAGCAACGGCGAATGGAGGTGGGAGTCCTGCGCCACAGGAGGAGCTGGAGCAAATGGCAGCCACAGTCATCAGTTTGGAGACGGTGCAAGGAGTTGGGAGTCCGGACACTGCTCGACATGACCTGACACAACAGCAACAGGGTGAGTAACGAACAGGGACTGTGGGGATGGGGGGGACGGGGGGGACGGGCACAATGGCACACATGCACAACGACGTGTAGCACACCGCACACCCACAATGACCCTGGGTCATGTCCCTGATCCCCATGGCACACTGCAGCACACATACAAACATCAAGTAGGCCCCCGTCCACCATGTGCCCAAAGGGGTCCCACCCCACACATCACCAATTACACAACACACACATGCACCCGTGCGAAACACAGCAAAGATGCGTATGTGAGAGCCACACTGACAATGCAAGTGACACCACATGACCAGCAGCATGCCTGGAGTACAATCACCATGACACTGTGCACGCCATGAGACTGAGGTGGCTGAGTGTGGACCACATCCAGAAAGGAGCAGGTCACACTCTGACACATCCACCTGCACAAACAACCACTGACGTCAACAACACATCTGCAGACAAACAATGCACAAGAGTACAAAAACCGTCCAAGAGCACAAATGACCCAAGTCGCCAACATCACAGCACCTCAAAAGCACAAAAGCTAAAGGCACACCGCCTCCAAGGGATAAGGGGCAGCAAAATCACAGCTGCTGGTGCGACTCCCACACAATGCAGCACACACACATAGCAATGACAGCACACCCACATGGACGACAATGTGGTACACAGTCCAACACCTACACTGCAGAACAGAGGACACAACTGGGTCCGCCTGTGCGTAGAAAATGGCCAATCACATCTGACATAGCAGGAAACTGTGAGATGCAAATGTACGTGTACAACCTCACCTTCGTCATGTAGTCCAAATGTCCACTGTCCCGCATCAAATAGTCCGTCCCTCCCAAACAGTCACAATGTACATTGTCATGAAGTCTGTATGTAAACTTGAACAATGCGGCAACATACATGCCAACACAATGTCAACAAGCATCTCCCCTTCACATTGCAGAGGGACAAACAACACCTCCAGCAGAGCAGACCAGATAACTCTACAGTGATGCTGAAGAGGACCACCACACTTCCGACACCTACGCCCCACAACAGTCCATGGACATCTTAGGCGATCGACCTCCAGGAACAGGGCAGCACCGCTGCATCGAGGATACCCCACCCCCTGCACAGACAACACAGCTGGACTCACCCACCATCCCGGCTGGCTCCCAGCAGCCCACCGAAGCACACATCGCATTCCAAGGCCAGGTGTCAGACTGCCAGAAGGGGGTGGCTGAACATGTGCGGGTGGGGTACTACCTCATGGAAGCCGAACTAGATCACATACGTGGGTGTCTAAGTCCCATCAGGGACCACCTACACTTCCCAACGGAGACCCACACTGCGACAGAGACACATGCCTTTGCACATTCCAGTACTGAACCACACCCAGAGCCACGGGATGATCATCCACACCCCCACGCTGGACTGGAGTACGCCTGCCCAGTTCACTCCTCTTATGTATTGAGTGGGGGACGACAAAGCTACATGTGCAATGTCCCACCCGCTGCCTGCGGTGACATGGCTGCGTCATCTGTACACGGCACAATGTAATGTTGTAGTGCCCGTGGCACAAATGCATACATCATGAGCACACGGACACACTCAGATAGTTCGTTGAACTGGCTACGGGCACGTGCGCTCGACACCTTTATTGGCATGGTCACATGTACAGTGACGCATGTGCTGGATGTGTGTGGGGTGAGTGTAAGCCAGCCCTCATGGAGTCGTTGGTGCTGGCAACAACTTGAACAGTGATCACAATTAAAGCGGGAACAGAAAACACCAGCATAACAGAAACAACTGTGAAGCATCATGGTGGTAGCCGGAGGAAGTACAGTGTTCACCCAACATGCAAGCAGAATGGTCCATGATTTGTGGTGCACTGAGTTAGTGGCACCTGAAGAGCTGAGCAGGGAACAAGCTGATGATGGCACCCACGACTGATGTGAGCAACTCTGATAGTCTGGCAGTAAGACACTTACGACTCTGACACCTGTTGTTTGGCGTTGGTCCTGGCGGTGGTGGCGTGTGCATCCTGCGGTGATGCGACGTCCGGGCAGGCCAGGACTCGATTTGATGTGTGAGCCCAGGTGGGCCGCAGTTGAGGCCGGAGGCAGCGGACAGCGCAGGGCCACAGACACATGGCCTTGATGACCCCCAGTCCATCGACCCAGAGGCCATCCAATATGCTATCAGACAGGGGCCATGACTTGAGCTGCACAGAGTTAGTGGCCCCGGATGCACTGCGGCCGGCACAGGCACACCGCCACGGGACGGTGACTTGCGGTGCAGTGAGATAGGGACACGCGAGGTGAGCGGGTCCTCGTCGATGTCGAAGGTGAATGTAGCGGAGGTTTGCGGGGGACAGTGGAAGGTGTCCTCCAGGGCATGATGCAGAGGGCAGAAGCCGGCCGGAAGCGGCAAATGGAGGAGTGGAATGCTACAGCCTCGTTTTTGCCACAAAGTCAGTATCACCGACATGATGATGAAGTCAAGCCCCAGTCCATAGACTCAGTCGCCACCAAAGTTCAACCAGAAAGTGTCCATGGATGTCGGGGAACAGACTTAGTGGCACCGGAGCTGAAAGGGGATGCAGTCTGCGATGAGGCCAGTACAATGATGTCAAGTCTGCCATAAATGATTAATTACTGAATTCCCAATGTGTGACCTACTCGACCGCAGTGTAGGCCGAATGCGTAGTCATCAAGGGCTCACAGACACGTGTGGTTGGGATGCCATGCACATACTTTGTGTCCCCACATCGAAGGGAGTATAGTGATATAAACTCAGCCATAAAGTGTGTACTCAGCCATTGTGTAATCAAGACTCAGTTCCAAACCGCGATGGTCTGAGGAGGCTGCCAAGGTCACGGGCTTCGGGCTTGGAGCTTGCGCCGGCACGTGGTGGGCCCTCTTTGACACACGCTGGTGTCGGCAGGTGAGCAGTGAGGCCTGGCTGCGCAGGGGCGGGCATGATGGGTTTGGGGACCAGCGGCCCGGGGTGCAGCAGGCGCACAGGATCGCAGGCCACACCGCTCAAGGCGACGGCCTCATGGCGGGGTGGGAGGCGCCGCCCTGGCAGACACGTTGGGCATTCCGGAAGAGAACCACGCCCAGAGCTACGTGCTTTTTATTCACACCCCTACGCTGGCCTGGCGTACGCCGGGCCAGCCCACTCCACACACGTTTACAGGGGGGGACGTCACAAGCTACATTTCCTTGGGCTTCCCCACTGGCTGGGGTGACATGGTTGGGTCCACTGTCCACTACACTCCAGACACCAGCAGTGCATGTAGACATGGATATGTCTGTGGTCTGCATACTGCAGTCTGTCCAGCACATCTCCGCCACACTTGGCATTGTGTACATTCTCATTCATGGGTGACTTGCCTCCTTCGCACATGCCTGGTTCCCACCTCTCCCCACATTCCGGTATTGTGTGGCTGGGGTGCCATGCCGTTGATGGCTCATGTACATGGCTGACCAGGGTTGCCACAGAAAGTTGTGCTGTCGTGTCTGGTGGGTGGGCATGTTGTTTGGCATGTTGTATGTGATTTTGTGACGTGTGCAGTGCCAGAGTTGTGAGTTGCATGATTGTGGAGTTGAGGGGTGTGGTGTGTTCATTTGGTACTTGCCAACGTGCAGTGCATTTCCATAGGTGCCATCCTGGAAGCGCTGGTTGATGTTGGACTGTCGGAAGATGAAGGGATCATGCACACTGCCTGGGTAGTTGGCTATGACATTGGTGAAGAGTCCCCTGTGGTCCACTATTGCCTACACGTTGATGGGATGCGTGTGCTTTCTGTTGCGGTACTTGTGTGCGGTGTCGGCAGGGGGCACAAGTAGGACATGTGTGCAGGCGATTGCCCCCAACACGTGCGGGAATCCAGCTATGGCGTATAGTCCTTGCTTGGTCTCCAGCTGTTCCTGCGCATTGTGGGGGACGTATAGGTACTGGGGTACCTAGCTGATGATGGCATCCAGGACAGGTGTGGGGAACTTGGATGGGGCTGGCTGTGCGACTCCTCCGACTCTGGCAGTTGTTGGTTGGGCGGTACCAGAAGCCAACAGGTGCAGCACAGCCAGCAGCTTTGTCTGTGGAGGGATGTTGGTTGTCCGCTGTGTTGGTACCGTCAGCCTGTGAGCAATGATGTTCAGGATGCGGAGGATGGTTGCCCTTTTGAGCCTGTAGTGGGCATTGACGTTGTCTGGTGTTAGGTCTGTGAGGCTGGTGCATTTCCTGAAGGTCTGCTGTCTTTGTCTGCGCTGCCTCTGTGGTGGTCCGGGGGGGAGTTCCGGGGGGGGGGTGGCTGTCCTGGGAATGGTGGCGGTGGGTGTTGTTGCCTTCTCGGGGCTCCGGGGTGCATGGTGAGTGGCTCCATGGCATCTGTTGTTCTTCATGTGTGACTCTGGGCTGGGCTCCCTTTGATGGTGCAGGTTGTCGTCCGACTTTACACCAGGTCGGAGCAGGTGTTAATTTCCTGCTGCTAACGCGCCTTATCGCCTGTTTTGTGGTCTTACCGCCGATGTGGCTGGTCATTGAGAATGTTGAGGTGTGGTGTTGTCGCGGCTTTTTGCTCAGGAACGCCTACTCTGCATCTCATTAGCGATAGTTGCCGGGGTCATCTGTGGCGATGTTTTTTGCGGATGCTTTCGCAAGTAAACTGGTGGTATCGGCTGTTAGCACCAGCTTGTGACTGGGGCGATAATTTTATCGCAACTTTGGCTGCGATAAAGTGCCGTTAACTCGGCGATAGTTCCTTGAGAATATGCACCTAAAAAGGGGCTTTTAGCCCACCCATTATTTACCATTGGTTGGCATAACTATCACTCTTCGTTGCTGCCTTTTAATTTGGGAGTGTTTGCGAGGCGTTACTTCTTGCAGAGCATGGACCAAGTACAGATTGATTATACCTAATTATTGTCTTTCTGCTGGTAAGTCTGCTATTGAGGTACTACTTCTTTTTTGCCGTTTTTCTATAGTGCAACCACGACACGAACATAGTGGATCAGTTTACATGAGGACCAGTTACATTATACAAGCTCACATTTTTGAGGCATGAGAGCATAAGGAATTTGCCCAGGATCACAGGCTGTTGAGCCGACACTGCAAATCGAACCTGGTTTCCCAGCTCCAAAGTCGGCAGCTCTTGCCGAAGTGCCACATCTTTCTCCCCCTCCCACCCACTTGTCCTCCTTTTGGCTGGGACTATTTGTGTGTTGTGCAGTACTAGCCCCATTTTACAAGCTCTACGCATGGGAATAGGGATAAAGAAGAAATTCCTGGTTTCATTGAAGAAATGTTTAGATGGCAACAGTGGTGTGTAATTTAAAACACGTACATTCATTACTGGAAGCAACCTTTTGGCAATTCATCTTTATTTATAATGTGTGAGCTTAACTAACCCATTTATTATTTGCATTGATGGTGCTTAAATCGTAAGATCTTTGAGAACTTTAGTCTTTTCTGCATCTTTTCTGTATATGGTCAGTCCATTTTTGTGTTGGTTTAGGTCTATTTTGGACTGAATTTCCAGTGCCTGGTGACATTATATTGAAAGTAGCCCAGTGCACACCTCCACCATTGTTGTCAATGTAGTGTGTGTGATCATCTCATGAGGCCGTAAAGATGTGGGGGGGCTCGGCTGCTCCTTTTTTGCAACCATTTAGACTATCTGAACCAGCAAGAAACCTCCTAGTGGCCATCGCCTTTCTGGTGAAATCCACGCTGCTGCTGCTGCTGCATTATAGCACGGTACTTTCAATGAGTGTAGTATTGCCATCAGAACCTGGGAACAGGAAGCTGAAGCTTTACCCATTCCATTACACAACCACAGCAGGGTCCCTAAACTTTTTGCATATTGTCTGAAAGCAGCTGACGCTGTTGAGAAATCTGATTCTGCAGACATCACATCTGTGACCTCCTGCACAAGTGCGATCTGTGCAGATTCTGGCAGCTGGAAAATGTCTTCTATGCACGTGCCTCTTGACTCGCCGGGTTCATGGAGGAAGTGGTCCTTATCCAGGACAATGAAAAGGATGCTGAAGGAGAGGCTGATGTCTCCTTAAAGCGTTAAAACACATTCTTTTGTGTAACACCATTAGCTGTGGTTGCTTTGCCCAAGCACTTAGTTGTAATTTTTGACTGGCTGATTTCCGCGATTGTAGAGTGGTGTTTTTGCACTGCTGCTTCCCTTCATGGCTTACCAGACCATGTTTGCTTAAGCTTAAGTGATATGTTCAGTCTTCTACATGATGTATTAAAGCAAAAATTAGAGAGCAGGAATCCTTTCCTTGTCTTGTGATAATGTGTGAAATTTGAGTCTTATTTCACAAAGAGAAGGCGGATTTCTTTGGCTCATTGTGATGAATGTCGGTGAACCGCAAGACCTTTTGCTTTATGATAACGTTTACAATTTGACAAAGCTGTACGTCATGTTTTTGTTGTTTCTTTTTATTGAAGTTTGGAGAACATACAGCCAAAGATAGTATTGATTATTTCTTGTGACAATCCTGGAATTACTTACATGTTCCCTCCTCATAGAACCGAACACTCATAACCCATTAAATGTCATCAACATTTTCGTCCATCACACCCACCCGCCGACCAAGTTCGTTCTCTTGTATTGAAGGTGAGGCACAGATATTCCCCCTGTAAGTATTCCATTTTCCCCATTTTCGGTCCCACTTCCGGGGACTTCCCCTGCTTACAAAGACCGCTTTTTCGGCTAACATGCACCAGTCCATATCCTGCTTACATTCCTCTGCTGTAGGTGCTTCCTGTGCTCCCTACCTACCGGATATGTTTCGCTTCGCTATTGCCATCCCTAAGGTTACCCACATCTGTTCCATGCTGGTCAGGTCTGTAGCCTCCCACACATTAAGGAGGCACAGTCTCGGCTGTAAAGACAGATCCTTTCCACACACTTGTCTTAGCTGTGAGACTACAGCTTCCCAGTATTGTTGGATTATCGGACATTTCCATATTATATGGAAGTATGTGCCAACCTGTGTGAAAGTTCGGTTACAGAATGCGTTTTCCCTTTTCCCCATTTTCACCATAGTTTCTCATGAGTAATACCTTCAGAGTAATGCTTTTATTTGCACCGGTCTAAGTCACGATGTTATGGCTATTTCTCATGGGAAGGAAAGCACTTCTCGCCACTCCTCGTCTTCGAGGTCTCCTAGATCTCCTAGATCTGTCTGCCACTGCGTGCGGAGTCGAGTGAGTGGGTCAGGTAGGTTGTTTATTATTTTTTGGTACATCATGGAGATGGATCTCGGAGTCATGTGTTCTGTTAGCAGTCTATCTTCCAGAGAGGAAGCTTCTGGCAAGTCCCGGCCTGGGGGGGGGGAAGGCTGCCGTCAGTGCATGTTTGATTTGTAGGTATCAAAATGTTTCTGTTTCTGACATTTCATATTCTGTCTGTAATTCTGCGAATGATAGAATTTTCCCCTTGACCCAGAGATTACCCACCCTTGATATGCCGATAGTGTCCCATTTGTTAAATCCAGAAGAGGTGCCCAGTTTCCCCAGTCTTTCTGTCTCCCAAAGCGGAGTTGCCAGTGTCACTTTGTTATGCCACCCCAGTTTTTTTGTCACTCGGTGCCACAAAGAGACTGTCTGCGCTGTTGGGCCTGTCAGATGTTGATGATTTGGATTAGTGTATAGGGCAGTTTAGTAGCCCCCTGGGCCCTTGATCCATCTATCCATCTGCCACAATGACTCGTCGTGTGGGTGGTGTACCCATTGATCCAGTAATATGCTCGCACATCTAGTAGTGCAATTCCCCATCATACCATCCCCGGGTCAGCTTATGGACTGCTATTTGGGGTGGTCGGCCATCCCAAAGTACTGTCCTGACTTCCCCCTCTATTGTGTTGAAGTAGGTCTCAGGAACATTGTATGGTGTATTTTGTAAGATGTAGAGGAACCAGGGTAGTGACATCATTTTGAAGAGGGCCGCGCGGCCTAGTAGGGACAGAGGCAGTGACCTCCAATGGCGTACGCCGCTTTGTAGGGGTGTAATCGGACCCATGAGGTTGTGAGTATAGAAGAGGTTAGAGTCTGCCGTTACGAATATCCCCAGGTATCGGACGCCCTCTGTCACCAGTGTTGCACCACAATTTGGGGGCAGGACTGCAACAGGGCCATTTAATAGATATATCATGGATTTTACCCAGTTTATGGAGTACCCGGATTATTTGCCGAAGTTAGTGCAGATCTGGAGTATTCTGTTAATTGACGCCCGTGGTGATGCAACGTAGACAAGAACATCATCTGCATACAGGGAAATTCTATCATCCCACCCTTCTGTCCATCTCAATCCCCGCACCAATGTGTCCCCTCTTATCCAGACTGCCAAGGGCTCTAGGACGATGGCGAATAATATGGGTGACAGCGGGCATCCCTGCCTCGTGCCACGCCTGAGAGAAAACCTCTGCGCTGTATGTCCGTTCACCACAACCTGTGTCTGTGGATCCACATATAACAGGCGGATCAATGCCATAAACTGGGGCCCTATTGCCATGCGTTCTAGGACTGCAAACATGTAAGGTCATTCAATGGTATCGAAGGCCATGTGGTTGTCTAAGGATAATATTGCTGCATCTTCTCTGATTGTGCCTCTCTGCACCATCACTCCGTGGAGGCGACGCAGGTTGAGGGCCGTATTGCACCCAGGCATTAACCCCGACTGGTCCAGGTGCACCAGTCTAGTCACAACCTGGAGTAACCATGTTGGGACTATTTTGGCCAGTATTTTAACCTCTGCGTTAAGCAGAGATATGGGGCTGTAGGAGCTCATGTCTTCTGCCGGCCTCCCCTTTTTGTGTATGACCACTATAGAGGCTAGTCTTTGGTCACAAGGCAGGATGCCTCGCTGCTTACTTTCTGTGTGCATTTGTAGCAGGTGGGGGTTACTTTGGTGGCTGTTAGCTTATAAAATTCTGTTGGTAAGCCATTTGGCCCCATCGCCTTCCCTTATTGTATATTTCGGATTGCCATTGCAATTTCATCTACAGTGAGATCTGCCTCAAGTTGCTGCCTCTCCTCCGGGGAAAGCGTTGGCATGGGAAGATCTACTAGGAAATCTCTAGAGTCTTCAGCTGTGGCTGATGCGACAGGAGAATATAGATCTGTGAGGTGTGCCGCAAAGGGCTCTGCTACTTTCTGTGGATCTGTCAGTGTTGTGTCATCTATCTTTAATGCGATCACCCAGCGATTAGCGCTTTCCTGCTGGTCAAGCCAGACGAGAAGTTTCCCCGCATTGTCTCTATGTTCGTATATTTTGTATTTTGTCGCTAGCTGTAGCGCCCTGGCCGTCTCTGTAACTAGTTTGTTATATTCTTGTCGCTTTACATCGAGTGTGTGTTTGGTTGCATCATCTGGGGTAAGTGCGAAATTTCGTTAGTAGGTTAGTGAGTCATTCTCAAACTCTTCCAGCTGTTTCCTCTTTTCTTTTTTGTGTCCTGTTGTTAGTGCGAGTGCCTGACCCTTTACTACTGTTTTGAAGGCCTCCCATAGCACTTGAGGAGAGTCCACTGATCCCACATTCTCTTTAAAATAGTTGTCAGTGGCTCTGGTGAGGCATGTTCTGATATGGGGGACTTTCAGGTACCATGGGTTTATCGAGATTGTCTTGCGCTTGGGTGTAGCCCCCAGGGAGTAGCGTGCCCAGATCGGGGAATGATCTGAGATAGCCCTTGCCAAATGTTGTATATCCTTGAAGTTTTGTAGCTGGTCTGCAGGTGCGACAATGTGGTCTATTTGAGAGATACTGTTATGGGCCCCAGAGTGGAATGTGTATTGTCGTGCAAGAAGATTAAATCTTCGCCATATGTATACCAATCCGAATGCAGCCATTAAGTCTGCAAGGTGGGATCTGGGGTAAGGCAAGCTTCTGGGTGGGAAGCGATCTTTCTGGTCACACAGCGTCATGTTGAAGTCACCTCCTATTACCATGTCTCCCTCAGGAAACTCCATTATCATTTTGCTCATGTCTGCGAGTGCTGTCTTGTGGAGTGCTGGGTGGACATACACAAACATAATGTTGAAACCCCTACCCTCCCAGCTGCCTGACATGGCCGTGAAGCGACCCTGCTCATCAGTATGGGTTTTGTCTACGATAAAGAAGAAGCTGTTGCGTAAGAGTATGCCTGTTCCTCTGGACCCTGAAGTAAATCCCGAGTGCGCGATCAATCTATACCCCCATCCATCGAGTGTTCTGCATTTATGTCCAACCAAATGGGTGTCTTGGAGAAGGACGACGTCTAGCTGTACGTCATTTTGTTAGGTCTAACCTAGACTAGTCGACACCTTTTGTTTTTTAACAGTGGCATTAAAGGCCGTCCATTGCTTACCATTGGTTGTTTTATTGTAAATGTGCATTCTTCTTATTGGTCAGCTGCTGTAGGCTACCTTCCTCTTCGTGTGTTTGGCCCCTCCCTGGAGCATGGGCACATTAGGTGTGTCCTTCCACTGCTCATTTTGTTAGGCACTACTTTATTCTTTGTGTTTAAGCACTCTACCAGAATGTGTCTTTTTCAGCTGGCTTCTTCGTGTACATCTTCCCCTTCCATGTTCTTCCTGCCCTCCCTCATTTGTCGAGCGGGTGGTCTTTTGGCAAATCCAACAGTGGTGCCTATGAAGTAGGCACCGCAAAGGGAATGTCAAAATCAGTACCTGCGTGGCTTGGACTGCTGCAGTCCATGCCGTGCAGGTGCTGGGGTGCATGCACACAGGGGGGCACAACATGTGCCCTCCTGCATGCACCCCATGGCCCTGAGGCAACAGGGGGCCCTACAGGGCCCCCTTTGTTTCCTCTCCACCACAGTTTTCATGGCAGGCTCACTGCCATGAAAACCGTGGTGGAGAGGAAACTTGTAATATGCTTGGCAGGACTGCGGCGATCCCACCAAGCATATTGTGGCCTCAAGACCGCAGCGCCACCGCCAGGGATCTCCGATCCCTGGCGGTGGTCCCAGGGTGGTCTGACTGCCCTGGTCGTATTAGGGCAGACGGAAGACCGCCACAGCCACTCCCCTGTGAGTCTGGCAGCCCATGGACTGCCAGACTCGCAATAAGGCCCTTAGTCAGTGTAATGATCTAAAGACACTCTTTCGGCAGACCGTACCAAATACATTTCCGGATACTCCTGAAAAGGGAGCAATTTAGGGTGGCATTTGACTGAGTTTCTGTAAGTGACCCAGCTGTGATTGACAGATAATAGCTGGGGGCCCTTCCTCACACTGAGGAAAAATCTTCAAGTCCCCAAACTGCTTTGCTTACATTGTGGACAAAAGTAAATAAAAGGTAATACATTTAGCTTCATCCAAGATTTATTAAATAAATAGATATAGTCTATCACAGAACCCTAACCTATGTCTTTCACCCATTCCAAGGCACTTCTGTTATAGATATGCTTAAAATTAGTTAGATCTATGTCCTTATGCTCTTTGTAAATATGTTCAGATGGGTTAGTTCACGCTGATAAACCCTTATGGGTGCATAATGTAGGTATCTACCTAGGGGAGATCTATGGGTCATTGGTGAGAGGGAGGTAGAGTCCAGTACAGACTCAAGATTACAGTTGCTGCATACTTTTGTGAATGGAGGGCAGAACTTCTAGGTTCCATAAATCGAGGATACTGTGTGGCCAGTCAGGATACAATGAGCAATGGCAGCTATCTGGCATTCCCAAACATGTGCCACCAAAACCTGGTGAATGGATGTAAACCTGTAAACCGATCATAGGGATCTGTTTAGGAGGAGTCGGGAGGAGGGTAGCCTTTACAAGTAACCACTTTGCGCCTGAATTCCCAAATGGAATTCTGCTCCCAGCAATCACAAGTAGGCTGATCCTCCCTCACCTAGGAAAGTTGGAACAAAATAAATGCTTGAAACATTGGCTGCAGTGGCAGCCAAGCTCCTGTCCCCAACTGAGCATTTTTTCAGTAAATGGAAAAGCATGTACTGTTTCCCCACTGCTGGTACCTTTTTCTCCTTCCACTTCCACCATCACATGCCCAAAAGCTCATATTTACCACCTGCTTTGAGCAAGTGGTAAATGTGAGCATTAATCCCCCAGAACAGGGAAAACTCTGAAAAATTCTGCTGATAGACCCAGGTTAGCAGTTATTTCCGATTCTGGGGGTAGGGGGGGTTTAGTCGTAATTGCACAGTACTGGCAGAGAGTTACCGCACAGTGACATTAATTTTGTCTGCAGAGTTTGAACCCCATCAGTACCATCTAACTCATAATCAGGGCCTTTGTGGTGGCCAGCACACTTTATTGTACCAGATAGCTTTTAACACTAGGTTAGCCCTATTTCAATGTGCCTACGCATTTTTTGGGAGTTATAGCCAGGGATCTCATTAATGTCACTCAGTAGTTTATTTGTATGAGTATAGGAACTTTCAGAGCATGAGAAGCTGGATGTTAGTGTAGAGGTGTTTTACTAATATTGAGAAAATAATGCAGTTATAATACAATGTGCAGAATTAACATGTAGGCTTTAACGGAAATAAAATGCGTTTAAACGCAAAAATTGTAGTAGGCAACCATATTTGCTCGTACTACGCTCAAATGGTTAAAGCGATATTGCTGGAAAAGCTGACCTTACTAGAAATGTTTAAACGTGATTAAAATGTTTATTTATTTGACCTTCCTATGAACAAGTTTTTTTCCATAATAAATAATAGTTGCATAAATGTTTTCATATAATTCTGGAAAATGTTTCTACTTACACAAAGATCACTGTTAACTCATGATTAGTTTTTGTCATTTATGAGAGGTAATGAAGAAGTTCACATATGAAGATGCAGCATTTTTAAAGAATATGAATGGTTGCTGTGCTAGATGTTTTCTTTTCGTTAATACGGATGTTTCAACTCCTACATAAACCATTGTTAACAATTGATTAAACTTGATATATTAGAAGATTAGAGATGTAGTTTAAACATGGGAAAGCAGACCTGAATGAGAAAATGACCCACATGAACTTAGAATTAATAAGACTTAATTGCAAACTCAACATTGCTGTCTGTGCACTTTTGAATTCCTGTGAGAAGAAGAGGAGTGATCCTGTTCCCATGAGAGCATCGAAAGCTGGTTGGCTGATTGGAGGCAGAAGAAGCAACATGTTGCAAAAGCTTCAGAATGTGTTGTCTATGCTAGTGCATGTTCCTAAATTAGGCTAACGCTTGCCCTTATGATTTTTCCATTTTACCCTTATTCCACTCTGTTCTGAGACTCTACTGAGTTTCTCAAATTTCTATTTATGGGAAGTTCTGCTTTGACTGATTGTTGATTGATTGAATTATTTTACATGCCAAAGCTTTATGCTTGTTTCTTTCACTCTCTCGAACTAGACCGCTTTTTGGGTGCTGACTAACACCATTCTCTCCCGATTCCTAGAATAGGGATTTTCTTTCCTTTACGGAATTTGTGGAGCAGCGCACAATGCATTTATTGTTTATTTGATTGAATAATATTTATTATCCATTTCTGATGTTATTTGATTATTGAGATTAATACATATTAACTTGTATCCTAATAAAGATGACTACTAAAAGATTTGATTGATAAAACTTTTTAACTCATACCAAACTCTCATTATTGACTGAAAAATTTGATTAGAAATTGTGATTATAATTTATGTGATGTTCACCTCCTGATCTTCTCTAAAACAACAGCAAAGATCCATTTACCTCAGACGACCAGAGACAAAGACGGGAATTAGCCCGTGTGATGGTACACCAAGAAAGTTTAATTGATAACTGATTCCCGCTCCAGCATTAGTTTCTTTGACACTCCATTAATTTTAGAGAAAAACATAGACCATAGTTGTACAAGTAATTCTGTTCCGCTAGAAATACATCCAAATGTTTTGTGATATTGACCTGGCTGTCATGTTCAGTTTACTGGCAGATGCAGAATCTCACTGGTATACAACCAGAATCTAAACTAGCAGTGTTTTATAATTTCTGCTAGTGTCAAATTCAATCTGCATGTAGCACAGTTTGAGCATTTGCATATTTGTTTTGTCAATTACTTTATAAGCACAATTCTTCTTATTATGCAATCCGCATGTGCACAGATAGTTACAGCTGTCAAAAAGTAAATATTCTAACCCATACACTTTACTTAACACATTGAAAAGAAGCAACTGTAAGGCATACTGCACAAGACCTTCTGGTTGGATGATTGCACCAACCCAATCATTATTTGATAGCTGTGGACATGGGGGAATGACTGAATCTACTTTAGACCTGGAAAGTCCAAATTAATCAATCAGCTTTTGGCCATTGATCAGGATGCTAGGTACTTGGTGATTAGTAATGAGGACAAGGGCAAACCAATATGCTCAATAGAGAGCTGGCTCAGTACATGTAAGAAAAACAATGAGCCACTATGGACTCATTTATGAGGCATCATATCAACAATCATAGTAACTCAATTGCTAAGGCAATCAATCTCAAAGGAGTTGGCAAGCAACAAGGCAATTACTTTAATTAACAAGAAATAAATATATGAGAAATATAAAGATATTCAAATTGATGCATAACATGCTTGGTGGCCAGGTGCTCACACAATGAAAACAGTGAATATTTGTGTGTATATAAAAACAAACAAGTTAGGTTAGGTTGGGAATTGTATATACATAGAACTAAGTATATTGTGTATGCCCTCATCCAATAAGTGAAGTAATCTAGTCTATTTGTTAGTATTGATGTTTCAAACTCATATCTTGATTAAAATGGTCATCATCAGAGAAGAATATGTTGTAGTTAGTGCCAGTTCCAAGGAGCTAATTGTTGGAGTCAATGTGCAGCTTAAGTGATCAATGCAATAGATATCTTGTGGGGCCAAAAAGCCTCTGGAAAGCAAGGGGATGCTGCAGGGTAGTCTGATGCCCACAACAGGATCAGCACTGTCCTGGGTAGGAAAGAGATATCTGCTACATTGATCACCTAAGCCGTACTATTTGTAATACTTTTCAAGAACTATGTGGAAAGCAATCCTCCCATCAAAATATATAATACTTATGTTCTGTGATAGCGAAGTCTGTTTGAAATGTATGAAAATAAACAACCTAACAAATGTAGCTAGAGGGGAAATGCAACAAGAATGTAAATTGAAAGTCCTTCTAGAAATTAAGTCATTCAAGAGTTACTTCCCAGAAAACCTTTTTTGTCTTTTTGTTTTAAGGTTTCATACTACTGCTAAAGTTTGCTACATCACAAATCCAAAAGTGTCTGGTCAATAATTTCATGTCCAGCAGGGACTAATCTGGGGGGGTAGATGTAGGAACCTATTTTACAGTTGCAAACACTCCAGTCTGGAGTTTGCAGCTACATAATATTCACCAATCGCATTTAGACGTCAGTAAACCTTTACTGACTCCTGAAAGGCAAATGTGACACCATACCGATTTGCTATTTGGACTTGGCATGTTGTAGGAAAACGGAAGAAGCAACTGTAAGGCATACTGCACAGGACCTTCTGGTTGGATGATTGCACCAACCCAATCATTATTTGATAGCTGTGGACATGGGGGAATGACTGAATCTACTTTAGACCTGGAAAGTCCAAATTAATCAATCAGCTTTTTGGCCATTGATCAGGATGCTAGGTACTTGGTGATTAGTAATGAGGACAAGGGCAAACCAATATGCTCAATAGAGAGCTGGCTCAGTACATGTAAGAAAAACAATGAGCCACTATGGACTCATTTATGAGGCATCATATCAACAATCATAGTAACTCAATTGCTAAGGCAATCAATCTCAAAGGAGTTGGCAAGCAACAAGGCAATTACTTTAATTAACAAGAAATAAATATATGAGAAATATAAAGATATTCAAATTGATGCATAACATGCTTGGTGGCCAGGTGCTCACACAATGAAAACAGTGAATATTTGTGTGTATATAAAAACAAACAAGTTAGGTTAGGTTGGGAATTGTATATACATAGAACTAAGTATATCGTGTATGCCCTCATCCAATAAGTGAAGTAATCTAGTCTATTTGTTAGTATTGATGTTTCAAACTCATATCTTGATTAAAATGGTCATCATCAGAGAAGAATATGTTGTAGTTAGTGCCAGTTCCAAGGAGCTAATTGTTGGAGTCAATGTGCAGCTTAAGTGATCAATGCAATAGATATCTTGTGGGGCCAAAAAAGCCTCTGGAAAGCAAGGGGATGCTGCAGGGTAGTCTGATGCCCACAACAGGATCAGCACTGTCCTGGGTAGGAAAGAGATATCTGCTACATTGATCACCTAAGCCGTACTATTTGTAATACTTTTCAAGAACAATGTGGAAAACAATCCTCCCATCAAAATATATAATACTTATGTTCTGTGATAGCGAAGTCTGTTTGAAATGTATGAAAATAAACAACCTAACAAATGTAGCTAGAGGGGAAATGCAACAAGAATGTAAATTGAAAGTCCTTCTAGAAATTAAGTCATTCAAGAGTTACTTCCCAGAAAACCTTTTTTGTCTTTTTGTTTTAAGGTTTCATACTACTGCTAAAGTTTGCTACATCACAAATCCAAAAGTGTCTGGTCAATAATTTCATGTCCAGCAGGGACTAATCTGGGGGTAGATGTAGGAACCTATTTTACAGTTGCAAACACTCCAGTCTGGAGTTTGCAGCTACATAATATTCACCAATCGCATTTAGACGTCAGTAAACCTTTACTGATTCCTGAAAGGCAAATGTGACACCATACCGATTTGCTATTTGGACTTGGCATGTTGTAGGAAAACGGAATTGGTATGAGATGTATCAGTGTTTTGCAACAGTAACCAGGTTTCAAAACATTACTACAATACCAGCTCTGGAGTTGGGGTGGTAACTCATTTGTAAAAGGTAAGGGGTCCCCAAGGAAACCCTTCCACTGTGTGAATTTAAAAAAGGTTTGCTGGGGAATAGGCAGTGGTTCAAGATACCACTGCCAACTCCCAAAAAACTTTCACAAAAGAAAAACTTTTATTAAACACAGCCCAGATTCCTTAAATGAAAATGGGCAGAATTAAATAAATAGATTACTTAATTTAAAGGTGATCAAAGACATGGTGGACTGCTGACTAACCATGGGCGTAGAAACTCCGCTCCGCTCGCGGAGTTTGTGGATTTTTGCCAACTCCGCTTAGAACGCGGAGTTACTGAAAACTCTGTGCTCCGCACCGGAGCGGAGTTTTTTTTGTGTTTACGAACTCAAAATGCATTTTTGCTGGAGCGACTTACCGGGATGCCTGCGATCGCCGACGAGATTTCCCATCCGTTCGCAAGCACCACGAGATTTGGTAGCCGACCGCACAGTCCAGCGAGAGTGTGCGATCGCAAACACATCATTCGGGTGTGCCATCGGACTTCCGGTGGAAGTTTTGTGAAGATCGTGATCCCAAACACACAGAATTTGCAATATGGAGAAGAATCTCTCTCGAGCAGCATCAAAACCTTCTCGAAATGATGATTTGGATTAAAAAAAAGTCCTCAGATTGACATTTGGCTGTACTTTTTTGTGCAAGGAGTCCTTTTTTTTTTTTACTTTTTTTTTTTTAAGAGGAAGGCAGTGCCCCAGTGTCTCCAACCTCCTGTTCCTGTCCAGCAGGCTCCTCCCAGTGCTTTGTCCATCTCCTGTTAACTTTTCATTTGGATTTGGAGCTGGAAAGATCCCTCATTGTGTCTGCTGCATCATATATCATTAGATTTGAGCACTTTTGAATTTGAGATTTCACATGTAAGTTGGAAAATTGGTGTTGTTTGTTTGATTGGGGCATTGCACCTACATTTGTTTGTACTTTTCATCATTTTTTAAAAATGTATTGTGTTGGGTGGCCTGTAGTTGGCCTAGCTGTTTCTTTGAAAGTAATTTTTCATCTTTTATAAAGAGAACATGTTGCAAAGTTCACTACATTTTCTCAAACGTTTGAAATCAATTTGCAATATTTATTTAATTCACTAGCCCAGTAGTCTGACAATAGGCCTTTCAGCCAGTAGGCCCAGAGCTACTCATGGGTGCATGAAACAACTGTTTCTGTGGTGTCTGTTGAATTTAAACATCATTTAGGGCATGGATGGCATTGGATTGAAATGCAAAATGTGTTTTTTGGGTATTTCACTTTTTTATGTGTGTTAAATAAATGCCTTTGTTGGATGTTGTGTGGTTGTAACTTGCAAACCTTTTTAGCCCTGTGGATTTTCGTTTTTGGCATTGTTTTATTAAAGCTGAGTTGTTTAGCATGCCTCCTTTGTCTGGCCAGTGCGTGAGTGTGTTTGTAATAGTGGGCCAGCATTTGCCTTGGCTGAGCCTCTTCGTGTGGCCAGGGGCCATTTTGTAAAGTCTGTGTCCATATAGGCCTGCTTGAGTTCATTGTTTTCCAGGCTTCCTGCTTGTTGTTGTTGCTTGTGGGTGACCATGTGGCTGGTGGCCATTTTGTGGAGGTGGTAGTTAGTGTGCTTGCTTTTGCCATAGGCCTGCATGTCTTCTTTCCTTTATTCCTCTTGGCTTATTGCTTCTTGTTATGGTAGCCTGGCCATGTGGCTGGCGGCCATTTTGTGAAGGCAGACAGTGTGCGTTTGCCATAGGCCTGCATTGTCTGTCTTCCCTTTCTAGTTGTTGTGGCCTGGCCATGTGGCTGGCGGCCATTTTGTTAAGGCAGCCAGTGTGCTTTTGCCATAGGACTACATTGTCTGTCTTCACTTTCTTGTTGTTGTGGCCTGGCTATGTGGCTGGCGGCCATTTTGTGAAGGCAGCCAGTGTGCTTCTGCATTAGGCCTGCATGTCTTTCTCTTTCCTTTGTTCCTCTTGGCTTATTGCTTCTATCCATTGTCAGCTGCACCTCCCTGAATGCTGAATCCTACGTGATGCACAATGCCAAACAGGATCTGTTACATTTGTATTTTTGTTGTTCTTCTTCTTCTTTCCTATCCTTCCTGAGTGTACAGTACACCATGAAAGCCCTTGTTGTCAAAGTCTCACAAATGGCTACACTGTTGTTATGTTTTTTTAATAACTGAGGTAATAAATTTAATAATATTAATAGTAACACTAACAAGTGTGACCCCACACTAAGTTATATATTATATTTATTTGTTTGTACTAGTAGTAATTAAACCACAACAATGAATACCACGTTTCACTAATGTTCTTCTTGCTTCTTTGCTTTTAGGTGCACAAAAGAGGAGGAGACAACATCACCCATTGTACTGCCAGACAGAAGTCCTGCTGCACACAACGTCACATGTCATGTGACCACAGACATCTCTTCAACTTGTGCCACTGCATGCTGCTGAGATCTTGAAGATGGCCCCAAAGAAAGGTACCAGGTCCAGTAGTACCAAGAAAGTTGCCAGTGACAGTGAGAAGAAGGCGCTGCCACTTATCACCAAGAAGACTGGTTTGTCGCCCAAGACCTTTTTTGGGAAAACAGAAATTGCGCCTGCAGTAACGGCGTCTGGGGAGCAAGCTGGGAGCAGCACCCCCGCATCAACAGACCTACCCCACCAACCTAGGCTTAAGCCTATGTCTGTCGCAGAGGCAGCCAGTCTAATCATGAGTCCAACGCCGACGAGCAGTGATGTTGAAATTGACTTATCGCAAAGCAGTACCCAATCAACGCAGGAGACTCAGATAAGTGGGCAACAACAGCCGCAACCACCAAGGAAGGTGAATAAGAGGGAGACATTTTCTCTGGTACACAAAGTAGCCCTGTCCCCAGGAGTGCAGTGGTACCGCCCACATCCTCATCAGCAACATTGCAGTGGCACAAGAGTAAGAGTCAGGCTGAGACACCAAGGGGTCCCAGGTAAGAGAGTACCACAACAAAAAAACGTGTGTTGAGCTTAACAACATCCGGCGTCAAGAAGTCACCTGCATCAGTGGCACCAGATAAGAAAAAAATCCAGGCTACCATTCTCAGCATGTTTAGGTCGGAGGGGCAGTACGAACGCAACCACCCAATGGCACGCTTGTACAACTCGCAGCTGGCTAAAATGTTAGCGCTGGACCTCCTCCCTTTTTGTTTTGTGTAAGGGGTGGGATTTCTTGAATTTGTGACAGCCATCTGCCCAAAATAGAAGGTTCCCAGCCGGTACTATTTCGTCAGAGTTGCTGTTCCAGCACTACATCACGACGTGCCGGAATTGCTTGGACAAGCATTGCAGCAGAGTGCTGTTCACACTATCCACCTGACAACAGACATGTGGAACAGTTGCCGAACCACTGATTACATGTGCATCACTGCACACTGGATCTCTTTTGTGGGGGTTAGAGAAAAGATATCTGCAGCAGGTGTTGTTGACACTGCTGAGATTTTTAATGCCACTCGGAAACATGCAACTGTAGCCATGTTCGCCATGGAGAAATCTCATACTGCTACAAACATTTTGGAAGATTTTGACAGCAAGGTCTTTGAATGGCTGCGTCCAAGAGGGCTTAACATTGGTTTTGTTGCCCCGAACAATGGCAGTAATATAGTTAAGGCCATGGCCGATGGTGGCTATTTCAGGGTCCTGTGTTTGGCCTCACTGCATTAACATCATTGTTCAAGACTTTCTGAAAAAAGAACACCGATTCACCAACTTACTGACCACCTGCAGAAGAATCTGCACACATTTCAGCCCTTCCTTTAACCCCTTCGCTGCTAGGCCTTTTCCCCTCCTGTGCTAAGCCTTTTTTTGGCTATTTGGGGTAGTGCGCGCTTAGGCCCCTGTAACTTTTTGACCACATAAGGTATCCATGCCAAATTTGCGTCCTTTTTTCTAACATCATGGGGATTGTAAAGGTACCCAGGGTTTGTGGGTTCCCCTGGAGGGGACCCAGAAATTAGTCAAAATACAGCTAAATTTTGTTTTTTTGGGAAAAAGGCAAAAAAAGGGCTACAGATGAAAGCGTCTTGATTTTTCCCTGCAAATGGCATCAAAAAGGGGTTGTGGGGATGAAATCACCATCTTCCCAGCTTTCAGGGACAAGCAGACTTTTGTCAGAAAACCAACTTTTTTTACACAGTTTTGGCATTTTTCTGGGACATAGCCTATTTTTGCTATTTTTTGTGCTTTCAACCTCCTTCCAGTTAATGGTAGAAATGGGTATGAAACCAATAATGGATCCTGGAAAGCCATACATTTATGAAAAGTAGACAAAATTCTGAATTCAGCAAGGGGTCATTTGTGTAGATCCTTAAAGTTTTCCTTATAGAAACTAACAGTTAAATAAAGGAAAAATTGAAAATTAGTTGAAAAAAACAGCCATTTGTGTCAACGTTTTCACCTGTAACTTCTTCTAATTATGACAGCTATTTGAAGGCAATATACCGTTATATCCGCTGGACCTTTCTGGTTGTGGGGATATATAGGACTTGTAGGTTCACCAAGAACCCGACGAACCCAGAGCCAATAATTGAGCAACATCTTGCAATGATTTTTTTTTAAGTACCGGGTATATAGCAATTATTTTGGGAAAATGTATACATGGAAAAATTGTTATGAAAGACACCTATGTATTTCTGAAATGGGAACAAAATGTAGATTTTAGAAACAGTAGATATTTGCACATTTCCGAAATTGGGAGTACCCATACTAGCATGAGAATTATAGGTCATTTTTCAAAATGACTTATTTTTTACACATTGTCTTTCATTTGGAAGGCAGAAATGCATCGAAAGTCAATAGGTAATAACAGTTGCTCTACAATTCTGTATTACCCTAAGTCTCCCGATAAAAATGGTACCTCACTTGTGTGGGTAGCCCTTGTGCCCACAACAGGAAATGGCTCAAAATGCAACGTGGACGTACCACATTTTCACAATGAAAAATTACCCTTTTTTTGCAAAGTGCCTAGGTGTAGTTTTTGAACCCTAGCTCTGCCGGCACCTAGGGAAACCTAGCAAACCTATACATTTTTGAAAACTAGACACCCAGGGGAATCCAGGATGGGGTGACTTGACTGCCTCCCACCAGGTTCTGTTACCCAGAATCCCTTGCAAACATAAAAAATTGTCAAAAAAATCACATTTTCCCCACATTTCTGTGGTGGAAAGTTCTGGAATCTGCGTGGATCCACAAATTTCCACCCACCCCGCGTTCCCCAAAGTCTAACGAGAAAAATGGTACCTCACTTGTGTGGGTCGGCCTAGTGCCTGCGACAGGAAACAGCGCAAAACGCAACGTGGTCACACCTCAATTTCGCAGTGAAAAATGACCCTTTTTGGCAAAGTGCCTAGCTGTAGTTTTTGAACCCTAGCTCTGCCGGCACCTAGGGAAACCTAGCAAACCTATACATTTTTGAAAACTAGACACCCAGGGGAATCCAGGATGGGGTGACTTGACTGCCTCCCACCAAGTTCTGTTACCCAGAATCCCTTGCAAACAGAAAAAATTGTCAAAAAAACCACATTTTCCCCACATTTCTGTGGTGGAAAGTTCTGGAATCTGCGTGGATCCACAAATTTCCACCCACCCCGCGTTCCCCAAAGTCTTACGAGAAAAATGGTACCTCACTTGTGTGGGTCGGCCTAGTGCCTGCGACAGGAAACGGCGCAAAACGCAACGTGGTCACACCTCAATTTCGCAGTGAAAAATGACCCTTTTTTGGCAAAGTGCCTAGCTGTAGTTTTTGAACCCTAGCTCTGCCGGCACCTAGGGAAACCTAGCAAACCTATACATTTTTGAAAACTAGACACCCAGGGGAATCCAGGATGGGGTGACTTGACTGCCTCCCACCAGGTTCTGTTACCCAGAATCCCTTGCAAACATAAAAAATTGTCAAAAAAAACACATTTTCCCCACATTTCTGTGGTGGAAAGTTCTGGAATCTGCGTGGATCCACAAATTTCCACCCACCCCGCGTTCCACAAAGTCTTACGAGAAAAATGGTACCTCACTTGTGTGGGTCGGCCTAGTGCCTGCGACAGGAAACGGCGCAAAACGCAACGCGGTCCCACCTCAATTTCGCAGTGAAAAATGACCCTTTTTTGGCAAAGTGCCTAGCTGTAGTTTTTGAACCCTACCTCTGCCGGCACCTAGGGAAACCTAGCAAACCTATACATTTTTGAAAACTAGACACCCAGGGGAATCCAGGATGGGGTGACTTGACTGCCTCCCACCAGGTTCTGTTACCCAGAATCCCTTGCAAACATAAAAAATTGTCCAAAAAAACACATTTTCCCCACATTTCTGTGGTGGAAAGTTCTGGAATCTGCGTGGATCCACAAATTTCCACCCACCCCGCGTTCCCCAAAGTCTTACGAGAAAAATGGTACCTCACTTGTGTGGGTCGGCCTAGTGCCTGCGACAGGAAACGGCGCAAAACGCAACGCGGTCCCACCTCAATTTCGCAGTGAAAAATGACCCTTTTTTGGCAAAGTGCCTAGCTGTAGTTTTTGAACCCTACCTCTGCCGGCACCTAGGGAAACCTAGCAAACCTATACATTTTTGAAAACTAGACACCCAGGGGAATCCAGGATGGGGTGACTTGACTGCCTCCCACCAGGTTCTGTTACCCAGAATCCCTTGCAAACATAAAAAATTGTCAAAAAAACACATTTTCCCCACATTTCTGTGGTGGAAAGTTCTGGAATCTGCGTGGATCCACAAATTTCCACCCACCCCGCGTTCCCCAAAGTCTTACGAGAAAAATGGTACCTCACTTGTGTGGGTCGGCCTAGTGCCTGCGACAGGAAACGGCGCAAAACGCAACGCGGTCCCACCTCAATTTCGCAGTGAAAAATGACCCTTTTTTGGCAAAGTGCCTAGCTGTAGTTTTTGAACCCTACCTCTGCCGGCACCTAGGGAAACCTAGCAAACCTATACATTTTTGAAAACTAGACACCCAGGGGAATCCAGGATGGGGTGACTTGACTGCCTCCCACCAGGTTCTGTTACCCAGAATCCCTTGCAAACATAAAAAATTGTCCAAAAAAACACATTTTCCCCACATTTCTGTGGTGGAAAGTTCTGGAATCTGCGTGGATCCACAAATTTCCACCCACCCCGCGTTCCCCAAAGTCTTACGAGAAAAATGGTACCTCACTTGTGTGGGTCGGCCTAGTGCCTGCGACAGGAAACGGCGCAAAACGCAACGCGGTCCCACCTCAATTTCGCAGTGAAAAATGACCCTTTTTTGGCAAAGTGCCTAGCTGTAGTTTTTGAACCCTACCTCTGCCGGCACCTAGGGAAACCTAGCAAGCCTATACATTTTTGAAAACTAGACACCCAGGGGAATCCAGGATGGGGTGACTTGACTGCCTCCCACCAGGTTCTGTTACCCAGAATCCCTTGCAAACATAAAAAATTGTCCAAAAAAACACATTTTCCCCACATTTCTGTGGTGGAAAGTTCTGGAATCTGCGTGGATCCACAAATTTCCACCCACCCCGCGTCCCCCAAAGTCTTACGAGAAAAATGGTACCTCACTTGTGTGGGTCGGCCTAGTGCCTGCGACAGGAAACGGCGCAAAACGCAACGTGGTCACACCTCAATTTCGCAGTGAAAAATGACCCTTTTTTGGCAAAGTGCCTAGCTGTAGTTTTTGAACCCTACCTCTGCCGGCACCTAGGGAAACCTAGCAAACCTATACATTTTTGAAAACTAGACACCCAGGGGAATCCAGGATGGGGTGACTTGACTGCCTCCCACCAGGTTCTGTTACCCAGAATCCCTTGCAAACATAAAAAATTGTCAAAAAAACCACATTTTCCCCACATTTCTGTGGTGGAAAGTTCTGGAATCTGCGTGGATCCACAAATTTCCACCCACCCCGCGTTCCCCAAAGTCTTACGAGAAAAATGGTACCTCACTTGTGTGGGTCGGCCTAGTGCCTGCGACAGGAAACGGCGCAAACGCAACGCGGTCACACCTCAATTTCGCAGTGAAAAATGACCTTTTTTTGGCAAAGTGCCTAGCTGTAGTTTTTGAACCCTACCTCTGCCGGCACCTAGGGAAACCTAGCAAACCTATACATTTTTGAAAACTAGACACCCAGGGGAATCCAGGATGGGGTGACTTGACTGCCTCCCACCAGGTTCTGTTACCCAGAATCCCTTGCAAACATAAAAAATTGTCAAAAAAACACATTTTCCCCACATTTCTGTGGTGGAAAGTTCTGGAATCTGCGTGGATCCACAAATTTCCACCCACCCCGCGTCCCCCAAAGTCTTACGAGAAAAATGGTACCTCACTTGTGTGGGTCGGCCTAGTGCCTGCGACAGGAAACGGCGCAAAACGCAACGTGGTCACACCTCAATTTCGCAGTGAAAAATGACCCTTTTTGGCAAAGTGCCTAGCTGTAGTTTTTGAACCCTACCTCTGCCGGCACCTAGGGAAACCTAGCAAACCTATACATTTTTGAAAACTAGACACCCAGGGGAATCCAGGATGGGGTGACTTGACTGCCTCCCACCAGGTTCTGTTACCCAGAATCCCTTGCAAACATAAAAAATTGTCAAAAAAACACATTTTCCCCACATTTCTGTGGTGGAAAGTTCTGGAATCTGCGTGGATCCACAAATTTCCACCCACCCCGCGTTCCCCAAAGTCTAACGAGAAAAATGGTACCTCACTTGTGTGGGTCGGCCTAGTGCCTGCGACAGGAAACGGCGCAAAACGCAACGTGGTCACACCTCAATTTCGCAGTGAAAAATGACCCTTTTTTGGCAAAATGCCTAGCTGTAGTTTGTGAACCCTAGCTCTGCCGGCACCTAGGGAAACCTACCAAACACACACATTTCTGAAAAGTAGACACCCGGGGGCTTCCAGGGAGGTATAGCTTGCGTGGATCCCCCAACGTTTCCTTACCCAGAATCCCTTGCAAACCTCAATTTTAGCTGAAAAAATCACTTTTTTCACACATTTGTGTGTGGGAAAGTGTGGCATCACTGGCCTCACACAAATTTCCTACCACCCAGCGTTCCCCCAGGTCTCCCGATAAAAATGGTGCCTCACTTGTGTGGGAGGCCCAAGTACCCGCGACAGGCAAGGGCCCACAACGTAGTGAGGCGACCTCAAAATTGCCTATCTCAAAACCACCTGGTTTTGCAAGGGAGTCACCTGGGTTTTTGGCCCCGTGCTCGGCGGCCATCTAGGGAAACCTACCAAACCCACACATTTCTGAAAAGTAGACACCCGGGGGCTTCCAGGGAGGTATGGCTTGCGTGGATCCCCCAACGTTTCCTTACCCAGAATCCCTTGCAAACCTCAATTTTAGCTGAAAAAATCACTTTTTTCACACATTTGTGTGTGGGAAAGTGTGGCATCACTGGCCTCACACAAATTTCCTACCACCCAGCGTTCCCCCAGGTCTCCCGATAAAAATGGTGCCTCACTTGTGTGGGAGGCCCAAGTACCCGCGACAGGCAAGGGCCCACAACGTAGTGAGGCGACCTCAAAATTGCCTATCTCAAAACCACCTGGTTTTGCAAGGGGGTCACCTGGGTTTTTGGCCCCGTGCTCGGCGGCCATCTAGGGAAACCTACCAAACCCACACATTTCTGAAAAGTAGACACCCGGGGGCTTCCAGGGAGGTATGGCTTGCGTGGATCCCCCAACGTTTCCTTACCCAGAATCCCTTGCAAACCTCAATTTTAGCTGAAAAAATCACTTTTTTCACACATTTGTGTGTGGGAAAGTGTGGCATCACTGGCCTCACACAAATTTCCTACCACCCAGCGTTCCCCCAGGTCTCCCGATAAAAATGGTGCCTCACTTGTGTGGGAGGCCCAAGTACTCGCGACAGGCAAGGGCCCACAACGTAGTGAGGCGACCTCAAAATTGCCTATCTCAAAACCACCTGGTTTTGCAAGGGGTCACCTGGGTTTTTGGCCCCGTGCTCGGCGGCCATCTAGGGAAACCTACCAAACCCACACATTTCTGAAAAGTAGACACCCGGGGCTTCCAGGGAGGTATGGCTTGCGTGGATCCCCCAACGTTTCCTTACCCAGAATCCCTTGCAAACCTCAATTTTAGCTGAAAAAATCACTTTTTTCACACATTTGTGTGTGGGAAAGTGTGGCATCACTGGCCTCACACAAATTTCCTACCACCCAGCGTTCCCCCAGGTCTCCCGATAAAAATGGTGCCTCACTTGTGTGGGAGGCCCAAGTACTCGCGACAGGCAAGGGCCCACAACGTAGTGAGGCGACCTCAAAATTGCCTATCTCAAAACCACCTGGTTTTGCAAGGGAGTCACCTGGGTTTTGGCCCGTGCTCGGCGGCCATCTAGGGAAACCTACCAAACCCACACATTTCTGAAAAGTAGACACCCGGGGCTTCCAGGGAGGTATGGCTTGCGTGGATCCCCCAACGTTTCCTACCCAGAATCCCTTGCAAACCTCAATTTTAGCTGAAAAAATCACTTTTTCACACATTTGTGTGTGGGAAAGTGTGGCATCACTGGCCTCACACAAATTTCCTACCACCCAGCGTTCCCCCAGGTCTCCCGATAAAAATGGTGCCTCACTTGTGTGGGAGGCCCAAGTACCCGCGACAGGCAAGGGCCCACAACGTAGTGAGGCGACCTCAAAATTGCCTATCTCAAAACCACCTGGTTTGTAGGGAGTCACCTGGGTTTTGCCCGTGTCGGCGGCCATCTAGGGAAACCTACCAAACCCACACATTTCTGAAAGAGACACTGGGGAGCTTGCAGGGAGGTGAGGCCAGTGGATGCCACACGTTTCCCACCCAGAATCTCGTGCAAACGTGAATTTTAGCTGAAAAATCACGTTTTTCACACATTTGTGTGTGAGGAAAGTGTGGGATCCACTGGCCTCACACACTTCCTACCACCAGCTTCTCCCAGGTCTACTCGATAGAAATGGTGCCTCACTTGTGTGGGAGGCCCTAGATAGCCGCCGACAGGCAAGGTGACCTCAAAACCAGGTGTTTTGATAGGCAATGTTGATGTTGCCTCAAAACGTTTTGTGTCCTTGCCTGTCGCGGGTACTTGGGCCTCCCACACAAGTGAGGCACCATTTTTATCGGGAGACCTGGGGAACGCTGGGTGGTAGGAAATTTGTGTGAGGCCAGTGATGCCACACTTTCCCACACACAAATGTGTGAAAAAAGTGATTTTTTCAGCTAAAATTGAGGTTTGCAGGGGATTCTGGGTAAGGAAACGTTGGGGGATCCACGCAAGCCATACCTCCCTGGAAGCCCCCGGGTGTCTACTTTTCAGAAATGTGTGGGTTTGGTAGGTTTCCCTAGATGGCCGCCGAGCACGGGCCAAAAACCCAGGTGACCCCCCTTGCAAAACCAGGTGGTTTTGTGAAAGGCCATTTTGAGGTCGCCTCAATACGTTGTGGGCCCTTGCCTGTCGCGGGTACTTGGGCCTCCCACACAAGTGAGGCACCATTTTTATCGGGAGACCTGGGGAACGCTGGGTGGTAGGAAATTTGTGTGAGGCCAGTGATGCCACACTTTCCCACACAAAATGTGTGAAAAAAGTGATTTTTTCAGCTAAAAGTGAGGTTTGCAGGGGATTCTGGGTAAGGAAACGTTGGGGGATCCACGCAAGCCATACCTCCCTGGAAGCCCCGGGTGTCTACTTTTCAGAAATGTGTGGGTTTGGTAGGTTTCCCTAGATGGCCGCCGAGCACGGGGCCAAAAACCCAGGTGACTCCCTTGCAAAACCAGGTGGTTTTGTGAAAGGCCATTTTGAGGTCGCCTCAATACGTTGTGGGCCCTTGCCTGTCGCGGGTACTTGGGCCTCCCACACCAGTGAGGCACCATTTTTATCGGGAGACCTGGGGGAACGCTGGGTGGTAGGAAATTTGTGTGAGGCCAGTGATGCCACACTTTCCCACACAAAAATGTGTGAAAAAGTGATTTTTTCAGCTAAAAGTGAGGTTTGCAGGGATTCTGGGTAAGGAAACGTTGGGGGATCCACGCAAGCCATACCTCCCTGGAAGCCCCCGGGTGTCTACTTTTCAGAAATGTGTGGGTTTGGTAGGTTTCCCTATGTGGCCGCCGAGCCCCGGGCCAAAAACCCAGGTGACCCCCTTGCAAAACCAGGTCATAATGAGATAATGTGTTGTTTATTTCTGCAGCGTGAAAATGTTGGCACAATATTGCAAGGAAAATGTGACAGACATTTTGAGGTTTGCAGGACATTGTGGGTACCATAACTTGTTGGGATCCACAAGAGAGATATCACCATGTACTCCCATGGGTGTTTCGTTTACGACAATATCTACAGTTGGTAGGTTATTCTTAGACGGAATGTACACCTTGGCAGACAGACTAAAAAGACAAAGATTACTGCACAGCCATCTATTCCTCAAGCACACACACACATACTGGTTGGATTTGGCACGAGGGCAAGTGATGGTTCAGTATATACAATTTTATTAACAAGAGATTTCACAAAAATGAAATGCACTGTCAATAATTGAAAGGACAAAAAACGGAACCAGTGACTCGCAGCTCGTGAGCTGTAAAGCCACGTCAAGGCCCCAACCGCTTTACAGGCCATTCACACACCTTTCATACGTGATACACACAAGACCATTCACACCCCCAGGCACGAAACAAACACATTACAACATTCACAAAAAGGGACAAGGTACACCCTGCTTGAGAAAGACAAAAAAAAATATTACTGCACAGCCATCTAATCCTCAAGCACACACACACATACTGGTTGGATTTGGCACGAGGGTGAGTGATGGTTCAGTATATACAATTGTATTAACAAGTGATTTCACAAAAATGAAATGCACTGTTAATAATTGAAAGGACGAGAAACTGAACCATTGACTCACAGCTCGTGAGCTGTAAAGCCACGACAAGGCACCAACCTCTTTACAGGCCATTCATACACCTTTCATACGTGTGACAAATACAAAACCATTCACACCACCAGCCGCGGGCCCATCACATTACAACACTCACACCAGCAGACAGCGCCATTCAAGGGCCCATCACTTTCACACGCCCACATTCCTAACACAGCAACCACACAACCTGATGGATTGCGTGGAGTGTCGCTCGGCTAGCAGTGTGTGTAGTGACCAGCAGCAAGTCACTACTCACACACTGCCAGCCGAGCGCCACTCCACGCACACCGCCAGCCAAGCACCAGCCTACACACACCACCATCACATTTAGGATTTTTTTATACAAAAAAGAAAACACAAACAAATTGCAAATAGATACAAATCTACTAACACAAAATCAGAAACATTGCACTAATGCCAACCTTGAAACAGAACAACAATTCTTAAACATTACAGACCAGGCAGTTCACTTTACCACTCATGGTTGCTCCCAATAATTCTTTTGCTTGTGGTACGCTCTATAACAAGCAGGCACACACAGCCCAGGGTTAGAAGGACACTCAGGGCAGTACATACGAGTCTCCTTCCGCGTACCTCTTCGCCAACAGACTCTACATCTCCTAGTGGGAAAGTCTTTTGAGGATGTAGGAGGAATGTGATCAGGAAAGTGGCGATCTTTCAATCGAGCCACATCCTCCACCACTCCAACTCTAGGAACACTTGCCTGTTCCACAACAACAAGGCTGCCTATGACAGACTCCTGAAACTGAACAAAAGTCAACTTTGACGCAGGAGAACACTCCTTGAACACAACAAAAGCATTGAAAGTTGCTAAATTGAAGAGATGGATGGCCAACTTCTTATACCAAATGTAAGACTTACGAATAGCAGTGTAAGGTTCCAACCTCTGATCTACTCTATCAACACCACCCATGTGCTTATTGTAGTCTAAAATGCACACAGGTTTGCGCACTTCAGCAATCTGACCCCAAACAGCCACAGGTGAAGTACTCTCATCATGGATGGTAGTCAGCATGTACACATCCCTCCTGTCCACAAATTTCACAGCTAGCAGTTCCTCACTACGCAAGGCACTGCACTGTCCCCTCTGAAGTTTTTTGCAAACAAGCTCTTTTGGATAACCTTTACGGTTAGAGCGGATTGTGCCACAAGCAAAAGTGTCCACTTTGAACAATTCCTTAAACAATTGCACAGCAGTGTAGAAGTTATCAATGTACAAATGGTGGCCTCTGTTAAACAGTCCTCTAGCAAGTTCCCACACAATTTTCTCTGAAACTCCTACTAAAGTGGACGGACAACCAGGGGGGTCAATAGTGGAATCCCTACCAGTGTACACACGCAAATTAAAAACATATCCTGTCCTACTCTCAGACAACATATACAGCTTAATTCCATAGCGTGCCCTCTTGCTAGGAATGTACTGCCTAAAAACCAAACGGCCCTTGAACAGCACCAAAGACTCATCAATAGATATTTCTTTCCCTGGAGTATAGATCTCTGAAAATCGATCTACAAAGTGATCAAGAACAGGCCGAATCTTAAAAAGACGGTCACATTCAGGGTGATCTCGTGGCAACGCCAAACCATTATCAACAAAATGCAGCATCCGAAGCAAAAGTAAATACCGATCACGAGTCATAACTGCAGGAAATATGGCCGTTGCCATCAAGGGACTGGTAGACCAATATGAACTCATGGACGGCTTCCTTATCAAACCCATCAAAAAAGTCAAACCCAAAAACTTCTTCATCTCTTCCAGATTTGTGGGACTCCACCGGGTAGCTCTAGAATGGGGCCTAAGTCTGGCACTGTTGTCCCTCAAAAACTGTTCAGCATACAAATTAGTCTGCTCAACAATCTCACCCAAAAATACATCATCCATAAACAACTGAAAATACTGTATAGGCAAATAATGTTCACAATCCACTCTACACCCTGCATAACCACTAAAGGCAGGCAACACCGGCTGCACCATGTTTGGATCAACCCAGAGTCCAGCACTTCCAGTAGGAAGCCTAGCAGCCCCAGGCTGCAATCCAGATGCCTCTTGCACCATCGGCACAGTAGTATCCTCCTCTAAATCAGGCACTTCATCTGCACTGAGAGTACCTTCATCATCCGATGATTCCATGTGGAGAGAAAACTCACTGCCTGAATCTTCCCCTCCCTCCTCTCCCTCAGACGCACTGTCAGTCTCATAATCCTGCTCAGAGGAAGATTCAAGAAGCAAACCAACCACCTGCTGAGCAGTAATTCTACGGCTAGCCATAATGCTTACTAATAAAGGTTACTTGTCAAACAAGTCAACAACAACAAACCCTTTGTAAAAAAAAAAAGAAATAAACAAAATGTAGCTTTATCACAAAGACCTATATACTCCAACACTATACCACTCACGTGACAGAAGCAGCTAGACTCACCACCACCTACTCTGCACAGACACAGTAAGGATCAACAATATCCCACTAAAAAAGAAGAAGAAAAAAAATTACACATAAGACAATGCAAAACATCGCAAAGAATTTCATGCTCTGAACACTAACAAATATGCTGCCATTATGGCACCACTTACAAAAAAATTCATTCATGCATGACAATAATACTCATTTGGAGTACACACAACAAAAATATTTTTCTTACCAAATAAATGCAATTACGCAAAACTGCAGAACCACAACTGCCGAAACCGCAAACAGGAATCAAAAGCTTTACACTAGAATAAAAAGGAGGAAAAAAAACATTACAATCACATATGCAAATAATGCACCAGTCCACACACAATCCACCAGCCAAGCTAAGGGGTAGGTGGGCCTAACAGTATAAATAAAATATTCACACCCGTAAAAGGGGAGCAACCCTTGCCCTTTTGGCCACTCCCCAACACAAAAATTAAAAAAAACCCTGGTGCCTAGTGGGCATTCCTGCTGCACGATCACATGATCGTGCAGCAGGAATGCACAAAAGAGGCATCGGGGGAAAGGAAAACCATTTCCTTTCCCTCGATGCCTCTTTTGATACAAACCCCCCCCTCCCCGAGCCAAACCTCACCTGATTTCCCCGACGCGCTGGAAGCAAATGGCTTCCAGCGCGTCGGGGAAGAAAGGGAAACCCTCAATGATGTCAGCGCGCTGACGTCATTGATGGGGCGGGGGAGGCAGGGAAGCCCTTCCCCTGCCTCCCCCCAAAAAAAACCTAACGATCAGATTCTCACGGGGGGAGCGCCAGCGCTTCCCCCGTGGGTGGTCTTATGACGAGCTGGACTCGTCACGAGCACTGTGTGCCATGACGAGTCCAGCTCGTCATAAGCACCGAAGGGGATAAAGGGTCAGAGCAGGATCTCAGCGGCAGACGAGGAGAAGGAACCTCCTGGTCACAGGAACTACACGAGCATTGCGCTCGAGAAATTCAAGGATGCAAAGACCTCCATCAAGGATTACAGCTAACTTTTCAGGGTGTAAATGGAGAGAAGGCACATCTGCCCTGCATATTTATCCACGAAGATGCCACCGTTTTGTGCAATACCTCTACTCAACTGGAGTACTTTCTACTGGCTAATCAGTAAGTGCTACCTCGTTGGGTAAATGTATAGTGCCTTTCCTACACTACAGCTGCGTAAAGGACCAGAAGAATTGTCTCCAGTGACCTGTGTGTCTGTAACTTTGCCACCGCGCCGAAAGCGCCAGGATCCTTTGAGTAAGCTGTCCATCATAGTGGGGAAAGGGCGGGCATACGTTGCATACCGCTAGTGTATGTGTGGCGGGGCCAAACGAGCGGGGCTTCTAGGCCCGTTCACATGCCTCTTGTTTATAAAGGGTCAGAGCAGGATCTCAGCGGCAGACGAGGAGAAGGAACCTCATGGTCACAGGAACTACACGAGCATTGCGCTCGAGAAATTCAAGGATGCAAAGACCTCCATCAAGGATTACAGCTAACTTTTCAGGGTGTAAATGGAGAGAAGGCACATCTCCACGCTCACGAATTCTACACGAGAATTGCGCTCGAGAAAATGAAGGATGCAAAGACCTCCATCAAGGATTACAGCTAACTTGTCAGGGTGTAAATGGAGAGAAGGCACATCTGCCCTGCATATTTATCCACGAAGATGCCACCGTTTTGTGCAATACCTCTACTCAACTGGAGTGCTTTCTACTGGCTAATCAGTAAGTGCTACCTCGTTGGGTAAATGTATAGTGCCTTTCCTACACTACAGCTGCGTAAAGGACCAGAAGAATTGTCTCCAGTGACCTGTGTGTCTGTAACTTTGCCACCGCGCCGAAAGTGCCGGGGTCCTTTGAGTAAGCTGTCCATCATAGTGGGGAAAGGGCGGGCATACGTTGCATACCGCTAGTGTATGTGTGGCGGGGCTTCTAGGCCCGTTCACATGCCTCTTGTTTATAAAGGGTCAGAGCAGGATCTCAGCGGCAGACGAGGAGAAGGAACCTCATGGTCACAGGAACTACACGAGCATTGCGCTCGAGAAATTCAAGGATGCAAAGACCTCCATCAAGGATTACAGCTAACTTTTCAGGGTGTAAATGGAGAGAAGGCACATCTCCACGCTCACGAATTCTACACGAGAATTGCGCTCGAGAAAATGAAGGATGCAAAGACCTCCATCAAGGATTACAGCTAACTTGTCAGGGTGTAAATGGAGAGAAGGCACATCTGCCCTGCATATTTATCCACGAAGATGCCACCGTTTTGTGCAATACCTCTACTCAACTGGAGTGCTTTCTACTGGCTAATCAGTAAGTGCTACCTCGTTGGGTAAATGTATAGTGCCTTTCCTACACTACAGCTGCGTAAAGGACCAGAAGAATTGTCTCCAGTGACCTGTGTGTCTGTAACTTTGCCACCGCGCCGAAAGCGCCGGGGTCCTTTGAGTAAGCTGTCCATCATAGTGGGGAAAGGGCGGGCATACGTTGCATACCGCTAGTGTATGTGTGGCGGGGCTTCTAGGCCCGTTCACATGCCTCTTGTTTATAAAGGGTCAGAGCAGGATCTCAGCGGCAGACGAGGAGAAGGAACCTCATGGTCACAGGAACTACACGAGCATTGCGCTCGAGAAATTCAAGGATGCAAAGACCTCCATCAAGGATTACAGCTAACTTTTCAGGGTGTAAATGGAGAGAAGGCACATCTCCACGCTCACGAATTCTACACGAGAATTGCGCTCGAGAAAATGAAGGATGCAAAGACCTCCATCAAGGATTACAGCTAACTTGTCAGGGTGTAAATGGAGAGAAGGCACATCTGCCCTGCATATTTATCCACGAAGATGCCACCGTTTTGTGCAATACCTCTACTCAACTGGAGTGCTTTCTACTGGCTAATCAGTAAGTGCTACCTCGTTGGGTAAATGTATAGTGCCTTTCCTACACTACAGCTGCGTAAAGGACCAGAAGAATTGTCTCCAGTGACCTGTGTGTCTGTAACTTTGCCACCGCGCCGAAAGCGCCGGGGTCCTTTGAGTAAGCTGTCCATCATAGTGGGGAAAGGGCGGGCATACGTTGCATACCGCTAGTGTATGTGTGGCGGGGCTTCTAGGCCCGTTCACATGCCTCTTGTTTATAAAGGGTCAGAGCAGGATCTCAGCGGCAGACGAGGAGAAGGAACCTCATGGTCACAGGAACTACACGAGCATTGCGCTCGAGAAATTCAAGGATGCAAAGACCTCCATCAAGGATTACAGCTAACTTTTCAGGGTGTAAATGGAGAGAAGGCACATCTCCACGCTCACGAATTCTACACGAGAATTGCGCTCGAGAAAATGAAGGATGCAAAGACCTCCATCAAGGATTACAGCTAACTTGTCAGGGTGTAAATGGAGAGAAGGCACATCTGCCCTGCATATTTATCCACGAAGATGCCACCGTTTTGTGCAATACCTCTACTCAACTGGAGTGCTTTCTACTGGCTAATCAGTAAGTGCTACCTCGTTGGGTAAATGTATAGTGCCTTTCCTACACTACAGCTGCGTAAAGGACCAGAAGAATTGTCTCCAGTGACCTGTGTGTCTGTAACTTTGCCACCGCGCCGAAAGCGCCGGGGTCCTTTGAGTAAGCTGTCCATCATAGTGGGGAAAGGGCGGGCATACGTTGCATACCGCTAGTGTATGTGTGGCGGGGCTTCTAGGCCCGTTCACATGCCTCTTGTTTATAAAGGGTCAGAGCAGGATCTCAGCGGCAGACGAGGAGAAGGAACCTCATGGTCACAGGAACTACACGAGCATTGCGCTCGACAAATTCAAGGATGCAAAGACCTCCATCAAGGATTACAGCTAACTTTTCAGGGTGTAAATGGAGAGAAGGCACATCTCCACGCTCACGAATTCTACACGAGAATTGCGCTCGAGAAAATGAAGGATGCAAAGACCTCCATCAAGGATTACAGCTAACTTGTCAGGGTGTAAATGGAGAGAAGGCACATCTGCCCTGCATATTTATCCACGAAGATGCCACCGTTTTGTGCAATACCTCTACTCAACTGGAGTACTTTCTACTGGCTAATCAGTAAGTGCTACCTCGTTGGGTAAATGTATAATGCCTTTCCTACACTACAGCTGCGTAAAGGACCAGAAGAATTGTCTCCAGTGACCTGTGTGTCTGTAACTTTGCCACCGCGCCGAAAGCGCCGGGATCCTTTGAGTAAGCTGTCCATCATAGTAGGGAAAGGGCGGGCATACGTTGCATACCGCTAGTGTATGTGTGGCGGGGCCAAACGAGCGGGGCTTCTAGGCCCGTTCACATGCCTCTTGTTTATAAAGGGTCAGAGCAGGATCGCAGCGGCAGACGAGGAGAAGGAACCTCCTGGTCACAGGAACTACATGAGGATTGCGCTCGAGAAAATCAAGGGTGCAGAGACCTCCATCAAGGATTACAGCTAACTTTACAGGGTGGCAATGGAGAGAAGGCACATCTCCACGCTAACAATGGCGCCCTCGTGGGCATTCCTGCTGCACGATCACATGATCGTGCAGCAGGAATGCACAAAAGAGGCATCGGGGGAAAGGAAAACCCTTTCCTTTCCCTCGATGTCTCTTTCAGAATCAAACCCCCCCCTCCCCGAGCCAAAACTCACCTTATTTCCCCGACGCGCTGGAAGCAAATGGCTTCCAGCGCGTCGGGGAAGAAAGGGAAACCCTCAATGATGTCAGCGCGCCTCGCGCGCTGACGTCATTGATGGGGGGGGGGAGGCAGGGGAAGTCCTTCCCCTGCCTCCTAAAAAAAACCCCGACGATCGGATTCCCACGGGGGGAGCGCCAGCGCTTCCCCCGTGGGTGGTCTTATGACGAGCTGGACTCGTCATGAGCACACGAGCACTGTGTGCCATGACGAGTCCAGCTCGTCATAAGCATGGAAGGGGTTAAAGCCCGGAAGTAGCTGAGGATCATTCAACATGAGCATAGAATGCCAGTTAAAGCACTCATCCAGGAGGTGCCAACATGTTGGAACTCAACTTATTACATGCTTGAACGTCTGAGCAGTACAGACCAATCAATGAATATGTCATGCAAAGAGGGGATGCTACTGTGAAAGGCATGGCCATTGAGATGGACCAATGGGGCCTAGTTAAATACCTGACAGAAATGCTACTTCCTTTCGAGCTCTTCACACGTGAAGTCAGCAAGGAGGACTGCACTATGGGCCAATTTACGCCGGTGTGGTTGGCTCACTGCAGCCAAAACCACCAACAACACCAAGAACAACATCAACAACAACAAGAACAGGAGCATCAGCCCCACCAAAATCGGCACAAGAATGGTTTCTACAGCAAGGGCTTGTTAGGTCCAATGCTGAGGCAAAGGCAAAAGAGGCCAAGCAAAGCGGAGCACCCCTGAGCATTGAGCGGATGGTCCAGGCCTATCTGTATGACCCAACAGAGGTCTTCATTGATCAAAACCCATTGCTGTATTGGTATGGTAAAAGGCGCCAATGGCCAGTGCTCAACAGGCTGGTGATAAACTATCTGGCTTGCCCTGTGGCAAGTGTCTCTTCTGAGCGGGTTTTCAGTGTTGCTGGTGCCATTCTGACAGTGAGAAGGACCAGTCTCTCGCCCCAAAACGTGGAGAGGTTAACCATGATGAAAATGAATCAGCACTTTATACCACCGGATTACACCATACCTGAAGTAGCACAGCAGGAAGATGATGACAGCGACTTAGGTCATGATGTTAGTAGTGTGTTAGATGACCTACTTCTGGGTGAACTACCAGAGTTTGAGGATGAGCTCTACTTCCCTGACAACAACTAGGCTTTCGACATGTTACTTTATTTCTTGCTTTGACGCCCCAAAAAAAGCCCCCCAAAAAGATACAGCTAAGGAATATTATTTACTTTTATTATTTGTGTGTGTCACTGTCTTTCTGGTTTGAATCACAACAAATCCATCACCACCGTCTTACTCTTTTATTGCCGGGTTGGAGTTGCAACTGTGTGCAGTCAGTGAAGAAGTAAGTCCACTCTCTCGAGTCCTGCTCCAGTCCTGACTCGCCCTAAATCCATTTCCCTCAAGCCAGACATTGGATGAAGAATGGTACAAGAAATGTGAAATATGTGCCTGCCTCGTTGAGTCCCTCCAAAGAACCTGACTATAGCTATCCTCCTTTCCGAGCCTAGAGGGAATGCCCCGTAAGAACAGGTAAATTATGGCATGCATTGGATGCTGACTCTGAGTGATTGGTGTTTGTGTTGTTGTTGTGCATGATGTCTAGTCTACTAGTATTTAATCTACACACAAAAAAGTGACTCAAGTCAATGTTTCCCTTCTTATTGTTCAATAACAAAATTGTACTACTGGAGGCCGATCCATTGCATTTTTGATTCTGGACTCACTCGGTACACTACAGAGTTGGACACCATGATGACCATACCATACTCGCAGTCAGTCAGTATGAATGAATGAAAAAGTTTATTGTTTGATTAATTAAAACCTTACAATATATATATGCAGTAATTCTTACTTATAAAATCTAATTATAAAATCAATTATAAAAACATTTGGGCATCGAGTTCGTTATACTATTTACATATTATGTACATCCTACATTACATTCTATTAGTTTTTGGTGTTCTAACTTAATTCTCAGTCGCGTTAAGAACTTTACAAAAGCTGAAGTTAAAATTATATTGTCAGTATGGAGGCATCTTATCAGAGCTTGTCTGCAACTCCTTATTCCACGAACATTAAAATGTCTCTTAAGAATGGATATTCTTTCAACTTTCAGTTCTGAACAAGCACAAAGGAGGTGCATAATGTTTTCTTCACCAAGTTTACATAAGCTACAGGTCGTTGGTCCCTCTGTACTCAACCATGGCATTAGATGACATGTGCCCGGAAATACTCCAAAGCGAGCTTTTAAAAATATTTGTTTGTACTTCACAGACCAGGGAATTACAAGGTACGGTTGGACTTTTACCTTGGTATAGCCATTCATTAGAGGCCACGCATGTTTTCTTTTTGAGAAGGTATCTTTATCCAAGAGAAGTGATAAATGCTTTGTTGTACTATTAATAACTTTTTTAAATGAGGTCAAGGTAATTGGCATTTCCCAGACCGAGTTTACTGAATATTCCTCTAATGATGTAAATAGGTATTTCCACGCCTGGGCTTTCCAATTTAAGTTTATTTCCTGCCACAATAGTTTGGACATTTGATTTACAGTATCCGTTTTTATCCTTTTCCACACTTTAACAAATTGGCCTTTTCGCGCAAGTGCCTGATTAGTTATCCCAAATTCCATTTGTATCTGCGCGGGTGATGCATTATGTGGAATTAAGAAGAGGGCATTATAGATTTTCGTGACTGCATTGTTGATTATGACTGAGTCTTTTCCACACAATGCTTCACTTTCATATGTTAGAGTTGGCAAAAGTTTTGCTGATATTACTTTTAACAACGGTCCATAACTCTGCCCTCCTATGGATTTCTGTATGATTCTGAAAGCCGCTAGCAATATTTTTGCTCTCAGTTGTATGTCAATCTTATGTGGTTGGAATGATCCTCGGTCATCAAATAGTACTCAAATAGTACTAGTCAGTCCGTAGGATCGGAGATGATTGATGGAATAACTCAGGCGTTTCATGGAGTGACCTAAAAGGTAAACAAGTCAACAACAACACCAGACCTACATGTCTGTGTAGTGGTGGAGGCGAGTGTAGTGGTATGAGTGACAGCGGTGCATTGATTTAGTTACTTAATTTGGAAAATGCCATGTTGCTGTGTATGTGTGCTCAGTGCTGTCTGGCTCAAAATCTAAGCTAAGTGAGGTTGGGTGGGCGCCATGGGCCTGCTCCTGTTGTTGTTGTAGATGCTGGAGACAGAGTAGACATGATTTTGCCATGTCGCCTCTGAAAGTTTTCCTGTTGCACTCCTCATTAATTTATGCAGTTTAACTTTACCTTTCTCCTGATTTTTCAATATCCCTTTTGTTTTTCCATCTACACTTACAGGCCAGCATTTACCCTCTGCTATACTGAGAAAAACAGCTCACACTTACCTTACCAATCTGCATCCGCCAGGCAGGCACCCAAGATTGACGGACGGAGCATCCATGGAAGGAATGACCAAGAGCAATGCTGACTGCCGAGATGCAACTCCCAATTTGACCATAACATAGTTATAGTATCATCTTTTCATTTGATTCATTTTTTCTCTTCAATCATTACAACTAAGGGGCCGATTCCGATTCGGGCCGGAAAACGTACCGACCGACTCGGTACGGGAATTTATTCCGACCGACACGTACCGGCGCTGCCCGATCCGCCTAGTACGATGCAATGCATGTGAATCACGACCGACTCGTACGGAACACAAGCCGAACGACCGAACCGCACGGAAAACAGCTATCCGGCCGGAAAACCACGCGAATCGAACCGACCGACACGCACCAGGAATGAACCCGACAGAAACGTACCCGCGAACTCCGACCCGCGCAGTACGATGCAATGCGTGGAAAACCAGACCGAGTCGCACGGAGCTCAAGCCGTACGACCGACACGCATACAAAACCGAGCCGAAGCAACCCAATACCCCGCGACCGACGCGTACGCCGCACAGAAAACACAGCAGAAACACAGCTTGAAAGACTCGGAGAAGCTCGCACGAGACAACTGCAGCGTCCGACTCCGTCAGAAGAACGTCTCCTACATGCCCCAAAACTACAAAGGAAATAATACAAAAAAAAGGGCCAAACAAGCAATGACAAAGTCAATAAATACTGGGGGGGAAAAACATGGAACAAAGACACACCCACAACTCCACCCATATAAAGGCCACAAATCCCTACCATGATCCTTTGCAAATTCAAATGACCTGCCAGCACAGAACACCATCAGACAGCAACCACAGACACACCCACAACTCATCCATCACACAAGCCACACACCATTAGCACCTCCCTAATAGCACCCTCACATACACCCAGCAAAACTGACACTCACCTACCCTCACTTGCACACTCACACACACATCAATCCCCACCACCACCCATCACCATGCCCCCAAAGAAGAATCCAAAGTTCCTAGACAGTGAATTGGAAGTGCTGGTAGATGAAATCCTCAGGGTAGAGCCACACTTGTTTGGTACACTGGTCCAACAGACCCCCATGTCGCAGAAAACCAAGATGTGGGAGAGGATCGTCGACAGGGTGAACGCACAATCACCATGTTTGCGCACAAAGGAAGACATCCAGAACAGGTGGTATGATGTGCGCAGGAGGGTCAAGGCCCTACTCAAGAAGGATTACACCTTGAGCCATCGCACCGGCAGTGGCCCTCCTGCCAAACCAGTATACCTCAGGCCCTGGGAGGAGAAGGTGCGGGCCATCCTACCACCAGAGAGCGTACATGGACTAGCAAACATCCCAGAGCCTGGTGAGTACACAACCAATATACCCAATATCGTGTGACAATACACACACATCACTGTCAAGGGGATAGTCAAACCATGCACCGTTAGCAAAGCCACAGTAACCAAAACATAATCATCCCAAGATGTGTATGTTAGTTACACAAACACAACACCTGCCATCCCATAGTGAAATGTAACTGTGTCATGACATGTACAAACCCAACAACAAATAGAGCAAGGCAGCGGCACAAATCTAACCAACAAACACTCTCAGACATTTTGCCACCACTAGAACACCACCTCACAGGGAAGCTCACTGAAAGGAAGGAATTCTGTGTATGCTGGTGAAGTCAGTGTAGCCAATAGCATGATGGGAGTTGTAGTCACAGATATTGCTCACCCTCACAATTGGCCCATCAACACCACTCTGAACCATGCTCACATCACAGGGAGTGGAAAAGAACTGACAAGATGGCTGACACTGGGTACTGCTGTGGGGAGCACAAGGCCCTGCTGGGAACTGTGCACCAACCAACAGCAGGACACCACTGACTGACATCCTGAAAGCCAACTTGAACTCCCTGCAATGGAAGCACGTTCCATGGTGGGATATCTGGCTGGGTGGGAAGAAGGACTGACAGCACTGACCATAGTTACCAGCAGCTGTTCTCACACACACCCTTAACACAAACTCCACACAACTCACCTGGGAGAATGCATTGCCTCACACTCTAATTAAATATCCCACAAAGAACCAACACCCTGGGTCATGCTGTGTGAAGCACAGGGACACTTTTGGGACTTGTAGCCAAACTAAAGCAAGGACAACACTGTCAGCCATCCTGGCAGCACAGGCACACTACCCCACAGGGAAGCAGAGTCAAAAGGAAGAAAGTATGGGCATGCTGGGAAGGGGGGTGTAGGCAATAGCAAGATGGGAGTGGTAGTCACAGCTCAACATCCCTCACCCACATGGCCCAGCAAGCTCACACTGAAGCATGCACACCTCACAGGGAGTGAAAAGCCACTTCAAAGATGTCTGACACTGGTGCTCTGTTGTGGGGAACACAAGGCCCTGCTGGGAACTGGGCACCAACAAACAACAGGACACCACTGTCAGCCATCTTGCCATTGCTGTCACACTCACACACAGTGAAGTCCACTCAAAAGGAAGGAAGTATGGGCATGCTGGGAAGGGGGGTGTAGGCAATAGCAAGATGGTAGTGGTAGTCACAGCTCTACATCCCCCACCCACATGGCCCAGCAAGCTCACACTGAAGCATGCACACCTCACAGGGAGTGAAAAGCCACTTCAAAGATGTCTGACACTGGTGCTCTGTTGTGGGAGCACAAGGCCCTGCTGGGAACTGGGCACCAACAAACAACAGGACACCACTGTCAGCCATCTTGCCATTGCTGTCACACTCACACACAGTGAAGTCTACTCAAAAGGAAGGAAGTATGGGCATGCTGGGAAGGGGGGTGTAGGCAATAGCAAGATGGGAGTGGTAGTCACAGCTCTACATCCCCCACCCACATGGCCCAGCAAGCTCACACTGAAGCATGCACACCTCACAGAGAGTGAAAAGCCACTTCAAAGATGTCTGACACTGGTGCTCTGTTGTTGGGAGCACAAGGCCCTGCTGGGAACTGGGCACCAACCAACAGCAGGACACCACTGACTAACATCCTGAGAGTCAACCTGCACCCACTGCAAGTGTGGCATGCTTCATGGTGGGATAACTGGGCTGGGGGGAGAAGGATGTCCGGATGTCAACCAAATACCACCAATGCTGGCCATGCACACACCTCAACATTCACATTGAAATGCTTCATGTTGTCAGGACAATGTGCTACACCAATATCAACCTCTGACTGTGACAACTTAGGACAATGCAATGTACAGGCCCGCATCCAGAGGTACAGTCACAACTGTCAGGTGTTTGAACCATTGATGCCTGTAGAAACATAACATACATTGTGTGTCTCTTCCAAAAACAGGTGATGATGGGGACACAGCAGCAGACGATGAGGAGTCCCTGTCCCAGGCTCCGGGGGACCCTGAGCTCTCTGGTGTGGAACAGCCTCTGCCCTCCTCGGATGGCGAAGACCTACCTGGCCCCTCCGGTGTGAGTCATCATGCAGCACCAGCAGGACCACCATCTGCACCCCTGCACCCTCCTCCAACAACTGCCAACACACAGACCACCCCCGCCGACACAGACAGACCAAGGACCACCAATGACAACAGCACAGGGACCCCGGCCCACCGTGAAGCAACGGACAACAACCCCAGTACCAACTCCCAAGGGGGCCTAGGGTCACCTGTGCGTGCCACCGCAGGTCCCGCACGTGTGGCCAGGGGTGGTGGGAGGGGTGGTAGGCAGAGGTCGCTGTTTGCAGAGGGGTCTGGACTGCATGATGACCCACAACTGCTACGCATCGCTGATGCGTACCAGAATAGCACCGGAGAGGTCAGCCAGGTAGTGGGGATCCTCAAGGACATTCAACAGCAGCAGGCTGCCCATCATGCCCGCTTGGACTCCCACATGTCCCGTGTGGAGACACACATGTCCCGTGTGGAGACACACATGTCTGGCATGGAGTCCAAGTGGGACACATTGCAAGAACTGACAGCGGTGCATAGGGACATATTGACATGCCTCCGCCAGATTAGCACCAACATGGCCACACCTCCCTGTGTGCCCACAACATCTGGTGCTGCAACAACTGCAACTGCCACAGGGAGGGAGGATGACTCTGGCGGAGAGACCTCTGCACCGCAGCAGCCTGCACGTGAGGGTCCCCCCCAAAGAAGAGGGGTCGTCCGAGGAAGGAGAACTGAGAGGCCGATGGCCATGTACATCCCCCAGGAACCCAACACCTGTTCTGGAAATCCACCTTTGTGTGCAAACTGTTCACCCTGTCGAATGCAACCCAACTCTCCCACATGACATGGGGAGTTTAAGTTGGACCAATGTATCAGATGACTGTGGACTTTACTCAGGACATTTCTGCTACCAACACTTCCAACTCATCTGGGAACTTTGGATTCCAATCCCAATGTACAGCACCCACCATCCTGTGCACTATCCTCACACATGTATGTAAATAAACTCACTAATACACCATACTTGCCTCTGTTGTGATTCCAACGTTGTTTCTGTCATGGAGATGATGATCTGCTAAATGACACTGTGCATGCTAACTGCTACAGCAAGTTCAACACCGTCATGTGAGTCATGGCGACGTGACACATATGAGGGAGACACACCACTAGGGCTACACAACACATACACACCAGGGCCATCTGACTCATCGCCTACACTGATGTTGCCAGGAAATACAGTGGAATGCACAGACACCACACCTATTCACAGTCTGTGTTAACTAGCCCACAGGTGAAGTAAGCTAACGTCAGTCAGATGTGTGACCACAGACAACGCACATCCCAAAGTGAAGCACAGGTTTATTACACATTTGCAACATGTCGTTTCCACTACAGATGCAAGGTAATCCCACGTGGCAGTGGCCACACAGTCAACAATTGTAGAAGAAATAAATTCCAGGGGTGTGGGGCACATCACCTGTAGGGAAACGACTGCTTCCACCCTGGAAGTTGAATCATGGTGTCGGGGGATCCGAGCGGACCAAACAACTCTGAAAGCACCCTGTGAAGGACAGACATGACACACAGTCAAAAGCACTGAAGAACAGGACAGAACTGCAATACTCATGCCCAATACATGTCACAAGATACCTACACAAAACCAAGTTAGCATGTCAACACTGTTGGGGAGTACAGACTACCTGTAAGGACACATCGCTGCACGCATACAGTCAAGTAGCACATGGCCACACTCAAACAGCAACAGAGCACCACCAACACATATCATGCAAACTCAAATCATTGACATGACAACTCTGGATACTCACATTCAGCTGAAGAAGTTGGTGATGAGCTGTGTGCGGACATCACCCTCATCATCATCACCATCACTGGCATCGTGGCCCAGGCCAGGATCCTCCACAGGTGGCGGATGTTGGTCATCGTCATCCAGGATGAGAGGCAACTCCTTCCGCACTGCCAGGTTGTGTAGCATGCAGCAGACGATGACAATCTTGCACACCTTTGCTGGGGCATATGGGAGGGCCCCTCCTGTCTTGTCCAGGCAGCGAAAGCGGCTCTTCAGGAGACCAAATGTCCGCTCGATCACTCTCCTGGTCCGACCATGTGCCTCATTGTAGCGCATCTGGGCTGGTGTCACAGGGTTCCTGAGGGGTGTCAGCAACCACGGCATGTTGGGGTATCCGGAGTCACCTACATACAGACAATTGCACATTAGCTGAGTTGGGTAAAGAGGGTGGAATACAACATTGCAGAACACACACAATGGTAAAAAGTCAGTACACACCGACAAGCCAGGCACGCTGGTTCTGCATCTGTGACATCATCCTCGGGATGCGACTACTCCTCATCACGTAGGCATCGTGTGCAGAACCGGGGAAACGTGCACACACATGTGAGATGGTCATATCTGCAAGACATACAACCAGAGCATTGATAGAATGGTAATGTTTCCTGTTCCTGTATGCCTGCTCATGTGCCTGTGGTGGTACCAAAGCCACATGTGTCCCATCAATGGAGCCAATGACATGTGGCATCCTCCCCAGGGCATAGAAGTCACTCTTGACGTCAGTGAGTTGTTGACGTTTAGGGAAATAGATGTACTGGTTCAGGTATCTCAACATTGCCTCCAAAACATCGCGTAGCACACGGCTGAACATGGTCTGTGACATCCCACCAGCAGACGCCACAGTGTGTTGAAAGGTACCGGTGGCAAAGAAGTGTAGGGCTGCCATCACCTTCACCTTGGGGGTCAGCGCTGTAGGGTATGTCCGGCCAGGTTGCAAATGTGGGGCCAACCGCACCGTCAATTCCTCAATCAGCGGCCTGTTGAAGCGGTACCGTCGGATGCAGTCACGTTCAACCATGGTTGCAAGGTCAGGGAATGGTCTATGGACAGCTGGTGCCCTGCAGTGCATAGGTGAACAAAGAAAGATTGTCAGTCACCCCACATATGTGGCATTGACCATACTCAATATCACATGATACATCATTACAAGACACAAGTACTTGATGTGTGTGCCGTTCTGTATGGACATATATGGCACCTACATGGCCAACATCTAACATCACAGTTCAACATATGTTGACAACAAGTTCCAGGTTGTGCAATGGGAAATCATTAGTCTGTGTCACAGTACCCATGTACTGCTGTCACATTCCAAACACACACCACAGTGACAAGTGAGGACAGATGTGCCACAGGCATCCCAGCTCATTGACAGGTAGATTCCCAGGGACCCTGTATTGCCACATGGACATTGGCATGACATGGCGTATCATGTACACGTCAGCAATACAACCATGACTCCCACAGGTAGTGGCCCCTGTTGCCTCTGCAGGACAGACATGAACGTCTGTGACACACACATGCACAACATCAAAGTGGATGCACAAACAACATGGATGTGGAGACTGTCTCCCATTGTGCACATTGAATCAGAGACATCTGAAACACAACATGCACACAGACTGTGGAGGGCCATCACTATTGTGGCAATGGGTCACCCTGTGGCGTACATACCGTCCCACATGGGACTCAGGATGTATGTGACATGACATACACACACACAACCTGGAAATGTGACCATGCCACATGCCCTGAACTGAACAGTTGCACATTACAGTGGTCATGTGCACAACACACAAAGGATTCTGTCCCCATGAACACGTGCATGGCCTGGGAGTGGCTACCCCCAAGTGCCACCAAAAAAACACAGATTGACCCCCATACACACACAGGTAATGCAGCCTTACATGCCTTAGGATACAGTGTGGACAGGCTGTGGTGTTGTAGGTGTGCCCCTGAGTCCCTGGCAAGTAATTGTGGCTGGCATACGTTCACCAGTGACAACCATGGTGACATATGCAAGTTATTTGTACAGGGACGCGTCGTACAGCAATGGACCGATCGGTGCGCACGCATTGGCCATTGCATATGATGCGGACAGAAATACGCGTCGTACAGCAATGGACCGATCGGTGCGCACGCATTGGCCATTGCATATGATGTGAACGGGTACGCGTCGTACAGCAATGGACCGATCGGTGCGCACGCATTGGCCATTGAATATGATGCGGACAGAAATACGCGTTGTACAGCAATGGACCGATCGGTGCGCACGCATTGGCCATTGCATATGATGTGAACGGGTACGCGTCATACAGCAATGGACCGATCGGTGCGCACGCATTGGCCATTGCATATGATGTGAACGGGTACGCGTTGTACAGCAATGGACCGATCAGTGCGCACGCATTGGCCATTGCATATGATGCGGACAGAAATACGCATTGTACAGCAATGGACCGATCGGTGCGCACGCATTGGCCATTGCATATGATGTGAACGGGTATGCGTCGTACAGCAATGGACCGATCGGTGCGCACGCATTGGCCATTGCATATGATGTGAACGGGTACGCGTTGTACAGCAATGGACCGATCGGTGCGCACGCATTGGCCATTGCATATGATGTGAACGGGTACGCGTCGTACAGCAATGGACCGATCGGTGCGCACGCATTGGCCATTGAATATGATGTGAACGGATACGCGTTGTACAGCAATGGACCGATCGGTGCGCACGCATTGGCCATTGCATATGATGTGAACGGGTACACGTTGTACAGCAATGGACCGATCGGTGCGCACGCATTGGCCATTGCATATGATGTGAGCAGTGCAGCGTTGTTTTCGAAATACGCGTTGTACAGCAATGGACCGATCGGTGCGCACGCATTGGCTATGGCCTGGCCTGGCAACGGACGCGTTTTCAAACCATTAACAAGTCTGATGCAGTGAATTCAGTTGGCCACCCACAACAATGTTGCAAATTCATGGGTGTCATGAAGTTGAACTTTTGAAGGATGCTGTGGGCGTGTATAAGTGGTGCAATTCCATGGATTGGCCAGATTCAGAAGATGCAAACGACTTGGACCTATCACTTTGGACACATGGGACAGTATCTGCCTCTGCAGCACACATATAATGCTGGCTGTTCCCCTGAGAGCTCACTTGCCTGCACTACATGCTCCAGGACGACATCTGCCACCACCACTGCTGCTGTATATGCATCCTCTGGCTACTGCAATGGCACGTACTGTGGGGAGAGCCCCAGCCTTCACCAATGAGGAGAACCAGGCCCTGCTGGACAGCCTCCTTCCACAGTACAGCAAGCTGTATGGGAAATCAGGGGAGCAGGTGAGTGTGCTGTCCACTGCCTTACTAAATGTGCATGTTGTCTGACTAGTATGTGCACGCCACTGGCTAGCATGCTCACTGAGTAGTTGTCACCCTCCAAAGTTTGTAGTTACATGCACTGAACAGGTATAGTGCAGTAACAGTGCATTCCAACAAGGTTTTACTTCCCAGGCAATGATACCATGTAGTAACTGCTGGCAAACTGTTCATAACCATCGTTGCACTGCCTGTGTACATCATGTGCCCCTGTGATTGTGACATGTATATCCAAATGTGTGATGCACGGATATGTTGCATGTGTAGTAATGGCCTTTTCACTTTCTCATCCTCACAGGTTGATGCCCACCAGAAGCAGGACATCTGGCTGACCATCGCCCGGGTAGTAAGATCCGTGGGGGTCTACAAGCGCCGGATCCGCAACTGCCAGAAGAGGTGGCAGGACCTTCGGGGCTGGACCCGGAGGATCGCAAGGGTCCAGCTGAAGCTGTCGCCTCCTCGCAGGAGGGGCGGACACCGGACCCTGACCCCCCACATGCTCAGGATCCTGGCGGTGGTCTTCCCTGACCTGGATGGGCAGCTGAAGGCCAGACAGCAGCAAGGAGGGGGTGAGTCCATGACTGCACTGTGAACTTTGTCTGACATGCTATGTGCCCTCCTCTGGCCTGGTTAAACTTCCACAGTACATCAGTCTTGTGGTCCAGGACCCATGTCCCTCAATTGTGACATGCCCACTCCTCATCTGATACCCAGGTGTGGCCCTTACAGTCAGGAAATTGTGTCACTTGGGTACTGTGTCCTTGCATTTTGCTTAGCTCAAGGTGGGGGACAGCATTTGTTCCCGTAGCTTTGTGGTGGGCTTCATGGGTGGGTCAATTGCTTACACAATGCCTGAGTTCTGACATGTAATCTGCGTGTAACTTTGATATGTGGTCCAATTGCTGATCTGACTCACCACATGTGCCTGGGGTATTTGGCACACACCCATGCTGCGGGTGGGAACAATGTTTGGGCCTCAGGAGTATGTATATCAAGGGTGTCACACATACTTAGCCACCTGCCTACTGTCCAGGGCTCATCCCTCTTTCACGTGGAGCAGGACAGTCATGCCTACTCCAGGCCATACAATACACTCTGTACTCCCACTCCCGTGTATCAGCTGACACGTTGTGCTCAGTGAAATGTCCCCTCAGGTGTCTGCCTCTGTGTCATTGTGCTGTGGCTTCGTTGTCAGGACTACTGGGGTGTCTATCGGTTAGGGTTCAGCATGCCACCTGAGATGTGACCATAGGAGACGATACTTGTGTGACATATAGGTGTTTGATCACTTGACTGTGCAGACTGGGGTATGCGGCTGTGAAGTTCATGCAGCTGTTTCTCATTCACAGCAGACTGTGAGGTGCTCAGGTTCAGAGGGTTGTGTCTCATGTCTCACATATGTCCAATTGGTATGACGTGGACAAATAAGAGTTCAGATGATGTGGTTTGTGGGGGATGGACATGTGCACTTGTCAGCTACAGAACTTGCATTCCCCATGACCTAGGATTGTGACACAGTGCAGACTGTTGTTGGCTGGCTGCCCTGCCCATGTGACTGGAGACAATGATGTATGACTTTGCAGGCATGCCTGTGCCATGGCATTAAACTCCCTAAGAGTGATCCTGCAGGTGAGTGACATGTGCTACATGCACACCATTGTGGCATTGACTATCAGGACATGGGTGCATCATGGTGTCTGGTGCTGGTATGCATCACATGCATTTCAAATTAGACTCTGGTCATCCCTTTATCCGGACACCTGTACTGACTCAGTGGCAAGAGATGTGATGTGTGCATGTTCACATACTTCACCGTGTTCTCTGCAATGTCCAACTACTGTGTAGGTGGTGCATGTGTCCACACTGGGGTATTAACATCCGACAGGCACCAGACAGATGGGTGCAAGGCCAGGAGGGATGTGAGTGCCATGGTTGACCATCAGACTGACAATTGGCTTCTCCAAATCTGTTTGAGCACTTTTGGCAATGTTCAACTAAGGATGCCAGGGCTTGCTCTGTAATGTGCTGTACTTACTGTGGTGTGTGCTGTCAGTGCAGGTGACTGATGTTTGTCTGTTTCCCTAATTGTTTGCAGATACATCCACGGCCACAGGAGGGGACAGCTCCACGGACCAGGAGGAGCTGCAGAGCCAGACTGGGTCAGCAGCCGATGAGTGGTCGGAGGGACCCAGTGGCACGGAGGGCGAGGGGAGCCACACCGAGGAGTCCTCAGCACCATCCACCTCAGCTGAGGACCACAGCAGCTCGGAGGATGACTCCCTTGTGGAGGCGGGTGTCAGCAGCCACCACACCCCAGCTAGTATGGCTGTCCCCGCCACCACCACCACCACCGCCCTCCCATCGGCTCCCATTCCAGAGGTCCGTGGAGGCTCCCGTGTTCGGGAGCGTGTCTCCTTCGTGCCAGGCACCGCACCCCCTGCCCCTGTGTCCCCTGCTGCCCTGAGTGAGGCGTCTGTGTACCTACTTCGCCAGCTCCATGTGGGGCAGACAGCAATGCTGAGTGTCCTCCATGCACACACCACTCTGTTGACACAGCTGGTGTCGTTCATGGAGGGCATCTCATCGGGCATGTCTGCCCTACAGAGGAGCAATAAGTCCATGACTCCTCCCTGACGGCAGCAGTGTCCCTCCTCCAACAGTCCCTCACCCCTCCTACCTCTGCCCCATCCACACTTCCTGGCACCCTATTTATTTATTTATTTATTTATTTATTTATTTAAAGAGTTTTATATAACACTGGCTAGACCCGAAGGTATCAGAGCGCTTTACATAAGGTTCCACATAGTTGCAAGCTTACATCAGTTACAAGTTACCAATGATACCAGTAAAAACATTTAAGGAGCATAGAAGAAAAGGAAAATGGAGTGAGAAGGGTAAGGGGGTAGGGGAAAAAGGGGTAGGGTATAGATATGATGGAGAGACGAAGGGAAAGTCTGCCCAAGGTCCGGCTGGGTAGGTGACGGCCGAGGGGGAATCCGCAGCCCATCTCCTCTTCAGCTATCAGGTAGCTCCACCGGGCATCGGTCAAATGGCAGGGTCTCCACGGTCGAGGGAAAGTTCTTAGAGTACATGTCCTTTTCAATCCTGCAACACGTAGTGTGCTGCGCCACACATCCCCTCTGAGTTCCAGGGTGGGCAGCATGTATTTAAGTTCTCTCTGTGAATGGCAGAGCTCGGCCTGTGTGCGTTACCTGCACAGTGCGCAGTGTCACTGATCCCTCGCGCAGCTCAAGGAGGCAGTCTCCATTGATAGTATGGATGCGGGCATGCAGTGGTGGAGGCCGGTTAGTGAGGTTCTCGTCCCTACAGCTGAATGCTTCTAGTTGATTGCTACCGCCGTTACTAGACATCGTACGGTAGGAGCCGGGGAGGGCCACGCTGCGCCACCACAGCTGGTGCTGTCCTGCTCACCACGACCACCAAAGCTTGGCCTCTGTTAATGATCCCGTCCGTTGGTAGCAAAAGTGGAACCCGTGTCACAGCGAACGTGATCAGTATGGCGCCGGCATCAGGCACATGGAGTTATATGCTCAGCTTGTGTGGTACAGCGATGAAAGTCGATCCCGCGGTATGTGGCGCTCGCCGCTCAGGAGATCAATGTCATTATTGTTTCAGGCGTCTAGAAAATTGACAAATGTTTGTCGTACCTGTGAGATTAGTCGCCCAGTACGTGTTGCTGAATTTGGCCGCCCGTTCTGAAAGTCGTATCGTCAGCACATTGCAGGGAGATGGTCTCGAGGGTAACGGCATGGGTCGCTATGGCGAGCGGTAGGTTTACCCTACCTGTCCCAAGCACCTGCACAATCACCCAAACACACAGACACAAGCAGCACAGGAACACCCAGAACAAAGACAAAACGTGCACGCAAGCATCCTCAGGGGACTGATACCACACCCACAGGGGATGGGGAACAGACACACACACAGGCATCCACAGTCACTCCGCAGTCCTCCGATACCTCTCCCTCCAAGGCCCCTTCCCATGCCTCACCTGCAACCCCACCTACAAAGCAGCTCTTCCTCTGTGACCTCGGCCTCTTCCCCTCCGATACAGCTGATCCAGCATACAGGGGGAAGAGGAAGTCCACCCACACAGAGGGAGTGCCCCTACGCCCCCGGACACCCTCCCCCAGGCACAGACAAACAGAGGCCCCCACCCGCAAGTCCCCCCGGACCCGGAAGAGCAAGACCCCGCCACCGCCCTGCAGCTCAACCACACAGTCTCCTTCCTCCATCCATCAGGCCCACACTCCACAGGTTCCCCCACCACACCCTGCCCCAGGTTCCCCCACCCACAGATACACCATCCCCAAAATGATCCGGCCTTCTCCCCCTGCCACTTGCTCTTCCGGCCCCACACCCCCCGCTGCACATGTTTGTGCCACTGGTGTGGAGGCCGTGTCCTCCCCCTCTGTCCTGCCCACCTTACCTGAACCCCATTCTACTCCCCTGGAGATAGGCACTGCAGTGGAGTCCACTACCACCCCGTCTGACTTTGGCACTGCAGTGGGGAACCTGTCCACTCCATCTGCCCAGCCCACTGCAGTCGTGCTGGCACCCACACCATCTGACTCATGCCCCCCAATTGTGCCGGCACACACCATGTCAGACACCTCCACTGCAGTTGTCAGTGACTCTCCAGCACCCACCACCCCTTCCCTGCCTCCTTCTGGTGAGCCCTGATCCTGTCCCTGCGGTGCCTGGCCTGCCCCCCCGTATGCCCCTCCGAGGGGAATGTCCCTGGTCCGTAGCAGTGCAGGCAAGCAAAGGGTGACATCTGCCACTGTCACCCTGTTTGGACTTTATTAATGGACTGGCCATTGGCCTTTGTGTTTTTTCTGGACTTCCAGGTTTACACCCACATATGCTGAATAAAGCTACTTTCTGTTCTATAGTGGTTTTGCTTCAGATGTACATGATGTTGATGATGCTAACCATGCCCTTGCTGCAGTGATGGTGATTTTTGATATCAGGAAAATGAAGTGTTACTGTGCAGGACCCCATGTGGTCCAGGGGGAATGTGTCCTATCCTGGTGTGTATCCATGTCATCCTTTGCAGCAATATGAGGGTGTCATGTTTTCAATATTTGGCAATGGGATTTCCTACTTTTATTTGCAATATCACATCTGTGGCTTACACCCCTGCACATCTGTTGTGCTTGCCATTGTTCACTTTGTCTATTTCCCTGACCGTGTGACCATCTCCACCGGACATGCAAGTTTGGGCATCAATGGGGAAGGACTCATCTGTGTTATCAGTGCAACTTGCTATACATGTGTGTTGGATCTGTGCAGATGATTTCGGTGACACTCCCATGACCAGGCTGATGTGACGGGAGCCTTCATTTTGTGCTAATTGTTGACTGAGTGACCAAGTGTTCTGCTGACATGATAGAGCCCTGCAGAGACAACGTATGGCACAGCTTTCCTTACACTGGAGTGGAGTCCCCTTATGGCAGTGTGTAATTCCGTGACATTGCCTGAGCCCAAGGTGTGTGTTGTGTGAGCATGTCTGTGTGTGTTCACTTCCATTTTGCTACACAGGCTGGGATCCCTAGTGATGTTCCTGTTTGTGATGCTTGCTGAGTTGACCTATGTTCCCCCCAAATCTTCGCCCTGGGTTCTCTGGGATGTGGGTGCATGGCACATTACTGGTCATCCATAGGTGTGTTTGCTGTCAGGGCTGAGTTTGTGGGCAAACGCAGATGAGACACAGTCAGGATTCCCCTTGGCACTTGTTGGTTACACAAGTCATGTAATTTACAGTTTGTGGTAGCTTTCAGTGATTGTGACACGGTGTGTGTGTGACTGCTGCCACTCCTCAGGGTCAGAGCTGCAATGTTGGAAGTCGTCTATGTGTGTTCTTTGTGGGTGACCTTGGCTTCTTCATTGGTGTGTGACTGTGGCCGGGATCCCATTGATTGGGGTGGATTTGACGTCATGCCCATGTACGGTGTACTGTGCAGTGTGTCAGACATTCACGAGTCTTGTTGACTGGCCATGTGTGATGGGTTTCTGCACCTTATTTCCCACCACCACCCCTGGGATTGTCATGGGTGCATGTGCAATGTCACCAGTCCATGTGAGCTTCACTGCTGCACATTGGTGGAGATCAAGGTGTGTGGTGTTGAGTGTGTGCAAATGAGAGTTGTTGCACGGCTAGACCCCTACCTCCATATTGGCCTTGGCTGGCAGGCCGTGCTGATTGATTTGTGCTTGTGTAGGTGTGATGGTAGTTTGTTGCTCAGGACACATGGCTGTGGTTTACAGTGTGAACGACATCTACCTTTGTCATCACAGTGGGATTATCATGCAGGCCAGTGGCACCACAATGTGGGGTCCCTGGGGGTAGTGCTGTGATGGGTCTGTCTCCTGCTGTGTTAGTTGCTGTTCCTACAAGCTTGTGTGACATGTGTAATTTGGGCTCCCTCTCATCTAACAATGCCGATTGCCCACATAGGGGAATCAGATCCATGAGTTACTTTTGTGTGGCACTGTATACACATCTGTGTAATTGGGATTCAGGCCTCCTCATGTGTTGTGTGGTTGCCTGGGGACACTGGCACACCCCCCCATCACCTGTTGTGTTTGATATGCAGTGTGAGGCTGCCTGTTTGTGCATCTGCACCACTGCATTGGCATAACTTTAGTGTGCCATTGGCTGTATGTTGTTTGGTGGGTTTCCCCTGATGTCCCTGGGACTCCTAGGTCATCAGTCGGCACAATGATCATGGTTTGTATGTCCCATTGCTGCCATGGTATGGTATTTGTTCACCTCACATCTACAGTCTCCACAGGATATCTACATTTGTGTGTCCATTGGTGCAGATATGTGGGTCTGCGTTATGATGGTCACTTCTGTCATTGTGTAATTGATGAATGTTGACAATGTCAGCCCCCAGGGGTGATGTTTGTCTGCACATGGCCAAAGGTATGTCTTATTTGCACTGCACTGTTTGCCTCACCCAATCTATGTTGCTATGGGACACAAGCACTACTTTGCCACTGATGTGTTTGTTGTTCTGTGACCAGGAATCATCCATGCTGTTTGGCATTTGCAGCTTTTTCCATGACAACACTTACATTTTGGTCACTGTGATGATGGGGGTTTAGACCCCATTGCCACATTGTTCAAAATGTGCTTCAGCTATGGACCCCACACTTACCTTTTGGTCACTGTGATGATGGGGGTTTAGACCCCATTGCCACATTGTTCTAAATGTGCTTCAGCTATGGACCCCACACTTACCTTTTGGTCACTGTGATGATGGGGGTTTAGACCCCATAGCCACAATGTTCAAAATGTGCTTCAGCTATGGACCCCACACTTACCTTTTGGTCACTGTGATGATGGGGGTTTAGACCCCATTCCCACAGTGGTCATGGTCTGCTTGCATTGTGGAGGCCACACACATTAATGTGTGACACATGTGATAGGGGGTCACATTGTATGTTCAATGTCATGTTCAGTGTTGTAGGCATTTGACACAGTCTACACACGCTTGTCATGGTGTTGGGGGGATGTGTTTTTCTGACATTCCTTATGTTGGAGTATGCTGGTTGTGTCATGCATTACCCATCCTATGAGTAGGGGTGTTGTTGGTGGTAGGCATCCATCCCCCCATGGGTAGGGGTGGTGGTAGTGGTAGGCATCCAGCCCCCCATGAGTAGGGGTGGTGTTGGTGGTAGGCATCCATCCCCCCATGGGTGGTGGTAGTGGTAGGCATCCATCCCCCCATGGGTAGGGGTGGTGGTAGTGGTAGGCATCCAGCCCCCCATGAGTAGGGGTGGTGTTGGTGGTAGGCATCCATCCCCCTATGAGTGGGGATGGTAGTAGTGACAGGCATCCAGCCCCCCATGGGTAGGGTGGTGGTAGTGGTAGGCATTCAGCCCCCCATGAGTAGGAGTGGTGGTAGTGGTAGGCATCCAGGCCCCTATGGGTAGGGGTGGTGGTAGTGGTAGGCATCCATCCCCCCATGGGTAGGGGTGGTGGTAGTGGTAGGCATCCATCCCCCCATGGGTAGGGGTGGTGGTAGTGGTAGGCATCCAGCCTCCTATGAGTGGGGATGGTAGTAGTGACAGGCATCCAGTCCCCCATGAGTAGGGGTGGTGGTAGTGGTAGGCATCCAGGCCCCTATGGGTGGGGTGTTGGTAGTGGTAGGCATCCATCCCCCCATGGGTAGGAGTGGTGGTAGTGGTAGGCATCCATCCCCCTATGAGTAGGGTTGGTGGTAGTGGTAGGCATCCAGGCCCCTATGGGTAGGGGTGGTGGTAGTGGTAGGCATCCATCCCCCCATGGGTAGGGGTGGTGGTAGTGGTAGGCATCCAGCCCCCTATGAGTGGGGATGGTAGTAGTGACAGGCATCCAGCCCCCCATGAGTAGGGGTGGTGGTAGTGGTAGGCATCCAGGCCCCCATGAGTAGGGTGGTGGTAGTGGTAGGCATCCAGGCCCCCATGAGTAGGGTGGTGGTAGTGGTAGGCATCCAGGCCCCTATGGGTAGGGGTGGTGGTAGTGGTAGGAATCCATCCCCCCATGGGTAGGGGTGGTGGTAGTGGTAGGCATCCAGCCCCCATGGGTAGGGTGGTGGTAGTGGTAGGCATCCAGCCCCCCATGAGTAGGGGTGGTGTTGGGGGTAGGCATCCATCCCCCTATGAGTGGGGATGGTAGTAGTGGTAGGCATCCAGCCCCCTATGAGTGGGGATGGTAGTAGTGGTAGGCATCCAGCCCCCCATGAGTAGGGGTGGTGTTGGTGGTAGGCATCCATCCCCCTATGAGTGGGGATGGTAGTAGTGACAGGCATCCAGGCCCCCATGAGTAGGGTAGTGGTAGGCATCCAGCCCCCCATGAGTAGGGGTGGTGTTGGTGGTAGGCATCCAGCCCCCCATGAGTAGGGGTGGTGTTGGTGGTAGGCATCCATCCCCCTATGAGTGGGGATGGTAGTAGTGACAGGCATCCAGCCCCCCATGTGTAGGGTGGTGGTAGTGGTAGGCATCCAGCCCCCCATGAGTAGGGGGGGTGGTAGTGGTAGGCATCCAGCCCCCCATGGGTAGGGTGGTGGTAGTGGTAGGCATCCAGCCCCCAATGAGTAGGGGTGGTGTTGGGGGTAGGCATCCATCCCCCTATGAGTGGGGATGGTAGTAGTGGTAGGCATCCAGCCCCCTATGAGTGGGGATGGTAGTAGTGGTAGGCATCCAGCCCCCCATGAGTAGGGGTGGTGTTGGTGGTAGGCATCCATCCCCCTATGAGTGGGGATGGTAGTAGTGACAGGCATCCAGGCCCCCATGAGTAGGGTGGTGGTAGTGGTAGGCATCCAGGACCCCATGAGTAGGGTGGTGGTAGTGGTAGGCATCCAGCCCCCCATGAGTAGGGGTGGTGGTAGTGGTAGGCATCCAGGCCCCTATGGGTAGGGGTGGTGGTAGTGGTAGGCATCCAGGCCCCTATGGGTAGGGGTGGTGGTAGTGGTAGGCATCCATCCCCCCATGGGTAGGGGTGGTGGTAGTGGTAGGCATCCAGCCCCCCATGGGTAGGGTGGTGGTAGTGGTAGGCATCCAGCCCCCCATGAGTAGGGGTGGTGTTGGGGGTAGGCATCCATCCCCCTATGAGTGGGGATGGTAGTAGTGGTAGGCATTCAGCCCCCTATGAGTGGGGATGGTAGTAGTGGTAGGCATCCAGCCCCCCATGAGTAGGGGTGGTGTTGGTGGTAGGCATCCATCCCCCTATGAGTGGGGATGGTAGTAGTGACAGGCATCCAGGCCCCCATGAGTAGGAGGGTGGTGGTAGTGGTAGGCATCCAGCCCCCCATGAGTAGGGGTGGTGTTGGTGGTAGGCATCCAGCCCCCCATGAGTAGGGGTGGTGTTGGTGGTAGGCATCCATCCCCCTATGAGTGGGGATGGTAGTAGTGACAGGCATCCAGGCCCCCATGAGTAGGGGTAGTGGTAGGCATCCATCCCCCTATGAGTGGGGATGGTAGTAGTGACAGGCATCCAGCCCCCCCATGGGTAGGGGTGGTGGTAGTGGTAGTGGTAGGCATCCAGCCCCCTATGGGTAGGGGTGGTGGTAGTGATAGGCATCCAGCCCCCCATGGGTAGGGGTGGTGGTAGTGGTAGGCATCCAGGCCCCTATGGGTGTATATGGCATTGGTGATAGCCAACCCGCCCCTATGGTTCTGCTGTTGCTAGTGTAAGTTCATTTCTGCATCCCTATGTGTGTGTGTTATATGTCGGGTACGTGTCGTTTGTTTGTGTAGTAGGTGTTTAACTTACCGTCTGCGCCGTACGCGTCCGTACCTGTTCCGGTAATAGATGTAGAGTATTGGTAGGACCTGCGCGATGGGATTCATGGTTGGTTTGTCTCGTTCGGGTTTCTCGTTGCTTCGACTCGTACTCGTGGCTGGCTTGTTCGTCTCGTAGCCGTGGATCGTCTTGTGGCGTGAATCGGAGCTTTTGTGCGGCTCTATCGGATGCTCTGACGTGCCGGACGTAGCGACGGGTTCGGCGCTTACGGAATGCGCATCGTACTGGTCCGGCCGGATGGTGCTGTATTTTTGCTTCCGTGCGACTCGATTCTGCGTTTACGGATCCGGCTCGGGCGGGGAACAGGAGCTGGAATGGGTAAGTACGGCTGGGTCGGGATCTGGGCAGTTATGCGTATCGTACTTGCTCGTTCGAACGCATGTTCGAATCGGTCGGGAAACAAGCGTTCGGCTTGGTTTTTTTCCGGACGAATGGTGTTAGGTGCGCTTCCGGCCGGGATCGGAATCGACCCCTAAGTGTGTTGTTGTTTATTATTTTTGCTTATATTTGACTCCTACAGATATTTTTTAATGTTCTTTGCTAGCTTTAAAAGGAAGCCCGGTACAACAGAACATAAAATGTATGTAACTTGGGTCTTTCTGGGGGCAGACAGGCACGGCAATTGCATAATAATAATAATTAATAATATACTGCTGCCCTGTACTACTACTAGTCTAGTACTACTCATCATCATCAAGACATCATTATGCATGCATTTCCTTTTTCTCCCTTAACAGATTTATGATGGTCGTCTGCCAAGATTGTGTGTTATCCATGTGTAGTGTTTGTCTTTGTCAAACCTTTCCCTCAAATACCCCTTCCCAACCATTCATCAAATTCTAACCCTCTTTCCCCGGGCTGTGTGATTTATATTGAGGTGTGACTAAATTATAAAATTACACCAATAATTGATCACACACTTGCTGGGGCGGATGTGGTGAAAGCAATACTAACTCAAGGCAGGGCGAGGATCTTCTTCTGCTCTAAGTATATATAGCCCACACTGGCAACATATAGATTAGATTGCCCACCCTTGCTCAGTATTCGCTATTCAATTTATTTTTCAGAGGAACATAATCCATTATAATTATTAATTGCCGGCATCGATTTATCATCCTTCCAGCACTAAAGATTATGTTTGTCCACTTCATAGGTTGAGTCAACTTCAGTTTGTAACTTGTACTAGGCTATCCCTGCCACCATTATTTACTTTAGCATTGCTTATCATCATCATGGTTTCTTGTTTGGCAGCCTTCTTCTTGTGTACTGTACTTCTACTACTCATTCCCTAGACTCCCTCAGGTGACTGGCTGTCTCATTTTCTTTTTTTGCAAATGCAACTGTCTACCACAATGTCCAGTAAATTAAATGTCCATGATTGTCCACTCCAAAATGCCACTCCAAGAAGTCCAAAATAAATATCCAAGAACAACACCCAAAGTTTCCCCAACTCCCAACATCCCACCCACCAAAAAAAAGCATAAAAAAGGGTCAAGGGTAAAGAAGACTGAGGTCTAGCGTCAGGTGTGCCGGCTAGCACGCTCCAGGACCTCCTCCAGCCTGGCCTCTAGGCTCACCATCCGGAGGAGCATGCAGCGCCGAAAGTTCCTGCAGGAACAACAGGGGTGGGCAGCAGTGGTTGATGATGACGAAGTGCGGCAGGCGGCTGCCAGAAAACGGCGCCGTACCGCCAGAGGCACGGGAGGCCTGGCTGGGACCCTGGGCATTGGAGGAACCTGCAGCTGCCGCCTCCTCCTCCTCCTCCTCCTCCGTCAGGACAACCAGCCGGCGATATTTGTCCCGGATGGCCTCCAGCTTGCGTTGCCGTGCCCTTGATGCTTACCCCTGCCTGCCTGTTGGGTTGGGAAGGAGTAGCTATATCAAGAAAGAAAAAAGACAATTGTAACCAATACTCTTTGCAAAACAGTAACACAAAATTATACACATAAAATTATAGTGGCACAGTAGCACTAGCAGTACATAACATTTGTGGTATCCTCACTTCTTCGGCCCCTAAGATTTGGATGTGGTGATTGATGATTAGACTTTCAGGCATTAGGCACTATGGAGTAGACAATTATTCTTCTTCTCTCTCTTGTTTAGCACAATTAATCTTGTAGGCATGCCAGCTCAGTAAGCTTGTGCCCTAGACAGACATACTCGTGTCGCAGACTCACGTTACTTTACTACTGTCTGCACTCTGCAGGTGGGGCAGCTGTACTACACAATTATCTATTTTTCTATTACGGCCATACTCTGTTAAATCAATGGCAAATGCTTAGTTTCACTTTCACCCTGACCACTACAATAAAGCACATGATATATGCTTATTATGAATGATGATGATAAACGGCACGACGTCACGTCACTCCCGTGATGATGATGACATACTGATTTGTAAGTAGTTAAGCATGCATCCGATAGGCCACCCATGGCTGACAAGGTCAATGACAAGGGTAGGGACTGGAGCGGAAGTGGGCCTCGGAGTCGGAGGGAGGCGATTGATGATGGGTGGGTAGGGTACATAATACATAGTCATGCACAATATATATGTTGTGCTTGCAAACTACTGAGAGTCAAGGGAGTATTCCATTCTGAAATACAACCTCAAACCTTTGAATCAAAAACCTTTAAAAAAACAGTCCTTGTTTATTCTTCCCAGGGCTTATTTATCATTGCATTGCTATTCTAGCATTATTTTATTCTTCACTCTTGGCTTTGGTACTCTGGCACGGTTTAATTTTCTTTTACATTCTCTTCATCCAGTCTGACTCTTCACCTACTATGATACCATCCAGGCAGCCATCCATCCAAACATGGCTATCACATAAACCTTTCACCGACAACATACATTTGTCATTTAACCACCACCCATGCGTACTTGCTTGCCTTTGAGTTTGACCCCTCAAACCCCCGGAGGATTCCTTTCACCCATACAGTTTCACCCACCCAGGCAGGCATCCTTTCTGCTTTCTTTCACCTTTCACCCATCCTTCAACCACCCATGCATCCTATCAGTTGCCTATATGCATCCGGGGGCTCCTTCCTTCACGCACGCATCCTTCTCTGCCAGTCATACATTACATGTCATCTGACTCTGTCTTCATCATAAAACTTTCTCTGCTGAGTTGAAGATAGATTAGAATATAGGCCATTAGTTACTCAACCGCCGCTAATGCTAATGTTAAGTAAAGGGTGTCTTCTTCAACTGTTCAGTGTTCACAACAACTTAGTCTCAGCAGAAGTACAGTGTTTCTGAGTGTACACCCTTGCAGCGAGTGTAACTGTATTCATCATTCTCAAGAAGTAAGGAATATGACTTACCACCACCCGCCACTGCTGCTGGCTCACCTCCTGCAGCTGCGGCATCCACTCCCTCTGGAGTGGCATGGCCCTCGCCGCTGGCCCCGGCTCTGGTTGTCGGTAAGCCTGGAAAAAACATTTCACATTTTTTAGATGCCATATACGCCTCCCCTATTTATTTTTTTCATTAGCAAGATTGAAATACATAATAATACATACACCACACACATCACTATCTACAATTCGGATACAAGAGTAGAGCAGACAGTATGTCCTATCAAAAATAACAAAATATCCGGTTGGGCATTTTGTTGGTGTCAATTTTGAAAAGCCTCTCAAGAAGAGGACAACCCAAAGGACTGGACTCAGTGGCTAGAGCGATTGTTGCATCTAATTTTTTTAAAAGAAGAAAGAGTGGCCAACTGGGCGGACATGAGGTCTCTCTTAGTTGGAAAATAATGGTGCCGTCCTCTTCCTCATACTTCCTTCCAGCCATGGTGCACGGTAATCAGTTGTTCAGTATTCACCATCAACTGCTGCTAATAAAAAGTACTAGGCCTGGATTAGAAAAAGTAAAATACACCACTTTGGGGTGTCCAACCATTTACTGATTGAGCATGAGACAGTAAAAGAAAGTCTTCTCATCTCAACAAACCTGCATAGAATACCTTACTTGGGCATGCAATCTGCACAGCAGATTAGTGCTACTTGTACTAGTAGTAGTAAGGAGTCCTTACTACTACTAGTACTAGTAGTAGTCTAGGACCAATGGGTTCTCTGGGGCTTATTTACATGGCCCTTGCGCCACTTTTGCGTCATTTTTAACATGGGAAAAGTGACGCAAAAGTGGCGCAAGGGGCTTGTAAATCTGCCCCTCTGAGTCTTACATCACCACTACTAGACAATCCACAAAATATATAAGGGGAGAGGGAAAGCTGAGTGGAAAACCAGAAGAAAGCAAGCTACAGACAGACTAATACAAAGTCAGAGGCAATTTGATTTGATGTAAAAAAAAAAAAAAACAGACTAGAAACAATGTTAGTGGGTAATGGAGCAAAAACAAGAATTTAGAAACAGATAGATCAAAGAGCATTTGGGAAAAATTAAAATTTGGAAATGGAAATAAAAGAGAGGTAAAAGTTAGGGAAATATTAATATAACACCAGGAGGACTTACTGGGGCCAGCAGAGCCATCTGCGCCTGAGGCCGCTTCCTGCTGTCCCTCGGAGGCCCCTCCGGCTCCCGCACCCGCCTCAGCAGACTCAGTCTTCTTCTTCTTGCCCCTGGATGCTGATCATGTAAGACATAATTAAAGAGACAAAAAATGATTTGTGTTAAAAAAATAAATATTAAATAATCGCTCTAAAAAGATTTTTAGACAGGAAACGGCAATTGCAATAACATTGAACTATCCTAAATCAGATCGACTAGTAGTAGACTAGTATCACAGTCACGGACCATCCTATCTTTATTATTCCACAGTTCCATTTCAATTCCTGAATCCTAAACATACCTAGTCTGCCTATTCCAGACTTTGGAATGAATTGCAAAAAAATTATATTTGCTTCTAAGTTCCGATCTCATTCGCAATCATCTCTCAGTCTCAACTCCAACCCCCTTTGACGGGCCAATTACTAAGTCTGCATTTATTCTTCTTAAATGCATAGATGGACGCATGCATATTGCATACACCAAATTGGTTGGTTAGTAGTATTCAATCACTATACGAACTACAAAAGGTTCAACTAGGACTGAAGTCATGTGAGAGGACGCGTCACGCAGGCCACTAAATTACCAAATAATGCTAACTAACTATCTACTACCACTATCTTAGTGACAGGACAGCCTAACAGGACAAAGGAAAGGACTGGAGTCTTTCTTATCTGCATTACCTAACTTAAATTCTCTAACCTCTCTTACATAACCAGCCTAAGCGAGCGCAAAGTTGCAAACAAGTACGATTAGTAGCGCCGAGCACCTGTCTGGAAGAATAACAATCACATAATATAAGATTTTTAAACGTAAGTTACCTGCATGTAAGCAGCAGCAGCATTCTTGCTATTTGGGAAAAAAATTATATCTGCAATAACACAGAACAGAAGAACACAATAGTAATATAATTAGCTACTCGCCAAGCCCCGGGACCTCAACACCTAGCAGGTCCAGCAGGTCCTGCTCCCGGTCCAGGATGTTGGACTACCGGTGCATCAGTTGGTTATGGGTGCACCGGACCCCAGAGCAGCGAAACACTGCCCGACGCACCCTCTCCCACCGCCGGTGACGCTCCTGGAGCCCGGAGCCGGACCCAGGCCTGCCGCCAGCTGCCAGGGTTAAGGGGAGGTGGCACTGGATAAAAAACACCAGTGCGGCCAACTCCGCCTCAGAAAAGAAGGCCCGGGCCTGCACCCCTTCCGGGCGACGCCTTCCGCAAGGAAGGCGGTCGTGGCTATCACTCCTCCTCTTCCTCTGGCCCTTCTTACTCTTCTTCAGTGTCTTCACCATGGTTCTGGGGGGGGGCGGGGCGGAAAAGAAAATGTAGGAAAAAAGAAAGGAAGTAAAAAAAATAAAAAAGCAAGTAATAGAAAAACAGTCAGAAACGCACTAAAAACACACAAAAAGTAGAAAAAACGCAAAATATACACTCAGGAATAGAGAGGGATAGATAAATAAAAAAGATCAGAAAAAAGTTTTTTAGAAACAAAGGATTGAAAGATATAGGGAGGATAGAAAAACAGGCCCAGAACCATAGCAAACATGAAAAACAAGATGGCTGCGCCCATCGGCGACTGCGTGGTGTAGTTCGCGCGATATTTCCCCCCCGAGCACGCAATACGCGTTCCTGAACACGCAATACATGTTCCCGAACGTCAAAAACGCATCGCGAACGGGCGGAACAGGCAACTCCGCTCGCTCGCGGAACTCCGCGTAGATCGCAGAGTTTTTTTGCAACTTTGCGGAATTTTGGGTAGCGGCTACGCGAACTCCGCCCAGGGTTACTGCTGACCCTGGCAGGCCAGCATCCCTGTAATGATCACCAATCATTAGAGTTAGTCGCAATTTGAGACCTACCTCATTACTATTTATGGGGTAGGTCTGTTTATGATGCACTCCTAATTGGAATTTCACAAACTGACCTATAGGTACATAGGTTGGTTCATAAAATGATTAAAAGTTCCCAAAAATACTGGTGGAAAAATTGTGACTAGTTGTTTGTGACCAGTAATTCCTACATCTGGGCCCTACTCTTGACAATGGCAGGCAGGAGTATAACCTCAGTGAAAGATGGGATGTGTTTCTCCAGGTACACCTGATGAAAATGCAGGACCTTCTACGAGCTTTGAATCACGGTAGCAAGCAACTCAGTTTGGTGTTGGATTTCCCCCAGCTATTCTGGGTTGATGGATCCCCATATGCGGAACATATCTTTTAGCATCCAGGCCACTGAGGGTGGTGATAGGTCAGTGCTCGATTCAACACGAGAAGGAGGCTAGCACGTAATGGGAAAGGGCAAGGTGGGATTGTCAGGCAAATGTGAACAAGAAAACATGAGCATAGGGAGGGAATTTAATCACCTGGCAGAGCCATCAGATAGCTCACTTGCATGGGTGATGGAGGTTGGAAAACTCTTATCAGGTATCTAATAAGAGGTAAGAGAGGGTATCTTGGTGATCTGGTCAGCATTTTTGGACTCCTTGATCTAGTTTAGGGCTTCCATGTATGTGTGATCAGCAGTAGAGAAGGCCAGAAGAGCTTCAGCAGGGCCATCATAATTTGTCATAGCCTTGAGGAAACAGCAGGACTCAACACAACATTCAGAAAGCACAGAGGTAGGGTTCTCACATGTCTGTGTCAATATTGTCTTTGTATTCCGGCTGAAGTGGGGCTCCAGATTACATTTACCTTCTTCAGCTGCATCCCATGGCAATCTGTTTTTACAGGGTTCACTGACACAACATCGATGTAAAAAATCTCGATGTTAAAAATATCGAGTAAAAAATACAGACAATAAAAATATCGACTCCTATACTTAAACAGGTAAGTACAAAAATATTGACTAAAAAATATCGATGTAAAAAATATAGATGTATAAAATATCTACTTTTATATAAATATAAAATGATATATATGTTAAATACATTAAATATTAAATATAATTTTAACAAAATAAAATAAATTTAATATACATTTAAAAAAAATATAAAAACTTAATAAAAAAAATAAACACACAAACATAATAATTTATACATATATATTTACTTTAAAACAATAATAAACTGTTATTTTTAATTTATGTTAAAAGTTGAAAATAATATAAAAAATAAAAATATATATTGATTTAAAATATTTAAAAAACAAAAATCTATAAAAAATTAAAACATTAAACTATTAAAAAATATTTAAACTTAAATTTCACAATACAATCAGTGCAACAGTTGGGAAAGTGTTGGATAGCAAAGGGGTCAAAATAACTATTCCCACTCCAGTGAGTGCAACAGTAGGGAAAGTGTTGGATAGCGGAGGAATTAAATTTACTATTCCAACTCCAGTGAGTGCAACAGTAGAGAAAGTGTTGGATAGCGGAGAAGTAAAAAATTACTATTCCCACTCCAGTGAGACCAACAGTAGGGAAAGTGTTAGATAGCGGAGGGGTAAAAATTACTATCCCTTCTCCAAAATGTGCAACAGTAGGGAAACTGTTGGATAGCGGAGGGGTAAAAATTACTATTCCCACTTTCCTGAGTGCAACAATAGGATAAGTTTTGGATAGCGGAGGGGTAAGATTTACTATTCCCACTCCACTGAGTGCAACAGCAGGGAAAATGCTGGATAGCAGAGGGGTAAAAATTACCATTCCCACTCCACTGAGTGCAACAGTAGGATAAGTGTTGGATAGCGGAGGGGTAAAATTTACTATTCCCACTCCACTGAGTGCAACAGTAGGGAAAGTGTTGGATAGCAAACGAGTCAAAAATACTATTCCCACTCCAGTGAGTGCAACAGTAGGGAAAGTGTTGGATAGCGGAGATGTAAAAATTACTATTCCCACTCCAAAAAGTGCAACAGTAGGGAAACAGTTGGATAGCGGAGGGGTAAAAACTACTATTCCCACTCCACTGAGTGCAACAGTAGGATAAGTGTTGGATAGCGGAGGGGTAAAGATTACTATTCCCACTCCACTGAATGCAAAGTAGGATAAGTGTTGGATAATTGAGGGGTAAAAATGTTTATTCCCACTCCGGTGAGTGCAACAGTAGGGAAAGTGTTGGATAGCGGAGGGGTAAAAATTACTATTCCAAATCCAGTGAGTGCAACAGTATGGAAAGTGTTGGATAGTCGAGGGGTAAAATTAACTATTCCCACTCCAGGGAGTGCCACAGTAGGGAAAGTGCTTGATAGCGGAGGGGTAAAAATTACAATTCCCACTCCAGCTAGTGCAACAGTACGGAAAGTGTTGGATAGCGGAGGGGTAAAAATTACTATTCCAACTCCAGTGAGTGCAACAGTAGGGAAAGCGTTGGATTGCGGAGGTGTAAAAATTACTATTCCCACTCCAGTGAGTGCAACTGTAGGCGAAATGCTAGATAGCGGAGAGGTAAAAATTACTATTCCCACTCCAGTGAGTGCAACATTAGGGAAAGTGTTGGATAGCAGAGAGACAAAAATTACTATTCACACTCAGTTAAAAATATATATATATTAAAAAATATTAAAAATCATAAAAATAAATAAACAATATTTAAAAAATGAACAATCAAATATATTAAATATATAAAAAGAAAACATATTATAATATTAATTACATATAACAAAAACCTACAAATATTATATAAAATAAAATAATAAAATACATGTTTAAAAAAATGTAAAACTAGAAAATATTTACAAACAAAAAAATTAATTCATACATAAATGTCTTTATTTTATTTCCTACCCTATAACACCACACCAAAAACAAAACACTTCAACATTTTAAATTAAATTTACTTCCATAATTAACATAATTAATAATCAATTAAAAAAATATTATTTAATAAAAAAAACTAATAAACATTAATTGACTACACACACTTTAACACTATAATATCCACAACACACACCTAAATTAAACTATAAAATAATAAACACAATTAAAACTTATTTTTAAATTAAAAACTATTACTATTAACAACTAATAATAAAGTAATTAAAATGTATTTAATACCCACCCTTTACCCCTTTAAAAGTAAAAACAACACACAAAAAATAAACAATTACCCAAAATAAATATCAAATAATTAACATTAATTAACAACTATATATTAATTAATTAAACACAAATTACTTCCCACCCTTTACTCCTATAAACACCACAACACACACCTAAAATTAATTACACAATTACCATAATTGAATTTTAATTAATTTAATTAATATCAATTAACAAACAATTAATAACAAAAAATAAATAAACTACTTAACACCCTTTACCCCTATAAACCCCAAAACACACACCTAAAATTAATTACACAAATACCATAATTAATTACCAATTAATTAATTAAATTAATTAACAACCAATTATTAATTAATCAATTAAAAATAAATTACTTACCACCCTTTACACCTATAAACACCACAACACACACCTAAAATTAATTACACAATTACCATAATTAATTACCAATGAATTAATTAAAATTAATTAACAACCAATTATTAATTCATAAATTAAAAATAAATTACTTCCCACCCTTTACACCTATAAACACCACACACACACCTAAAATGGATTACACAATTACCATAATTAATTACCAATTAATTAATTAAAATTAATTAACAACCAACTAATGATTAATTAATAATAAATTACTTTACACATTTAAAACTATAAAATCTCAATTAAACAAATATTAATAAATATAAATAATCAATTAATTTAATATAATTAAATTACTTCCCACCCTATTCCCCTATAAACCCACAACCCGCTACGGAACTAAAAACGCAAAATTCAAATTAAAAAAATGAATAACTACTGAAAATTTAACACATATATTAATAATACAAACATTTCTTATACAATTAACATACATCACATACATATAAAATATATACTAAAATACATAACATTAATTTAAAAAACGATATTTTTAACATATATTTTTGCAAACGATATTAAACACTTCGATATTTTTAAAATCGATATTGCTTACCTTACGTCGATTTTCTTGACCATGATATTCTTGCTGTCGATATTTCTGAACCACAATATTTATTACTCGATATTTGTGCAACTCGATATTTTTTACTCGATATTCTGTTTGCACACCTTTTACAGATTAAAAATCAAATGACTTAAGACATCTTTACGGTGTTTACTAGATAATAAGGGCTTGCCCTTCTCTCAGGATGCATTGCAAAAGCTGATCATTTTGCAAGACTAAGTAAAGGGATGCCCACAGTGGCCTACTCTGGTGGAAAACTGTGCCTATCAAAATTTGACAGGCCATGTTATCTGAAGACAGAATCCATCCTTTCTTTTGTGGATAGCAATTGGAAACAGTGATGTTCATGATGAGTTGTGGGTAACCTTAAGCAAAAGTGTACCTGAGAGGATTGTCGTCAGCTCTGAACTTGCATAGGTCCCAAAGTTCTGCAGTTACAAAATGTTTGCAAATGTTTCCATTCATTTAAAAAAAATAAAAGGGTCTCTGGACATAATTTACACAAGGTGGCAGTAGGCATCACATCTGTGCACACCTACTGAACACCAACGAATTTCTTCTGCTGCCATCCAAGACTTGAGATAATAGGGTCAAAGGAGCATGAATTTAGTACAGTCTTCCCTGTCCCAAGGCCTACAAGGGTGTCTGTGGGGTAATGTGTAGTTTTGGTGACTCTTGGGATTAAGGGAAATTCAAGCATTATTCAGAGGGAAATCAGCTAGTAAGTGAATCAGTTGTTGCCAGCCCTTGATGCATGTTTGACTTTAAAATCAGATTCATTACGACCTTTCATAAACAAACAGGGGAATTGAAGACAGGTTTAAAGAAATTCCGGGAAGTGTTAAAGACAGACTCAGATCTGACATGCTACATTGAAAACAACCCACAAGTTACTTTCAGAAAGGCCAAGGTTGACTTGACATGCACCTGCACTTTTACGAATCTTATGATAATATTGAAAACGGCCAAACAACTACTTTAGTGGGGAAGGAAAATCGGAAATTCCATTGTTTAAGTTCATATAGTACTGATATTGAAGTTGACAGTTTTCATGCACCAACTAGTAAATTTGTATCTGTTACGTATTTTATAAGTCTTTTACATTTTTAAGAAACACTTTGATTATCCCTTGATTTGAGTTGTTTTATACACACATTTTACTGAATTCAATTTTAAGAGCAACGTAAATGCTATTATCGCCCGTACCTTTTGCATATGCACTTTACCATAACTCATAGTGACAACCGGGCTAAACGGACTATTGTAACAACCTCCCCATTCTCCATGTATTGCACAAGCACTTTATTTGAACCCGATGCTTGGAATAAGGTAAATACCATCATGCTGGTCATTGATTGCACGCGCACTTTATAGACCACTATGGTACCAGGCTAGTTCCCGGCCTGTCGAGGTAATCTTGTGGGACAGACGATAGTTTTACTTAAATTTATGGTGATTTCTAATTAATCAGATGTATCTTGGTGCCTTGCAACAAGCAATGAATGACTGTA